>BSBM01000274.1:20490000-21222500 GCA_027924585.1 Larix kaempferi | reverse complement strand
CCCTACTTAAGCATTAGACATCACAAGGAATTCATGCATATAAGGTAAGGTAAAGTGACTCAATAGATATTTATCTAGCACATAACAATCTTTGTATGAAGAGAGAAAAATATCAATGTTAATAATGGGTAGGTCATGTATATCAATGAAATGGAAGTAGGAAACACCCTAGTACCTCTAAGTAGGTAGGTGTATGTGAATAATAATAAATGCATACACTACAATCACTCTTATGCCTATGTTTTGATTCATTCAATAGGAATTTTGTATGGATGCATATGTGCAATTGAGCTATGGTTTGGTTTGATTTTACTAAATAGCGCGTATGCGTTGTTCAGTGTGTACACGCTATTTATGCGTACATGCATTTAACATAATGTGCACGCGCCATTTAAATTTCTAAGTTTTGGCGAGCAATTCCTTTCCCACCAACGTGGTGGATGACTTGGCCACTATGGTTTTAGGTTCGGGTTGCCAAACCAAGTGGCTTGGACCGTGTTATAACAAAATACATCTTATGCTATAACTTCTTCTGTTTCGAGCACTATTCTGCATATGCTACATTTATCCACTGCTAATGAAATTGCACACACTTGAAGAACTATGTGTGTAGATTCTGAATATGTAATTTTTTATTAAATCTATTATTTGTTTCTATTTTTTAATTAATTTTAATTGCACTAACGTCAATCTTACACAAAAAGTAGGTTATTTCTTTCATCTATAACTTTTGATTGGCTCACCTATTTTGAAAACGGAAAAGAACACGCACAAGTTCACACAAAGACCTAGTCGGGGACTAACTCTCAACCTAATCATTTTAGGGCTTGGATGACTTCCTTAATTAAAAAGAAAATTAATATTAACATAAATAAATATGTAAAATAGTGTTGCATTAGAAAGGCCTGTTATCTACGACTGTATATAATTTTTTTCACAAAATTCCACCATTTGCATACCAAACGAGGGGACTAACAAAAACATATTCATTATGTTTTCTTAAAAAAATAACATACCAACCTTAGGAAAACCCCATTTTTGGGGAGTTATACTTAATTTCTATAAATGATATTTATATATTATAGAAGGTAATCCGATTGTCTACATTTCATCTTTTTGCGCCATATTCCAAAAAGTTGTGTAGGTAGCTCTAATATTTCTTTTTGACGTTCATATTTATGTTTTTCCAAGAGTCCATTACGACTAACGTGTCATGAGTGGCCAACATTAGCTTGCACCAGCCCTTATACAAATATTAACAAAACATATTTATATATATATACACGCATTAGAACATGATTTTATAAGTCTTACAAATGTCAAAGATGAATTTTCATTATTTGGATGACTTATAAGTCTTACAAGTTTCACATATGCATTTGGTTACTTTTATTATTGAACAGGGTTATAACGCATTTTGTTTTATTTCAAGGATTTTTATTAGTCTTACTAGTGTCATAGATATGCATTAGTTGGATGACTTTATAAGTCTTTAGTTGGATGAATTTATAAGTCTTATAAGTGTCCTAGATGAATTTGGTTACTTTGATCATTGAGTAGAGTTATACCACATTTTTGTTTAATTTAAGGTTTTTTAGATTGTTTGGATAAGTTTTAAAGTGTGATTTCATAAGTGCAACTCATGACTAGTTTCCAAGCTCCTAGTCATCAACTTATAAGCACATTCAAAATATCTTTCAAAAAATAAAGTACAAAATGTATAGCTTCTAGTCGAGACCATAGGAGTCATGTAGCCCAAATCTCGAGTCCCAAATATTGAAGCCACCTCTCAAGTGGTTACAGGAAGAGATGACACACTCCTATGTTAAAGGTTTATCACCTAAAATCTATTTGATTGAAATGCCTATAATGGTTTGAAAAATCTATGTTGTTTGAATTGTGTGTAGCTTTTTTCTTCTTGCATTTTAGTTATAAAAAATGTTCTTAAGGAAGAATAATAAATATTTTAGGGCATGCGCATGAATATGGTCCCCAAACCCATTGCAATGAGACTGCGCTAGCGGAAAATAAAAGAAATACACATGGGATTTTGGCTAGGCATTCCCAAACCTCCACATTTACAAAGCAACTAGAGCACGTGCACGTGTTCTTTAGGAACATGCACGTACTCTTGATAAACATTATAAAAAATGGTCGCGGGGTTGTTTATTATTAAAAAACCCCATGGCCAACAACAAAGAAAGTTCCCTAATAGAAGGCATGCATGTAGGAGATCAACCATCCAGCATAGGAGGGGGGCAGTTCAAGCATCCATCCAGGTAAGTAACATTTTTTTTTTCATTTTTGTTTGTTTATTCAATTTTTAATAATTACAAAATTGTAAAACAATGATTTTTTTTTTTAATTTTCAAACCATATATAATCCACCTGCAATGGAATCGAATGGGAACCAACAACCAGAAGAAAACGTTAAACTGGAATCCAATGAAAACTAACAAGCACTAGAAAAGGTTAATCCATAACTCAATCAAAACCCGCAACAAGAACTCAACCAAGACATAGATCAATTAAGGAATTTGATTAAGGGATTAAGAAGCACAAGGAAACCATCCCAATTGTCCCTTGCCACCTCATTGGACTACATCATTGATTCCTTTCATCATTTCTATTCTCAGTTAATTGATACGACCAAATATAGGGATAGAATGAGATATTTTTATTCTACTAGCATGAGCAAGGAGCAAATCAAGGATTTGAATATTACCAAAGTCATTCTTTATGGTATGTTCACTGATCCCAAAACAAACCAACAACCATTTCTAGCTAACTGATAGATAATTGGATGAAGAGGTGGTTCATAGTGTTTGAAAAAAATCCCCGTAATAATAAGGAGTTTCCATTGTATTTCCTTAGAAAACTATAGGTTAATTTTGTGCTTGGTTTACATGTCAACTACTTTGACATTACGGAGTTCCAAAGTGTTGTTCTTGGATCTTCCCAAAATCAACCTACTGCTAGGCAGAACCCATTGAGAGGGCTACTTGTTCCTATGCATGATCCTGACCCCCCTCCCCCACCACCTCAACTATATAATAGACTTGATGAGATTGATGAGGCGATGAGATGCACTACATGCAGTCTAGTTAGACACACCACATTTGTGGCAATGTCTTGACTAGATAGATAAGATGACCATGGGAGAGACATAGGTTCAGGTTATTCGAGGAAAACTGATGAGATCCCAATGACTAGTTGTAGCCAGGATAGGTTATTCACTTCGATGAGAACATCACCACATCGTTGTTCTCATTGTGAGCATACTTTCCATGTCCCGACACAAGAGCTTGTCCATGGCAGTTATATGGAGAAGTTAGAACTTTTTTTAATTTATGTTCAATCATTGAGTATATATTTACCTATGTAATAGATAAATTTTCAATATAGGTAATTTTAAAGTATTTGTTTCCGACTATTGTTATTTGAATGTATAGTTGTTTACAATTGAGATGACATCTTTGACGTGGGAGGACATAGCTTGTCCCAATATAGATTATGCGATGGCAACGACCACGGAAATTGTGGCACCTTACACATGGGTATTTTGATTACTTGGAACAATTTAAATGCATTCATAGGTAAATAATGACAATAACAATGCACACACACACATACGCTTATACTAAAAAATTATTCTAGGGTTTGTGTACCCTTGTGATAGAAGATCTATTCCATGGCATGCACTACATCTACATAGAATCCTCCAAAAGTACAAATTTAAAGTAAAAATCCAATTCCCTCAAGATATCTAATTATCCATTGGAATCCCTTCTCTAAGATCCAACTCCACCAATATTATGATAACCCTCATATCATCACTACTCCTCAAGTTATTCAAGGCAATGAACTTGCCAAGAGTGTTCCCCACACCTTCCAAGCTCTTATGATTCCAAATCTCCAATGTAAGCCTAGAATAAAAGATCCACATCTATTTCACATAAATTGAATTCCTTCATGGATCAAGCCCATGTTTTCATTTTTCCAAGATGATACATGATGCCCTCAACAACCAATCCTACTTGAGGAGCAACTTCCTATCCAATTTGAATTTTTCAACAAGAAGCACACGCATTGTCAAACTAAAACATGGAAAACAAGTGAAGACTAGATTCCATACCTCTATGAGGCATGAATGAAGAGATTCACCTTCCATAAACTTTCCCATAAACCTCCAAACCAACATCTTATCCATCAAACCCTTGACCTACGAAAATCCCACATCCAACCCCACCACCATTGTTATCCTTTTCAAGATTTAGTTTGATGCATTTACAACTTCTGTTCTTCTGATCTAGCTTCAAATATTTATATTTTGTTTTCCCTCATGGCTTATAATATTTATCCTTTAGATTCCCTTCATCCCCTTCACTCTTCTTCAGCTTCCTCATGACCCTTACAAAATGATCCTATTGAGCCCAACAACTTCCCCAAGTCTTAGAACTTGGTGACCCTTTCTTAATTTTTTAATTTTGTTTGTTTCATGGAGATGAATCCTTTGTTCTGTAGTTAAGAGGGAATGGTGATGATATTGACTCATATGGGTTTCTTCCATAGAGAAATAACAAGTCCTTTTATTAATCTATCCAACAAATGAAGGGATACAACCTGCAACACATCTGTTGCAACTTCCTCTTCACTCTCTCACAGTCTCTCTTACACAATCACAATGATCTTTATAGTACTACAATATAATACACAGTTGTATTACAATGTCTTCCTTCTAAAGAGGGATTACCATGGGAAAAGACCATTGGCTACCTAATACCATGGTCTCGAAAATCACCCATTATTGACCAAGTCATGACTATGAAATTACAACATTTTACAAGGAATTTTTTCCAAACTTTTCGCTACATGGACATTGCCCCAAACCCCCTCCGAGGGGGGGGGTTCCTAAATTAGTCTCCACCCCCCTGGACCCCCTATGGAAAGTATAATGGGGGGTAAATCCCCCCCACACACTCTTGTCATGGGATGGGATCCAAATACAACTGAAACACAACCTCTGAATTAGGAAGAGCAAGCTCCATAACCAACACCAAATTATTTAAGTACTTATTTCTATGCAAGGTTTTAAATTTTATTCCATGATGCTTGAGATGCATGCTTTTTGTACATATGTTATAGAACTTTTTGTGTTAGTTTACATTGTACTAATGCTATAG
The DNA here is from genome assembly GCA_027924585.1 of Larix kaempferi. Taxonomy (NCBI): domain Eukaryota; kingdom Viridiplantae; phylum Streptophyta; class Pinopsida; order Pinales; family Pinaceae; genus Larix; species Larix kaempferi. The sequence goes on along the minus strand of BSBM01000274.1, from coordinate 21,217,317 downwards.
ATAGTATCTCAACTTGATAAGATGTTATCTTCTAGTATGGATTTCTAGTGACAGTGATAAGTTATAATGATTCATTATTACTTTATTTTAGTTTTAACAACTCATTATTGGATTATTTCATGTCACAAGTAGCATCCACCTTCCATATGAAGATAAAATACTATGGATGTATCCATTTGAAGAAGAAGGAAGTTTCACTCAATGGCCATTGTAAAATTTGGAAAAGTCATCAATGTAGATGACTTTCATGTATAGTATGGAGTCAATTTTTTTCATGGACCAGTACTAGTCCATTAGTGGATATTCAGTTGGAAACACAAGTGTATTGTAATAATTCACTTTTGATATAATATAATTTATTTGGTGAACAAATTATATATGTTTGTACTTGATATTATTTATTGTTGTAATTAATTAATGTGACTTTGCATGATTCACATATGTATTCATATTAGATTGATATAAGATGAGCATGAATATTGTATGACATTTTTTAATTTATTCACAATATCATACTAATTAATTTATATTGATTAATAATAAACACAAATAAAATGAATATAAAACTACTAAATAAGTAGTTTATATTGAATAATAGTGATGAAAGAAAATGAAATGAATATAAAATTACTACATTAGTAATAAATATAATGAATATGAAACTACTAAATAGAGATAAACCATTATTACAAATGACAAATTTGTGACTAGAAAAAAAAACTAAAATTTGCTTATACGTGACTATTGTTGTCAATGTGACGACTAATATTAACTAATTTACAATAGCTTATAACATGACCAACATTTAGTTGTATTTCCTTAGTCATTAATTTGTCTCCTTGATTTATCATCTAGTAGTATATTTAGTCGTGTATTTGGTAAATCAATGACTAAATTAATGACCAAATATACAACTAAACATACTACTAGATGATGAATCAAGGCAACCAATTAATAACTAAGTGAAATCTGACTAAAATTTAGTCGTGTTATATGATACTGGAAATGCGCTATTGTTAGTCTCTGACTCAAAAATAGTCGTTTATATGCGAATTTTAGTTGTTTTTTAAGTTAAAAAATAGCTATTTTGTACTAGTGAAGTCTCGTTCACTCCCAAGTGAGCTCACAACTTTGTGAAATTATTCTCTGTGAAGGACTTGGCTAAGGTGTTGGCAATCTATTATGTGAATGAACAATATTCCAAATCAATGATCTCATCATTAATGAACCCCTTCATGAAGTGCATGCGAATCTCAATGTGTTTAGTCCTCTACCACCGAATTGGTTCTCTAGAAATTTGGATAGAACTTTAATTGTCCCAAAATATGATTGTCAAATGGTGATACTGAATACCAAACTTAGTGAGAATATGCTGCAACCAAATGGCTTGTATGGTTTCATTCATTGCAGCTCTATACTCTACTTCTAATGTCAATAAAGAAATGGTTGATTACTTCATTTTGGACCAATAAATAGGTCTAGAAAAAAAACTAGAAACATAACCATAGGTGGACTCGTGATCAACTCTATCGCTATCCCATTCAGAATTTATGTACTCAACTAGATCAAGTGAGAAATTTGCTGCATAATGTATCCCAAAACTATGAGTACCTTGAACATATCAGAGAATTCGTTTTGTAGCTTTCCAATGTAGCTCATGAGGCTCTTGAATGTACATGGAAACTTCCCCAATAGTATACTAGATGTTCGGTCTAGTGTGGATGAAATAAAGTAGACTCCAAACCGACTATCTATGGCCAAGTACTATCCACCAAAGTTATAGTTCTATCATCCTCAAGCTTTACCCCAGAAAAAATGTGATGCAACTGGTTTGAAATCAATCATCTAAAATTGGTTAGAAGATCATATGCATACATAGACTGTTCCATGTTGATTCCTTAATCATACTAAGTGATTTCGAGAGCAAGAAAGTAATGCAATAGCCCTAAATCACTCATAGAAAATCTGTCATGTAAGGTAGATTTAATTGAAGCAATTGATGATGGTGAACTCCCTATGCCTAGAAATTTATTGACATAAATAAATATCAACAAGAGAGATTCAACCCTTCAAAGCATGTAAAAACCAATATTTGAATGACAATTAGAGGAATATTCGGATCGTAAGAAGGTTCCCATCTTTGCATATGAATATGGTGGTTCCTACTTAAGTCCATACAAATATTTCTACAATTTGCAGAATAGAGATGAGCCCTAGAGATACACTTGTTCCTATTCCATGTAGATCTCTTATACAATATCCCCATGAAGAAATGTACACTTCACATCCATATGGTGAATCACCCAATTTTTTTCCATTTCAATGAATGGACAAGTCGAATGGAATCTATCTTTGTAAATGCTGCAAAGGTATCTGTTAGAATTTATAATGATGACTTGTGTGGTATTACTGGTGAAATATCCTAAAAAGGCATAAAATAACTCTAATATTATAAAATATAGTTATCCCACATGCATCGTGTAATTAAATTCTCTTATAACCATTCTTTATATAAGATAGGTGGAAAGCTATTTATCCTAGATGTATTAAGGGATGTAAGTATTACATACCTATAGTTATATAATAGAGGTGAAAGAGACCCTTTTGGGGATGTTGTGATATATTGTGAAATATGTGGATATTCCTTGTATTGTAAGATGTAGATTTATGAAGAATATAGAATACCAAACTTCCCGTGGATGTTTCCCCATTTGGGGTTCTACCACATATATATTTTGTATTGTTCTCTTGTTCTCATGTCTCTTGTTTATTACATGATTATTGTTTCATTTATGGATACAAGGTGAGACTAGTAGATCCTTGTTATTGATTTACATGTTGGTGTAAATGTATTGTTATATTTTTATGCATATTCTCAATATTCTAACAGTCTCATTATAGTCTATATTCTATACCTATGGGAATAATTTTTTCTACAAGAATTAGCTTTGCACTTATTGATAAGTCCATCGGATACCATTTTTTTTCTGATAAATCCATTTGCACCAAGCAAGTTCCCTCTCTGAAGGAAGAGGAACCAGCTCCCTAGTTTGGTTCTTGATGAGAGATTAATACTCCTCGTCCATGGAAGTATCTCAATGTGGATTATTAGAATCCCTTGCATAAGATTGTGGGTTTGTATAAACAACCATTTAATAGTGTATGGGAAGTAGAGGCTATATAGGAGTGAATTCTTATGGATTTAATGGATCTCCAAGTAGATAACTTGTAGCTTGGAGATTTTGTTTTTCCAAGAGTGGATAGGAGTCTAAATCTACAAAAATGTGTTCATCATTGTCAATATATTTTTGTTATTCATCTAGATCAAAAATTTCATATGAGGAAACTAAAAAGAATCTATGAGTTATACATCAACTAACAGAAATAACTCCCAGATTCAATTAATTCATAGGACAAATCCTTTATTTATACATAAGATAGGATACTCTTGGAATTTGGATTCGAAGAGATCTGTTGCAGTATCCAAGACTCCTCATCTTCCATCTGACATTAAAAACTATTTACATTATTTACAAAAATCCTAGAGGATTCCAACATCAACAAGAACTGGTGGACTAGTGGGGGGATATCCTAGATGTAACGGGATTTCTTCAAAATTAACACTTATTTCAATGAATGTATTTCTAGTGAAAGGATTTAATAGTATATGCCTCTTAACACCATCAAGACATCCTACAAATATTCACTCCTAAATTTGTGGATCCAAATCCATCCTTCTTTTAGAAATAATGTATGCCCATGCATGAGATCAAAAAATGCTAAAGTGTTTGACCTCTAGTTTTTAACCATTCCAAGATTTGAATGGAGTGAGTCCCTTCAATGAGTTATGAGGAACTCAATTCTAGATGACATAGGATGAACAATCAATTACTTCAACCCGAATATTTGGAGAAAATGTCTTGGACTATAGAATGCATGCGGCAATCTCTTTCAAGAATGTGTTCTTCCATTCTACAAATCCATTATGTTGTGGAGTATATGGAACAATTTGTTATAACTCAATTCTTACCTTAGCACATAAATGATGAATATATTTTTTCACATAGTCCCTCCCATGTCTATGTGGAGGATCTTGATTCCCTAAGCTAGCCAATTCTCTACAAGAGATTTGAAAACTTTGAAACAATCAAAGAAATCAGATATATGTTTGATGAAGGATACCCATGTCTATATTGACCAATCAACAATAGCAATGAAGGTCAACACATACTTGGCCTTGTTCATGGAGAGGTGAGAGAATGGAACACTAATGTCTTCGTGAATAATTTGAAGAGTGGATGAGCCTTTGCATTTATTCCCTTTCTAAATTTTTTCTTCAAGATTCTTTCCAAGAATTTATCCCTGACATACACCATCAAAGTACATAACGTCTGCATACCTATCACCATACCGTGATTGCTTAGATATTGCAAATAGTAGTAGTTTAGGTGACCAAATATCTCATGCCACAAACTTCTTACTTCACCCCAATTTGTTATAAGTAAAGTAGAAGATGTTTTGGAAATAAACTAAGAAAAGACATATAACCTTGATCGCTGATCTAATTTACCAACTACAACCTTTTATTCATCATCCATATTTGTAATGACAATTGAATCAGGTGTGAACTTGAATCTTTTTCCTAAGCCTGAGTGGGTGATTTGGTAGATATAAAGGAGGTTGAAAAACAATGAAGAGACACAAAGTATATTTTGAAATTGTTCATGCTTTAAATGAACATCCCCTTTTCCACATGCCTGAACCAATTTATCATCGCCCATTAGTATGGGGGGACTAGTGCATGGATCCAATGAAGAGAAGATGTCCTTTGATGAGGACATGTGGTGTGAACTTCCTAATTCAAGGATCCATGAAGAAAAATATGAGTCAATAGAAAAAAGTGCATGGGTTGATTCCTTGAGTCTTATTTTTTCATATTTCACACATGGTCTTTCAATTGTTTTGTTCTTCTTGTAGTTTTCAATAATTTTGATATTTCCCTATGTAAAAATTTGCTTCAGCTGATCATTCTCTTTCCTCGTGCAAATTTCACTTTGCATGATTTGGTTTCTTCTAGTATGAACATATAATATTGTCCTTCTTTGAATTCCATGCTTTGGAGGAGGAATTTTCCTAAGTAGAACTAGGATTTTGCTCCTTTCTTTATTTTGTTGCTTTTGCTTCATGTCTTTATTGCTTCCCTAATTTGAAACAAGTGCATGTGACTTTTATGATTCAAGGATACCATTTGAACAAGCTTATGTTTCTCATGTGTGATAGAGTCGGCAAAAAAATCCAAAGTAAGTATTTTCTAAGCAACTCTAAGTGCTATTTTTGTAGCATAATAGGTAGAAACAAATACTAAGTACTCATAACCCAATTAGGTGAAGATTAAGAATACTAGCTACTCATACTTATTTTATACTCATATATTAATCTACAACAATAAATATTTAAACTTTGGGAATAAATATTTAATTGTATCAAAGTTATGTTGACAAGGGAAATTGAAAGTTTCCTAGTCAACCTTTCAACCTCTTAGTTGGCTAATCAAAGAAGAGAGGGGAATGATAACCCTTATTTATAGACTAAAACATAACTCAACCTCATCCTTCACAGATATCTAGTGATATTGTTTAAAACATATCAAAGACATTACAGTACTTAACAACTATCTAATTGATTATAGAAACAATACAATTAAATCATGATTGTGAGGAAACATTACATAACATATTCACAATGAACATTATTTATTTATTCTTTATATATGTGAATATGTCCTTCACGGGTAAAAAGACACAAAACACTATAAAAATCACATAATAACTTAAATGTCTATAGAACGTGGGGAAACAAAATAGAAATAAGAATCTTTTTAATTTTAGATTTTTTAAGGGAAAAATAACAAAGACATTAAAAAACATAGAATAAAAATATGTATTGAAACCAAACTAATTCAACTAAATAAAAGAAAAGAAATATGAATATGAAAAAATTGGTTTTCTTATTGAATTTTTTTTGTCAATATACAAAAATGATTGTCTTAAATCTCTTTCAAACCTCTGTGAAGAAATGGACCAAAAGCATGTTCTTGCATAAATAACTAGCGTTTACAAGACCGCTTGGTCATTATCTAAATGAAAAACAAGATCGCAGAGCAATAAAAATAAACAGAAATGCAAATATAATCACACATACACATTACAAGAGAGACATAGATATATCGTGGTTCACCCAACTTGGGCTACGTCCACACTGAATTTGCCAGTCCTTATTATTATTACCGTCCAGCAAGGTGAAGGGATACAACCTGCAGCACAACCGCAGCACTTCCTCTTCACTGTTTCACAGTCTCTCTCCTGATCTCAGAGATCTTTACAATGCATAAAACCTAATACATCCTCATCCCTAGCCGTATTACAATGTCTTTATTTATAAGGGAAATACAATGGGAAAATACCATAGGATACCCAAAACCATGGGCCCACAAAACAGCTGGCGAAAACAGCCCCAAAAATTTTCTTCGGGGGCGTTTCCCCCGAACCCCCATTTCTCGGGGGTGCTGCCCCCGAACCCCCAACGGGGGACTGTTGGCCCCCAGACCCCCCAGCCAGGGGGGATGGTCCCCCCTGGAACCCCGTGGGGGGGCAATGCCCCCTCACACCCCCCCACTGGAGTGAGTGTACAGTCCACCTACATATCATATAAAACTGGGGTACAAACACGGCTGATACAATATCATCTATGAGACTAGAAGATCTGGCTCCACAACCAACAATCTCCCACTTGGAGACTGATCACAGCAACTCCACCGCTACTGCACTTGCTGGACTTGGACTTGGCAAATTTCTCCTCTTCACCTTCATGCTAGAAGGCCAACTGAAACCGAGCACGAACTTAGTTTCTCTCTGGTCACTACCTTTGTGAACATGTCTGCAGGATTCTGGCTAGTATGTATCTTTTCCAGCTTTAACAGTTCATCTTCCAGAACAGAGTGTATGAAATGGTACTTGAGTTGTATATTTTTAGTCCTAGAATGGAATGCTGAGTTCTTTGCAAGTTGAATGGCACTCTTGCTGTCACTATACAATATGCTATCCTTCTGCTTCTTACCCACTTCCTCCATAAACCTCTGCAACCAAATCATCTCTTTACTAGCCTTTGTAATGGCAACATACTCTGCTTCTGTTGTTGAAAGTGCAACAACCTTCTGTAGTTTTGAAATCCAGCTTACTGTTGTTCCACCTATAGTAAACACATACCCTGTGGTGCTCCTCCTGCTATCCTTGTCACCTGCCATATATGCATCAACATATCCCTGTAGAACAGTGTCTGAACCTCCAAAACATAATGCCTCAGTGGTAGTACCTCTCAAATACCTGAGAATCCACTGTACTGCCTTCCAATGTTCTTTACCTGGATTGTTCATATATCTGCTCACAACTCCCACTGCATGTGCAATATCTGGTCTTGTGCACACCATGGCATACATCAAGCTGCCAACTGCTGATTGATAGGGAATCTTAGACATGTAATCTGTCTCTTCTTGTGTCTTGGGACACATTTCCTTACTTAGACTGAAATGGCTAGCCAAAGGTGTACTTACAGGTTTTGCATTCTGCATTTTGAACCTCTCCAACACCTTTTGTATGTACTCACTTTGAGACAATGTCAATTTGTGATTTTTCCTGTCTCTCGTTATTCTCATACCAAGGATTTTCTTTGCAGCACCCAAATCCTTCATCGCAAATGAATTAGCTAGCTTCCTTTTGAGTACATTTATATCCTGCATGTCAGACCCTGCAACAAGCATGTCATCCACATACAATAACAAGATAATATATCTTCCATTGTCTAGCTTCTTGAAATAAACACAGTGGTCAGAATGACATCTACTATAACCTTGTTCTGTCATAAACCTGTCAAACTTTAGATACCACTGCCTTGGAGCTTGCTTCAAGCCATACAAGCTCTTTTTCAACCTGCATACCAGATCCTCCTTACCTTTGACCTAATACCCTTGTGGCTGCTGCATATATATTTCTTCCTCCAAATCCCCATGGAGGAAGGCTGTTTTTAAATCTAACTATTCAAGATGCAAATCTTCTACTGCCACTAGACTTAAGATAGTCCTAATTGAAGTCATCTTAACAACAGGAGAAAATATTTCATCAAAATCTATACCTTTCTTCTGTGCAAACCCCTTTACAACAAGTCTGGCCTTGTACCGCTTTTTACCTCCTTCTTCTTCCTTCAACCTGTAGATCCATTTGTTTTGCAATGCTCTTTTACCAACAGAAAACTGAACCAAATCCCAAGTCTGGTTTCCTACCAATGAGTCCATCTCCTCATTCATGCCTTGCTCCCACTTCTTTCTAGTTTCCACCTGCATTGCTTCTTCATAACATTCTGGTTCACCAGAATCAGTCATCAATAAATAATACATTGAAGGAGAGTATCATTCAGGGAGTCTACTTAACCTGGTAGATCTTCTTACAGTTGCAGGAGTTTCAGGTACTTGCTGCTGCTCTTGATTTTCTGGCACCTTCGAAACTTCATTTTCTTTAATTTCATCAAGCACTATGTACTCTGTGTTTTCCTTTTCCTGTTTCTTTCCCTGCAACTGATCTTTATACATGACCTTTTCATTGAATATCACATCTCTACTCCTGATGATTTTGTTATTTTCATAATCCCATAAACGATAACCAAATTCATCAACCCCATATCCAATAAAGGTACATTTCTTGGATTTAGCTTCAAGCTTTGTTCTATTTTCTTTATCTATATGGACAAATGCTTCACAACCAAATGTTCTGAGAAATGAGTAGTTTACCTTTTTATCTGTCCATGCTTCCTCTGGAATACCACCATCCAAAGCACTTGAAGGTCCTCTGTTTATTAAATAAACAGCAGTATTTACAGCATCCGCCCAAAACTGTAAGGGCAACCCTGCATGCAGTCTCATACACCTTGCACGCTCCATGATCGTTCTGTTCATCCTTTGTGACACACCATTTTCCCGTGGTGTTCCTGGGACTGTCTTCTCTCTACGAATCCCATGGTATGAACAGTAACTACCAAACTCCTTGCCGCAGTACTCACCTCCATTATCAGATCTGAGACACTTCAATCTTTTTCCTGTCTCATTCTCAACCAAAGCTTTCCACTTCTTAAAAGTAGCAAACACATCAGATTTCTGTCTAATGAAATAAACCCAAGTTTTTCTAGTTGCATCATCAATAAATGTAACATAATAATGAGAGCCACCAAGAGATTGTACCTGAGCCGGTCCCCATACATCTGTATGCGCAAGCTCTAATTTTTCATTCTTCTTCTCTTTCCCAACCCTGAGAAATATGACTCTCTTCTGTTTTCCATAAACACAGTTTTCACAGAATTCCAAACTTACCTGCTTCAAATCCGGCAGCAACTTCCTTGAGTGGAGAATCTGCATCTCCTTCTCACTCATGTGGCCAAGCCTATGATGCCACAATGCTGTATCTGTTCCTGTGGAAGCTAAAGAGATAGAATGGTCAGTATTATGAGGACATAAATACAATGTACCTACTCTGTCTCCTTTTGCTATCACCATTGATCCTTTAGTGATCTTCCACCACTTTTCTCCGAATGTAGATAGACAGCCGCCATCTCCCAACTGCCCTGTTGAGATCATATTTCTTTTCATAGCAGGAATATGCCTAAATTATTTCAACAACCAATCAGTTCCATTCTTAAGTTTTATCCATACCTTACCCATTCCAACAATTTTACATGGCTCATCATCACCCAGTAAAACATGTCCAAAGTCGCCAGGAACATACTCATGAAAGTATTTCCTATGGGGTGTAGCATGACATGAAGCTCCTGAATCTACTATTCAATAATCACTAGTATTATCTAATGCAAGAATCAAAGCATCTTGTAACACATCACCTGCTACATTTGCTTCCTGGGTAGTTTCCTTCTGTGCATCTCCTTTCTTCTTTAGAGATTTGCAGTCTTTCTTCAGATGTCCTTTCTTTCCACAGTTCCAGCACTCTATCTTTCCCAGTCTAGAATTGGATCTGCCCATTTTAGATTTTCCACGATTACCTTGGCTCTTTCCTCTCTCCTTTTGTCTTCCCCTGCTCTCCATGGTCAATGCATTACCTGATGTCTCACCTGTGCTTTTTCTTCGCATTTCCTCGCTAAGAATAACACCAATAACATCATCAAATTTCAAGGTGTTTGAACCAGAGACAGAGTTACCTACATCCATGGCCAAGCTATTCCAGCTTTTTGGCAATGAACACAATATTAGAAGAGCCCTAACCTCATCATCAAAGTTCACACTTACAGAACTTAGCTGATTTGTAACCGTATTAAACTCATATAAATCATCAGTAATAGATCTACCTTCAGACATCTTCATATTAAATAAACGCTTCATTAGAAATACCTTGTTTGAGGCCGAGGGTTTTTCATATAGCTTACCCAATGCGCTCATCAAACCCTGTGTTGTCGTTTCTTTTGAGATATTGAAAGCCACCGACGAAGCCAGGCTCAACCATATTGTTCCCAGAGCCTTTCTGTCAAGAACCTCCCATTCTTCGTCCTTCATAGCCGTCGGCTGCTTTGCTTTCCCTCCCAACTGTAGGAATAGATCCTGCTGGTACAGATATTCCTCCATTTGCATCTTCCATAACCCGAAGTTTTGGTCGTTAAACTTCTCGACCTTAAACTTTCCTTCTTCTGCCATTGCTCCCACTCGAACCAGAAACCGTAGCTTCCTGCGGGTTTAACTACCAAATAGACCTTTGGCTCTGATACCAATTGTTAGAAAAACAGGATCGCAGAGCAATAACAATAAACAGAAATCCAAATATAATCACACATACACATTACAAGAGAGACACAGATATATCGTGGTTCACCCAACTTGGGCTACGTCCACACTGAATTTTCCAGTCCTTATTATTATTACCGTCCAGCAAGGTGAAGGGATACAACCTGCAGCACAACTGCAGCACTTCCTCTTCACTGTTTCACAGTCTCTCTCATGATCTCAGAGATCTTTACAATGCATAAAACCTAATACATCCTCATCCCTAGCCGTATTACAATGTCTTTATTTATAAGGGAAATACAATGGAAAAATACCACAGGATACCCAAAACCATGGGCCCTCAAAACAGCTGGCGAAAACAGCCCCAAAATTTTTCTTCGGGGGTGCTGCCCCTGGACCCCCCAGCCAGGGGGGATGGTCCCACCTAGAACCCCGTGGGGGGGCGATGCCCCCCCACACCCCCCCGCTGGAGTGAGTGTACAGTCCACCTACATATCATATAAAACTGGGGTACAAACACGGCTGATACAATATCATCTATGAGACTAGAAGATCTGTCTCCACAACCAACAAACACCACAATTGAAAATTTTGAAACAAAATTTTGTAAATATTTCTAAGTGATGGTACTATTCTCTGCAACCAAATAGCCTGTAACATCCCTCCCATGTAAATTTACTCATTTTTTGCCAAATTTGAACCTTGGACTAGTGAAACCCCAACTATCCCAAATGCTCCCAAAGGCTCTCTAATTCTGTATGGAAGGTATTGAGGGGTATTCAGAAATCCTAATGCATCTATACTCAGATACTCATTAAACACATTCATGGCTTTCATTTCTCAAGAAGGAATGAAGGGGAAAAAAACTAGCAAATTCGATGTTAAAACCCCTCTAGTCTATGACCTTTTTATCTACCCAAACATTGTACGAACTTCCCTAATTTTTGGAGAGAGACTTTAATTTGATAAAGGACCTCAAGGGAAACTAGAATGTATCATTTATCAGGTTCTATAATATTCTATCACTCCCATAAAACAAAATGTTGTGAGACATAGAAATTCCTTGGAAATGGTTAACAATAGACATGGAATTTGTTTCAGAAAATTTAATCAAAGGCTCAAGGGACCTGCATATATTATTTTGGTAATAAAAAATACATCATAGGTTGATCGAAACATCATCAAAAAATCAAATAAATTCTGATACAAACATATATGAAACTATTCCCAAAAGTCCATATGAAAGTAGAGAGGAAACTAGCTCAAATTAGTGGTTTGCTTGGAATGTTTACATGAAACACATAGGATTTCGAGATATGGATCAAATTTGAAGCTCAATACAGTGACATAAATCATATCTCATAACAATGGAGTCACAAATTAATCCCCCACAAATTTTATACAACTATGAGTGCGCCATCAACACTAGAACATGGACATTAAGAGAAGATTGTGAGAAGAGATAGTGGAGAAAGACATAAGAGATGAACTTGAACTGTAGAGGGACTCAAACATGAATAAAAAAAAATTCATTAAACTCTGATAAGAGGTCTGAATGGCCTCTCCTATAACCAACTTGGACATGGATCTTTCACTTTCGAAATTGGTTCAATAGCAGGGAAGGTAAACACCCACCGTGCAAGGACAAGCTAAGCTCTCCAAGAGTGCAAAAAAAATGATCCAACGGTTTCTCTCCTTCCTCATCTTCCTTTTATTAACCTCAAGTGGACTCATGATATCGAATTCCCTCCAAGGGACTCACTCAAATCGAATTGGTGATAGATTCCTTCATGAGTCACTTGTCCACTTCTTCCTTGCACTCATATTTCTCCAATTCGAATTGGGAATATTGGATGACCATAACTCCCTCTATGCACCCTATTGGTGGCTATTTTTTACCTGATATGTCATATTTGTCATAGATCTTCAATCAAGTCTAAATTTTTCATATTTTTCATAGATTCCTTCATGATTGTTGTCATAGATTGCATGGAATCTAGCTACAAGTGTCACAATTTCTCTATGATGCCTCTTCCTCTTCCTTGGGAGGTACTCCTCCACTCCAAGTTGATATTCCTTGATTCTTTCCATGAATATTTCCTCTTCACCTTCCCCAAGTACGTTACCCTCAACCTTGGACTCGAATTGATGTGAGAATGTTGCCAAGTGTAGTGGGGAATCTTGCCACATGTGGGTCCCACACCATCTTATACGCCATCATGACCCAATGCCACCTTATTTTTATTTTTATTATTATTTGTTTGACCCAATTAATGTGAATTTGGGATTCTAAGGTCAATTTGGGTCTTGTATCTCCCTTATTCCAATTTTTAATGCTTCCACCCCAACCTAGGGAACAAGTAGGTTAGTGGAATTTTTCCTCCATGAAAAATTATTTGGATGGGAACATTACAGTCCTCCCTACTCAATATTGCTTGTCCCCAATCAATTTAAAACTTGGATGCTACAAAATTTGTTCATGTTCCCATGTGGCATCCTCACTTGGTAAATCCTTCCACCACACCAAATATTTTCTTATGGTTTTGTTCCTTAATTTCCTTTCCCTTACCTTCAAGATTTTTTATGGAATGAGTATGAGTTGCCCTTCATCATCCATTAAAGGAATTGTTTCTGAAATTGAAATTTCTACCCTACCACCTTTTTAAGACATGAGACATGGAACACATTATGGATTTTACTCCCTTCCTGAAGCACCACTTCATAAGCTACCTCCCTAAATTTTTGAATTATCTTTTATGGGCCATAGAACCCAGGATTTAGATTTAATGCCCCCTTTCCTTTCAAGGTGGTTTGTTTGTAAGGTTTTAGGCTCAAATAGACCAAATCATTTACTTGAAAATTTCTCTCTTTCCTATTGTAATGTCCCCTTCTCCTTAGAACAACAGGGAAGGAAACATTAACAACATACTGGGCTTTTGGTAGACTTAGCCCCAATATTTTTGCTCATAAAAACTTCATAACAATTAAAAACTTATGTATGCAGATTCGACTTCAGTAAAACACAGCAAAATTTAAATGTAATAACACACATGAGAACAAACCGAAGATGATTCCATATGCAGGGGTTCAATCCCATTCATATGCTATGCACAGACTTCATTTCAATTTCATTAACATGAAGAATAATCATTCAAATAACACATTGCAGAACCCAGATATATATATACAAATTAAAGTCACGGAGAGCACTTATCTTGCAACACAATATCCAACGACTGGATACGTGAGAGAAATGTTCCACCCAACCATAGATCTCTATCCAGCCTGTATTCTTTCAGCTGAGAGATCACCCCCGAGCTGGGCTGTGTATCCACTAAGGAGGAACTAGATGGCTCCCTCACAGTCAGGATTTCACTCAGACAACCATGCTAAGCCAACACACAGTTGGGTTTTTCAAGCATGCAATGGGAAATGGAGAGGGATGCTAGTCCACTAAGCTCAATCCCAGAGCTAGTACACATCAAGCTAGACTCAAACGATCCCAACCTCCATTCGAGCATCCACACTTGGATTTCTCACAGCTTTGTTCAGCAAATAACCCAAATCCATCACTGATTTTCTGGGCAGTTAAAACTAGGTTATCCTATTGATTTTGGGGATAGATAATGCTCCAGAATTTTCCCCAAGGTTCATGCCAATGGATTCCCCATTGGATTTCTCTGTCCAATACCAAATCGGGACGTTTTTGGCTTCCCAAAACGTGGGTTCTCCCACAGTCGCGATTTCTGGTTTTCACTCTAATGGGAGCTCGTTTTTGGGTGGAGAATGATGATCGCCCCCTTCCCCATGGAATGGGGATAAGAATGAAGACACCTCCCATGAGGTAGAGTGACTTATGGGACAAGTAAACAGGGCCCATACCTACCCATACGAATTTCAGGGCTGCCCATGCTCCATCAAAGTCATTGACTTAATTCTTCAACCACTCTCTTACAACAGGAATAAATGTCATCTAGAAAGGTCAAATGGGTTCTCATAAAGACATATGGCAACCTATGGTTCACTCCCATAGCCCCCTCACCACTCCCTAGTGGATACACGTGGCCCCTTCTCATTCATTGCCTCCATAGCCAGTCTTGGAATTTTATATTGCCTGATGTTTATTTACATCCTATTACAATTTCCATGGCTTAAGAGCACATGGTATCAAAATATTAAATACTTTCCCTTTAAATAAAATTCGGACTTTCACTAGCGGGGCCTTGGCCTTGAGGTCCACGCTAGGAAAAGATACCTCACATGTACACATTATTTTCATTAAAGGCTAATATATCCTAAGGGTCGAATTGGGGGGTATTACACCAATGTTGATCTGCATATTGTTTTCAATGTTGATTTTGGACAACCTGCAAATTGTCTTTTAAAACCTTCAAAATTTCTTGACTTTCCTCAATCCAATCCTTAGCTTTTGGAGCTCTACTATCACCAGAACCGTGATCAACAATTGTAGGTTCTTCATAACCATATAATGCTTTGGAAGGAGACATTCCAATGAACATATGAAAGCTAGTATTGTAGCAGAACCCACCCAAATGTATCCTATTTAACCCATGCTTTTTGCTTCCCACTAACATAGTTTCTCAAGTATCCCTCCAACCATCGGTTCACCCTTTTGGTTTGACCATCATTTTGTGTATTATATAGCTTGTTCTAGGAGTCAATTGTGTTCCCACCAACTTGAAGATTTCTTTCCAAAATGCACTCATAAACCTATTATCACTATCACTAACAATGTTTTTTGGAAGTCCATGTAATCTGAAAACATCTCTAAAGAATAGCTCAACTACTTGTGTAGCAGTAAAAGATGAGGAAATAGCAAATAAATGAGAATATTTGGTGAGTCTATAAACCACATCAAAAATACAATCATTACCAAGTGCCTTGGGAAAACCTGTGATGACGTCCACTGAGATGCTTTCCCATTTTTTTCTGGAATAGGAAGGGGTTGTAGGAGACCAACAGGATGGTTGTGCTCAACTTTGTTTTGTTGGCATATCTTGCATTCATTCACATACTTTAGAACATTTCCCTTCAATCCTTTCCAAAATAACCTTTCTCTTACATGCCTATATGTTTTAAAGAAACTGGGATGGCCTTCTAGGGGAGAATCATGAGTTGCATTCAAAATATTTTTCTTCAAATTCGAACCAAAAACTAAGTAGATTCGGTCTTTATAGTATATTAGGCCATTCAATAATTTATACCTATCATCTCCATTGGCCCCATCTACAATTTAATAAGCAACTTTATCTTTGGCATACTCTACTATTAGTATGGATTTCCAATTCTCTGAAACGTCCATAAGAGAGAGTGAGTGTCTCCTAGACAATGCATCTACTACAACATTATTCTTCCCTTTAATATATTCAATGTCAAAATCAAAGGCTTGAATCTTACTCACCCATTTTTGTTTCCTTTCATTAAGATATTTTTGTGTAATAAAATGCTTCAAGCTATTGTGATCAGTTTTGACCACAAATTTGTTCCCCACTAGATATTGCCTATACTTGACCAAAGTATGCATGATGGCCAACATTTCCTTGTCATATATGGAGTAGAGTCTCTCATGTGGTTGTAGCTTCCTACTTTAAAAATATATGGGGTGTTGGTTTTTCTTTAAAATTGATCCAATGCCTTCCCCTGATCACTACAAAATTTGAACCCAAAATCTGACAAGAAAATCCTACGACATCCAACGAAAAGGACTATGTCGTCGGATTTCACCTTCAAAATTACGAATTTTGATTAATTTTTTTTTAATTGATAGAAGCACATGTCGGATATCCGACGACAGTCATATATCCGACTACAGTCAGATATCCAAAAAATATTGTCGGATATCCAACACATATTTTATAATGGTAACTATGCTCAAATCATCAGATATCCAACACGTATGTTATAACGATAACTATGGTCATGTAGTCGGATATCCGATGTAGATTTAGCATATGGTTTAAAAGATAATAAGGCAAGCATATTAATCAACCACACTATTTATTTATTTTGCAAACATATTGACGTACACGTTGATCTTTTTCCCTGTATGGAATAAACATGCACTTAATCATAAATATTGGATCATTATGTAATCTTTTCGTGTATGGCTTGTTGTAGGTAAAACACCATAAGGCTATGTGGTGCAATGGCTGTAGATATCACATAAAAAATTTGGATGAAACGAAGAAAACATCATATTGTGGGATATTTGCAGTCTTTGAGGTGACCAATGTTTCCTCTAGAAGTGACAGACATCCAGAACTCTCAGAAAATCGATACTATGGGTATTTGGAAGATATTCTTCAGTGTGACTTTAAATCCTTCAAGGTAGTTCTGTTCGTTGTCAAATGGTACAGGTTATGATCGAATCAACGTGATCCCGATAAAACTATTATTGAACATGATAATGGATTTACCATGGTTAATACAAGGTTGTTTGAACCAGGAACGAAGCCCTATGTTCTTCCAAGCCAATGTGAATAGGTATTTTACTCTGAGGTTCCAGGTAGAGGGGGTTAGTCATTTGTTGTGAGACACGATCCAAGGGGAAGACCGGTAAAGTATAACGTAGAGGAAGGTAATGAAGAGGGTCTCGAAGAAGAAGACAATTTTGAAGATGATCACCATGAGTTATATGATCATGCTCCAGAAGAACATGTCAAAGAATTAGTTGAATCAGATGATGTAGCATATAGTGTCCATGAAGATGATATCGATGATGACATGATGATCGTAACCGACATCGATGATATCGATGACGATGATGATATGGACAATCCTTACAATGTTGACTCTGGATCGGATAATACAGATGATGACTTGGATGAAGAAGATGATGAAGTCCATTGAAGTGTATGAGGTATTCCTTAATATATCTACTCTATATATTTTGATTTAATATTGCGATAGAAATATTGAATTTATTGGTACGTATAAATAAATTAACAATTTTTTAGTGTTTTTTCCATTTTCCTGTATGTTGGCATATTTTATAATTAGAAACATTGCTTCTTATAAAGTATGACAAAAAACACATTTAATTTTTTTTTTAAATAGATTTTGTCGGGTTATGGGGGATTGAGAGTGACGTGAGGGGGGGGAGGGGCCATAAGAGCTTCCACCTTCACATGGTTGGCCCTTTTCAGTAGAGAATATTAAATTATTCTCTAAAAAAAGAGAAGCTCAGTAAGGAAATGCACAATTATCATGCTAACCCAAATGGTGTGCTTGATCATGTACTACACGGGTCCAACATTGAATTTTTTTAAATTTGTGTCAGTTTGGACTGAAATTTTGCATGGTTAGACTAGATGCATGCATTGATGGTATCAACGCCTTTGATCACACTCCCATATACTTTATCCTATGATTTTCTTGATATGTATTCACTCTATGTGAATCTACTAATCAACCTTTTTTTATCAACACTATAATAAAGGCTTTCTTCCCTTCGTTTAACATCCTAATGGTACATGGAGAAGATCTATGCACCCCCAGCACCCCCATAATCACCCTTCCCTAAAAACTACATAAACACAACATGGAGCTTGCTTACTATCCAACTATTTTGTTTCTTGGTGTATAAATAAATGCAAATGCCTTTTCACCTAGCTGAATTACTAGGTTTGGAATTCAATTTAAATATCATCCCTAATGAGTTACTTCAATATAATTGAGAAATCCCCCACATTTCATAGTGGTGTAATGATAATGGAGAATTTTCTTGGCTCAAATGAGTAGACCACGGTCCACATGGGTAATTTAAGTTAGGTTTGATTTTTTTTTTATGTTTATTATAATTTTTTTTATGTTTATTATCTATATATATATATATAATAAACATAACACAAAATTACAAAAAAATACAAACCGATCTTTGCTCTTGCATGAAGAGAAACCATGAACCAAGCCAACTCGCATTCCTATGCATTTACCCACAAACCTGCTAGAATGGATGTTGGAATTCCTACTCTGGATTTACCCACGAACCAAGTAAACCAACATTCCCACTGAGCCGAAGGTTGCAGAGGAACTTGTGGTCTGAACTAGAGGTCGCAGAGGAGGATAGGTTGCAGTATTAGCCGAAGGTCACGAGAACTTGTTGTTTGATCCAGAGGTCACAGAGGAGGTCACATTCTCTAAGAAGAGGATAGAATTCCCCCTAAATCGGTGAGAAAACTGAATCCCTCCGACATGGTTTATATGAATTTTTCCTGTTCTCTTGAGTGGAATTTACCCTATTTTGCTCAAACCTGCTATTTCCATTTTGGAAATGGGTGGGGTCTTGGCAGCAGATTTAGCTCCATCTTATGGCTGCTTTCATATGGTAATCTAGGCGCTCTGCTTATTCCTCTGCGAGTGATTATTAGGGTTCGTACAATAGGTAAATAGACGAATAAAACTACCAACCAGAAGCAAGCCAAAGAATAAAGGGGATACCCTCATTGACCGACTAATGGAGGGATATGTCTTAATTAGCTAGCCCAACGAATGAGCATATTTTTACAATCTAAAACACCTATGCAATATTTGTGGATCCTTTGTAGCAAGGTGTTTTTCTGGGTTGGTCCTCGTTTCACTGGATCATCCTCTGCTTCTTGCGGTGTTAGGTTCTATTGGCCTCCTGCATGAGGTTTTATATCTCTTGTTTGGGTTGGTTGTGTACCCAGCCTACAGGTCCCTCAATCTTAGACCAAACAGTCATGCAAAGGCGCTCTACGTCTCTCAACCTGTAATTGTTCAAAACAACAAGAAATTCCTTCTCTCGTTCAAGACTCATTGGGTCATGAATTTAACACTCTATCAAATTCATATTTGCGACAGGCCACAAATCATCTCTCTTTATCACATATCTATGCCAAATCATTCACAAATCGAAACTACAAATTGAATCCATTAACTTCACCTCAAATCGATTTTACAGCTCGATTTGTCCAAGAGATTCTAAAATCGAATCCATTAGATTCACCTCAAATCGATTTTACCACTCGATTTGTCCAAGAAATTCTAACTCCATAACCAACAAGATAATTTGGTTGTATGAGGTGATCCACAACCAGCATCGTTAATGGCAATTAAATTTGGCCATTGTCATGAGTGAGAGAGTAATCACTTACCATTGTCAAGAAATATTCCATGACTATATGAGGTGATCTTGTCAATCTAATCTATGTGTGAGAAGATTTACCAAGCTTTCCATTAATAATAACCTTTTGCATCGGTTCTAATTGTACTTTGTTAAACTAGCGACATCATATATGGGAGTAGTTCCTTTACTAACCCATACTTGTTTTTCCACATTTAGGTATATGAGGTACATGTAACAAGAGGGAGAGGAAATAATTTTTTTACTTAGCCCATGTGGGCATTATTAAGCAACTATGGGCATTCCGAAGCCCCTACAAGCATTGCTAAGCCCCTGTGGGCATTTCCTTAGCCCTTGTGGGCATTATTAAGCCCCTGCGGGCATGTCCTTAGCCCCTGTGGGAATTTCCTTAGCCCTTGTGGGCATTATTAAGCCCCTGCGGGAATTTCCTTATCCCTTGTGGGAATTATTAAGCCCCTGCGGGCATTTCCTTAGCCCTTGTGGGAATTCGTAAGCCCCTGTGGGCATTTCCTTAGCCCTTGTGGGCATAATTAATACCCTGCGGGCATTATTAATCCCTTGCGAACATTTCCTTAGCCTCTGCGGGAATTTCCTTAGCTCTTGTGGGAATTATTAAGACCCTGCAAGCATTTCCTTAGCCCCTGCGGGCATTTCCTTAGCCCCTACAGGCATTTCCTTAGTCCCTTGTGGGCATAATATAAGCCCTTGCGGGCATACTCCAAAGCCCTTGCGAGCTTATCTTTTAAGCCCTTTGTGGGCATCTTTATCCCCCTTATGTAGGCATATTCATATTCTTTATGCGAACATTTCCTTAGCCCTTGTGGGCATTATTAAGCCCTTGCGGGCATTTCCTTAGCCCCTGCGGGCATTTCCTTAGCCCTTGTGGGCATTATTAAGCCCCTGCGGGCGTTTCCTTAGCCCCTGTGGGCATTTCCTTAGCTCTTGTGGGAATTATTAAGCCCCTGCGGGCATTTCCTTATCCCTTGTGGGCATTTCCTTATCCCTTGTGGGAATTATTAAGCCCCTGGGGGCATTTCTTTAGCCCTTGTGGGAATTCCTAACCCCATGCAAGCATTTCCTTAGCCCTTGTGGGAATTATTAAGCCCATATGGGCATTTCGTTAGCCCCTGTGTGCATTTCCTTATCCCTTGTGGGCATTGTTAAGCCCCTGCGGGCATTTCCTTTGCCCCTGCGGGCATTTCCATAGCCCCTTGTTGGCATAATATAATCCCTTGCGGGAATACTCCTGATCCCTTGTGGGCTTATCTTTTAATCCCTTTGTGGGCATCTTTAGCCCCCTTATGCGGGGCATATTCATATTCCTTATGTGGGCATTTCCTTAGCCCTTGTGGGCATTATTAAGTCCATGTAGGCATTTACATAGCCCCTGTGGGAATTTCCTTAGCCCTTGTGGGCATTATTAAGCCCCTGCATCAACCATAATTAACATATTTGTAGAACCAATGTATAGGTATGTGCTGGACATTTTGACACTTGCACACACATATCTATGTGTTGGACATTTTGACACGTCCACACACATATCTCTTCATGATTTTATAACTGAAAGCATGAAATCATTTTCTTGAGCATCATTGACAATGGTGTGCATTTTCCTAGTCTGGCAGGCATATTTGTCTTGGTTGGTGAGCATTTTCATCTTTGATGTGTGGGCATAGTTCTCAATCTTATGTGGGTATTTCACCCAATGCCTGACGAGTATTCTACCACATCCTACGATCATTTCTTATGGCATGTGGACATATATCCATGGCTTGTAGGCATTTCTAATGGCCTATGGGCATATTCCATTGGGCTACAGGCATTTCTAATGGCCTATGGGCATATTCGATTGGGCTACAGGAATTTCACCATTGCCAATGGGCATTTCACCATTGCCGTGGGCATTTCCTTTATGTTATGCGAGCATTTTTTGCCACATCAACTCTGCTCCTTACTACCACATCAACTAACTGATTTATTGCTATAATATTTTAGCTTTTGATATCAATATTTGTTTTGTTTTGTTTTGTTTTGTTTTCATTCTAAAATATTATCACTACCACATGAATATTGCAAAAAAATATAATAGTCTATATATTGACAATTTAGCTATGGAGAGTCATATCACTACTAAGACTCTCTGGATTAGCTTTGCAAGTAAAATTTTTAACTAGTGGAATTATCTTATGGGCCTATCTAGGGAAAATGGTGTTTGTGGAAATATTAATGTTTTGTTTATGAAATAAGTTTCCAACACAGTGGCACCAAAAACAACAAAGGTAGTTTTATTTAAGTCTATGCTAGTTATATTTTTTCTCCCCAAAAAGGTCAACAAGCAAGTACTTGCCCCCACAGTCCTTGAAATCATACTAACATATACATATAAATATTGTAAGATATTGTAATTTATGAATGGTGATCAATATTTGATTACTTATTGAAAAGTCTATGATTAGACATCCATTTGAAAAATGACTAGTGAGCTCATGAAAAAAGGTTTTCCAATATGAAAAACAATGCAATTAACCAAGTGTTATAGTCTCAAAAAGTGTAAATTGTTTCGAAACAACATCAACTTGGAGATTTTGACACTTGCATACACATATCTATGTTTAGTCACCTAAACAATTTTAGGAACCTAATGTTAGGAACCCGAACCACAATTTATAAGTCGGCCCTATAAGTCAAAATAATGATGTTTCTTGTTTCTACAAATTATACAAGTCGACACTTTATGAAAGAATAGGTTGGCAACACATTTGACACGTCAATGTATATACATAAACATGAAGTATGCCCTCATTTGTTGAGTTTAGAATGTGAGTGAAGACGATATGAAATAATAGTGAGAGTACAAGGCAAAAAATAGTAGTCAAGTTGAGGAAGAATGAAGACAAACGAGGATAGATTCTGAGGGGGAAAACATAACTTTGGAATACAATTTTGGCATACTCTACAAGTATTATTATAGGGAATCATCTTGAACACATTCTTGAGTATATTTATGGAAAAGTTCGATGTGCATAAATAATAGTGAAGCTAATTTTTGAGAGGTCTATTTTGAAAATTCTTTGAAGGTGAATTGACTATGTAAACAACAAAGAAGAAGATTGCCGATTTGTGATAGTGTACTACACATGTTTTTTTCTTTAGGGTGAGAGGGTGGTGTAGGGAAAAGGATTTTTTTTTTCTCAAAAAGTGTTAATAATGGTTGACGCATTTCCTTATCCCTTGTGTGAATTATTAAGCCCCTGCAGGCATTTCCTTAGCCCCTGCAGGAATTTCCTTAGCCCTTCTGGGCATTATTAAGCCCCCGCGGGCATTTCCTTAGCCGCTGCGAGCATTTCCTTAGCCCCTGCATGCATTTCCTTATCCCCTTGTGGGAATAATATAAGCCCTTGCGGGCATACCCCTGAGCCCTTGAGGGATTATCTTTTAAGCCCTTTGTGGGCATCTTTAGCCCCCTTATGCGGGCATACTCATATTCCTTATGCGGGCATTTCCTTAGCCCTTATGGGAATTATTAATCCCCTGCGGGCATTTCCTTAGCCCCTACGGGCATTTCCCTAGCCCTTGTGGGAATTATTAAGCCCCTGCAGGCATTTCCTTAGCCCCTTTGGGAATTTCCTTAGCCCTTGTGAGCATAATAAAAGCCCTTGCGGGCATTCTTAAGCCCCTGAGGACATTTCCTTCGCCCTTGTGGGAATTATTAATCCCCTGCGGGAATTTCCTTAGCCCCTGCGGGCATTTCCTTAGCCCTTGTGGGAATTATTAAACCCTGTGGGAATTTCCTTAGCCCCCGAAGGAATTTCCTTATCCGCTTGTGGGCATAATATAAGCCCTTGCGGGATTATCTTTTAAGCCCTTTGTGGGCATCTTTATCCCCCTTATGCGGGCATATTCATATTCCTAATGCAGGCATTTCCTTATCCATTGTGGGAATTATTAATCCCCTACAGGCATTTCGTTATCCCCTGCAGGCATTTCCTTAGCCCCTGCCGGCATTATTAATCCCACTTGTGGGCATTATTAAGCCCACTTGTGGGCATTATTAAGCCCACTTGTGGGCATAATATAAGCCCTTGTGGGCATAATATAAGCCCTTGTGGGCATTAGCTCTAAAATGCTAATGAAAAATTTCATATAAAGTGGCCACAGGAAATCAATTTTAGAACATGCAATATGTATATTTACAACCAAAGCTTGTGGAGAGAATGTAAAAACAAGGCCTGGATTGGCTAAAAAATTTGTAATCACATGTTTAGTGAGGTTATCCAAATTAAGAACAAACCATTATTTTCCTATGAAATAATACTCAGTTCATATAGTGGAAACCTTCTAAGAGTCTTAATTTCCAACAACCAATAATAATTTACTTTCCCACCTAGCATGCATTGCTTGAAATTTTCATTGGGTTGCCTTCAATGTTCAAAGCATGACCTATAAACAATGACCTAATAATTTTATTTCCAATTATCAGTCAGTAGATGAGCAACTCATTTATAAAAGAGTTTGGTGTCTCTATGAAATGAACCATGATGAATTTAGGAGAAAAAAATTGTAATTTATAAAAGTTAAAAAAAAAAATGATAGGTAAAATTACAATGTACACTTCATGCTTTTCCATAGAATATTTAGTTAAAAATCTAGTGATAGTCTTATATATCTTTCTTTTGGAAAGATCTTCTCTATCGGTTGGTATTGTTATGAAGCTAGTTTCTGGTTTGGAGAAACACTCTATTAGTTGGTATTCTTATCAAGCTAGTTTCTGCTTTGGAGAAACACTGATGAAGACAAGTATGGGCATTTGCAAAAGGGTGATGTTTGAGATGAGAACATAAACTAGAATAAGGTGGATCAGAGAGTGCACTAAACTATTGAAATTTGTGATAATATTTTCAAAAGTATTCAAATAGTATTTATTAGGAAAATTATGTTGGTGAATTCAACCCGGTGACCAAAGAACTTCTATATAGAGAAAAAATGTTGATTTACTAAGTGGAACATAAGATGTATTTTTAGAATAGAAAGCAGGTTCGCAACAAGAGGCTACTCAAATGCTCCACTATGGAATATGAAGAGTAAACAAAATTATTAAATAAGCATTTTCATAGAATTTGTAGTAATAGTGATATCTTACAAGGAGTTACAAGGAGCTATTGCATATATTTGACCTTATTTGACCTTCTATCTCTTTGGCATGTCAAATAAGAGGTAGTTACAAGGAGCTATTGCATATAAGAGGTAGTTACAAGGAGCTATTGCATATATTTGACCTTATTTGACCTTCCATCTCTTTGGCAAGTCAAATAAGAGGTAGTCACAAGGAGCTATTGCATGGATGCATGGATGCATGGTTACCCCACATTGTCATGACTTATATAAAATTGGAATCCAATATACTAGTTTAGATGTTATATTGATCATACTCTAGATATTAGGCATGCTTGACAGACTTAAAACTTAATTCTTTTCCAAATTGTGTGCCAACAATTATGGGCATTAATGTATGACATTTTTTTGTTTAGCATCATACTCATTCCCATGGCCGATATACTTCATCACACATATAACTCATCATGACCACATGATCTGTGTGGACCCTTCTTCATATAGTGATGATGAACTTTCAGGTTATATGGAACATTTGTACATTTGAGAGATTGATGACTGGTTGTACCTTCCCCGCAATGGTTGGTTTACTTTTGGTCCTTACACCCTGTTGTTTATTGGTCTTGTGGTACCTTGTCCTTGGTGTGTGGCTAGTAGGGTTATTTCACCCATCTTGAGTTGTTTGTACCACCCTTTAATGTTTTTGGTCCTTTGGGTACTATGGTTGTTTGTCCCCTAAATGACACTAGTACCCCACTTATGATTTATGTTATTATTTATGACTCCTTTTTTTTCTATTTTATTATTTTACTTTTAATTTTTAATTTTTATATTTTATTTTTATATTGCAATTTTTATTTTTTTATTTTTTGTATTAAGTAGTTAAGACTTGTCTTATCGGACAAAATTGTTGGTGATCAGATATGTGTTTTTTTGTTAAGCTGTTACTTGCACTAAGACTTTTGTTGTAATCATTCTTTGTGCTTTCTTTAACTTCTGTTATGAATGTAACTATCTGTGTCTAACTATTGTTGCATACAACCTTTCTCTCTCTCTCTGGTTTTTACTTACCCTTTAGTAGGGTCAGTGGGTTCCTAGTGTTGGCTGACCGTTGAGAGGTACAATTTTCACTAAAAGTAATATTTCTGAGTATCCAACAAGAAGGTTCCACATTACGGTGTAAGTAACCTAAACCTATATTCTTTACTCATGTTAATGTTGATTAACTATTGTTACTAATTACATGTTATTGAAGATTACTTTAACACAATGAGCCAACTGGTAGTGTTAATGTGGAAAAGTCAAAAGAGATGAAAATTATGTTTTGTTACTGTTGTTCTATTTAGTTTCAGTAGTACTTGTTTATTAGATGTAATAAAAGAAAGGAGTTTACATTTGGTGGAGGCATGCTAACTATGTATATTGATGATAGTGAAAAATGCATGCCTTAATGCCTTGTTATTTTCTAATATGAACTATGCATACCCAACAAGTTCCTATTTGAACTTTTTTCCCATGGCGTAGGTAGAACCAAATAGGTATTTGTTAGATCTATCTTCCTTGAGTGAGGGGATTTTAGGAAGGCTAGGGGAAAGTGAGACATACAGTAGGTCTACAATAGTTATATTACCCTTGAACTCGTAATCTTTTGATTACATTTAATTTACTGAAGAGTTTTGTTAATTGTTTTTGTTGTCTGTTTGTGATTCTTGGAATTTATTTATCATTGCTTGCAAGTTGTGGGACAACTATCTCGGGCTTGACGATTTTTCTCTTTGGTTAAACTTAATGAAGCTCACATAAAATGGAATAAATTCTGCACAAAGTTCAAACATGAAGTGAATGCAAAATGTAAATGATCTTCATGAAGAGATGCTCTTATTTTTGTGAAATTGTCAAATGACAGATTTTGAAGAAGTCAACATACAAATTACAAAAGTTTAATATATTTTGAAATAATTTTTGTGGGGAAAACTGGGCATGAATTCTTCCTATAGTGTTGATTGTATCTATCATAGGATCACATAGAAAAAGTGCCAGGTTTAATGCAAAAATGTTCAGGATTTATCATACAAAATAATTCAAAACCATGTCTGGAGCCATTGTGACACATACAAAACCATAAATTGTACCTTGTATGCTATTTGATTTTGTTCCTTTTAGGTGCACCACATACAATGGGTTGGCTAATATTAAACTTTCAATCTACTACCTGACAATTGTGTGATGCAGTTCATGTGTGTGTGTGTTGAGTTTGTCATGTTGTGCTTTTTTTTTATCACGCCTCTTGATGAATTATAATAGCATTTATTGTTAATTAAAGAAAATTATTGTGCTGCCTCTTTGTTCCAGTAATTACTAAATTGATTTGTTGTCTTTTGCATTCTAGTATCCTAATATGAGTCTAGTGGTTGAGATGGGGGCATCACCATGACCTCTGTTCAAACCTGGATGGGCATAGAGCCCTATATTATCAGTTGGCTAAGTTCAATGGGTTTAATATGCAAGATTGATTCAATTAAAATGTATTCAATGATAAGAAAATATACTCCATCTAAAGTATTGTGCTTTTCCCTTATCTTCCTCACCTCATTGAGCTTGAGCCTTGCTCAGGGGGAAACACCTAAAATGTGGTTGCATTGGTTGGGTGATTAATCAACCCTTTGTTGTGTTTTCCCCACTCTTGATTGAATACTTTTTTTACCTAGTTATTTTTTGTTTTCACAAGGAAATTGTATTTTACAAGAAAATATAAAGGTCCTAGAATTAAAGAATTCATAAAGTACTAAAAGTAATTATGGAAAGAGAGTTGGTGGAAAAATGTATTTCTATTAGAATCAATGCTATGGATGATGAGCATCGAATATCTCTATATTTTTTTTTAATTCCCTATCATCGTCGGATATCCAACGTTCCCTTCCAAAGAATCTGACGACCTCAGCATACCACCGACGGCAAGAGGCTTTGGATATCAGACTTCTTATAATGTAATTTCGGTCGGATATTTGACACCCCTTCAAAAGAATCCGACCACCCTTAAAGTAATGGGTGTCGAATATCTGACCCCTATAAATTAATGGGTGTCGGATATCCGACGGGTATATTAAAGAGTGGTGGTCGGATATCCAACGCGACCATTTTGTTGTTGGATATCTTTCGAAGTGGAACCGACATTTAAAAAAGGAGAATGTTTTCGGATGGTCGACAGCATGATGTCGAAAATCAGACATATATGTCATCGGATTTTGGGTTCAAAAATGCTAGTGGATGCATCACATTACAAGAAAAATGGTTTAGTAAAATTTGGTAATGCAAGTACATGAAAACTAATCATTACCTCTTTCATTCTTTCGAATTCTTTTTCTGCATCTTCATTCCTTTGGAAACCATCCTTATTTATCAAGTCAGTGAGGGGAGTTGTCAATTGGGAAAACCCCTTCACAAATTTTCTATAGTAAGTGCAGATCCCAATACAACCCCTCAATTCAGTGATGTTATTGGGTGATGGCCAATCAATAATGGCCCTTATTTTCTCCAAGTGCACCTTTACACCATCTTTACCAATGATGTGCCCAAGATACAAAATTTATGTCAACCCAAACTAACACTTGGACAACTTAGCAAACAAAGATTGTTCATGCAAGATTTTCAATACAACATCTAAATGATGCAAATGCTCCTCCCATGTCTTACTGTAAATCAAAATATCATCAAAGAAAACCAAAAAAAACTTACAGATTTGCTTGCAAAATATTTTGTTCATGTATGACTGGAAGGTTGCAGGAGCATTGGTCAAACCAAAAGGCATGAAAAGGAATTCGAAATGACCATAATGGCACCTGAAAGCAATTTTCTGCACATCTTCCTCCTTCATTTGAATCTACTGGTAACCATATCTAAGATAAATATTTGAAAAAAAAATTGCTCCAATTAGTTCATCCATGAGCTCATCTATCTAGGGAATGGGATATCTATTCTTCAATGCCTTCTTGTTTAGAGCTCTGAAATCAATGCAGATTCTCAAAGTTTCATCTTTTTTCTTCACCAAGACAACCAATGAAGCAAAGGAACTTGAACTTGGCCTTATGAGTCCCAACTCCAAAATTTCTTTGATATCCTTCTCGATCTCATCCATGAACCTTTTTGGATGTCTGTATGGTTTCATTTGGATAGGTTTAGTTCCTTCCTCCCACACAATGGCATGTTCAACTCCCATGTCATGTGGCCTTCCAGGGGGAAGGTCTCCAAAAAACATTTCATACTTCTGCATTAGCTTCCTTATCTCCTTTGGATGTTTTGAAACCTTTATGCTTGGTTTGGGGGGAGTGATTAAACATTCTTCATCCCATTCAATGTACCCATGTCTCAAAATGGACCTCATACTATGGGAGGGCACCACTTGGTTAGGATAGGTGTGCATTCCCCTCACTAATATTAGCTTTCCCTCTGAATATTTAAACCTCATTTCAGGTACTTGGTAGTTAATTGTATGCTCTCCTATAGAGTACAACCATTGGACTCCCAAAACCACATTCGTATCAGTAATATTCACCACATAGAAGATTTCACTAACAATGTAGTTTCCTATGGTAAGTTAGAGTTTTGGAATCCATGTGTTACATTCCATAGAATTGTTACCTGGAATGATGACTGTAAACCCATAAAAATTCTCGGTAGGAAAATTTATCCTCTCCACCAAGGCCGCATCAATGAAGTTATGGGTTGCTCCTCCATCCACAAGTGCCGTAACCTTCTTCCCTTGGACAACTCCTTTGCATTTGAGGGTATGAAACTATGGCACCCCTGACGATACTGCCATCTTCCCTGTTTCATGTGGTGGCTGATTCTCTTCTGCTATTTCATATCCTTTTTCTAGGGCTGCTTGTTTTGCATCTTTGTCCATTTCCTCCTCACCGTCAGAAAAAAAAAATTAATGAAATGTGCTTTCCCCTAAGCACATTTATGCTCGGGTACCCATGGTTGATGGCATGTGAAACATAGATTCTTCCTCTTGAGATATTCCTTACTTGGTCCATATTTCTTATCCTTCCCAAATGAGTCTTTTTTCCATGGTTTCTTATCATCTTTGAACTTGGAAGGAAAAGTAGGCTTGGGAGGATACTTAGTCTTGGGTAGCACATTTTGCAGATCTCTGGTCAAGTTCATGGAATATTTCAAGGTAGATGGCTTGTGGAATTTAACCAATCCTTTCAAAGGTTCAACGAACCCTTTAATAAAGAGAAATACTAAGCGAGCCATAGAGATATCAGTAACCATAACTAGAAATTTTTGGAACTCCAACATGTAGGCCTCAGGGGTTCCAGTTTGTTTAGTTGTGCCAATTCCTTGAAACAAATTTTAGGGTCCTTTCGATCAAACCTTTCCACCATCCTGTTAACAAGCTCTTCATAGGATGTTATTTTATCATGTCCTAAATTTTTAAGCCCATGGAATCACCAATCATTAGCTTCTCCTTCAAGATGCAGAATAGCCATTTTTAATGCATCCTCTTCAACCATTGGATGCAGCTGAAAATACACATCTAATTTTTGTACCCAAGCACTAGTAGAACTTTGTGGTGAGCCATCAAAAATGGTAGGGGATACCTTACCTAAGTTAGACTTCAATTCTTGATTTTGGAAAGGTATTATGCTGTTGATGTATTTGTAACTTCGGAAGATATTCACTTGTATAGTACATGTATTATATTTGTACTTTATTGTATCCCCAACAGATATGTATTAATCCTCCGATTGGAAGTGTCGTCATTTGTATTTGCAAGTGTTGCAAGTTACATTGTAAGTGTCATCATTTGTATTTGATGGGTTATTAGACCACCTTGGTGGGGTCGGCCATGTATGAGTCATGTGGGTTAAAGGGTTATTAGACCAACCTAGTGGGGTTGGCCCAGTGACAAGTGGTAATGGGTTATTAGACTCTCCTAAGTTGGGGTCGACCTAGTTAGAGTTAAAAGTCAAGTGAAGTAAAGTATAAATAGAGGATGTGTGATCCTCATTTAACACATTCACTCATTCACTCACTTCACATTAGTGAGAGAGAGGAGGAGTGCACACAAGTGGAGGAGGAGTAGCTGCTACAGAAATTTATCTTTTGGGGATTCATCTTGGTGATCTTTGTATTGGTTCTTATTCTTTGTCTGAGGAAGTTGCAGGGTTTTTCACCTTCTTGGTTTTCCCCGGCGAAATGCTTTGTGTCTTTTGTCTCTTGTGTTTGATATGTTGTACATGTTGTTCTCTCAATTAAGATCCTATACAATATTGAATTAAATGATGAAAAACTAACATGGTATCGGAGCTAACTTGAAGGAAGGCATGGTAGGGCATTTATGACACTTGTTGCACTTGCGACAAATTGGAAGCTAGGGCTTGGTATAGTAAAAACTAGTCATTGTGGAACTTTCGATATAAAACAGTTTTGGCGAAGGTTCAGGATCGAAAACTTTTACAGGTCGAAGATGAAATGTCCATGTACCTTGTGTCCGAAGGAAAGCCTCATATTTGTTGTACTTTGTGAGATATGATCCGTACAAGTTAGGGTTTCTGCCTCTTCTAGAACACAGTCCTCAACAGGTGACCTAGGAAAAAAGGTAATATCTCGGGATAGGAATCTCCAAATGGAATTCCGAAAAAAGTGACAGTTCAGGAACGGACCTTAGTTTCACAGGTCCATGTTTCAGAGGCTGAAATTGAAATAGTGACATGTGGCACGCCGTACAAGTTCACTATACTGTTTCATCCCATAAATAGGTCACACTGTGACACTTGGAATATCTATCTCTTAGAGAATCCATTTGAGCTCAGATATGTGGCATTGGAAATATGATAGATCATTATACCACAGGCCAAAGTTTCAGACCCTGAGGATCCAAAATTTCAGAGATGCATCAGAAAAAATATGGAATATATTTCTGTCCAAACATAATTGGATTCTGAGCACTTTCATTTTTGCTTTGTAACTACTCCAGGAAATTAGGGTTTCGAAGAAAGTTGGAATTTTTGAAATATGAGACCACGGCTACATACTCCTCATCAAAATTGAAATTTAGAGACCAATATTGAACTTTTTGGTTGGGTAGAATCCCGAGCTCTATCAAACCCTAGTTCGGGATTTTGACCAGAAAACCAGAATTTGACAGAAGCTGCAGATCCGAAACTTTCAAAGTCAATTTTGAGGGGTCAAATTTTAAAGATTTCAAAATTGAAGTTTACCAGCTTGATCGGCATAGCAAGGCACATCTTTTCATCCAATCAGAAGTTTGAAATTCAAAGTTTGAATTTTTAGGGTTTCTCTGACAAACCTTAATCCAGCTCCAGATCCAGCTTCATCAAATCAAAGTGGATTCGGTTAATACTAGAAGAGAATGATTTGGAAACCTACATAAGTGAAGAGATTCCAATTCCAGAGGGACAATGAGGATAAGGCCTTACATAAGAATACGACAAGCAATCCCAACGGGTATGACTTGAGGAGATACAGGTATGTTTTGAAATCTGTTCATGATTAAGTTTATGATATGTTTGTCTTCATATTATTGAGGTTAGTACAATCTTGATTAATTTTAGACTTGTCTTATCACCCTAGTAAAAGTATGAATGCATGTGAATGATAGAAGACGTTCATTGATTAGGGATATGACACTTATGATTGTACTAATACATTGTGGTGTTGTATGAGTATGATATTTTCCACTAACATGAAGGGTAAATGAAGAAAGACAAATCAAGTTCTATATCAAGAACATATGACCATGGTGACATGAAGACAAAGACTCATCCATAGTCATGTATCACATAGAATCTCTACTTACGAGGTATGTATAACTTGGTTCTACAATTATTAACTTATGAGATATGCAGGTTGTTAGCACAAGGTCTCTAAGAGAACAAAGAAGACATTGTTTGGGTATGTTAGACAAGCATGATAATCCAGGTATGTTTTCCTATATCAAGTTAGAATCCTACTTTGTGTTAGGATCTTAGATAAGTATACTTTTGTATGATTGATAATTCATGAAGTTATAAGTTTGAGTAATCATGGGTTTATGCATATTATGCTTCTTACTTTGATTGATGATATGACAAACTAGAAGAGTCCTATGGTCGAATTAGAATATGCATGAGTAAAAGAATCCCTGAAACCTTGAATACTAACACTTCTGACAAATTACCTGTGTATGAAATGACTATGACCATAGATGTTTAAGATTATTTAGAATCATAATATCTTGATAGTATTGAGCTTATACTAATGAATGTATGATTATGTATGAGATCTTGAGGATGACACAATGATGACACTAGTGCACACTTAAGCATGCATAGTGGTCCAGGATAGATAGAAGTTCAAAGACATATAATCATGATGATATCATAAAGGAAGCAAAGATCAAGAGGGAGCACACTCCAGTAGTTCCTGCAAGGAAGCAAAGATTGAGAGGGAGTCCACCCAACAACCAAACAAACATAAGTATTTGAATTGTCATTTATTATATATTTGATTACTTAAATGATGTTGTCCAGTCATGTACATGCTTATGTTCCTAGAATTAGGATGTATATTATGCATAATAGAAAAGTTGCATTAATGAACAAGATACTACTAATATGCAAGTATTGGGTAAGTGGCCTATGGTATTGTACAACATTCCATTTCTACTTATCTAGAATGAAACCTCTTTGCTGACATGTTGGGAGTTGTGCACACTCTTAACAATGTTCTGGTAGAGATGGAAGGCATCTAGAAAGTTACCGGATATGGATAAATGTTGTACTGAAGCATTGGCTAAGATAATTACATGACTATGACATACATTCTTATGTGTAAGAATTTGTTTTTGAAAAACTATGAGAAGTTTCTAATCATGCAATTGAATTTGATTTGTAGTAAATATCATGTACAATCACCTACAAAATAAGGACAACGACATTTGTTCCAGCGACGAAGCTCAAGAAAACTACCTATTGAAGATATTGAAGTTCCTAGGATCAGGGATGCAGTAATGGAAGGATGCCATGATCGAGGAATACCAATCGATCATGAAGAATGATGTTTGGGATGTGATCCCAAGACCAGAAGGGAAGTATGTTGTGACTTCCAAGTAGATCTACAAGATCAAGCATGCTATAGATAGTAACATAGAGAAATACAAGGCAAGTGATGAAGTGGAAGATACACCAGACGGATGTCAAGACAACTTTCTTGAATCGTGTAGTCGAAGAGGAAGTGGAGTAGCCACTCAGATTTGAGACACATGACAGGGAGTCACATGTGTGAAAATTGAAGAAAGCCTTGCATGGCTTGAAGAAAGCACCCAAGACATGGTACAACATGATAGAAAGCTTCCTGTCCAGTTTGGGCTTTACCAAGAGTAAAGTGGATTCCAACATTTACTACAAGGTTGAGGAAGGAAATCCGATGATACTCCTACTGTATATGGATGACCTGTTTGTGACAAGTGAGGATAGGTTGATTTCCGATACGAAGAGGAAGCTTTCTGCCGAGTTCAAGATGAAGAACTTGGGTATGATGCATTACTTTCTAGGTATGGAGGTGTGGCAGAGTGCAGATGGAATCTTCCTTGGACAAGGGAAGTATGCAGTAGATATCCTGAAGCAGTTCGGGATGATGGACTGCAAGGCCATGGCCACACCTATGGCATCGAACCTGAAGCTATTGAGTGATGCTTCATCAGAGTCGGTTGATGCCACTATGTATCGTCAGATGATTGGGTTCTTGATGTACCTGACGAACATGAGACCAGATACTTGCTTTGCGGTGAACACCTTTAGCCAATTCCTTACGGATCCTAGACATGTTAACCTGATTGATGTAAAGCATATTCAGCAGTACCTGAAGGGTACGATTGATTATGGGATCAAGTATGATGCGAATCAAAAGTTTAACCTGGAGGGTTATGTTGATTCAGATTGGGCAGGAAGTGCTGCAGATAGGAAGAGCACTTCGGGGTGTTGTTTCAGTATGGGATTAGGTGTGATCTCTTGGTTTAGCAGGAACCAATTCTGCGTAGCACTGAGTACAACCGAAGCAGAGTATGTCGCAGCTTGTTCAGTTAGTTGTGAGGCAGTATGGCTAAGGAAGCTACTGTATTATTTATTTGATCTCCAGTTGGATGCTACTTGTATCTATTGTGACAACCAGATTTGTGTGAAGCTGTTAGAGAACCGAGTGTTGCATAACAAGTCGAAGCATATCGAGATCAAATATCACTATATCAAGGATATGGTGCAGAGAGGAGCAGTGAAGCTTCTGTATGTTGTAATGGATGAGCAGATTTTAGATGTGTTGACCAAACCACTAGCCAAAGTGAAGTTCTAGTACATCAGAGAGAGGCTTGGTGTACTTGAGATCAAGTTTCCTTCCAAGGGGAAGTGATGAGTTTGGAAGACACAGATGCACATGGGATTTTCCGACATGGTTGTAGATGTGTTCTCCGATGGTCGTGATGTAATTGCTGAACCATTCTCACATGGTGGTAGATGTGTTCTCCCATGGTGTATATGTAAGGGTCGGAGCCATTCTCACATGGTGGTAGATGTGTTCTCCCATGATGTAGATGTAAGGGCTGAAGCCATTTTTCACATGGTGGTAGATGTGTTCTCCCATGGTGAAAAAGTAAGGGCTGGAGCCTTCCCCGAATGGTGGTAGATGTGTTCTCCCATGTCGATGGTGTAAGTGTTGTATGATGTGCATCTGGGCTGTGCTCCGTGGACGATGAGATGATCTGAAGAGGATGATCATGTGATGATGATGTGCTCTGAATGATATTCTGTATGATGATGATCAGGATGATCATATGTGATGATATGCATCAGGTGGATGATTTGCATGATCAGTTCGATCATATTTGATGATATGCATCAGGTCGATGATTTGTATGATCTGTTCGATCATGTGTGATGAGCATCAGGATGATGCTCCAGATGATATGCATCAGGACATTGCTGTGATGATGATTAGTTGGATAATTTACATCAGGGTGATGCTTTGTATGATGATGATCAATATGATCATGAGCATCAGGAATATGTGTTGGAAGGTGGTTTTGACAAGTCAGCATTGCAGCATCGCGGATGCTGAGCAAGGCCGGAGATACCGCAGAAGGTGGGAATTCGAGCGCAAATGATAATACTTTATGTAATTTTGGGTCAGTCAAACTGCAGTATGCAAGTTTTTGGGTCATTTGGACCATAATAGATAAATTTTGGGTCATTTTCTTTGAAGTGTCGGTTAGGAAGTAGTTAGAAATTGGACAAGCATTGTAAAGGCGCAAGCCTATAAATAGATGTAGGTTTGTAACTATTAAGTCATCTTTGGAGTTGTTGAGATATCTCGTTTTGGAGAACATTGTCGAATCTTAACATTTGGGAGATCTTGATCTGGTGCAGAAGACTGTGTATCTTGTTGTATCTGGGTTTT
This sequence comes from Larix kaempferi, assembly GCA_027924585.1. Lineage (NCBI taxonomy): Eukaryota > Viridiplantae > Streptophyta > Pinopsida > Pinales > Pinaceae > Larix > Larix kaempferi. The sequence goes on along the minus strand of BSBM01000274.1, from coordinate 21,180,787 downwards.
TGTGGAGTTAATATGAAGTAATAGATCTTTTGAGCAGAATACCTATGTCTTATTTTGTATCTGTGGTAATGTATTTTGCGATATGAATGATGCGATGTTTCCTTACTGCAATTAATGTTTTACTATTATATCTGTCGCATATTTAGGGTTCTGTCAATGACGAGATCTGTTGGATAATGTTGCAATTATGTTTAAAGCCTGAGTTGAATGCTTAGATCTGACCCTCAATGTTGCAATACGTTAAATGGTTGATTCACAACATCCTCCTACATTCAACGGAAACATGGTTTCGTCAACTCTCCCTTGAACATCTGGGGTGAGACCTCATCTGCTCCATAGGTGTTGCTGGACGGGGTAAAACCTATCTAGGCCTGTGCACAAGGAGATCGCGGTGGTTTGGGTGTCAACAGTGCTAGGAACCCCTGTTGAATGGGTTTGTTTCAACAAATGGTTCCATTATCGGGACCGTGTGCGAAGTGACAGGAGGATATGTGGCATCCAACGAAACCAGAGATCCAAGATTGGTTCGACCTAAATTTGTAAGAGTTTGCTGAAAAAGAAAAAAAGAACCTTGGGTTGAAAACAGACTGGTGGTTATCGAAGTATATTCACGACGGTCCGCACGAATATTTTTTCTGCGAGTTCCCAATCATCCTGTATGAGTGGTTAGCGAAATTGAATTTTTAGAAGAGGAACTTCCAAGGTGGTGAACCAACAGCCTGGACCCCTGAACTGATCCAGGAGATGCAGGAAGTCGACAACAAAGCATCGCGGGCTATTGAAGTTTGGCTTGCTAGCATATTGGAAGGCTATATCACTGAATTTGCGGTTGATACAAACAAATCCTATAGTGAAGCTAAAAGGTATTTCTTCCGCAGACCACGAGTTAGGTTTCTATTATCACTACAGTTGTCAATTAAGATGTTTATTTGTGAAAAAGGCATATTGAAGATGCATCTTGATCAGTAAACACCCTGGTGGGCGGAGGTCATGGATATCGCGATGACAGGGGGGCCGTAGATGGAATGGTAAGGGGTAGATGGGTGCAGGTCATGACGAAACTGTGAAGGAAGCCGAGGAAGAGAGTGGTCTTGCAAGGGGAGGAGCAAGGTTTTGACAGGAAAAGAGGCAGAGGACAGGAGAAGGTCTTGTTGCGATCGGAACGCAAGACCACAAAGGAAGACCACACGAGACGAAGCAACCTCATAGCCCGGACAAGGAAAACCAGGCTACGCCCAGGATAGAGGTAGGACAAAACCCCAACAGCCACATGCCCACACCTCCACTCACTATCTGTCAACCAATAAGAAACACAACTTCGACACCACCATGTCAACAAAACTTGATTGCTAGTAGTTCAGCGACTACAGGAAGGAAGCCCAGGATGGCGAACGAGGATATGAATTTGCCACTGTTCCACGGAAACGGAACAGATAATCCTAAAAAAAATATTGGTTCTTATGTGAGGCAGTATGGACCGTGAAGCAAATTACTTATGATGATGCTAAGAAAGGACAGTTAGCAACAACTCTAGGAGGTCGTGCATTAGACTGGTTTATGAAGTTTGTTCTAGTCCCTACAGGAGCTCCAGAGAAGATGCTAGACGATATCATGAAAGGATTGATTGCATAATTCAAAAAACCCAAGTCTAAAGCACAGTATATTACAGAACTAAAAGAGATTAAGCAGCATCCCAATGAAACAGTGTGGGATTTTGACCAGCGATTCAAAACTCTGATGGCGAGGGTTAGCTTTGCATGAGTGTTGTCCAACACAAAGAATGGTTCATCGTGGCATTGTTCCCACACATTCGTCTACTGTTAATTGAACAAAACATTACAACACCCAGTGAAGCCTTGGAAATCGCAATGCGGTTAGAAGCGTCATCGATCGAGGAAAACGCAGCTGGGATGTCACAGATTTAGACATAGCTGGCTAACCTGACCATATAGATGTAAGATATTAAGAAGGGAAAGGAACATCGAGAAGAAGTATGGTGTATGTGATGTCGTGGAGAGGGGAATACTAAGGATAGTTGCCCAGACTTCCGCAATTATCTCGTTTCAGGGGCATCGAACCCATTGAATGGCGGTGGTATGCCGTGGTGTCGCATTTGTCAGGTATATGGGCACCTCCATGAGGAATGCCAATACATGCAAAAGATGGTCACAAAACCGATGAATATGTATTGTACATTATGTAAATCTGTGGGACATGAGGATAAGGACTATCGGGCATATGGGTTACTTCAGGAGTGAACGTACGATGCATTCTATGTGAAGGACGACCAGCATGCCATGCAACAACCGCAACCGCAACCACAGGTAGCCCAACTGCTACCTCAATCACAGGTACAGTTTGTACCCCAGCAGTTTATGCCGCAATATGCTCTGATGCAGATGGATCCACAGCAGCCATAGTATGTTCAACAACCATAGTATATGCAGCAAGGGCAACGCATGCAACTGAATCCTATGTAGCAACAGTTCAATCAATCGTAGTACCGGCAGCAGGGAGGATTCCATGGAGGATTCCAAGGAGGACGTGGTGGAGGATTTGGTTGTGGTGGAGGACGAGGAGGTCGAGGACCTATTCTTTGCTATAACTGCGGGGTATGGGGACACTACCAACGTGATTGCCCACAATTGCAGACATAGTGTACGTTCTGTTTTGTTACGGATCACACTGTGGAAAACTGTCCCCAGTTGATTGCGGGATGGCAAGCAGGGAATGTTCTGCAACTGCAGAACCAAAACCCGGTGCAGAATCAAGTATAGCAACCGACACAGAACTAGACCAACGGCCAAATCCAAATGCCAACTAGAATGTGAATCAACCTGGGAACTCGCCACTGAATCAGACTCAGGGTGCAACTATTGCAACAATTTCTACGAAGCCAAGACCACAAGATGCAGCTGTCGCCGTTATCACTCGGGGAGGTACAATAACAGGAGAGGATAGCCCACATCCACTTATCCAGTAATAAATATAGAAGACGGTGTCATTTGACATTGATTCTGAGCGTGATGCATTCTTTCAGGCACGACGAGCGATGGAAAAGGATCGAGGTAATGCCATTGTTTGTGACATGCCTCCTATTTTTTATGCCACTTCAGAGACCGATCCATCGCGGCAGTCCAGAACCTTGCATAAATTCTTTGAGAGTTGTTTATCGCTAACAGGGGATCCTAATGCTCTTTCCGAGATCGAGGGACTGTTGCAGTGACCGGCTAGGGGACAGCAAGAGTCTGTGGTAAACTCCTTACAGCGGCGGAAGACAGGTAAGGAGATGCACATGAACATTCAAATTGGAGACTATGAAGTTCATTCATTAATTCTAGATCTTGGTTCGGATGTCAACATCTTAACTAAGCAGGCCTGGCAAAAAATGGGGAGTACCATGTTAAGCTAGTCTCCCATACAGCTTCGGCTGGCTAATCAGGCCAAGGTGACACCGATTGGGAGAGTTCCATGCCTGGTGGTGTACATTGAGGGAATGGAGACATATGCCAACTTCAATGTCATTGAAGTAGTTGAAGGGGGAAGCTCCTATCCTGGGTTGTTGGGGATTGGCTGGGCTAACGACAGTGCAACAATTATCAACTTTAAGAAGCAGATGATGACTTTTGAAAACCGCGATCTTAGAGTCATCGCGCCATTGGATCCGGCTAAGGGACGCAGGTATATTGAACCAGTGAACGATGAAGATCCCAGTGGATGGGACCATGCATTCAATATTTTAGAAGATTATATTCATCTGACTACCGACGGTGAGCTTGGGTGGCGCAGCTTCAGCTCCATGTCTTCCAACTCTAACGACGCGTTAGAGAACTGGCAGAACCGTTTGCATGAAGTGTCGCTCCGCAAGTGTGGATTACTCACATAGTCATTATGCTGCATTGTGACTGAAACTATTACATTACTAGTATATGAAGGACTGCCTGGCTTGTGTAATTTTCTGGCAGTGTTTGAAGAGAAGGTTTCAAAACCACAACGATTATTGGCATTGGAGGACACATAAGCAGTCGATCACAGAGTGGCCGCAGTGCCAGAGATTGATGAAAGTTCGCTTTGGTGGAATGTCATATGTTGTGGGCCTCACGACCCAAGGATGAGTGGGTCCATGCCTTCGTCCATACACTGGACGAGATGCCACACTCATGGTATACTGCAGCTGAATTGTAAGGATAAATTACCACTTGGTTGGAGTTGACAGTTTGTTTTACTCATACGTTCAGCTTGCGGATGCCAACCCAGATGTCCATAACGCCTTGCAGCTCATCGACGACGTAGGTTTGAAGGTTTTTCCAGTGGCATATCCTGCAGATCCAAATGCGCACTGCAAGATGCAATCCATGATGGAATGTTATAATATCAGTGGAGGGCCAAAAGATGGAGATGATTCATGGAATGTCAATATCCCGAAATTCGAAGGAAGTCATGACATTGTAGCACCTAAAGCGCCAAGTGATCTGATCAGTCAGCCACTGAAGCTCCTTAAGGTCAACATTGGGACAGAGAACAGTCCAAAGTTAGCGAATGTTGGGGACTATTGGGATGATGAGATGATGGGCAAGGTCACAGAATTGCTACATGAATTCCAAGACCTATTCCCTACGAAGTTTTCTGAGATGAAGGAAATCTTGGGCGATCTAGGGGAGATGAAGATTCCCTTGAAACCAGATGCCAAACCAATCAGGCAGCGACCCTATCGACTGAATCTGTGCCATAAGGAGAGGGTCAAGATAGAACTTGATTGCATGTTGGATGTTGGTATGATTGAACTGGTTGAGGAGTCGTATTGGATCAGTCCTATGGTGGTGCAGGACAAGAATACCGGCGAAGTGCACATTTGTGTTGATTTGCGGAAGTTGAATGATGCCTGCTTGCATGATCCCTTTCCGACCTCATTCACTGACAAGGTGCTCGAAGGCATGGGTGGCCAAGAGATGTATTCTTTCACGGATGGGTTTTATGACTATCATCAGATCCGCATTGCGAAAAAAGACCACCACAAGACAACTTTTGTGACAGAATGGGGTTGTTTTCAGTACACAGTGATGCCGTTTGGACTGAAGAATGCACCTGCGATATTTTTCGCGGGTTGTCGTTGTTGCTTTCCAGGATTTCATCCAGAAGTTTTTGCAGGTGTACATGGATGACTGGACCGTCTATGGCTTGATCAGCGATCATCTAGAAAATCTGCGATTGATGTTTGAGCGCTGTCGACAGCATCAGATATTGCTCAACTTGAAGAAGTGCATCTTCTATGCACCATTTGGCATATTACTGGGTCACATTGTGTGCAAGCAGGTATATTTAGTCAACCCAGCAAAAATTGCGCTCATTCTGAGCTTAACACCGTCGACTAACGTCAAGCAGCTGAGAGCAACGTTGGGCCACATGGAGTATTATTGCAAGTTCATCAGGGGTTATGCAGCCATCACAGCCCCTATGGAGAAGTTGTTGAAGAAAGATGCGGTATTTCAGTGGAGCCCTGAATGTCAAGTTAGTTTTGAAACTTTGAAGGCTAAGATGGCTTCAGCGCCAATACTGGTATTTACGGACTGGAGCAAGGAATTCCATGTCCACGTCGATGCCTCATCGATCGCACTGGGAGTGGTGCTTGTGCAACCTAGAGAAGGGGATCTGGATCACCCCATTGCGTTTTCAAGTCGGAAGTTGTCATCTGTAGAACGAAACTATACAACGACATGGAGGGAATGTCTCGTGATGGTCTATGCATTGCAGAAGTTTCGACACTACTTGTTGGGAGGACACTTTAAAATGTTCACTGATCACTCAGCATTAAAATATCTGGTTAATAAGCCTGTGTTGGGGGGGAAGATATGTCATTGGCTACTTTTATTTCAGGAGTTTGACTTTGAAGTGATCGTGAAACTAGGACGTTTGAACATAGGACCAGATCATCTGTCGCGGATTGAGACAGGGGAGGATCCAACCAACATTGAAGACGGGTTTCCTGATGCGCATCTATTTAAGGTTGAAGTAGCTGATGAGTATTATGAAGAAATCATTCAGTTCTTGGAGACAGGTACCGCACCGGATGGATTTACAACCAGTCAGAAGAAACAGTTGGTGGTCAAGGCCGTAGATTTCCAACTGATTGTCGGCGAGTAATACAAATTGGGATCAGACGAGATCTTGAGGCGCTGTGTCTTGCCTCATGAGAAAGGGCAGATGTTATTAGAAGCACATGTAGGAGTAGCTGGTGGACACTATGGCGGTCATGCGACTACCAGGAAGGTGCTTCACGCAGGGCTTTGGTGGCCCACGCTCCACAATGATGCAACAGATTATGCACGGACCTGCGATGTTTTCCAAAGGACTGGGAAACCCTCTAGGAGGGATGAGATGCCCCTGCAACCTCAAGTGAGACTGCAGCCATTTGATAAATGGGCATTGGATTTCGTGGGACCTATCAACCCACCTGGGAAGCGCACTGGTGCAAGATACGTTATTATGGTGATAGATTATTTGACAAGATGGGAGGAGGCTACACCATTCATAGATTGCACCACGGAGACAACAACGCACTTCTTATTCGACAACATTGTCACTCGGTTTGGCTGTCCAAAGGTGTTGATGAGCGATCAAGGAAGTCACTTCATCAATCGCACCGTCAGCGCATTAACAACAGAACTACAGATACATCATAAGAAGAGCATGCCATATCATCCGCAAGCAAATGGAACAGTAGAAGTGTTCAACAAGGTTCTGGAGCACGCGTTGACGAAGGTTTGCAATGCCAGCTGTGACGACTGAGATGTAAGGATCCCAGCAGTCTTGTGGGAATATCAGACCACATGCAAAAGGTTGATGGGACAGACACCATTCAAGCTGGTATATGGGAAAGAAGCGATTATGCCTATGGATTACATTGTTCCGAGTCTACGCATAGCGGCAACAACAGGTATGGATGATGAAGCGACATTAGGAGACCATCTAGCGCAGCTAATACAGCTTGAAGAAGACTGCTTTATCACAAGATTCCACCAGAACGTGGAAACGGATCACCAGAAGGCTTGGCATGATCGCCACATAAAAAATAAACAGTTTCAGCAAGGTGACTTGGTGTTGTTGTATGACAGCAAGTTTATGAAGCACCCAGGAAAGTTGTAGATGCATTGGCTTGGTCCCTATCGCATTAGTCGCATAACGTCAGGGGGAGCTGTACAACTACAACATTTAGATGGAGCGATGCTCCCAAAGCTGGTAAATGGTCATAGGTTGAAGCCCCACAGGTTGGGATTGGAGCAACGCGATACTTGAGTCGCATCGAAAAAAAAAAATGCAGGTTGCTTGGTGGAAAAATGACGCACCAGCAGGGATGGAATGCGCACGCGGGAAGGCTTGCATCGCACGTTAGCGGCAGGGTTGCGACGGTTCCTGCATTGCGACCTAGTCAAATCGGTAATAAATGCCGAAAGTTTAATACCATTAATGAATGACGCTTGTTCGAATGATGAGCATTAATGGAAGATTCGACCGCTTGGATGACTGAATTGACAATGGATCTGGGTCATTAAGGAAGGATTTGGTCCGAATTAATGCATGATTTAGTCATGATTACGAGGGATCGAGCTGGGTGATATAAGAATAGGCCAAGGCTGGTTGGCAAGAACCTTTCGTAATAAGTGAAGTTAGTTTCCCATTGTTGAATTGTGCAAGGTTGGGTTGCATTGCAGAGTGTAGTTACAGTCTGTTGAGCGAGTTCTGGATTTGAGTACGATTGAGCCATCTATTGGCATTGCATGAATTGAGTGCGGCATGTCGGGTGAGCCAGATACGATGGAGATTTCAAGTGAAGATGAATCACCCTTCACCACTGTTAATATTGAATAGTAGATCAATCTCGTAGAATAAGTTGCTAGCATACCGATGATATCGTCCTCAATTGTGCGCTAGAAGAGGGCGAGGACATAACCTAGCTCCCCGCAACCAGAGAAGCGACATACCCTCTCCACGGCCCAAGTGCCAGAAGGGGTTCCTGAGGCGAGCCCATCGAGCTCCGAGGTGGTGGAATCCACAAATAGGGCATCCATTTTTGCTACAGATATCCTGGGCTACCGACCCCCATGTCAAACTGGTGTGCAGCTGCGGAAGCCCATGAAGAACTAGACATACCAAATCAATATGTCGGTGCTCTCACCAGGCATGAGCTGCACCATAGACATTATACCTTCCTTGATGCAGCTACAGTACGATGATCATGATTTGTTGGCACTGGAAGATGTTATGGTGGAGCCCTTTAAGCCATGAGCAGTGGGGAAGACTGGACCAACACCACGCATTACACATGACTAGGAACACGGTTTGGAGAAGGCTAGGTTGTTGGGTTTGATTGACATGCCCCACTTTGGGAGGTTGACGGAAGAAAATGCCTGCGTGAAATAGCTACTGGCCTATTTTCATGGCGGCATCTTATGGTTGGATAAGCAGGTCACCGTCATGGTGGACCTGATTTTCGAAGTCACGGGGTTGCCAAAGGATGGGGTAGACCCATCGCGATATTTTCAGGAGAAGAACAATGACAAAAAACTAGCGGCAAGATTGAGGAAGCAATATAAAATGTAGAAAGATGGATGAGCCAACCACCTAGACAGTATTAATGAGCCCGTAATTAGGATTGGGGCGTGGATCCTGGCTACCAAAATCATTCGGAACAACTGGCCCAACCAAGGAAACTTAGGGTTTGTTGCATGCACGGAGCTCTGTGCAGAAGGCGTGCAAGTAAAATGGTCACTCTTTCTGCTAAATCAGTTGATGGAGGACGAAGTTACGGCCTAGGCGGGACAACGGGCATTCACATACAGCTGGTTGTTGATTTTAGTTGCGCTTGTCGCCTGGATGGAGCCCGACGATTATCAAGTAATGGAGGTGGATGCGGTGCAAGTTTGCAAGGGATCACGCTACCAAAACCTATGGTGGGTGCAGGAACCGGAGTGCCTCAAGGATTGCACCACGCAGTTTTGGTTCTATTGGGAATCGCTACAAGTGTCCACCGAGAAAATTCCGCGGTTGACTCAAACAATGATTGAGAAGTATAAGGGGATTGCTCGGTTTTTGATTGGACCACACAGTATCTATGTGCAAGCATGATGGAATAAGGATAAGTAGTGGTTGCAGACCCCCTACAAGTTATCAGATGAATATTTAGATGCCAACATTGACGATTGGCCGGTCGAATGGCGCGAACCAGTTGCTCAAGAGGAGGAGTCCACGGGGATACCACTAGATGCGCCAGTGATGGATCCCCTACATCACCAAGAGTCAGACCAGGATTCATCGCAGACCCCTACGGATGACGAGAGAGCGCTTAAAGAAGGAAGAATGAAAGCACACTACGAACATGGGACAATCAGTGGGCTCCCTTTGTCGATGGAGGCGAAGCTTGGTCGGCTACTATTAGTTATCAATAATGCAACCAGTGGGGAAACTCGAGCAATGAGGGAAAAGGAGGACAAAGGTTTTCATGCAGTCATTGCCCATCTAGATTCCTTGTGCAACATCGTTTTGAAGAAGGCACCAGATGGAGAAACGGTACAGCCAGTTGGCGTAGTCGGAACTGAGCCGTGGGTCCGGAATGTCGATATTCCCCCGACTGCAATTGTGACTGATAACAAGGCTCTGAAAGCTTTGTTGCAAAAATTAGAGAAATTAACCATCAACATCAATGATCTTCCGACAAAGGAGTTCGCGACTATACAAGAGGTTGTCGGCCGGGAAATGGCGGAGAGGATGCACGAGATCAGCAGTAAGTGCCTATGCTCTTGAGAGAGTGAGGCAGCTGATAAGGAAGAGGTTGCAGATTTAACAGGGAGGGTCGATATGGCACGAAAAGTCATGGATGAGTTGGAAGATGACATCAAGAAAGAACGGGCTGAGAAGGCTCGAGTGATCGAAGAATTGAAGTAGGCACAGGATCGCCTCATCGTGGAGAAGGCCACTTTGTGGGATCAAAATGTGCATTTGGAAGCGGCCATTGTTGAGGCTTGTCACCATGTGCTGGAGCCCACCGTAGCATTGGACGTGGTTCAACGTACACAATGACTTGGGGCCATCATTGCGCAACTGCAGCACGAAAATCAGGAGTTAACAGCCTTGGTGAACCCTGGTACACCAAAAGCATAGGTGGATGAACGCAAACGTGCCATTGAGGAGGCGACAGTACAAATCGGGGAGCTGGAAATGACAGCGACAAAACTTACAGCAGACACCATACAGTTTTGGGGAAGCATTGTTCAAGATGAGCAGATCGAACCGTTTACTAAGCTCAAGCAAGAAGCAGAGGGGTAGTTGGAAACACTAAAAATGGCAATGCGCACGATGTCACTGATGGATTAGGTTACCAAGTCTGTAGACTTAAAAGAGTTGCAGCAGTGCATCACAAAGGCCAACGAGCGTCAGAAGAAGCGTGTTGCGCAGCTGGTGGAGTTCCAGGATTTTAGCATTCAGTTTGTGATTAAGGCTGGTGTGACATTCCAAGCTGTACAGGAAGGTCGCCAGCAAGTTATAGCGAAGCTGAGTGAGAATCCATCTTCCTAGGATGTGATCGACAGTCAGGCACTGGTTATGGCAGTAAAGGAGCAGGTCATGGAATTCGACCAATAGTACGAGGACTTCCGGGTCAAGACCACTGCATACACCATGTTTGCATGACGTGGCTCGAGGGCGAGCCACAAGATTGTGTTGGGGGCCTGTTGACGGGCAATTTGGACAAGTCAGCATCGCAGCATAGCGGATGCTGTGCAAGGCCGAAGATACCACAGAAGGCGGGAAGTCAAGCGCAAATTATAATATTATATATTATGTAATTTTGGGTCAGTCGAACCAGAGTGTGCGGGTTTTTGGGTCATTTGGACCATAATAGATAAATTTTGGCTCATTTGCTTTGAAGTGTCGGTTAGGAAGTAGTTAGAAAGTGGACAAGCATTGTAAAGGCGCAAGTCTATAAATAGATGTAGGTTTGTAAGTGTTAAGTCATCTTTGGAGTTGTTGAGATATCTCGTTTTGGAGAGCATTGTCGAATCTTAACATTTGGGAGATCTTGATCTGGTGCAGAAGACCATGTATCTTGTTGTATTTGGGTTTTTGCAGAGTTAATATGAAGTAATAGAGCTTTTGAGAAGAATCTCTATGTTTTATTGTGTATTTTTGGTAATGTACTTTGCAATATGAATGATGCGATGTTTCCTTACTGCGATTAATGTTTAACTGTTATATCTGTCGCATATTTATGGTTCTGTCAATGATGAGATATGTTGGATAATGTTGCAAGTATGTTTGAATCCTAAGTTGACTGCTTAGATCTAACCCTGAATGTTGCAATATATTAAATGGTTGATGCACAACATCCTCCTACATTCGGCGGAAACATGGTTCCGTCAACTCTCCCTTGAACATCTCGGGTGAGACCTCATCTTCTCCGCAAGTGTTGTTGGATGGGGTAAAACCTGTCTAGGCCGGTGCTTAGGGAGATCGCGATGGTTTGGGTGTCGACAGTGCTGGGAACCCCTATCGACTAGGTTTGTGTCAATAAGATGCTCTGTGTGAGGATGATCAGGTGGATCATGAGTATCAGGTTGATACTCCCTGGCCATGGACAGGTTGTGCAAGTAGCATAGAAAAGATCTTAGAGATCCGATCGGTTGAGCTATGTGCTCGTAAAAGTACTGGGATGCTCTTTTGAGGTTTTGCTACAGGTAGCATCGAAAAGATCCTGGGAGATTCGATAGGTTGAGTTGTGTGCTAGTAAACGTCCTTCGATGCTCTTTCGAGGATTTTCTACAAAAGGCATGTAATCAGTCCTGGAGATCCGATAGGTTGAGCTGTGTGCTCGTAAAAGTCCTAGGATGCTCTTTAGAGATCTTGCAGGTTGCAAGACACTCTTTTAAGGTTTTTCCTGACCACATGTAAAATATCCTGGGAGATCCGATAGGTTGAGCTGTATGCTCGTAAAAGTACTGGGATGCTCTTTCAAATTTTTGTGATGGTCACATGTAAAAGATCCTGGGAGATCCGATTGGTTGATTTGTGTGCTCGTAAAAGTCTTGGGATGCTCTTTCAGGGTTTTGTTGACGCACGTAATCATCCCTGACAATTCCATAGGATGGCACGCTCGCAAAGATTATGAAGACCTAGATGAGGCTAGGCCTACAACCAGCCTGAAAAAGGGATGGCTCTGTAGAACTTCCTATGTCGAGAAGAATTGAGAGATAGCACCAGTGATCAAGATAACGAGTACAACAACAGTGACGATGATGCTTTGTGATCGAGTGATGATGATCCAACTCCAGAATTGAAGACTTGTGCCTATATGTATTGATGACCTATGTCAAGAGAATACCTTCCTACTTAAGAGGGAGTGTTGATGTATTTGTAACTTCGGAATATATTCACCTGTATATTACATGTATTACATTTGTACTTTATTGTATCCCCAACAGAGATGTATTATTCCTCTGTTTGGAAGTGTCGTCATTTGTATTTGCAAGTGTCGTAAGTTACATTGTAAGTGTCATCATTTGTATTTGATGGGTTATTATACCACCTTGGTGGGGTCGGCCCTGTATGAGTCATGTGGGTTAAAAGGTTATTAGACCACCCTATTGGGGTCGGCCAAGTGACAAGTGGTAATGGGTTATTAGACTCTCCTAAGTTGGGGCCAACCTAGTTAGAGTTAAAATTCAAGTGAAGTAAAGTATAAATAGAGGATGTGTGATCCTCATTTAACACATTCACTCATTCACTCACTTCGCATTAGTGAGAGAGAGGAGGAGTGCACACAAGTGGAGGAGCAGTAGCTGCTGCAGACATTTTTCTTTTGGGGATTCATCTTGGTGATCTTTGTATTAGTGCTTATTCTATCTCTGAGGAAGTTGTGGGGTCTTTCACCTTCTTGGTTTTCCCCGGTGAAATGATTTGTGACTCTTGTCTCTTGTGTTTGATATGTTGTACATATTGATATCTCAGTTAAGATCCTAGATCATATTGAATTAAATGATGAAAAACTAACATATGCTACCTCCTCTGGATTTGTGCTTGTTTAAGGCATTGAATAATTTTTCAAATTGTAGGGTCCTATTACACTCTTCACTCAGCTGTTGCAACTCATAAAGGGATTCCTTCATCCCATACTGAGTGCCAATATCCTCTTTAGACTCAAGAAAATTGGGTGTAGTGGCTCTTTCTGGACTCTTGGATTCATTAGGGAGATTGTGGGGCTCGATCCTTGATAAGATTGTTTCTCCACCTATCTTCTTATCCTCAGGTTGAGAGATACTACTGCTTATTGCTTCCAATTTGGTTGGCCATCAATTCGAACCCTTTCATTATCTGCCTTGTCATGTCCTCAAAAAATGGTTTCATGAACTTTCCAAAATCCTCTTTCTCCTCCATGTCTGAGGTTCCTTTGTCACCCTTTCTCATTGCTTCAATAAAATTTACTTCTTATCCTCTCTTCTTCTTCTTCACTGAGGGTATATTCATTCTATGTTTCTAGGGGTGGGATTTCTCTCCTGGACCTCATCAATGGTCACCCTAATCAGGTGCAGGGACCATGGTATGATACCACTGTAACATCGCTACCATGTAAATTTACTCATTTTTTCCCAAATTCGAACCTTGGACTAATGAACCCCATCTATCCCAAAGGATCCCAAAGGCTCTCGAATTCTATCTAGAAGGGATTGAGGGGTATTATGAAATCCTAATGCAACTATTAGACACTCAAATACTCATTAAATACATTCATGGCTTGTATTTATCAAGAAGGAATGAAGAGGGGAAACACTAGTGAATTCAATATTAAAACCCCACTAGTCTAGGACCTTTTTGGATTCCCAAACACTGTACTACCTTCCATAATTTATAAACAAAGTCTTGGATTTGATAAAGGACCTCAAGGGAAACCATAATGTAGCATTTATCAGGTTCTATAATCTGCTATCACTCCCATAAAATAGAATGTTGTGAGACATAGAAATTGCTTGGAAAAAGTTAACAATGGACATGGAATTTGTTTCACAAAATTTAATCAAAGGCCTAAGGGACCTGCACATAGTATTTTGGTCATCAACAGTACATCATATTCTGATCGAATCATAAACAAAAACTCAGAGAAATTATGATACAAAATAGATATGAAACTATTCCAAAAATTCCATACGAAAGTAGAGAGGAAACTAACTCGAATTAGTGGTTTGATTGGAATGTTTACATGAAAGACATAGGATTTCGAGATATGGATAAAATGTGAAGCTCAATATAGTGACATACATCATATCTCATAAAAATGGAGTCACAAAATAATCCTCCACGAATTTTATACAACTTTGAGTGCGTCATCAACACCAGAACATGGACATTGAGAGAAGATTGTGAGAAGCGATAGTGGATAAAGACATACGAGATGAACTCGAACTATAGAGGGTTTTGAACCTGCAACAAAACACCTTCATTAAGATCTGATAATAGGTTTGAATGGCCTCTCTTCCAACCAACTTGGACATGGATCTTTCATCTTCGAAATTGGTTCAATAGCAGGGAAGGTAAACACCCATTGTGCAAGGACAAGCTAAGCTCTCCAAGAGTGCAAAACAAAAATGATCCAAAATATGCTCTCCTTCCTCATCCTCATCTTTTATTAACCTCAAGTGGACTCATGAGCTCTAATTCCCTCCAAGGGACTCACTCAACTCGAATTGGTGATAGATTCCTTCATGAGACACTTGTCCACTTCTTCCTTGCACTCCTCTTTCCCCAATTCGAATTGGGAATCTTGGCTTACCATAACTCCCTCTATGTGCCCTCTTGGTGGCTATTTTTAGCCATGATATGTCATATTTGTCACAGTTCTGCAATGAGGTTTGAATTTGTCATGTTTTTCATAGATTCCTTCATGATTGTTGTCATAGATGCCATGGAATATAGCTACAAGTGTCGCAATTTCTCTATGATGCATCTTCCTCTTCCTTGGAAGTTTCTCTTCCACTCCAAGTCAATATTCCTTGATTATTTACATGAATATTGCCTCTTCACCTTCCCCAAGTACGTTACCCTCCACCTTGGACTCGAATTGTTGTGAAAATGATTCCAAGTGTAGTGGGGAATCTTGCCACATGTGGGTTCCACACCCTCTTATCTGCCCTGATCATCACCCAATGCCACCTTATTTTTCTTTTTATTATTATTTATTTGACCCAATTAATGTGAATTTGGAATTCTAAGGTCAATTTGGGTCTTGTAGCTCCCGTATTCCAAGTTTTAATGCTTCCACCCCAACCTAGGGAACTTGTAGGTTAGTGGAATTTTTCCTCCATGAAAATTTATTTGGATGGGGAAATTACATAACCAATTAGACAAGATAATGGTAAATGGAACCTATTTACTTTAGAAAACAAATAGTAATCTACACCTTATGCAAAAAGAGATAAGAATTTAGTGTCCCATCTTGCCATCTACTAAGAACTCCTACCAACAAAATTGTTAGACCCTATTATTCAAGTGCAATGACGAAAAATAACTTTAAAATCAAGATAAAATTAGAGCCCTTCTTCTTGAGGCTTGATGTCATTAAGTAGTTCACTATCATAATGGTTAGCAACTACCCCTATCCATGTTAACATGAAATGGTAACCAACTGTCAACACATGGTCACAAGGGCTAACCACTATACTTTTATGACTTCAACTTGACTCAAGAAGAAACATATGAGACACAACCGAAGTAGATTCTCACGATGGTCAAACAAAGTTAAAGGGGGGCCTTCCCTTTCCATTAAATTTGTCACTTAGGGATGAATTCCAACGAGCTTGTGTAAACACCTTGTAACTCCCTTCATTTGTTATTCTCCATTGGACTTCTCCAACCATTCACCACTATTTCAATTCAACAAGCGATTAAAAGCATCAAAACATATAATACATGTGCTTCCATCATCATGATACATAAATGTAATAGAATACATATGTATAAACATGAATATTTTAGAACTTTCCTTCATAACGTCCATAAAAAATTAAAAATTTAAAGTGTTTCAATGGTCTCAAAATATGTACTTCCCAGGTCGATCAAAACTAAAAAAGAATATGAACTTTACTCACATAGTGACAAAAATTCCAGATGAAGGTATTCAAAAGAAAGGTCTGGTCTTGCCAAATCCCACTGTGTATTCCCATGACTATTTCCACTAGATTCGGCAATTGTAACTTCTATTGTATTTATAGCTTCTTTCCCTTTGGCCTTGTCAAGACAACGTAGTTCATTGGATGGATGCTCAAGGTTATTAGGATTTTTCACATGATCCTCAGTTTTAGGGGTTTGGGGCTTATTCCTAGAGGATGCAAAGCTAAAATATTGGTGGATAGAGGGCTTAGGAATGTGAGGTTCCCAACTGGTTCCTTTTCCATGAGGCGAAAGAGGCTTGTAATACCAACCATCATTACGAACAAGTACGTCTTGGGGCATCTCTACTATGCTAGGATGTGGTTGTAATTCAAATTGCTAGTATAAAGGAGGGGGATGTATAGAGGTGCTCCTAGAAACAGATGGTCAGTTTGGCCTACTTGAGCAAATTCTTCAGAATCAACATTGAAATGTACATAAAATCTTATCCTTTTCCTTCTTCCCTCCCACCATAGATGGTGTTCCCTATTTCCTCTACCTCTTCCGGATCTGTCGAATCTTCAATTATGGAAACTCATCTAAATAAGAAAGAAATTGTATTATCAATTGTGAATTAAATTTCCTAGAACTAATGCCATATGATATCACAAAAATTGTCTTTCCACATCATATATCAGATATGTACCATCAAATATTACTAAACTGCTACTAAAATGCTATCATGTAACTCAGCAAATGTCGAATGAAATTATGCAACTAAATTATATCACCAGCCACCCATTTCACTTTTGTAATTGGCATAATCACAATTTCATTCAATCAAAATGAACTAGCATAGCTTGCAGGTAAGGTATGGCATGATCAGGCTAGCGATAGCGAGTATACTTTCATCATGACTGTTTCTAAGAAGATATGCATTACTTGCTTGCTGGTAATAGAGGATGAGTAGATGTTTTAAACATGATAGTGGAATCATAATGAAGTGTAACCCTCCACATCTCAACGAGAAAAGGAAAGAGGCCTTGATCATTAAATTGTACATATGAACATGAACATAGAAACAATTATAAAACTGTGACTACAATGCAATTTTGGAAGTCAACATGCTCTTATCTCTGTAAATACAAATCCAACATAGGGTTTCTCATTTTATCTCTTAGAAAAGGGCTTTGAAATGACAATATGACCACAGTAATTGACTAAGCACCATGGCATTTCATGCAATTGATTTCTTGCGTATGAAGTAAGACTAGATCACCGCGAATGCACTGTGCGAAATAACTGAGCTTTAAACTTTAAAATGATGATTTTGTGTCCATAAATTAGTAAACGATAGCGTTATAAGGAGCCAAGATTATATGTGATGCACAGACTCGGCTCTAGAAAAGGGAAGGACACATAATATATTATCTGTGAGTAACCATGAACAGAGACGTCATCATTATGCATTGTACATGCGTTTATAGTTCAAAGGAGTTGAACTTATAATTTTAATGGAAAAGATAACCCACAGTTCTCGAGAAAATGCAGAAGAGACAGTGTTATAAACTTTTGGAATGATTTAGGGAATGATTGGGAATGAGGAGATCGGGCTCCTACACAAAAGATAATGATGGAATGATCTTAGTTTAGAGGCCTCAAGTAATAATATCATAAGAGAAATTGTCACAGAGTCTCCTCTAAAAAACGCACAACAAGGGTAGAAAATGTAAATAGAGTTCTGGAGCTTACTCTCAAAAGAAACAACACAACAACAACAAACCAAATCCCAAGGCATTAAACATGAAGATCATATGTGAAATACTCGAGAATGTGTAATGGAGCGGAGACTATATCCATGTTGGAATGATTTCCAAATGGGGGAGATCCGCTGCCTTAGAAATTCATGCCTCGCAATCACCATTTATCTCCTCACCAAGACCTGTCAATAAAATGTATGCAAGGGATAACCCAACGTTCATTTACTCACCTCAGCACTTAAGTGAAGGATACAACGATGAAGCCTGAATCTATGAAATTGCACCATAAATGCTATAATCATTTGACAATCCATGACTTTATCATCTCCTATTCATCACTACACATGTGCCAACTTGGATTGCAATCGATGCAAATCGCAACAACATGCCAGCTCATGACTCACGTGGCTTGCAAGGTGGTGGGTTTATATCTGTCTACAAAACAAATATCCCACATGCAACACCAAACTAAACTCTCAAAGCAATAAAACCAGAAGCCACAAATCATATTGCACTAGTAATAAGGTTGAGTATCGATTCCTTAGTAGTCATGTCTTAATCATTTGTTGTATAGAGTATCGATCGGGATGTGTCCTTTCCACTAAGGTATGCATAATCACCTGGTAGACTGGAGCAACTTCCAGCGTCGAGTTTGCTTTTTCTTGCTTGAATGACTGAAACTCACACGCTTGCTATCTTTCTTCGACCGCTCCTTAACTTGTCGAACATGCACTGCTGCTCCCTCGAGACTTACTTTGTGACTTACTGCTATTCACGACAAAAACGATGAATCTTACGAGATAGCAAGGAATTCCAGACCCGGGCTAATGCGTGATACGGCTTAGACAAACCAGAAATACACAAATTCAAAACTGGGAATGGTACCCAGACTTTATATTAATTGCAGTGGAATAATTACAGAGCTTTCAGATTACAAATAGTTCTCAGACTTCTAATATTCCTCTGTCTTATGCACGCAGGCTCATTTATCTTTGGGTAAGGGCCGAAGCGCCGAACCTACTCGAAGGCTTCAAGAAGCACTGCGCAGACAGATCAGAACAACACCTATCTTGGACACACAGGCTAAGATTCTGATGCGATGTTATACCAGTGCTGGAAACTCACAGAGCATACAATCTTGCCTAGACACCTATCAGACCTTGCAAGCTTCAACTACTAAAACACTTGCAGACTCAAATTCTAGACTCTCTAAGAATGCGAATGCCAAATGAAGAAGGCAGGCTCATATTTATAACATGGAGGAGCCTTGGATCCTTTGGGAGAATCCATTGTAGGTCCCGTGAAATCGAATCAAATCATCCTTAAAGATGGCCAGTTAGATTTGTGTCGGAGATGTGGGTCAAACTGCACCAGAAGTCAGGAAAGTGTCCTGAGTCTCCATGTGACAAATCATGATCGTGGCTCTTTACAAAGTGGAGATCACGGAAACTACTTATTATTGAGACGACAATACATAGTGGAGATTTTTATTAAGGAATCCCACGGAAAACCTTTTATGACAGAAGTGACATTACACAGTGGAGATTTTGAAAGAGGAATCCCATGAAAAACCTTTCATGATGAGGACACTAGCAATTGTCATCAATCAAAAAACTGTAGGCAGTACGAGTCTAGGGCCATTCTATCATATCATTATATGGATGGCCATACCGATGCTGATAAGTGGGGTCCCACATTTTTGTATAGATGCTCCGGATGATGATGCGTTGCCCATTTCTGTTTTGTACTTGAATTTTTGTCTTCACAAGCCACTGGAATTTATTTGAAATAAAAGTATGTAGTAAATGAGTATTATCACACACATCACTTATATACATGTCTTCCACCTTGGAGCATGGGATACAGTACTGGCTATGTTCGTGCTGAATTATTGCAGGGTCCACTCCGCTTTTACTGAGGCCGAAATCATTCCACCAACAATGAATCCAGTCAGGAATTTCATGGATCACATGGGCTCACTGGAGGCCAAACTTGATTTTGGCAAAGTAATCATGGTCTCTATTCTCCTTTTTTAAGAAATCCCACCACATCTTCTGATAGCTGCCATAGTTGATATCCGTGAGGGGGAATCTTAAGGAACCATCATTTCCTGGCCAAGCTGCTAGACCACGTATTTGATTGATACAATAATATTGCTCAAGGACTTGACCTAAAGAAGATTCTGTACTGATAACATGCAAGTCTTCGAAATGTGTCTGGAGAGTATGGGAGGCATCTATTGCTTGTTGGAGTTGTCGGCCGTAAACCATGTTTGGGACGGTGACTGTTGACGTTGGATACCGTCGATGCTCTGGGACCAAGTTTATTAATAGGTTGGGATGCTGCAGATTTTCATCCAATACCTCTGTAGACCTAAGCTGCCAGGTTGGCTTCCATTGGCTAGCATAGTCACTCCAGCTCATTTGTTCATCTAAATATCTACATGTGTTGCTTCCTTCATGCCATTCTGTGATAATCACCATGCAAATTGGGGTCTGAATTCCATATTTTTCCTGCAAATGTTCTCTGGTTAAAAAATCAGCAATACAATTCTGAGAACCTTTTATGTGTTTAATTTCAAACTCATACTGAGAAAACATTGCCTGCCATCTAGCAAACTTTGCTTTAGCAGTAGAGTTTCGTATTGGATTTTCCAATACAAACTTCATTGTTTGGCTGTCTGTTCTTATTAAGAACTTCTTATTCATTAGATGAATTTCAAATTTCTGAATTGCATTTAGACAAGCCTTTATTTCCTTATCAATAGTATGGCATTTTTTCTGTGCATCGTTCCAAGTTCCTGAAGTGAACCATACTATTGCTTCATCCTTGCCATTGCAGTCTTTCCTGCACTGCTTCAGTACTGCTCCCCAGCCTTCTTCTGAAGCATCAGTCTCAAGGATCTTCATGAGATCTTCATCAATAACATGAAGGATAGGAAGAGTTCTCACCTTTGCTTTTATCCTTCGTACCGCTTCAGTGTGCTGTTTTGACCATGGAGGAGGGTTTGTTCAAAATCTTTTATTAAGCAGCTTTCTATCTTGAGCACAATTTTCATAGTAGGCTGCAACATAGTTCAAGCATCCCAGAAATCTCTGTAATTGTTTTTTATCTGTGATTACATCAGGGAATTTTTCTGCAAACTCAATGGCATGCTTCTAAACTTCTATCTTTCCATGTTTAATTCTCTGTCCCAGGAATTCAATATCAGTTTGGAACAATTTCATCTTCTTTTCTGAAAGAACGAACCCATTCTTATGTACAACATGCAATAGTGTTCTGAGATGTTTTATGTGTTCTTCAATAGACTTTGAAAATACTAAAATATCATCAATATATACCATCAACCAGTCCATGTATGGTTCCAGAACAAACTCCATAATTCTCTGGAACTCTGAAGGGGCATTCTTCAGGCCAAATGGAATTACCTTCCATTCATATTGTCCATGAGGCACATTGAATGCTGTTTTATATTGATCTTCTGGTTTTATTCCAATTTGCCAAAGGCCAGACTTGAGATCAAACTTTGAAAAGATTTTGGCTCCTGCTATCCGTTTGATCAAATCAGATTTGTTTGGAATTGGATATCGGATCCATTCCAAAGCATCATTCAGAGGTTTGTACTTGATGACCATTCTAGGAACTCCTCGAACCTGCTCTGAATGTTTGTTGACATAGAATTCTGCACATGACCATGGACTTCTTGATCTTTGGATGAGTCCTTTGTTCAGCAAATCTTCAATTTCCTTTTTGCAGATTTGTCTGTATTCTTTATTCATTGGGATGGCTCTACTTCTAGTAGGGTTTCCCTGGAACCCTTCTATGTATTTTAGGTTTACCCAAAACTGTTTCCTATGCCAGAATGCATTAGGAGACGTGTGGCAAACCTTGTCAGCAAATTCTTTTCTTATTTCTTCAATTTTTTGCTGTACACCGGGATTCTTTAATTCTTCTTCTAGCCTGTATAGGTGCTCATCTTTCTTGATTGCTCTAATCTAGATCCCTTTTTCTTTTATTTTTTCCCTTACAGTATTTACTTCTAGGGTCCAGATTGAGTGAGTTTTTTCTTCAGATGACACTAGTGGAAGAAATATTTCTTTTCTTTTAACAGTAAAATGATAACCAATTTGGCCTCTACTATTATACTTGACACCATGAGGAATAGTAGTAGATAGCAAACTAGTTCCAATAATACATTCATGAGTAAAGTCATCTTCAACCAGTAGAAAGATACAGTTTATATAAAAATTGCCAAGACATACCTTTCCAAAACTGGTTTTGTACTCGATTGCTTTTCTTCCTCCAAATCCTCGAACTGGAGTTCGACAAGGTTCCCAAAAATGAGGATCAACATACTTTCTTTTTAGGAAACACAGGTCTGCTCCAGAGTCAATGAGTGAAAGCACTTTGACTTCATCTTCATGTATTTTGATATGCAAGTTGACTATTGTTTGCTGATGTACAACAACCATTAAATGCATATCTTCTTCAGACTGTTCAGGCTTTGACTGTGATGATCCTGGATGTTGTTTCATTTCTTCAATCAAGAACCTGAGTTGTTTAACTTCCTGTACCAGCTTTAGATGCTCTTTATGAAGGGTGGCCAGGTCAATCTTTTGTGGCTCTTGCTGCATTTTAGCCAAGAGAGGATATACATTCTTTTCCATGCTCGGGAGATTAGCAGCTTTCCATGACCATTTGAATTTTTCTTCTCCTGAGCTTTCTTTCTCTGATTCTGTATCTTGGACATATTTTCTCCTAAATTTATGCTTTGGGCTTTGTACTCCTTTGCCCTTCTTGTCGCCCAAGAAAATCTTGTTAAAGCTATTTACCAAGTCATCCTTTTTACTGCCTTCTTTCATTTTGGCAATAGCTTTCTTTATCAGCCTTTTAGGATCTTCTTCATCTTCATCATCGGTACCAGCCATGAAAAAATTTGCTGCTTCCGAGTCGCTTGAGGAAGAGGAAGACTCTGTTCTAATATTTTGTTTAGTCCAAGCAGCAAACAACTTCTGTTCGTCTGATTGTTTACGCAGGGGCCTCTACACCTGGTAGACTGGAGCAACTTCCAGCGTCGGGCTTGCTTTTTCTGGCTTAAATGACTGAAACTCACACGCCTGCTATCTTTCTTCGACTGCTCCTTAACTTGTCGAACATGCACTACTGCTCCCTCGAGACTTACTTTGTGACTTACTGCTATTCACGACCAGAACGATGAATCTTACAAGATAGCAAGGAATTCCAGACCCGGGCTAATGGATGATACGGCTTAGACAAACCAGAAATACAGAAATTCGAAACTGGGAATGGTACCCAGACTTTATATTAATTGCAGCGGAATAATTACAAAGCTTTCAGATTACAAATAGTTCTCAGACTTCTAATATTCCTCTGTCTTATGCACGCAGGCTCATTTATCTTTGGGTAAGGGCCGAAGCGCCGAACCTACTTGAAGGCTTCTGGAAGCACTGCGCAGACAGATCAGAACGACACCTATCTTGGACACACAGGCTAACATATTCTGATGTGATGTTATACCAGTGCTGGCAACTCGCAGAGCATACAATATTGCCTAGACACCTATCAGACCTTGCAAGCTTCAACTACTTAAACAATTGCAGACTCAAATTCTAGACTTTCTAGGAATGCGAATGCCAAATGAAGAAGGCAGGCTCATATTTCTAACATGGAGGAGCCTTGGATCCTTTGGGAGAATCGATTGTAGGTCCCGTGAAATCGAATCAAATCGTCCTTAAAGATGGCCAGTTAGATTTGTGTCGGAGATGTGGGTCAAACCGCACCAGAAGTCAGGAAAGTGTCCTGAGTCTCCATGTGACAAATCATGATCGTGGCTCTTTACAAGTGGAGATCACGGACACTACTTATTATTGAGACGACAATACATAGTGGAGATTTTTATTAAGGAATCCCACGGAAAACCTTTTATGACAGAAGTGACATTACACAGTGGAGATTTTGAAAGAGGAATCCCACGAAAAACCTTTCATGATGAGGACACTAGCAATTGTCATCAATCAAAAAACTGTAGGCAGTATGAGTCTGGGGCCATTCTATCATATCGTTGTATGGATGGCCATACCGACGCTGATAAGTGGGGTCCCACATTTTTGTATAGATGCTCTCGATGATGATGCGTTGCCCATTTCTGTTTTGTACTTGAATTTTTGTCTTCACAAGCCACTGGAATTTATTTGAAATAAAAGTATGTAGTAAATGAGTATTATCACACACATCACTTATATACATGTCTTCCACCTTGGAGCATGGGATACAGTACTGGCTATGTTCGTGCTAAATTATTGCAGGGTCCACTCCGCTTTTGCTGAGGCCGAAATCATTCCACCAACAATGAATCCAGTCAGGAATTTCATGGATCACACGGGCTCGCTGGAGGCCAAACTTGATTTTGGCAAAGTAATCATGGTCTCTATTGTCCTTTTTAAAGAAATCCCACCACATCTTCTGATAGCTGCCATAGTTGATATCCGTGAGGGGGAATCTTAAGGCACCATCATTTCCTGGCCAAGCTGCCAGACCACGTATTTTATTGATACAATAATATTGCTCAAGGACTTGACCTAAAGCAGATTCTGTACTGATAAGACGCAAGTCTTGGAAATGTTTCTGGGGAGTATGGGAGGCATCTATTGCTTGTCGGAGTTGTCGGCCGTAAACCATGTTTGGGACGGTGACTGTTGACGTTGGATACCGTCGATGCTCTGGGACCAAGTTTATTAATAGGTTGGGATGTTGCAGATTTTCATCCAATACCTCTAATGACCTAAGCTGCCAGGTTGGCTTCCATTGGCTAGCATAGTCACTCCATCTCATTTGTTCATCTAAATATCTGCATGTGTTGCTTCTTTCATGCCATTCTGTGATAATCACCATGCAACTTGGGGTCTGAATTCCATATTTTTCCTGCAAATGTTCTCTGGTTAAAAAATCAGCAATACAATTCTGAGAACCTTTTATGTGTTTAATTTCAAACTCATACTGAGAAAACATTGCCTGCTATCTAGCAAATTTTGCTTTAGCAGTAGAGTTTCGTATTGGATTTCCAATACAAACTTCATTGCTTGGTTGTCTGTTCTTATTAAGAACTTCTTATTCATTAGATGAATTTCAAATTTCTGAATTGCATTTAGACAATCCTTTATTTCCTTATCAATAGTATGGTATTTTTTATGTGCATCGTTCCAAGTTCCTGAAGTGAACCATACTATTTCTTCATCCTTGCCATTGCAGTCTTTCCTGCACTGCTTCAGTACTGCTCCCCAGCCTTCTTCTGAAGCATCAGTCTAAGGGATCTTCATGAGATCTTCATCAATAACATGAAGGATAGGAAGAGTTCTCACCTTTGCTTTTATCCTTCGTACCGCTTCAGTCTGCTGTTTTGACCATGGAGGAGGGTTTGTTCCCAATCCTTTATTAAGCAACTTTCTATCTTGAGCACAATTTCATAGTAGGTTGCAACATAGTTCAAGCATCCCAGAAATCTCTGTAAATGTTTTTTATCTGTGATTACATCAGGGAATTTTTCTGCAAACTCAATGGCATGCTTCTGAACTTCTATCTTTCCATGTTTAATTCTCTGTCCCAAGAATTCAATATCAGTTTGGAACAATTTCATCTTCTTTTCTGAAAGAACGAACCCATTCTTATGTACAACATGCAATAGTGTTCTGAGATGTTTTATGTGTTCTTCAATGGACTTTGAAAATACTAAAATATCATCAATATATACCATCAACCAGTCCATGCATGGTTCCAGAATAGACTCCATAATTCTCTGGAACTCTGAAGGGGCATTCTTCAGGCCAAATGGCATTACCTTCCATTCATATTGTCCATGAGGCACATTGAAGGCTGTTTTATACTGATCTTCTGGTTTTATGCCAATTTTCCAAAAGCTAGACTTGAGATCAAACTTTGAAAAGATTTTGGCTCCTGCTATCCGTTTGATCAAATCAGATTTGTTTGGAATTGGATACCGGATCCATTCCAAAGCATCATTCAGAGGTTTGTATTTGATGACCATTCTAGGAACTCCTCAAACCTGCTCTGAATGTTTGTTGACATAGAATGCTGCACATGACCATGGACTTCTTGATCTTTGGATGAGTCCCTTGTTCAGCAAATCTTCAACTTCCTTTTTGCAGAGTTGTCTGTATTCTTTATTCACTGGGATGGCTTTGCTTCTACTAGGGTTTCCCTGGAACCCTTCTCTGTATTTTAGGTTTACCCAAAACTATTTCCTATGCCAGAATGCATTAGGAGACGTGTGGCAAACCTTGTCAACAAATTCTTTTCTTATTTCTTCAATTTTTTGCTGTACACCGGGATTCTTTAATTCTTCTTCTAGCCTGTATAGGTGCTCAGCTTTCTTGATTGCTCTAATCTGGATCCCTTTTTCTTTTATTTTTTCCCTTACAGTATTTACTTCTAGGGTCCAGATTGAGTGAGTTTTTTCTTCAGATGACACTAGTGGAAGAAATATTTCTTTTCTTTTAACAGTAAAATGATAACCAATTTGGCCTCTACTATTATACTTGACACCATGAGGAATAGTAGTAGATAGCAAACTAGTTCCAATAATACATTCATGAGTAAAGTCATTGTTGATGTATATGTAACTTCGGAATGTATTTCACATATATGTATATTGTATTCCTATAGAGATGGTATTATTCCTCTATAAGGAAGTGTCGTCATTTATATTGTAAGTGTCGTAACTTATACTTTATGGGTTATTAGACCACCTTATTTGGGGTCGGCCCTGTATAAGTCATGTGGGTCAAAGGGTTATTAGACCACCCTATTGGGGGTCGGCCATGTGGGTTAAAGGGTTATTAGACCACCCTATTGGGGGTCGGCCCAGTCAGCATTATGTTATGTGGTTAAGGTCGAGCCTACATGAGTTAGGTAAAAAGGCAAGTCAAGTCAAGTATAAATAGAGTGCGGGAGGCACTCTATTTACTCACTCACTTCTCACACATGCTCTCAAGGAGGAGAGGCGCACTTATGGAGGAGGAGGATCTGCTGCTAGGTTATGTCTATCTCTTGGTTGGTTGTATCATTGCTCTATCTATCTCTGAGGAAGTTATTGGGGTTTTTCACCTTTATGGTTTTCCCCAAGTAAATCTTTGTGTCTCTTGTGTGCTTGCATTATTGTCTCCATGATTGATATGCTGTAGATATGCTGTACATGTTGTTCTCTCAGTTAAGATCCTAGATCATATTGAAGTAAATTCAGAAAATTTAACATGGTATCAGAGCTAGCCTGAAAGAAGGCATGATATGGCATGTATGACACTTGTTGCACTTACGATGCTAGGGCTTGATATAGCAAAAACCAGTCATCGTAGCACTTTCGCTATAAATCCGTTTTGGCAAAGTTTTCGGATCTGAAATTGTTACAGGACGAAGCTAAAATCTCCAGGTACCTTGTGTCCAAAGGACAACCTCTAATTCGTTGTACTTTGTGATTTATGATCTGTACAATATAGGGTTTCTGCCTCTTCCAGATCTGAGTCAAAATCAGGTGACCTTGGGAAAAAGGTCATAACTTGGGCTAGGAAGCTCCAAATGAAATTTCGTAAAAAGTGACAGGTAGTACACAGTTTGTACTATCTCAGAAAACGTTTTCAGAGGCCGAAGTTGAATCAGTGACACGTGGCACGCCGTACAAGTTCGATATACTGTTTTATCCCATAAACAGGTCACGTTGCGACACTTGGCATAACTCTCTCTCAGAAAATCCAATGGAGGTCAGACCTGTCAGGATGGAAAGATAACAGGCCGAGCTATCTCAAAAAACTTTTTTAGAGGCCTAAGTTCAAACAGTGACACGTGGCACGCCGTACAAGTTCGCTCTTCTGTTTTATCCCAAAACAGGTCACGTTGCGACATTTGGCATAACTCTCTCTCAGAGAATCCAATTGAGGTCAGACCTGTCAGGATGGAAAGGTAACAGGTCAGGCTATCTCAGAAAACTTTTTTCAGACCCTGTGGATCAAAAAGTTTAGAGTTACACCAGAAACAATCAGGTATATATTTCTGTCAAAACAGAATTATTTTTTGGTACCTTCATTCATGGCTTCCGGAATTTAGGGCTTTGAAGAAAGTTGGAATTTTTGTAATCGGAGACCACGGCTGAATGCTACTCATAAAAATAAAAATTTAGAGACAAAAATCAGAATTTTTGGTTGGGAAGAAGGCCGGGCTTGATCAGACCCTAGTTCGGGACTTTGATCAGGAAAGTGGAAAATTAGGGCTTCTGTAAAAATGGGAATTTTTGAAATCTGAGACCACGGCTGGAAGCTCCTCAGAAAAATAGAAGCTTAGAGCTTTGGATCAAACCTTTTGATTGGGAAAAAGAGTGGGATTCATCAAACCCCAGTTCAGGGTCACGTCCAGTGAATCCGGAAGTTTCAAAGGCAAAATTGAGGAGTGAAACTTTGCAGTTTTCAAATTATGAATATACCAATTTGATCAGCTCATCAAGGCGCATATTTCTATCCTTTCGGAAGTTTGAAATTCAAAGTTTGAATTTTTGGGGTTTCTCTGACAAACCCATATCCAGCTCCAGGTCCAGTTCTTGCACATCAAGTGGATTGGGTTAATCCTAGAAGAAGATGGATTGGTCACCTACATAGG
This sequence comes from Larix kaempferi, assembly GCA_027924585.1. Lineage (NCBI taxonomy): Eukaryota > Viridiplantae > Streptophyta > Pinopsida > Pinales > Pinaceae > Larix > Larix kaempferi. Next base: position 21,152,219 of record BSBM01000274.1, on the reverse strand, counting down.
TGAAGAAGTTCCTGTTTCAGAGGGAGATGAGGCTAAGGCCTTACATAAGAAGATTACAAGCGATCTCGACAGGTATGACTCATCGAGGTATGTTTTGATATTTGTCCATGATTAAGTTTATGGTATGTTTGTCTTCATGTTATTACAATTAAGTACAATTTTGTTTTTAGATTTGTCGTATCACCTTAACAAAATTATGAATGCATGATAGAAGATATTCATTATTTAGGGTGTTGACACTTATGATTGTACTAATGCATTATGGTGTTGTATGAGGTTTATGTTGTCTACTAACATGAAAGGTACACCAAGAAAGACAAATCATGCTCCAGTTCAAGAACATATGATCATGGTGACATGAGGATAAAGACTCATCCATTGTCATGGATCTCATAGAAGATCCATTTACGAGGTATGTATAACTTGGTTTTATAATGGCTAACCATTGAGACATGCAGGTTACTAACACAAGTCATTGAAGAGAACCAAAAGACATTATACGGGTATGTTAGACATAACTAGCTAGCATGCTAATCCAGGTATGTTGTTCCTATATCAAGCTAGAATCCTACCTTGTGTTAGGATCTTATACTATTGTGTTGTTGATAATGATTATTCACAAAGAGTCATAGGTTTGAGTAATTACAGGTTTAGACATGTTATGTTTCTTATGATTTGACTAACCATAAGAATACTACATAAACCTTGAATGCTAATGCTTATTATTTCTGTTTGAAATGATCATGACTATACATGCTTGAGATTATTGTGTTTTAATAGTATACTAATGAATGTATGATTTTATATGAGTTCACAAGGATAACACAATCATGATACTAATAAGCATGCATAGGGACCAAGGATGAATATGAGTTCAAAAACAGGTAATTTAGGAAGCAAAGATCAAGAGGGAGCACACTCCAGTTGTTCCTGCAAGAAAGCAAAGGAGCACACTTCAGTAGTTTCTGCAAGGATGCAGATATTCAGAGGGAGTTGACCATCTCTCTACATTCCACAATAGAAAGGTGTAGAAGAAGCTACTTCAGATTAGGACACCAGCAACTCCTGCAAGGAAGAAAAGACTCAGAGGGAGTCCACCCAATGAACAAACAAAGATAAGTATTTTAAATTATCATTTCTTGCATATGTGTTTGTTTAAATAATACTGTTCAATAATGTATACACTGATGTTCCTAGAATTAGGTTGTGTATTATGCATATTAGAATAGTTGCATTGATGAACAGTATACTACTAATATACATGGGTAAGTGGCCTATGGCACTGTACAACATTCCATTGCTACTTATCTAGAATGAAACCTCTTTGCTGACATGTTGGGAGTTGTGCACACTCTTAACAATGTTCTGGTAGAGATTGGAAGGCATCTAGAAAGTTACGGGATATGGATAAATGTTGTATTGAAGCATTGGCTAAGATAATTGCATGACTGTATGACATATTTCTTTATGTGTAAGAATTTGTTCTGAAAACTATGAGATGTTTTCTAATCATGCAATTTAACTTGTTGTGTAGGAAAGATCGTATGTCATCTCCTACAAAAGAAGAACTACAACATTTTGTTCCAGCAACAAAGATATCTATTGAAGATATTGAAGATATTGAAGTTCCCAGGATCTGGGATGAAGAAATGGAATGCCATGATCCGTCGATCATGAAGAATGATGTTTGGGATGTAGTCCCAAGATGTGAAGGGAAGTTTTTTTTATGACTTCCAAATGGAACTATCAGATCAAGCATGTTGCAGATGGCAGCATTGAGAAATATAAAAGTGATAAAATAGAAGATGCACCAGATGGATCTCAAGACAGCATGGTGTAGTCATATATGTGTGCAGAACTTGGTATGGTAGGATAGACAGCTTTCTATCCAGTTTGGGCGTTACCAAGAGTAAAGCAGATTCCAACCTTTTCTACAAGGTTGAAGAAGGCAATCCAGTGATACTATTTTTTTATGCAGATAACCTGTTTATTACAGGTAAAGATAGATTGATTGCCGACACGCAGCGGAAGCTTTCTTCCAAGTTCGAGATGATGCACTATTTGTTTTTGGCATGGAGGTGTGGCAGAGTGATGGAATCTTCCTTGGACAAGGGAAGTATGCAGTAGAGATCCTGAAGAGGTTCGGGATGATGGACTGCAAGCTATGGCCACACCTATGGCATCGAATCTGAAGCTTCTATGTGATGCTTCATATGAGCTGGTTGATGTCTCCATGTATCGTCAGATGATTGGGTTCTTGATGTACCTGATGAACACGAGACCAGATATTTGCTTTGCTGTGAACACATTGAGCCAGTTCCTGACGGATCCAAGGAGTGTTCACCTGGTTGCTGTAAAGCATATTCTGAGGTACCTGAAGGGTACAGTGGATTATGGGCTCAGGTATGAGGCGAATCAAAAGTTTAACCTGCAGGGTTATGTTGATTCAGATTGGGCTGGCAGTGCTGCAGATAGGAAGAGCACATCTGGGTGTTGCTTCAGTATGGGATCAGGTGTGATCTCTTGGTTTAGCAGGAAGCAGTCCTGCGTAGCACTGAGTACAGCTGAGGCAGAGTATGTTGCAGCCTGTTCAGCTAGTTGTGAGGCAGTATGGCTACGGAAGCTACTGTCTGAGTTATTTGATCTCCATTGGAAGCTACTGGTATCTTCTGTGATAACCAGAGTTGTGTGAAGCTGTCCGAGAATCCAGTGTTTCATGACAGGTCGAAACACATAGAGATCAAATATCACTATATCAGGAATATGGTATAGAGAGGAGCTGTGAAGCTCCTGTATGTTGCGACGGACGAGCAGATTGCAGATGTGCTGATGAAGCCACTAGCCAGGGTAAAGTTCGAGTACTTCAGAGAGAGGCTTGGCGTTCTTCAGATCGAGGACACTTCGAGGAAGAAGTGATGGACACATTTGCTGAAGCCATTCCAAGCATGTGGGAAGGAGGATCCTTCACATGGCTGTGGATGTAAGCGCTGGATGATGAGCATCAGGATGATGTTCTGGTTTCTGCCTGGATATGATCAGTTGGATCATTTATGTATGTACGCATCATGTTGGATGCTGGATATGATCGGTTGGATCATGTGTATGTATTTTGTATGAACGCATCATGTTGGATGTTGTTGGATACATTGTGTGGATCATGTATCTTTGTATGATCAGGTAGATCATGGATGATGATGGATACATTGTGTGGATCATGTATCTTTGTATGATCAGGTAGATCATGGATGCTGATGGATACATTGTGTGGATTATGTATCTTTGTATGATCAGGTAGATCATGCATACTGATGGATACATTGTGTGGATCATGTATCTTTGTATGATCAGGTAGATCATGTATGCTGATGGATACATTGTGTGGATCATGTATCTTTGTATGATCAGGTGGATCATGTATGTTGATGGATACATTGTGTGGATCATGTATCTATGTATGTATCAGGTGGATACTTGGATGATCGTGGATGACAAGCTTCTCCAGATGACATGCAGCAGGATGTTGCAGTGATGATGATCAGGATGATCATGTGTACATCAGGATGATGTTTGATGAGTATCAGATGATACTTTGTGGCCGTGGATCAGGTTGTGCAGGAAAGCATGTAATTTGTGCCCTGGGAGATTTGCAGATGGTCTTTCGAGGTTTTTCCAATGGCATGTAATTCAGTGCCCTGGGACATCTGGCAAATTCTCTTGCGAGGTTTTGCTTGGGAGGACATGTAATTTGTGCCCTGGGAGATTTCAGGTCGGAGTTGTGTACCCGTAACATCCTGAGATGCTCTTGCGAGGTTTTGTCCTATGGCATGTAATTTGCTCCTGGGAGATCTGGACAGGATGAAAAAGGCCTCAGATGCTTCAGCCAGGTTTTGCCATGACCACATGTAATTTGCTCCTGGGAGATCTGGACATGATGAAAAAGGCCTCAGATGCTTCAGCCAGGTTTTGTGGTGGACCACATGTAATTTGCTCCTGGGAGATCTGGACAGGATGAAAAAGGCCTCAGATGCTTCAGCCAGGTTTTGTGGTGAGATCACATGTAATGTGCTCCTGGGAGATCCGACAGGTAGAGCCGCGTGCTCGTAACAGCCTGGGATGCTTCAGCCAGGTTTTGTGATGGGTCACATGTAATGTGCTCCTGGGAGATCCTACAGGTAGAGCTGTGTGCTCGTAATAGCCTGGGATGCTGCAGCCAGGTTTTGTGATGCACGTAATAAGTCCTGAGGATTCCACAGTATGGCCAGTGATGATGAAGACCTGCAAGTGGTGGGCCTACATCCAGTATGAAAAAGGACTGGCTCTGTAGAACTTCCTATGACGAGAAGATTCAGAGATTGATTGAGATAGCAGCAGCAATTACGATGATGATGACTCGATGATGATTATCCAGTGACGATGATCCAGAGAAGATGACTTGTGCTAGAAGAACTGTGCTGAGAAATACCTTCCTAGTTAAGAGGGAGTGTTGATGTATATGTAACTTCGGAATGTATTTCACATATATGTATATTGTATTCCTATAGAGATGGTATTATTCCTTTATAAGGAAGTGTCGTCATTTATATTGTAAGTGTCGTAACTTATACTTTATGGGTTATTAGACCACCTTATTTGGGGTCGGCCCTGTATAAGTCATGTGGGTCAAAGGGTTATTAGACCACCCTATTGGGGGTCGGCCATGTGGGTTAAAGGGTTATTAGACCACCCTATTGGGGGTCGGTCCAGTCAGCATTATGTTATGTGGTTAAGGTCGAGCCTACATGAGTTAGGTAAAAAGGCAAGTCAAGTCAAGTATAAATAGAGTGCGGGAGGCACTCTATTTACTCACTCACTTCTCACACATGCTCTCAAGGAGGAGAGGCGCACTTATGGAGGAGGAGGATCTGCTGCTAGGTTATGTCTATCTCTTGGTTGGTTGTATCATTGCTCTATCTATCTCTGAGGAAGTTATTGGGGTTTTTCACCTTTATGGTTTTCCCCAAGTAAATCTTTGTGTCTCTTGTGTGCTTGCATTATTGTCTCCATGATTGATATGCTGTAGATATGCTGTACATGTTGTTCTCTCAGTTAAGATCCTAGATCATATTGAAGTAAATTCAGAAAATTTAACAGTCATCTTCAACCAGTAGAAAGATACAGTTTATATAAAAATTGCCAAGACATACCTTTCCAAAACTGGTTTTGTACTCGATTGCTTTTCTTCCTCCAAATCCTCGAACTGGAGTTCGACAAGGTTCCCAATAATGAGGATCAACATACTTTCTTTTTAGGAAACACAGGTCTGCTCCAGAGTCAATGAGTGCAAGCACTTTGACTTCATATTCATGTATTTTGATATGCAAGTTGACTACTGTTTGCTGATGTACAGCAACCATTAAATGCATATCTTCTTCAGACTGTTCAGGCTTTGACTGTGATGATCCTGGATGTTGTTTCATTTCTTCAATCAAGAACCTGAGTTGTTTAACTTCCTGTACCAGCTTTAGATGCTCTTTATGAAGGGTGGCCAGGTCAATCTTTTGTGGCTCTTGCTGCATTTTAGCCAAGAGAGGATATACATTCTTTTCCATGCTCGGGAGATTAGCATCTTTCCATGACCATTTGAATTTTTCTTCTCCTAAGCTTTCTTTCTCTAATTCTGTATCTTGGACATATTTTCTCCTAAATTTATGCTTTGGGCTTTGTACTCCTTTGCCCTTCTTGTCCCCCAAGAAAATCTTGTTAAAGCTATTTACCAAGTCATCCTTTTTACTGCCTTCTTTCATTTTGGCAATAGCTTTCTTTATCAGCCTTTTAGGATCTTCTTCATCTTCATCATCGGTACCAGCCATGAAACAATTTGCTGCTTCCGATTCGCTTGAGGAAGAGGAAGACTCTGTTCTAATATTTTGTTTAGTCCAAGCAGCAAACAACCTCTGTTCGTCTGATTGCAAAGAACTATCTGATTCATAAGTCACTTGCTCTTCTCGGCATTTAGTACATTTTCCACCACATTTGCAAGGATTATTGTACATCTGGTGGACATACATGAGATCAGTATTTTCTGGTTCATTGCTTTCTGATTCAGTGATCTCATCTGTGTTCTCTTCATCTGAGGCTGCTACATGCATCAAGTTGTGTCTTTTTGGAGGGGCTCTTCTAGGTATCCCTCTGAGATTATCATCAAAAGGTTCTACCTTGGGGAATACCTTTTCTCTGTTAGACCAGGTCCTTGTTCCTTTCTGCTTCCTCTGATAATCTTGATTTCGTTTGTAACATTCAGAAGCAGAGTGGCCTTCTTTGCCACAATAGAAGCATTTCATTTTTGTTTTCTCTGGCTCTTTTCTTGAGACTGGAGGATGTTTTACCTTCCATCTGCTAGAAGACTTTCCTTTATATGTATTTTTTGTTTTATGGCCAGAGTGATGTTTGTGAGCTTTTTTTGGAGGCTCAATGCTGAACATCCGGCATATTTCCCTACTGCCACGAAAAGAGACCGAGTGGGAGAGGTCTTTATCTAGCTTTTTATTTTCACAATATTGCAAGAAGATTTTTTCTACAGCTACTCTGAACTGTCCCCATGTGTGGAGAGATAGATCTTCCTCAAATTTTTCTCGCAGGAGTTCCCGGAACCCCGAGGGTAAACCAGGAAAATATTTTTCTTTGAAAACTCTTTCTTCTGCTCTATCAAACTCAATCTTATAGATTCTTCTGATCCATTGCTTATGATATCAGTGATACTGGGATACTGTCTTGATTCTGAGTTGCAGCAGAATCTGTTTATGTTTTTCTGCAATGGTAGCACTATAGCCACAAAATTCTGCAATGATCGCGGCCAGGAGTGCACCAATGATATTTGGTTCACCATTTTTAGTGCTGTTCTGTATTTCCATTTTCTGAACATTTGGGAGATGGACATTCCACCAAACACCCAAATTTCCATTGAAGCCTGAGACAATAACATTTACTGCCTCTGCATGGTCGTGTCTGCCTGTAGACATATAAGCTTGAAAGCATATCATCATTTTATTGACCATATCTAATATTTCACCTTCATTCTTATCATCCAAATTCCATGAATAAAAATTCTTTGGGTTAAAAGATTACTGGAAACCTGAATCTTCTTTGTGGAGATCTGGAGGCACAAATTTGCGCGGCTTATTATAATTCCAACTGGATTCTGCAGCCATGAGAATGACTTCTTTGCCAGAGATCTTCGGAGTGAGGGGCGCAGAAGGTGTGATAGGTAGTGAACTAGCAAGAGATAATTCACCAGGACGGCTAAGCTTAGATGAATCAATTTTTGGCTTAGCAATTTCTGCTTGGATCTTGCCAACTGCTTTGGCAGTGTAATTAACTTTCTCTGCTATGTAGGAAAAGGCTTCTCCTACATTTTTGTCTAAGTCGGATATGGAATCTGTCAAATCATCCTTTAAAGAATCATTTGCCGTTCTGACTTCTTGAGCAGAGACTGGGATATGTTCAACAATATTCAATCGAATATGCTGAACTTCATCATGAATTTTTCTGCAAGTATATTGCAGAGAATCAATCTGTGTAGATCTTGGCATTCTATTTTGTATTTCTATGTTTTGGATGGCCAATCCTTTTAATGCCAAGTTTGACCAATTTGTTTGTTCGGCTTTATCATTATTTAGAAGGATGGGAGTTGCAGGTGCTGATCCTTCTTCATATTCAAGCTTAATTGGCCTGAAGGGTGGAAAGTTTACTTCTGTGTAGATTTCTTCACCCTGGAGACTTTTCCATAGATGGCCGCTCTGAGTCTTTTCTCCTTTGGACTCAGGCTTCTTGTCCTCAGCCTTTGCAGAGGACTACATCATTGCCAGTGTCTATTTGAATTCCTTCCGCCATTCATAGAAGGAAATCCATTCATTTCTTAGATCCATCTCAAAGTGCCATCTTTCAGACATCTTTCTCCTTTCTCTTGGGGGCAATGTTTGTTTCTAGAATCCTTCAGCTTCTGGATGAGTGTAGAGATCCCAATAAAACATATTTTTCATGATCTTATCTTTAGGATCAAAAGGAGCATGGCCGAACTTTATTATCTCAAATATTTCTTTTTGGGCCAAAGAGGGTTCTTTGATGTCTTTCCTGGTACAAGGCTTCATCCTGGATGGCGGGAGTGCCATTCTTTGTTGGATCTTATGTTCTCTGGCCTGAAGTCTGTATTGCTCACTTTTTTCCATTTCTTGAGCAGGTAGGTCTAGTAATTTTTTGGTTTGGCTGGAGAGTGGGAAGAATCCTAGACCAGATTTATCCATGTGGGGTTTCTGGACAGAAAAAATGCGATCTAACTGGGATGTGGCATCAGAAATTTCATCCTTGTGGATCTCAGTGATACCTGTAGATGCTTTTTTGAAATTTTCTTCCCACCAGCTAGAGGGAGATGATGCCATCCTGAATTCTGATTCATGTGGATATTGACTTAGAGGAGAAGGTTCACATTCAGGATTTGGACATGGATATTTGTGTGAACTTTCTTTATCTTTTGGTTGTTTGGGAGGGACTAGGTCCTGACATTCAGGACAAACAACAGAAAAGGGAATATTTACAGGAACTTCTTTATGTAAGCAGGCTCGTCTTAAGAAAGGTTCTTTTACAGAGGAGGTCCTGCTTATAGCATGTTCAGAAGAAGTTGTTCGGAAAGAATTATTAGAGTGTGGAGATTGAAAAGAGGTAGATCTGGGTAGAAGATTCCCACCACGCTGGGATTTTGGAGGAGGGAAAGAGATAACGGCAGAGGAGGAGTCTTCACAAATATCGGAGGTGGTGACAGACTGAGAAAGAGGCTGTTTTGGGGCATCCACCACCCACTCAGGAGGAAAGTTGAGTTGGTTCCAAGAAATTTTTGAAGGAACAAGGGAACCATTCCTGGGATCACTTATAACCAAGACTGCAGCTGTGTCTTGGTCTCTGGGATACAACTGATTAATTGGATTTTGAGTATTAGTAAATCGGAGGGCAAGGGAGTGATGAATCCGGAGGTTTAAAGCTCCAGGCTTCATATCAAAACCAGATGTGTAAATCTTGACTTCTAATACTTTATGAATCCAGGGATCATTCAGAGAGATGTTAAAGCCAGGAATTATATCTAGATATTGAATGCCATTTGAGAGTGGCATTTGGACTCCACCTATTAATGCATCCATGAACTTATTGTGTCGATTATCCAAACAGCAGACAAGGGCTGTGGCATTTATGCTAGGACGGAACAGAGGTTCAACACCAATGAGGGCTCTACCGAGATTAACAAAATTCTTTCCATATTTTTTCTTATAACTTTTTACTTCTCCGGGGTCAAGGAGACCAAGGGTCTGACTGGCTGAACTATTATTTACAGTGACTTCGGAAACACCTTCATGAACTGGAAAAAGTTGTCTAGACTTAAAATGAAACATAGACATATCCTGATATATCTGATCTGCTGAAAGTCGGGGTAGTTCAAAGGGTTTTGTAGGATCATTATTAACAAACTCAAAACTACCATGATTTATCCATTGAATATCGCGACTGGGAAATAAATCATTCATTGAAGAAGTAGAACATTCAGTAGAAGATTTATTTTTTAACTTATCATAGGGAATATGAGAATCCATGAGAACCTGATTATAGATGATCGATAGGCTCTGATACCATGTTATACCTGGTAGAGCCCTCATTGGTGTTGAACCTCTGGTCCGTCCTGGCATAAATGCCACAGCCCTTGTCTGCTGTTTGGATAATCGACACAATAAGTTCATGGATGCATTAATAGGCGGAGTCCAAATGCCACTCTCAAATGGCATTCAATATCTAGATATAATTCCTGGCTTTAACATCTCTCTGAATGATCCCTGGATTCATAAAGTATTAGAAGTCAAGATTTACACATCTGGTTTTGATATGAAGCCTGGAGCTTTAAACCTCCGGATTCATCACTCCCTTGCCCTCCGATTTACTAATACTCAAAATCCAATTAATCAGTTGTATCCCAGAGACCAAGACACAGCTGCAGTCTTGGTTAGAAGTGATCCCAGGAATGGTTCCCTTGTTCCTTCAAACATTTCTTGGAACCAACTCATCTTTCCTCCTGAGTGGGTGGTGGATGCCCCAAAACAGCCTCTTTCTCAGTCTGTCACCACCTCCTCTGTCGTTATCTCTTTCCCTCCTCCAACAGCCCAGCGTGGTGGGAATCTTCTACCCAGATCTACCTCTTTTCAATCTCCACACTCTAATAATTCTTTCCGAACAACTTCTTCTGAACATGCTATAAGCAGGACCTCCTCCGTAAAAGAACCTTTCTTAAGACGAGCCTGCTTACATAAAGAAGTTCCTGTAAATATTCCCTTTTCTGTTGTTTGTCCTGAATGTCAGGACCTAGTCCCTCCCAAACAACCAAAAGATAAAGAAAGTTCACACAAATATCCATGTCCAAATACTGAATGTGAACCTTCTCCTCTATGTCAATATCCACATGAATCAGAATTCATGATGGCATCATCTCCCTCTAGCTGGTGGGAAGAAAATTTCAAAAAAGCATCTACAGGTATCACTGAGATCCACAAGGATGAAATTTCTGATGCCACATCCCAGTTAGATTGCATTTTGTCTGTCCAAAAACCCCACATGGATAAATATGGTCTAGGATTCTGCCCACTCTCCAGCCAAACCAAAAAATTACTAGACCTACCTGCTCAAGAAATGGAAAAAGGTGAGCAATACAGACTTCAGGCCAAAGAACATAAGATCCAACAAAGAATGGTACTCCCGCCATCCAGGATGAAGCCTTGTACCAGGAAAGACATCAAAGAACCCTCTTTGGCCCAAAAAGAAATATTTGAGATAATAAAGTTCGGCCATGCTCCTTTTGATCCTAAAGATAAGATCATGAAAAATCTGTTTTATTGGGATCTCTACACTCATCCAGAAGCTGAAGGATTCTGGAAACAAACATTGCCCCCAGGAGAAAGGAGAAAAATGTCTGAAAGATGGCACTTTGAGATGGATCTAAGAAATGAATGGATTTCCTTCTATGAATGGCAGAAGGAATTCAAACAGACACTGGAAATGATGTAGTCCTCTGCAAAGGCTGAGGACAAGAAGCCTGAGTCCAAAGGAGAAAAGACTCAGAGCGGCCATCTATGGAAAAGTCTCCAGGGTGAAGAAATCTACACAGAAGTAAACTTTCCACCCTTCAGGCCAATTAAGCTTGAATATGAAGAAGGATCAGCACCTGCAGCTCCCATCCTTCTAAATAATGATAAAGCCGAACAAGCAAATTGGTCAAACTTGGCATTAAAAGGATTGGCCATCCAAAACATAGAAATACAAAATAGAATGCCAAGATCTACATAGATTGATTCTCTGCAATATACTTGCAGAAAAATTCATGATGAAGTTCAGCATATTCGATTGAATGCTGCTGAACATATTCCAGTCTCTGCTAAAGAAGTTAGAACGGAAAATGATTCTTTAAACGATGATTTGACAGATTCCATATCCGACTTAGAAAAAAATGTAGGAGAAGCATTTTCCTACATAGCAGAGAAAGTTAATTACACTGCCAAAACAGTTGGCAAGATCCAAGCAGAAATTGCTAAGCCAAAAATTGATTCATCTAAGCTTAGCCGTCCTGGTGAATTATCTCTTGCTAGTTCACTACCTATCACACCTTCTGCGCCCCTAACTCCGAAGATCTCTGGCAAAGAAGTCATTCTCATGGCTGCAGAATCCAGTTGGAATTATAATAAGCCGCGCAAATTTGTGCCTCCAGATCTCCACAAAGAAGATTCAGGTTTCCAGGAATCTTTTAACCCAAAGAATTTTTATTCATGGAATTTGGATGATAAGAATGAAGGTGAAATATTAGATATGGTCAATAAAATGATGATATGCTTTCAAGCTTATATGTCTACAGGCAGACACGACCATGCAGAGGCAGTAAATGTTATTGTCTCGGGCTTCAATGGAAATTTGGGTGTTTGGTGGAATGTCCATCTCCCAAATGTTCAGAAAATGGAAATACAGAACAACACTAAAAATGGTGAACCAAATATCATTGGTGCACTCCTGGCCGCAATCATTGCAGAATTTTGTGGCTATAGTGCTACCATTGCAGAAAAACATAAACAGATTCTGCTGCAACTCATAATCAAGACAGTATCCCAGTATCACTGGTATCATAAGCAATGGATCAGAAGAATCTATAAGATTGAGTTTGATAGAGCAGAAGAAAGAGTTTTCAAAGAAAAATATTTTGTTGGTTTACCCTCGGGGTTCCGGGAACTCCTGCGAGAAAAATTTGAGGAAGATCTGTCTCTCCACACATGGGGACAGTTCAGAGCAACTGCAGAAAAAATCTTCCTGCAATATTGTGAAAATAAAAAGCTAGACAAAGACCTCTCCCACTCGGTCTCTTTTCGTGGCGGTAGGGAAGTATGCCGGATGTTCGGCATTGAGCCTCCAAAAAAAGCTCACAAACATCACTCTGGCCATAAAACAAAAAATACATATAAAGGAAAGTCTTCTAGCAGATGGAAGGTAAAACATCCTCCAGACTCAAGAAAAGAGCCAGAGAAAAGAAAAATGAAATGCTTCTATTGTGGCAAAGAAGGCCACTCTGCTTCTGAATGTTACAAACGGAATCAAGATTATCAAAGGAAGCAGAAAGGAACAAGGACCTGGTCTAACAGAGAAAAGGTATTCCCCAAGGTAGAACCTTTTGATGATAATCTCAGAGGGATACCTAGAAGAGCCCCTCCAAAAAGACACAACTTGATGCATGTAGCAGCCTCAGATGAAGAGAACACAGATGAGATCACTGAATCAGAAAGCAATGAACCAGAAAATACTGATCTCATGCATGTCCACCAGATGTACAATAATCCTTGCAAATGTGATGGAAAATGTACTGAATGCCGAGAAGAGCAAGTGACTTATGACTCGGATAGTTCTTTGCAATCAGACGAACAGAATTTGTTTGCTGCTTGGACTAAACAAAATATTAGAACAGAGTCTTCCTCTTCCTCAAGCGACTTGGAAGCAGCAAATTGTTTCATGGCTGGTACCGATGATGAAGATGAAGAAGATCCTAAAAGGCTGATAAAGAAATCTATTGCCAAAATGAAAGAAGGCAGTAAAAAGGATGACTTGGTAAATAGCTTTAACAAGATTTTCTTGGGCGACAAGAAGGGAAAAGGAGTACAAAGCCCAAAGCATAAATTTAGGAGAAAATATGTCCAAGATACAAAATCAGAGAAAGAAAGCTCAGGAGAAGAAAAATTCAAATGGTCATGGAAAGCTGCTAATCTCCCGAGCATGGAAAAGAATGTATATCCTCTCTTGGCTAAAATGCAGCAAGAGCCACAAAAGATTGACCTGGCCACCCTTCATAAAGAGCATCTAAAGCTGGTACAGGAAGTTAAAGAACTCAGGTTCTTGACTGAAGAAATGAAACAACATCCAGGATCATCATAGTCAAAGCCTGAACAGTTTGAAGAAGATATGCATTTAATGGTTGCTGTACATCAGCAAACAGTAGTCAACTTGCATATCAAAATACATGAAGATGAAGTCAAAGTGCTTGCACTCATTGACTCTGGAGCAGACCTTTGTTTCCTAAAAAGAAAGTATGTTGATCCTCATTATTGGGAACCTTGTCGAACTCCAGTTCGAGGATTTGGAGGAAGAAAAGCATTCGAGTACAAAACCAGTTTTGGAAAGGTATGTCTTGGCAATTTTTATATAAACTGTATCTTTCTACTGGTTGAAGATGACTTTACTCATGAATGTATTATTGGAACTAGTTTGCTATCTACTACTATTCCTCATGGTGTCAAGTATAATAGTAGAGGCCAAATTGGTTATCATTTTACTGTTAAAAGAAAAGAAATATTTCTTCCACTAGTGTCATCTGAAGAAAAAACTCACTCAATCTGGACCCTAGAAGTAAATACTATAAGGGAAAAAATAAAAGAAAAAGGGATCCAGATTAGAGCAATCAAGAAAGCTGAGCACCTATACAGGCTAGAAGAAGAATTAAAGAATCCCGGTGTACAGCAAAAAATTGAAGAAATAAGAAAAGAATTTGCTGACAAGGTTTGCCACACGTCTCCTAATGCATTCTGGCATAGGAAACAGTTTTGGGTAAACCTAAAATACAGAGAAGGGTTCCAGGGAAACCCTACTAGAAGCAGAGCCATCCCAATGAATAAAGAATACAGACAACTCTGCAAAAAGGAAATTGAAGATTTGCTGAACAAAGGACTCATCCAAAGATCAAGAAGTCCATGGTCATGTGCAGCATTCTATGTCAACAAACATTCAGAGCAGGTTTGAGGAGTTCCTAGAATGGTCATCAACTACAAACCTCTGAATTGTAATACCCCAATTTTGACCCTTAGGAAATATTGGCTCTAATGTAAATATTGTAAACACAGGATGTATGTTTCCCTAGCGTGGAGCTCAAGGCCAAGGCCCCGCTAGTTTATGCTCGAATTTTATTTAAATTAGACACGCTTGATATTTTGTTACCCACGTTCTATTAAGCCATGGGATATTGTAAATTGATGTAAATATTTAACATTGAAATAAAATACCAAAAAAACTGGCTATGGAGGCAACGAATGAGAAGGGGCCACGTGTATCCACTAGGGAGTGGTGAGGGGGCTATGGGATTAAACCCTAGGCTTCCATTTGTCATTATGAGAACCCATTGACTTCCCTAGGTGACAGTAATGCCTGCTGTAAGAAGGTGGTTGAGATTTCAGCCCATGGCTTCAATGGAGCATGGGAAGCCCTGAAATTCGTATGGGTGGGCATGGGCTCTGTTTGCTTGGGTAAGAAGTCACTCAACCTCATGGGAGGTTGCTTCATTCTCACCCCATTCCATTGTGAAACTACCTAGCATCATTCCCATCCAAAAACGAGAGCCAACAGTGAGGAAACCAGAAAAACGCGACCTTGAGAGAACCCCGATTTTGAAAGACCAAAAACGTCCAGATTTGGCATTGGACAGGGAAATCCAATGGGGAATCCATTAGCATAAACCTTGGGGCGAATTTGGGAGCATTAGCTACCCCGAAATCAATGGGAAAACCCAGTTTTTGCAGCTCAGAAAACGAGTGACGGATTTGAGTATTTGGTGAGCAGAACAGAGAGAAATCAAGTTGGGATTGACTATGCAGAGGTTGGGTGTGCTTGATAAACCCAGTGAAGGCTAGGATCTCAAGGATCAACAGCTGGACCTTTCTATGCCCATCCTGAAGAGCACTGGAGGGAAGAGTTGCCTGAGGGACTGTGTAACAGAGAAGGGGATCTTCCTTGTGTTGGATGTGGTAGGTAATGTGGGTGCCTGACTGTTGAGCTCACTTGAGATGCCTGTAGCTCTGTGGTTGAGCTCACTGGCTTAGCATTACCCTCGTCTATCTGCTTGGATGCTTGACTGAAACCATGCCTATGAGTGAACCCAGCTAGTCCTCCTTAGTGGATACACAGCCCAGCTCGGGGGTGACCTCTCAGCTGAAAGAACACAAACTGGACAGAGGTCTACGGTTGGGAGGAACGTTGCCCTTCCATAGCCAGTCGTTTGGACCATTACAGTTCAAGATAAGTATTCTATGAATTAATTTATATACAGACTGTGTTTGCAATGCATTCAATCTGAAGGATTAATTATTCCTGTTAATGAAATGAAATGCATCATGTTTTATGCAGTGTGATAAATTGTCCATGCTTAATGAAATTTAGTGACTGTTACATGTATGAATGATATGGGTATGCTGAATGTATGAAGAGATAATGTGCATACGTAATGATTAATTCCCGCTGTGTTTAAATTGAGATGAATCTGCATTTGGAAGTTTCAAAATGTTAGGAATTTATGGGTAAAGATTATTGGGGCTAAGTCTGCCATAAGCTCGTGTGATGTTAACGTTTCCTTCCTTGCACTTGATGATGGAAGGGGGCGTTACATGAATGATGCTTTGGAATGGATCCGGTATCCAATTTCGAACAAATCTGATTTGATCAAATGGATAGCAGGAGCTAAAATATTTTCAAAGTTTGATCTCAAGCCTGGCTTTTGGCAAATTGGCATAAAACCAGAAGATCAGTATAAAACAGCCTTCAATGTGCCTCATGGACAATATGAATGGAAGGTAATGCCATTTGGCCTGAAGAATTCCCCTTCAGAGTTCCAGAGAATTATGGAGTCTGTTCTGGAACCATACATGGACTGGTTGATGGTATATATTGATGATATTTTAGTATTTTCAAAGTCCATTGAAGAACACATAAAACATCTCAGAACACTATTGCATGTTGTACGTAAGAATGGGTTCGTTCTTTCAGAAAAGAAGATGAAATTGTTCCAAACTGATATTGAATTCTTGGGACAGAGAATTAAACATGGAAAGATAGAAGTTCAGAAGCATGCCATTGAGTTTGCAGAAAAATTCCCTGATGTAATCACAGATAAAAAACAATTATAGAGATTTCTGGGATGCTTGAACTATGTTGCAGCCTACTATGAAAATTGTGCTCAAGATAGAAAGCTGCTTAATAAAAGATTGGGAACAAACCCTCCTCCATGGTCAAAACAACACACTGAAGCGGTACGAAGGATAAAAGCAAAGGTGAGAACTCTTCCTATCCTTCATGTTATTGATGAAGATCTCATGAAGATCCTTGAGACTGATGCTTCAGAAGAAGGCTGGGGAGCAATACTGAAGCAGTGCAGGAAAGACTGCAATAGCAAGGATGAAGAAATAGTATGGTTCACTTCAGGAACTTGGAATGATGCATAGAAAAAATACCATACTATTGATAAGGAAATAAAGGCTTGTCTAAATGCAATTCAGAAATGTGAAATTCATCTAATGAATACGAAGTTCTTAATAAGAACAGACAGCCAAACAATGAAGTTTGTATTGGAAAATCAAATACGAAACTCTACTGCTAAAGCAAAGTTTGCTAAATGGCAGGCAATGTTTTCTCAGTATGAGTTTGAAATTAAACACATAAAAGGTTCTCAGAATTGTATTGCTTATTTTTTAACCAGAGAACATTTGCAGGAAAAATATGGAATTCAGACCCCAAGTTGCATGGTGATTATCACAGAATGGCATGAAGGAAGCAACACATGTAGATATTTAGATGAACAAATGAGCTGGAGTGACTATGCTAGCCAATGGAAGCCAACCTGGTAGCTTAGGTCTACAGAGGTATTGGATGAAAATCTGCAGCATCCCAACCTATTAATAAACTTGGTCCCAGAGCATCGACGGTATCCAATGTCAACAGTCACCGTCCCAAACATGGTTTACGGCCGACAACTCCGACAAGCAATAGATGCCTCCCATACTCTCCAGACACATTTCCAAGACTTGCGTCTTATCAGTACAGAATCTGCTTTAGGTCAAGTCCTTGAGCAATATTATTATATCAATCAAATACGTGGTCTGGCAGCTTGGCCAGGAAATGATGGTGCCTTAAGATTCCCCCTCACGGATATCAACTATGGCAGCTATTAGAAGATGTGGTGGGATTTCTTAAAAAAGGACAATAGAGACCATGATTACTTTTCCAAAATCAAGTTTGGCCTCCAGCGAGCCCATGTGATCCATGAAATTCCTGACTGGATTCATTGTTGGTGGAATGATTTCGGCCTCAGCAAAAGCGGAGTGGACCCTGCAATAATTCAGCACGAACATAGCCAGTACTGTATCCCGTGCTCCAAGGTGGAAGACATGTATATAAGTGATGTGTGTGATAATACTCATTTACTACATACTTTTATTTCAAATAAATTCCAGTGGCTTGTGAAGACAAAAATTCAAGTACAAAACAGAAATGGGCAACGCATCATCATCCAGAGCATCTATACAAAAATGTGGGGCCCCACTTATCAGCATCGGTATGGCCATCCATACGATGATATGATAGAATGGCCCCAGACTCGTACTGCCTACAGTTTTTTGATTGATGACAATTGCTAGTGTCCTCATCATGAAAGGTTTTTCGTGGGATTCCTCTTTCAAAATCTCCACTGTGTAATGTCACTTCTGTCATAAAAGGTTTTCCGTGGGATTCCTTAATAAAAATCTCCACTATGTATTGTCGTCTCAATAATAAGTAGTTTCCGTGATCTCCACTTTGTAAAGAGCCATGATCATGATTTGTCACATGGAGACTCAGGACACTTTCCTGACTTCTGGTGCGGTTTGACCCACATCTCCGACACAAATCTAACTGGCCATCTTTAAGGACGATTTGATTCGATTTCACGGGACCTATAATGGATTCTCCCAAAGGATCCAAGGCTCCTCCATGTTATAAATATGAGCCTGCCTTCTTCATTTGGCATTCGCATTCTTAGAGAGTCTAGAATTTGAGTCTGCAAGTGTTTCAATAGTTGAAGCTTGCAAGGTCTGATAGGTGTCTAGGCAAGATTGTATGCTCTACGAGTTGCCAGCACTGGTATAACATCGCATCAGAATATCTTATCCTGTGTGTCCAAGATAGGTGTCGTTCTGATCTGTCTGCGCAGTGCTTCCAGAAGCCTTCGAGTAGGTTCGGCGCTTCGGCCCTTACCCAAAGATAAATGAGCCTGTGTGCATAAGACAGAGGAATATTAGAAGTCTGAGAACTATTTGTAATCTGAAAGCTCTATAATTATTCCGCTGCAATTAATATAAAGTCTGGGTACCATTCCCAGTTTCGAATTTGTGTATTTCTGGTTTGTCTAAGCCATATCACCCATTAGCCCGGGTCTGGAATTCCTTGCTATCTCGTAAGATTCATCGTTCTGGTCGTGAATAGCAGTAAGTCACAAAGTAAGTCTCGAGGGAGCAGCAGTGCATGTTCGACAAGTTAAGGAGCGGTCGAAGAAAGATAGCAGGCGTGTGAGTTTTAGTCATTCAAGCCAGAAAAAGCAAGCCCGACGCTAGAAGTTGCTCCAGTCTACCAGGTGTAGAGGCCTCGTACAACATATTCTTGACTCACCCCTAACTCTTTTGTTTATTTTCAAAAATAAAACATACCTAAAGCCTTCAAGGTCACTAAAAGAAAACATACCTAAAGCCTTCAAGGTCACTAAAAGAAATTATTTAAAATAGTTTGAAAATTTGGCACATCTAATTGTTAACCTAGCCATATTAGCAAGACAACTAAGATAGTGATTTTGCTGCAGGCTAGTTAGTGATTTTGCCGTAGGCTATTTAGTGATTTTGCTATTGCTGACCAGTGCGGTACCATAGACCCCATATTTTAGCCATTTTTCCTGCATTGTGTGCAGAACCCTAGCCAAACAGATACACAGGAACCTTGTTGCCCACCCCTTTAAAATCCCCCCTTACTCTACCCCTCTATCTCCCCATATGTATAGATATCCATATCTATCTATCTATCTATCTATTTTCTCTACTTAGTGACCAAGATATGATCAGTCAATGCAATATTTTCTTTCAATGCATTCTCTCTCCAATCTGTCTGTCTTTTCCTGACCTCCTCGTTCCTTCCCTTCAGGTAAAACTTTTCCTAACTATCTTTCCTTCAAGAAATTATTTAAAATAGTTTGAAAATTTGGCACATCTAATTGTTAACCTAGCCATATTAGCAAGACAACTTTTTTTTTAGTTCATTCCAAAAAAATGGAATGAATATTGAAGCCATATGTCAAACATTTGCAATAAGCATGTCCTAACCATTGGAAACCAAACTATATTTCTTCAACATATTTTCATGTGTTCTTATATTATGCCTTTCTCAAAATGAAAAATGAATTTCTTTTTCTTTTTGCTTGATTCCTCGATGATTTTTGTGTTTAGGTAAGGCCTCTTTGACTAAGTTTTATCAAGGGAATAAAAACATAGCCATTAGAGAAATTTTAAGGTCTAAAATGGGCCTAGTAAGGAAAATTATAAAATAATAGTGGAAACAATAAAATAATATTAGCATACCTCGTCAAATTTTGGAGGAAAAAAAAAATTACTTCTTCAATTCGTATTTTGAACTTATATCCATGTATATTCACTCAAATTTCGATCACGAGCAGCCGTTGGATGGGGATTTCAATTCCCCATCCAACGACTGCTCGTGATCGAAATTTGAGTGAATATACAGGGAGATAAATTGAAAATACAAATTGAAGAAGTAGTTTTTTCACTTTGACCTTTTTACCTTTTTACTTTTTTACCCAAAAATGGTGGTTCATCCCTATGGTTGACATCATCACCTTGAATCCTATTGGTTGAATTTTATAGTACATTTCTTTTGTTTTGAGGCCCATTTTTTACCTCAAAATTTCTCTAATGCATGGTTACATGGGATTAAACTAATGATCTCATTCTCCAATTGATGACCTCTCATCTCATCCTGTTTCCCAAAGAGTCCTTCCAACTTGTCAAGACTTATTTAGGATATTTTGCAGCTTTGATGTGATATAAAAGGACAAAAGAAATATGAGACAAATCAGCCCAAAAGCTTCATCTATATCGTGGAACCATTTTGTCTTTTATGCCACTCAATTTGGCTCAATTTCTATTCCCATTTTGATCTTGTAGAGGTTTTTTCTGTGTAATACAATCACAATCTTACTCTTCCATTTAAAGTAATTGAATGAAGTAAGCATTAGTTGGGTAGAATGATCTATTCAATCCGATGAGATTTAATCCTTGTCTTCATCGGTGAACCTGTAAAACAACATTTTTAGAATTGCCAAGGCTCTTGTACCATGTGAGATTTTGAATCAATGGATATAGAGGCTAAATGGAGTAGTAATATAGTTAGCAATATATGACTAGCACAACCACTTAACTTGTGGTTGGTGAACACCTATAGGCCACAAGTTAAATGGGTTGTCTGCCACAAAGTGTCAATTATCCATGTATAAGCTACTAGTTATATATATATATATATATAATTTTATTTATTTTGAATTTGGAACGATTACCATAAAATCAATCTCAACAGTACACTTGTCTCATCCTCGTGCAATCTAAAAAAAATAGGTGCTAGTCCACCCCAAATTCTAAGATATAAACACCTATTGATGTAATTAATGAGATACATTTCTTCATATATAAAAAACCAAGCTTAGGCTTGATTACATACACATTGAGCTTAATGCCTAGTGAAACCCACTGTAATTACCCCTAAATGATCAAGTGTGCATTCTTAAAGAAGCAATAATGATCATGCAATAACTAATAAGGCGTCACTAGGCTTAGAACACTCAAGTGAGGTATTTTTGTGCAGAGAATGGAGGTGGTGGGTTTTAGTCATTTAAATGCTCGTTCATCTTCAAGGGTTTTTAAATAATCATCATGCAGGGTTACAATCATAGAATTCAATGTACATTCACTGCCTTGAAAGCTCTCCACTCGATCTCGGAGTATAACTGCGAGAGATTTATGGATTGACTCGATCTCAGAGTATAAGTGTAAGAGATTTATGGCTTGATTTCGACAAATTCGTTAGAGTTCATCAATGGAGGAGCCATATCGGAATCCTTCAATAATCCTTCAAGAATCGGATTTTAAATTATATTTCAATGGTGTATTCTTGAAGTTTTTTAAAAATTCGAATCAAGCGGAGGTTTCCATTTTGTTGAATTTCTAAAATATTTTTCAAAACGGTAATACATAAACTTTGTTTTGAGTTTAGTTAGGACTCATTTTCTAAGATTGCCATATCTTATTATAAACCCTTAACTTATTTTTAAGTTGCTTAGTGTGAGGCTTAAACGAAAAATGTTATTTTATGTATCGCAAATTAATTAAAACCATCGGTATCATGCTCTAATTAGAATCACCATTTTTTAGGCTTATTATTAAATCGAACAACTTTTGTTTAACAGTCAACCTTTTATATAAAATTAAGTGCTTGGTTCTACTTATTGGCATTCACCGATCACTTTACTTGTAACTGTGCTAGTTAGTAATCTAAGCCGTAATTGCTAACTTAACTGTACAAAACTCCAAGAAAGGGGGAAACTCATGTAAGAATAGGCATAACGGTTAAGAACACATGCTTCCTCCTAGAAAGTTATAGGTTCAAATCCAGATGGGGGTAGGGTATGTACACCTCTGTAAACTTTAGCAGTTACATCGCTGCGTAGAAGTGATCCCTTGTCCCAAAAACAAGGGAACTCATACACCAAATTGATATCTGAGTTTAACTAAACAAAGACAAGGGATTAACTCTAATAGATGCGTTATTAACCCCTAAAACACAAAAATATGTATTAGGATGTCCATGTACATGAAATGACAAAGGTAACGATACAATAAAGTGTCTATGTACACACAAACCTGACAAAGATGACATACAATAATGGAATTTATAAATTAGTTTTATGAAAAAAATTTAAATAATAAAATGTATATATTATTTAAAGCTAATGTCGTCTTATGTGTTATTGTCATTTTATTATTAAAATATGTATACTGCTCACATTATTTTGCTTGTCATTATGTGCATGGTGATTATGGTTGAGATGTGTGTACCCGTAATCAATTATGCAGCCCTAAATGTTTAGAATAAGTATGCCCATTGATTTATAAAATATTTTATTTATTATGCAGCCCTAAATGTGTGTACCCGTAATCAATTATGCAGCCCTAAATGTTTAGAATAAGTATGCCCATTGATTTATAAAATATTTTATTTATTTATTTATATAATTTGGATATAAATTTTATATAATTAGTAAAATCTATTTTACTTCTTAAGAGAAGTAGGTTATGAGGAAAAAAAGATAGTCAATTACAAGTTCTAAAGAAAACAATTTTACTTCTTAAGAGAAGTAGGTTATGAGGAAAAAAGATAGTCAATTATAAGTTCTAAAGAAAACATATTTACTTAACTTAGGGGAGTTGGGTAGGATAAACAAATAAAGACTTTGGAGACTTTAGGTAAATAGCTTATTTCAAAGTGTTATTAAAATAATTAAAGAAGAGAACTACCTTAAATGGTTCAATAATAAAGGGAGAATAAAGGAATTGAAAAATACACAGTTAAGACATGCAACAAAAAATGAAGATTGGATTTGAGATAGAAGGTAGTGGTGGAGGTTTGTATGGAAAATAGCTTGTCCTTATAAATCTAGAATTGTATTGTGGTTGGCCATGTCAAATAGATTTATTACTTGGGATAATGGGAAAACGATAATTTGGGTGGGACTAAACATATGTACTATAATGCAGTAGATCTGTACACAGAGTTGCACAACGAAATACACATATACATGAAAGAACAATATTAAGTATTTAGGAAAAGAAACAACCACAAGGGAAATTAGACACCGCAGGCAGAAATTAAACATAATCTGCATCTTTATTGATATGGAGGGAATGGTCTAGATTACAATTCCACAAATTCTCAGATCACCACTCTTTTTGCAGCATCTACAAGGCCAACTTAGATCCCAACTCAGTTTCTTCTCTCTCTACCCTAGATGTCCGCTCTTCCCCTTCCCTTTGATGTAAAAAACCCACTGATATAATGTTCTTGAGGAATTCTAAGCATCAAGACTGTTCAAGTGCCACCAAATTGGTTCATTTCATATTCCCTATGTTTGTTAACAACTTTATTTATTAAAGAGTGTATATTAGGGATAACGAAATACTCATCCTTTGAATAGGGCACAAAACCCTAGAATATCTCTCAATGTTGAATCAAATAGGACGTATTGTAAGTGGAAATGGTGACCACCCTAGATTAATGAATATGTTGTTATTTTCATGCACGTGAGCTAGGCATCAGTGACGATGCTTTGATTGTTTCTGCTCATGCCACCTTCTTCATATCATGGCCATCTTGAAGAAATGTTTTTGTCATGGATTTGCAGCAATAAGATTTGTAGCAACCTATCATGGATCTGCAGCAACAAAATCTGTAGCAACCTATCATGGATCTGAAGCAAAAAGACCTATAGCAACATGTCATGGATCTACAACAACAAGATATTTAGCAACCTATAGCAGCTTCTATATCCTGAATATATTATGAAGCAACATATATATTAGACTAACTACTAAAAGTAATGGAAATGTGTAGGATAGCCTTCATCACCAGGGATGCTCTGCATCATACTATGTGAAAGATGAGTGAAGAATCAGTGATTCCTTTGTTTCTATTGTGTTCTTTCTCTTGAACTATCTAGATAGAGGTTACACAATTTTTAGCAGTAAAGGAGTAATGGGACAAAGAGACACTAAAGGAAACCATGCTGGAATAGATAACAACTAGAGTGGTAACTTCTTACAATTCCAATTGATGTTTTTCTATTTATGGGATTCAAATGGCTATGAAAAAAATGGTATTCTAGGTTTAAGTTTTAACACCAACTGAAGTGGCACACAAGATAATGTTGGCTATGGAAGGAAACAAAAGGACTTTAAAAGTCACATAGGTCAACATTCATATAAAGTCATGTA
This sequence comes from Larix kaempferi, assembly GCA_027924585.1. Classification (NCBI taxonomy): domain Eukaryota; kingdom Viridiplantae; phylum Streptophyta; class Pinopsida; order Pinales; family Pinaceae; genus Larix; species Larix kaempferi. The sequence goes on along the minus strand of BSBM01000274.1, from coordinate 21,127,785 downwards.
TTCATAAAGAATTAGGAATTTTTTTATGAAGCCAATCAAGGAGAATTGAGAATGTGTGGTATTGGAGTGATCCTATGCATTGACACTTCTCAGTCACAACAATCTATGCTTTGTGACTCTTATTGAAAAAAATTGTTGACAAAAAAATAAAACATCTCTAAGTGATGGGATATTCAAAAATCAATATTGAATGGGTCAATTAACACTACATCATTAAGAATATAGCTTTGATCCCTATTTTGAATCAAGTTCAATAAGCAAAAAAATAAATTTTATAATCTCTCTTTCACTCATAGTTTTTTGGAATTCAACAAACATGGGATTTTTTAATTGCAAAAGTGTACCTTAGCTTAACATGCTTTGATGGTGAAATTATGCTTTTAAGTTTTTTTTATGCATGTTTTAAATATTGGTGTTAAAGCAAATGAAGATACAACATATAAAATTAAGAATTTTATCTATTTTTTATGTATGTAGATAATACTGAGGTTTTTTGAATTGTTGAATTGTTGATTTTGATATCTTAATATCTTATTACTACCTTTTAAAAATAAGAAAAACTAATCTACAAATAAATAATATTTTCTTACAGTAATAATAAAATATAATATTATTATTACTATTATTTTTAAAATTTTAAGTACTAGTTATATTAACCATATTTAATTTTAAAAGTCTTTTGAAGTGCAAAAGAGAAAGGAACCAATGATTTTAATTTATTTGGAGGCTTTAATGATTCACTTTAAATTGAATAGTGAAACTCTTCTACTGAACTTGTAATGAAAATTTTAATGAAATTTAAAATAAAAGGAAATGAATATTAAATTAAATTAGAAAACAAAATAAATAAATATTAAATTAAATTAAAAAACAAAATAAGTGTCATTAGAACTAAGTCATGAGAGTTAAGGGCCATTTTTTAACCAAAAGGAATAACTAGTCATTCAAGGTGACCCCGAGGGACGAATTATACATTTTTGCTGGATATCACTAGCGATCTTTTCAAAGGAAAAACAAGAGGAATTTCAAAGATGTGTAATTTATACAAAATTATATTGAACTTGTTTTGCATGATTGTTGACTAGAAGATTGGCATAGATAGAGTGACAATTGATATGATGAAAGAAATTATGACCAAGTAACTTGTGAATTTGCTTTAGAGCGGCCCTCACTGACACGCGATCGTTCCGCTATCTGCCACGTAATATGTACAACGGATTCCATTGGTGATGAGGTGGGCCAAATGGCAAGCAAAAGGTTTTTTTGAATTTTGTAATTTGAAATTGTTTTTTATTTTTCAAAATTTCACATCCCAAGGAGAGGTAATTAGTCAATTCATTATCAAATCATAGTTTTAACCAATCATAAAACAAGAAATTTAATTTTAAAATATTTAATAAAATAATTTTCATTTTCAAAAAATTAAATTTAATATACAATTATTAAAAAACATTTGAAAACATAATAGTTTTTAAAATGATCAAAACAAAAATAATAATGCTAAATAGTAGTAACCCATTACAATATTATCTACTTTCGGCAGTAAATAAATATAAAACTATCAAATTCTCTTACTTTATTCTTGATTATTTTTCTTATACTAAATATAAATTATTTAAACACCAATTACACTAATTTACTAATATTTAAAAGTGAAGTAAACTAAAACCATAACATTTTGCACTTTTCCAATGCTTTTATGTATCCAACAAACGATCTAAAAATCGATCAAAATTCCAGATCAATCAGATCTCTACCTGATTTTGATAAATAAAAAAAATATAAAAACAACGCTCTTAAAAATAAATGGATAAGTGATGCTGTGGATGTCACGGAATGGATTTATAAATATTGGTATTAAGGCATATAATTTGTCAAACTTTAAATTGTATAATGCTTTGTGGAATTTTCTACAAGTTTAAAGGAAGAATAATTTGTGGAACTTTAGATTGTATAATAAATTTCATGAGATGTTGCTGTCTATTCAAATATTCAATCCTATATTGTTACTTTTTCAAAAGTTTAATTTTCAAATATTCAATACTATATTGTTACTTTTTTAAAAGTTTAATTTTCAAATATTCAATACTGTACTGTTACTTCTTTAAAAGTTTAATTTTTAATTTTTGTTATAGCAAAATATACAATTAAAGTATTTCAAATATAATATTGTATTTTCTAAATATATATTGATTGTCTTATCTTGGAGAAATGTAATATATATTTTCTAACCCATAAAATATCTTGGAGAAATGTATATTATCCTCTGATTATTGATAGGAACGTGTGGTCTTGTTCCTTTTTGCAACACCTGAACAATCGCATTTACATCATCTTGAGCCCACCATTCGAGAAAGCTAATTCCTTTAATTAATGTGATTATATTTTAAGATTTTCCATTTATATTCTTCGCATTCGATGCAAGTTACATTGGTGCTGCAAAAAAGAGAAGTTGCCGAGCATTTCCGGCATCAATTTTAAAGAAGTTATATCGACCTTAACTTTTCTTTCGTTTGTTGAAAAACTATAATGAATTAATTGGAAGGCGAATCATTCAGTGTGACATGTTTCACGTAATTATGGTTGTTTATATTGTTAATATTTATATTACTTTTGAGTGTGCTTAGTCTGATAATGTGGTATCATCATTTCATTTTGTGGGTTAAAAAGTATATTAAAATAATATTCATAATGAATTTATAATTTTAAAATATAAATATTTTTAAGTTTAAAAAAGATAGCTTAAGAGAAAGTGGGGAGCAAAGATTAGTGCTAAGCTTTTAGAAAAGAATGAAAAAAAGATAGCTCTATAGAAAGTGGGGAGCAAAGATTAGTGTTAAGAAAAGAATGTAAGAGAGTAATATTGATTAGTGATAAACTTAAAAGAAAGTGAGAAAAAGTTTATTTTGTGGTGAAATATATTTTGTTCAACATGAAAGGGAAAGCTATGAGAGTGTTTCTCTTAATTGTTTATGAGTTGAAGATAAATTTATTTTAAATTTTAAATTTAGAGAGTAAAACAATAAAGATAAAGTATAAAGTTCATTGGAAAGTGAGGAGAGTCACAAATATAAGTGTAGGGAAAAGGTCTTTTGGTTATGAGAGCGTTGCCCCTTTCGATAGTTTGAAGCAAGGATAAAATCATTATGAGACAAGATGGATGAGCAACAAAGCTGGATATTCCTTTCCATTGAGTTTATAAATGAGATTGCTATTGAATTTGTAATTTGGATTATAATAGCATTTGAAAGAATTATTTTAAGTTGTGAGGCCTTTAATCTCATACCTTGTGATTTTTAATTATGAACCCATTTTTTTGTATCTTGGACAAATGTAGCTTGTACAATATTCCAAGTTTTGGGGCCTTTAATCTAAAACCTTGCAATTCTTAATTCTAATTCCATTTTTGGTATCCCGCAGCTTGTACAATATTCCAGATTCTGATAATTTGATCCATTTAGTTCAGAACCTCAAATTACCTTATCCCATGTCCTAGTAAGCAAGTGACGTTTTCAACAAAATGTTAAATGAATCGCTTACAATGGAAATGTAGTCATCCCTGCTTTAGAATTTAAACAATCTTAGAGCAACAAAGGAAAACTATTGTGAGTCATGAAAAGCCACTAGGAAACCATGCAACCACTGAGACCAAGGTTCAGTTAAATGATAGGAGACTATAAAATGAGACCTCTTATTAAAGATAGTTGTCCTGCTTCAACGGAGTTGGATCCAGATCTAGTATATGGTTATGTATCAACAAGGAGAATGAAATGTTGAAGTTTTTAGATGGACCTAGTATATGGTTATGTATCAACAAGGAGAATGAAATGTTGAAGTTTTTAGATGGACCCAGTACATGGTTATGTATCAACAAGGAGAATGAAATGTTGAAGTTTTTAGATGGACCCAGTATATGGTTATGTATCAACAAGGAGAATGAAATGTTCAAGTTTTTAGAGAGATGAGGAAAGATAATTCATGGCCTTGTTGAATATGCAGATGCTAAACGTCGTCATTGTTGGACGTGACTAAAAAAACTTGAAGATGGAAGGATTTCTATTATGTAATTGTAGAAAATACCAGTAATTAAAGCAACTTGTAGAAACAAGTAAAGAAATCACTATAAAATTGTTAAGAGAATTGTTTGCAAAAGACGACCAAACCTAGACATTCTAGAAGGCCACAAGTAGAAATTTGAAACCCTTGACTTGTATAGAAAAACAATTGGAAGGAACAACTGTTTAATTATAAATCAAGTCTTTGGACATGTGTTATGATATGCACTTGGTTTCTTTGACTCAACTGTATAATACTGGGAAGGAAACATTTAATGTAAACAGTTACATTGATTCCACTTGCACAACGAAGTAGCAGCATAGGACTAAATGTATTTGAATAGTTTTCAAGAGACATTATGTGGCTGGTCATCCAGAATCCATGGGTGATACCAATTGCAATGTAGTATATTTATAAAAAATTATGTTCACTCAATGAAGCCAAATTATGGATTGCAAGTGTAATAAAAAAGAGAGAGGGTACTTAGATGGAATTGATCTAGATTCTCGTTAGAATGTTACTATCGAAAACTGCCACATAATTGTTAGTGATGATTGTATAACAATTAGGAGTGGTTGGGATCAATATGGAACATATGTAAACATTGTTACTGAGAAGCTCATCCTTCGAAGTAGAGTTAGTGGAGTTAGTGCAATAGTATCAATTCGATACAATTGTACCTGAGGGGGGCACTATTATTGTTAAAGTTTATAACAAAGCCAGAAACAATGCCACTATTCACTGGTATGTATGCAACCTTGATAATCCTATTTCAAAACATGAGTATAGCTCCTGTTCTTATAGATAGGTTTGATGATATAGATTATAAGACTCTTTTGCATATGTCAGGGATGGAGTGGAGAAATTACATATAAGATGGCCCAATGGACTTGCATATGTTACACAATGCCCTACTGCACCAAGTGGACGTTTTACACAAATATTCACAATTACTACACAAAAAGGAACAATGCGGTGGCATGCTAATTTGGCATGCCTATGAGATATGGTGCATGGGGATTTTGTGATCTATCCTGAGAGAGGAAAATTATGTCCATTTCCTAAACCCCATGTTGAAATATAGGTTGAGACCTGTAGGAAATTTTATCTATGATTTGAGCTATTAAGGAAAAAATCTAAGAATATTTAACCTCTACATGAGAAGATATAGATTTAAAAAAACAAGAATATAAGCCAAAAAATTTAGATTACGACTTGTAAAATGTTTAAATTATCTTCTATATGGTCTCGTCTGCACTGACATATTTATTTTTCTCATTCTCATGCCTCTGAGCTATGGTGCATGGAGCTTTCGTAATCTATCCTAAGAGAGGAAAATCATATCCATTTCCTAAACCCCTTGTTGAAATTTCTATAGTAATAGGCTATCATATTCAAATGCAAATGTGAAGGATTAAAACCATTTGTGTACCTTATCAATGCATACCAAGTAATTACTCTTTCTTATACCAATGATCAGGATCTGGGTAGGTCAAGTACTCTAGGACCTTCAACCCACAGCGTGGTCGAATAAAGACATAAATCTACTATACCGAAACTCATATTAAAAGAAAGGAAATGCACCTTACACCTTCTTTTTAATATGTTGCACAGTATTTTGTATGCCATGCCTGACTACAATATTTGACAAATTAAACAAAAAGTGGATCATTAATCGGAAGTGATTGCAAAAATTTACCTAAAAACAATTTTTTCCAGACTTTCAACCTCAACCTCTGATCTCTTAAGGTTGACGAACGTTGTTCAAACTCTTGCTCGAACATTTGCATTTCATGTTTCTAAATCTCATAATAAGCCTATGATTCCGATTTCTCTATTCCTATTCCCCATAAACCTAATGAGTTAGTTCCTTGACACATTTCATTTTAATATGTTGGAAAAAGCAACATTTGAAGACACAATATGCAGTTAAAATAATCACCGATTGATTAATTTTTCAGAGTTATTCTCTAGATATTTGATAGGGAACAAACATATTTATTCAAATTCTTTTCAAAATCCCTAAGAAAATCCACTTATTGAGGAAATTTCAAAAAATAATAATTGCTGAAATGCATTTATGCAAAACACCCTGGTTTTTCTATCTCATTCCGAAAAAATAATAAGTGAAAACACATTTATGCAAAACACCCTTTTTTTGCAACACATTCCTGCCAGAAATTTTTAAACAAGACCAAGTGTGCTCCATTTGGGGTAAACAACCTAAGCTTTGAGTTGAACTACTAATTTCAAGCTTCAATACTCCATATTTCATCTTCTTTCATTAAAATTTGCAAGCTCAATTTGGGTCCTCTTTGCTCCAGCTTCAAGCAATGATGCCAAAATACACTTTAAGTGTAGTGGTAAAAAGCATAGTGATATGTCAGAAAATAAGCATTTTATACCTAAATCAATATCCTCTTGAACAAAGAAAAATACATCAAAAATCTACTTATCTATTTAAATGAATGAAGGGAAATCGATAATTATTTTTCAAAATAAAATAAAAACTTAAATTATTGTACTAATTAGTATAAGTTTGAAAGGAAAGGAAGATCCCTAAATATCCACTTTTTGAACCTTATGCTAAAGATTTTGTCAACACCAAATTGAAGTAGAACATAGGAAAAGATTGACCACAAAGGAAATGCCTAATGAGTAGTTAATTATATCCCCATCTCACTTGTGATGCCAACATTGCCACAACTAATTTGGTTTAATTTTGAAACCTACTAAATAAGTTTCTTGTGATACCCCAAAACATTATTATTTATTTTTGATTTAATATTTGCGACAATTATTTTTATGTAAGAGTTATTTAAAACTCAAAAACACAAAATGATACTTTGCACAACAAACTATTTTTATTATTAGTAAAATAAAAAGACACTTGGAGAATCCATCTAAATGAGGGGACATTACCATGGCACAAAGAACATGTGTAAGTAAGCAAGAAAGATTTTTACCTATCAGATCCAATCAAAAAGCTCAATTACCTAAATCATAGGAATTGATGGATTGATTGAATGTTTGATTGAGATGGCACAGGACCTGGGAAAAACTATATATATTGGTGCACTGAGATAGCACTGGAGGCCGTGTTGTGCATGGAGGAACTGTGTTGAGTGTTCTCTCTTTTCATAATTCCATCATTGCTTGTTACAGACTTTGAGAGAGAGAGTTCCGCGTGGAAGTAATTGCTTAGCATTCTAGTGCATGGTGGTGATCTAACTCGGGAGTGGAGTTGGACAAACAGGTAGTTGGGAGGAACTAATTCTCTAAGTTGCCATTTGCATTGATTCAAGTAACTATAAATTTTGATTTCTTTTCTACAAACATGAGTTGTTAATGAGGAGAATTTTTGTAGTTTATTTTCCAAATATATGTTCACGCCATGCTGGCATAGCTTGGTCATTTAGCTTTGTTATATATTTATATGGATTTGAATAAAACTAAGAAAATTAATTATAATTTCTCTATGAATGGGCGAACCCATATTCTGTATTATATAGCGATTTTGAATCGAATGATGAACCTCCTGTTATTCATGTATTATGTATTATGATCGAAAGATTTTATATCACCATATATATATATAAGGAAACATCTATGTGTTTAATAGCCAATACTTCGTTCCTATTTAATTGGTGCGACTTGGATCTCTTTTGATTCCCCGCCTGTGTTAATAGTATACATTTTAATTGTGTTTTGTTCTAGTAATGAATATATGAATCAGTATCCTGATTGTATATATATAGAAGGAAACATTATATAGATGAACGAATAATAAATAGAGAGAAATACTTTTATACGAGGATCGTCCTATATGAACATAACTTGGTGTTTACTATAGGTGTTAAATTGGACAAGTGTTATTAACTACATTTAACATGTTTATATATATAAATATATATATTTATAAAAAACAGTGTACTACAAAGTAGATAATTTTTTTAGGAATATATATATATATATGGAGATGTAAAGTTAGTGGAAGATTATTAAATGTGTTTTTTTTATACAGTAAAAATTGGGTCCTATATATATGATCATAATGCAAGCATTTATTTTCTTTTTCTATGCTCTAAATTGTTTTTCTTTGATCTGAGGAAGAAAGATATAATAAAAATTGGGTCATATATAATGTAAGCACCTTTTTTTTTCTATGTTCTAAATAGTTTTTCTTTGATATGAGAAAGAAAGATATATGGTGACATGAAACAAATTTAAGTATTTTTTTATGAGAACTTTATGCATTTATTGATATGGGAAAATAAAGCATTAAGATTATGAAATCATATTCTCTTTTGGTATTAAAAAGGGTTAGGTTACTTATCATTTTACATTTGCTTAGCAAAAGATTCAAAGTCTCAAAATATTTATATCCCTTGTTTCGTTCTATATGCATATATGTAGAAAGGTGGATTTGGTCCTTTATATTATTATTATTGATTCCAATTCATATATGCATGTATAAAAAGGGGTATTATGTGGTTATGTTATAAAGATTATAAAAAAGAAAATATGTTATGAGGAAATGGAAACTTTTATATATATATATAGAGAGAGAGAGAGAGAATGAATATTGAAGATTTTGTTGGGATGTTAGATACAAAATGATTTTTTTTATGTACTTTCATTAAGGGAAATAAAAGATTTTTAATTTTTTTATTTAAAAAAAAATTGGGGTTGTTACATTTCTTGAAAGCTTCTTATGGTGTATGCTTGGAGGTGAACATTAATTTGTACATTAGTAACTTGTTGTGTTTAAACTTTATTCAAACAAAACTAAGGTTTGGGATTTATTAATACCAAGATTCAAGGACTTGTCTTTTCACTCAAATGGATTGTAAGGTTTATCTTTGGTGTTGAAGCTTAGAAAATATTGTTTAGATAGAAAAGTTTCAATTGGAAACACCAAAATAAGCTTAGGGACCCTTTTATGTTTTGTGACATTGTTTAAACCACCATAATTCAAACTTAATGGCTTGCTTATTTTTTGGAGTATTTGGGAATCTTGAAATAAGGTATCTCCAATCCATTCTCAAAACTTGGTATGGACTCTAATGGTTTTTAACTTTAATCATGCACAAAGTAGAAGATTTCAATGTAATAAAGATCTATTTATAAAATTGCATATATAGATATTAATAGAAGAATTAATCCATATTACTTGAAGAATAATTGCTAGTAGATTAATGACTATAAGTGACATGAATAATAATGATAGAAATGGTTTAAATTAGGCTTATTACATTTCTACCAGGTTCTCAATATACTTCATTCTTGATGCAATAATCAAGATTAAAGTCACATTGATGGCCAAATCATTGAAGGTGTGTCATATTTTATATTGAAATCTAGCAATGAAAATTTGATATTTACATTTTTTTAAGTTGAATCCTTGTAAGAGAAATTGTAGGGAATTGATTTACTTTTTGGATAATGACATTTTTTCAAAAAACGAAACTTGTAGTAAATTATGTTATCATTCTAATTGTATTGTTTCAAAAAATAGTCGTAATTTAATTTTCCAAATTTTCATTTAATTAAATACTTGTCCTTGCAAATTTACGAAAAAAATTAACAAGTGAGTTTTGTTCCTATCATTGGTGTTGTAAAACTTGAAATCACCAACATATCTTAGAACCTTAGTCCAAAGATTCCCTAGTATAGAAGGAAGCTAAAATTGAGTCCTTTGTCTGAGGGGTTCATTATGGTTATGGAATGATGTGTCTCAAGATCATCATGATTAGGTTTTAAGGCGTTTAGTAGTCTACTTCGATTTATAGGGTCTTGTGGGTTAGGGGTGTAGTGTATGAGTGGTGGGAGCAGTAACTATATAATGAGCATAGCATGTTCACAAACCATGATGTGTCAATGGTAAGTGTGTGGCAATGAGTAAATGTGCTTGAAGTTCATTGTGATAATGGGGTAATGTGTGCTTACAATCATATTAGTAAAGGGTTTTAAGTTTCTATTGTCATGTTTGTGATCCCACGAATTAAGGGGTGGGAGGGGTTAGTGTGCATTCGGGAATAATGTGATGGTATGGGGGACACACATGGCCTTTGATACTCAAGACCATGGATTAATTCACAAGAACCATCCCAAGCTCATCTAACTTTATAATATCCACCACATTGAAATTGTGGGACACATATTCCCTATTGAATGCCTATTTGATGGCTAGGGACCCAGTACATGGTGCATGAGACCTTGGGATATTTTTTTGTGTTATAATACCACGAATTGTGACCTTGAACCATTAAATGGGATCCATGAACAATCCTCAATGTACTAATCCTCAAAATGATGACCATGCCTCACTCGTAAACTAAATATTCCCTACGTAACTGCCAATTTGTTTGGGATACTATGCATGAACTATGAGCCCTATAAACCATTTATATGGACATGGAACTTGTATTTTAATCATGGGTCATATGTTGGATCCAAGATCCATCCTTGGTGTTACAAAATTTTGAAATCACGAACATCTCTTAGAACCTTTAGTCCAAATATTCCCTAGTGTAGTGGAAGCTAAAATTGAGTCCTATATGTGAGGGGTTCATTGTGGTTATGGGATAACTTGTACTTAAGATCATAATGATTAAGGGTTAAGGAGTTTTCATAGTCTACTTCCATTTCTAGGGTCTTATGTGTTAGGATTTTAGTGTGTGAGGGGTGGGAGAAGTTATTGTATAATGGGGTATATCATGTTCATTAACCATTATGTTTCAAGTCTAAGTTCATTAACCATTACGGTTAAGGTGTGAGTCTAATTCTAAATTGTGCTCAAGATCATAATGATTAAGGGTTAAGGTGTTTTCATAGTCTATTTCCATTTCTAGGGTCTTATGTGTTAGGGGTTTAGTGTGTGAGGGGTGGGAGAATTTATTGTATAATGGGGCATAGCATGTTCATTAACCATTATGTGTCAATTCTAAGTTTGTGGGGATGGGTAAGTGTTCTAGAATTTTGCTGTGAGAAATAGGCAATATGTGTTTGAGATTGTACTAGTAAAGGGTCTTGGTGGTCTATTTTCATGTTTGGTATGCCATGAGTTACTAGGATATTGTGTAAGGGGTTAGAGGGGTTAGTATGAATTGGGGCATAAATGTGATTATTTAGGTGCCCACACATGGCCCTTGATCCACAAGACCATTTCTTAATTGACAAGATTATAAGGATAATGGTTTACTCTTTTAAGGATTATAAGGATAAGGGGTTACTGATTACAAAGATTATAAGAATTATAATGATTAAGTATTATTAGGGTTTTGGGTATTATAGATCAAAGAATGATAGTTATAGGGTTTAAGAGGTGGTGATTAGGGATTACATTTTTGAGTTTTATAAGTGGTCAAGTTAAGGGTTTCAGGGATTACAAATTATAAGAAGTATAAACTGAGTGTTACATATATTTCCTTATAGTGACATATCTACAATCACAATTTAGTTCACGAAATCCTAAATCAAGACAACCAAACTATCATAGATTTTTATTGTGAATCTAAAATCACATCAAAACTAAATTTTAAATAAATAACTTGAATTTCTTAGTTTATTTTCTCTCTCTCTCTCTCTCTCGATCCTATAGATCAAGTTAGTCTAAACAATGTTCAAACACATTGTCATCATTATCATATAGGTTATTATGCTTATGTGTTATAGGGGTTATATGGACAAGCGATTGGGAGTTACATTCGAGATATGTTAGATGTCATTTAATGTTAGAAGGTTTTTGGATTATATATGCACCAATAGTGTTTCTTTAGTGCTTAATCTGCATGGCACTTTTTAAGTAAGGAACATTTTTTGAAAAAAATACAATATTTACAAAAATAATGGCACAATAAGCAAAGCATTCAATTGTGGAACTTGGTTCAAATATTAACATCATGTCATCCATCTATTCATATGAGGTACTCGACTAACCTCACCCATCCAATAGTCAAATTATGGATATAAAATGAATAATAACACATGTAGACCAATTGGCCCATTGGTTGTAAAACCAAGAATACTAAGTTATGGCATCAATAGGTACCTATACTAAATTTAAAGTTTTAAATTTTCCTTTTGATGCTTATTGGGTTGTTTTGGAAGAACATGGATACACTCCATGCATATACCAATCTACTCTAGAAATATTGCAGTGATTTTCCTAGCAAGGTCAGTGGATTGTTATCATTCCTCTAGAAAAAATAAAATAACTGATTGTGGTGCATACATATGTTATTGACAAAGATGGATGTCCTTATAAAAAAATGATCAATAGAGAACATTTATCTATAGTACAACAAAATGTTTGTGAAATTCTAGACAACCAAGGATCACTACGCATGGAGGTGTCATGAAATGGATATTTTGACCAAGTATTGTAGGCCTAGGAACATGAGAATCATGAAACTTGCTCAAGGTATGTGAACATATTTTTACATAGAATTCCAAAGCACCAAAGTGATGACACAATTAGAAAACGAACATAAACCAATGAAGCACACTGAGTGAATAAAAAAGAAATGGAAATTCCCCATGGAAGAATACGAGTTTAAGGAATTCCTACTCACAATGAATATGAAAACATACCAATGGTTGATGGTGCACTTCCTACCTGAGTATGATAGAAAATGGTGATAGATTTCATCTATACTTATTTTAAGAATAAAAAACATAACCTTAAAATATTTGTTATCTTCTAAAAACTAAACTAGGTAGCTTTAATCCAATTTATAAATCGAAAGATGCCCTAGTTTTCCACCTCAAAAACAACATAACAATCCATCTTAGTGACTTCTTACAACTTAGAGTACTAGCATGCTCAATTAGTCACTACTACATTTTAGGCCTTTAGGGGGGGTTGTCTTCCATCCCAAAAAGTTACTTTTGGGAGAGGTTTCGGAATTAGCGGCGGTTCTAAACAAACTACCCATAAAAGCACGAACATTAATTTTTTTTACTTTTAACGATGGTTTAAAACCTACAAGGGTGGTTTAAACCCCCCCTCTATCAACATATAGGGGAGGTTTAGAACCCCTTTCCTAGCAACTTACAAGGGAAGTGCAAAACCCCCTCGTAGAAACTATTAGAATATTGAGAATAAGCATAAACATACAATGATAAGTTTTCTAGCATGCAAAGAATGAATCTACTAGTCTATCCTTTTTTAACGTCCCCTTCACCCAATCCGACCGACGGGAGAGGAAATTAACTAAATTTGGGCTTCCAAATTTCACCCCATATCCAAATTATGATTTCACAATATTTAAAAGACAATTGCAAATGCATAAATAACATACACAATAAAAATAAAATCTATCCACACACATCTAGTAGCATGCATATAAGAATTCAAACATCATAGGCATCAATTAAAAACATTTCACATTGAAATAGAAAAGAATATTTATTTTTATCCAACACAGATCCAAGCAATTGACTGTGTAAGAGCGAATTTCCACCCAACCGTAGTCACTTTGTCCAACATATACTCTTTCTGCTGATAGGCTACCCCCAAGTCAGTCTATGAGGCCACCAAGACAAAGGAAACACCTACATGCTTCTCTCTCTTATCCCACAACCCATTCTTCTCTCTATGCTTAGTTGAATTCTCATACAAAGCTCTACAAGTATCTCACTCAACCCTCATAGCCTTGGATCCAACAATACCCACCCCACTTGCGCTCAAGCACCTCCTTCACCAATCCATAGTTCTCTTGGGCGATCCATCTTGTCAGGTAGTTCTAGTGTGTGCATAGAAAGAGGCCAATCTGATGTATGCTATTAGAGAACCACATGTAGCCTCAATTCATGGATTCTCAAGCATATGTGAGTAACAGAACTCAATGGGTAAGAGTTCCGAACTTTCCCATCCTTAGGTAGTTCTAGTGTGTGCATAGAAAGAGGCCAATCTGATGTATGCTATTAGAGAACCACATGTAGCCTCAATTCACGGATTCTCAAGCATATGTGAGTAACAGAACTCAATGGGTAAGAGTTCCGAACTTTCCCATCCTCTGCACTCACCTATAGCCATTGATTTTCCCTTTTTATTTGCAGCCCTATCGCCAAATTCAAATTTTTGGGTTATACACAATTTGGTAGTGGTCATGAGCAACAATGGGGAGCTCTGTGTAGTGTAGGCATTCCTAAATAATGAGAGAATGAGGGTTGACCCCAAGGTATATGAGATAATGGTGAAAAGACAACTGACATGGCTTCTAACCATATACGAAAGGACTCGTTACAATTGTAGACTAACTTCTAACATATGAGAAAGATGACATAAAAGTCTAGTCAGCCCCATACTTCAATAACTGCATGAGGTGACTTTTCCCACCAACCTCACACATGCATTTAATGATTGGGTTCAATAGTCAAAAGGAGGTAATCGACTTATTCAAATCTCATGGAAAAATTTGGATGAGTTCTAAGGTTGACACTTGGCAGCAAAGGATTTAGTCTTTCATATCCCCCCTTTCCTCTACCCCTCTAGTGGAATCATAGCCCCTCTAGTTCTCTTTACACAACCATCTTGGACCATTTTATAATTTATGCAACATAATATTTACATATATTTCGACTTAGCGTGACAAGTCAACCATATTGTCCAAATGAAAATATATACATCATACATGCCTAGTCATTCACTAGTCGGGCCTTGGCCTTGAGCTCTGCACTAGGAATCCATACTAGCATATTTACATCATTTACATAATTTTGATTAAATACATTGCAATTAAAAACCAAGGGTATTACACCTTCTATCCATACAAGCAACAAATAATCATGTAAGAAACAAGAGAAAAGAGAAAAGAAATGATACACCAGATATACGTGGAAAAGTCACACAAGGGAAACATCCACAGGAAGGCAATTCTTCTTCATTCTTCAAAAATATCCAATCTTACAAGTGACCTCCTCTCCAAATATGCTTCAAAGCTTTACAATATTGTTCGTAACATATTCCAATATGCCTAAAGGCTCTCCTTCACCTCTATTATATACCAAGAGGTATGAATGGATTACATCCCATACTACAATTGGGATACATGATTTTCCACCTCTTTATATAATGAATGGTAATATGCGAATGTTTCTCCATGATGCATGTGGGATAACTGTTTTTACATAAGATTAAATTTAATTTTCCTTCCAATGCTAGATAAGACATCTTACGACATGATACCAAACATCATTATACATGTAAAATCACACATTCCAACACTCCCCCTTAATGATGACTAGGAGAACAACACATAAATGGAGAAAGATGGAATTATATTAACTTTCCTCCTTGATGAGAACTTATCTCATTCCCAATAGACTGTGAAGATACATAAAGTTTGTTTATGTCATGGATTTGGTGAAGATATTGACTACTTTCTTTATGTGGGACAGTAATCCAATCAAATAATGCCATCCAAAACAAGATCTCGAATGTAGTGAGTGTCAAGGTCAATGTGTTTAATCTTGGAGTGATACACTAAATTATACATAATTTGAATTGCACTATGATTATCACATCTGAACTCAATAGGATATTTTTGTACTTATCCAAGTTGTTCCAAAACACGCTAGATCCACACTACTTCTTTAGTTGCCCCCCTAGCTGCCTTGTATTATGCTTCACAACAAGAAAGAGAAAGAGTTCTCAACTTCTTACTAGACCATGAAATTGGACTCAAACCAAGCTAAAAGATATGCTCATTTATTAAAAATATCTCTAATGCTTTATTATGAAATCTTGTTTATTTTTATTCTCCTTATAATAAAGCTTTCCAATGATTGTAGACATGTTTTGTTATGATATTGGAGTTGTGAATTACAACTATTTACAACCCGCAATTCTTCTAAATTTATACTGATCATGTAGCCTCCCTTAAACTTATAGCAATAAAATTTGTTGATTTATAAAAAAGAAAAATAGAGGTTAAGGGGGATTTCCTCGTTGTGTCCTCTCTATGCCATTGCAGACCTGGTTGAGGGTAGAACCATCATTTTTTTAAAATATTCTGATTTTGCGCAATCTAGTGCATAAGTTCCGCTGTATTTTTTGATTTCAAGCACTTGAAAATAAATACTATGACCGCTGCTATTTTTTTATCATTCTTGTATATTCACAGTGCTAGTCTTATCCTTTTCGCGTAAATGGATTTCTGATCATCTGTGAATGGCTCTACGGTAGATAGTAAATGGTTTCCTGTCATAGATAAGCATTTTTCGGCTAGCGGTTTCCCCTTTTCCGGCATTTTAAAGGTGTGCTGATGGACCTTGTGTGAAAGGTCACGATCTCATATCATTGCGGCCTAGATTAAATCACAATCGTTGGTGACATAGTACCTTTATTATCACCCTGTCCACTAACATTTCCTGCTAATTTTCTGGATCGCATGATGGGATTTGAGCATTCAAATCTCTACTGTTGGCGGCATGGTAACCTTTATCACTTTCCGTGCATCTTGTCTTGCGTAGATAGTTAGATCTTTCCCGATCCAAGTTGCTCGATCAATCTTGACTGTTGGCAGCATGACACTCAAATTAAACCTTGGGCATGTTTTTTTTCTTCGAATGGCTCATATTAGAAGTTGTAAGATGCATGATCTAATTTGAGCCTTCTGCAACATACCTCTTATCATAAACCATGATCACCTCCATTATGCGCGAACGCTCACGATCATCCAATAAAAATTGCACGATAATATCTAGACCATCCATGTCATAAATTCCTGCTAACATGGCTAATACATGTCACACATGTCCACGTGGAAAATGTGGGGCCCACATCAATTTTTTCCAAAATTTATATAGACTTAAATTTTGAAATTCCTTCACATGTATATATGTGAATATATAGTTAAAACAAAATTATGCTTAACATCGTTCTATCAACATATGTTCACTAAAACTCTCACTTGGCGAATGGAAAATTACACCTAGATTTCCTTCCTAATTGGAATCTTTCCGTCGACTAATGGATCGAGCAATTTCTGTCCCATAACAGAACCGGTAATTTCTAACTCTTACAGAACTATAATAATTCCTTTGGTCATGGTTTGATACCAAAGTTTTCTCAGAACCGAACTATTCCATTACATATTTTTGTATATTACAAGCTCCTATACTAAATCAGATAATAACATCTAAATAATTTAAGCCATAAATTGAACATAGAAACATTTTGTTAAAAAATAAACATGCAAATTGTAAATTCTTCCCAATTTACATAGAACCAATTCAAACATTAAAAATTTTACTGTGTCTACTCTCCACATTTGACCTAATCCATAATTCAGTCATCTATATGCCGATTATTACTATGACATAAATCATTAGAAGGATTTCATATTGTTTTGCCCAAAATTTCCTTATGAATATTTATTCATTCACTTTGTGTGCAACATTTGAACCTACCTATAAAATCAATTTTCATTCCATGCAGTCCCAGTGTTGAAAACATGTGGCTCTGATACCGCTCTGTAATGTACCTAGCAGCCTCATTCGACCATTGAAACCATGGAGCACTCAAATCCCATATATTTGAATTTAACATTCATACTAAATTTCATTTTTCATAAATTCATTTAACGACATAGTGGAGATAAATATACATGGTCGCCCAAATCATTTTATGCATACATTATAATTTACAAACAATTCAAGCTTGAAACAAATGCCAAGCTAGAAAATTCTATTCACAAATACAATCATAAATAGTAATTAAACAGTATGCAAACACAAAATTCACCATGGCATTCATATACAATTAGAGACTTATCTTTTAGATCAATTGTTCTCCGACTGGCTGCATGTGAAAGACGTTCCTCCCATCCATAGGAATTGTCAAACCAAATATTACTTTGATAGGCCACCCTCAAGCTGGGGCTATGAATCCACAAGGGAAAAGCTCTCCCTCAATCCCACTCTACTCAACTGAATCTCTCATGCAACCCACTGGTTCCTAAACCCCCTCCACAATTGTCCCAATCCTCAATTCTCCTTCCCCATCAACCTGCACAATGTCAGGAACAGGCTCCCTTCTTTGAGTTAACAGTCCCTTGAGTAGCCTCGAGTTCCCTTCTAGTGCTCCAGCATAGGCTAGATATGAAGTCTTTGAATTGGGACTCTAGGGCACAAGATGTAGTCTAGTTTTCTCTCACACACCAATCTACCCAGGTTAATGGCATGCATAATTCATGTTCAACAATGCATCTTCGTTTCATGTTCTAGTACCAAGCAAGCTATGGCATTTGATGGTGAAGGCAAAGGAGTGGAACGAAATTTGAATGGTGGAAGAATGAATGAGGAACAAACCCTTCTCTATCTTGAAACCCCACTTTTATAGGCATATTTCATATTGTCGTGTGGCCACTCCACATGGGACAATTTCCCCCCTTTTAATCGTAATTTAAGATAATTAAATAATGCTTAATCAAAGCATGGCTCTTAATCAAGGTTTAAGTACTATCACTTCCCCTCTTGTGGAATCTTAGTCCCCCATTTCTTCTTAGTCCTTCTTCCTCTACAGCCATTTACATATTTTATACTAGTATCAAAATGTACATATTTATATAGTCTTGGTCATTGTGACCATTTGTTTTACATTGTAAAAGCAAACTAGGGTATTACATTTATAAAATAATTTTATTTAATAACTTTTTTTTTTGTTAATTTTAATTTTCTTATTTTCATTATTTATTATCCCACATATATATATATATATATATATATATATATTCACAATGATGAAAAAACTAGTTGTCACATTAATAATGAACCACTATTATTAATTGCTGTCCGCACACACATATATATTCACAATGATAGAAAAAATAGTTGTCACACTAGTAATGAACAACTATTATTAATTTCTATCCATATATCTGAGTTGAGTTTATTCATCATCCTTAGTAAGGAATAGTGCAGTTTAAATATTCTAAGTTTTCAACTTTTTTTTAGCATATTTTCAGGTATTTTGGTTGGAAATCTTTAAAAAATATTAGAATCACATATATTAGATATAGAAATTGGATAATTTAGGTGCCATGGAGTATTTGAAAATACAATTTAAACAGGTAGAAATTTGGATATTACCAAAAACAAATTACCCTGAAAAACATAAAATAAATAGACTACTCCATAAGGAACACCACCATAAATGACTCATCATTCCTTATGTCCCATAAAAATAAACTCTTAACTATCAAAATAAATTTAAATCTAACTTGACCAACATAAATAAAATAAAAAAACTTGTACTTTCGTAATTTTTATTATACATGTATATTGTAATAATTTATAAATCAGAACACTTAGATATTAAATTAATTTATTGTAATGCATAAAATTTCTCCAATATTTAAAAATATTTAGTAAATATTATTTACTAAACATTTTTTTAAATAAAAAAAATATTTTTAAAATTTTAAAATTTTGTTTATTATTAATTTTAATATTTAATATAATAAATTTTACATTTAAAATGCAATTATAACACCTTGAGTTTAAAAAATAAAATCGAGGTTTTGTATTTAGTGCTATACATTAATCCCTACACGATTATAATGAAATCCATACCAATGAAATCAGTTAACTGTTGTTGCTTTGATTAACAGTAAACGTGTGAGTTTATTTACAAGGTTCTTCTAAAAGATTTATACACTTCATCAGATTCAATACACATCTCTGCGTTGAACCTGCTATTTTATTTAGAAGGGTCTTTTAAAATATTTATACACTTGATCAGATTCATACACATCTCCTTTCTCCACTAAAAAATGGGACAAGTTGGATTTAATTAAAATTTCACTTTTAATAAGACTTATAATTTTATTATTATAGTTAAAGAAATGTATATTTTGTATTTTTTAATTAAATTATATATCAAATTACGATAATAACAATAACATTATAAGTTTGAAATTAAAATTATTTAAAAAGTTATGAAATTAAGATGATAATAATAGTGTTATAAAATTAAAATCGAAATTATCTAAAAATTAAATTTATAATTTTACTATTATGGTTACAGAAATATATATTTTGTATTTTTTAATTAAGTTATATATCAAATTACGATAATAACACTAACATTATAAGTTTGAAATTTAAATTATTTAAAAAGTTATGAAATCTTATTGATGTTGTTATTACTTTGAAATCTTATCAAATAAATCTATGTCAAAGTATTTTAGAAATAATTTCAAGAAGAAAAGTATTTTAGAATTTATATTCAAGGTATGATATATATATATATATATACTCTAAAGTAAATTATTATAATTTTTTTATATACATAAACTTTGACAAATTTCAAAGTATTAGTTAAAGAAAAATATTATTTAATGTCAAATTATTATGATATTTGTTCCAAAAGAAGTTAATAATAATTTCAGATTAAATTTATTTGAATTGTATTTTAAAAAACTATATTATATATATTTTTATTTTGGAAAAAATAAATTTTATTAAAATATTTAATTTTTATATATTATTTAAAATTATACAAAATATTTAAAATAGTTTATATAGATACAATGTAGCTTTGTTACTCATTTCACCATGTAAAAGTATGTTAATTAATTATCAATTTATAATGGTTTATAAAATAATTTAATATATATAAATTGTAATGATTTTATATAGGGGAATTTTTTTTAGGATTCAATATTTTTAGATTAATTAATATTTTTTAATTTATGTAGGATTTCTGAAAAGTGATTGTGTAGATATTTAGATCTCTACAGAGTTACTTTTTAGAAATCTTAACACAATGACTAAATACTATGAAAACATATGTATTTTTTAATTTCTCAATTTCTCAATTTCTCATTATAAATTTATGGAAATTTTATTCCATAACTTTTAAATATTCAACTCATATTTTATAATAGAATAAACATTAATATGTTTTACTGGTTTTAGTTTTTTTTTACACAAACGGTTAATAGGCTTTATATTAAAAGATGGGGCAAGTTACATAGAGAAGAAAAGTTGATCCCAAAATCCAGAATTGTCAGAGCAAGCTCTGTGTTTTCCAACCTCTGAAATTCAAAATTGGCATTATGCCTGATACAACCATAAGGACTGATACTGCTATTACAACTGAAGATTCTAACAAACTGACCTAATAAGAAACAACAGAAATATAACATAGGAGTAGAACATAAACTAAAAACAGAACCATCAGATCAACAGGAGGCTGCACTAGCGAGAATTAGTCATGATAGTTGCGGGACATTTTTTCCTTGCTTCCAGCCATATTTCCAGCGTTGTCATCGTCGATGTTCAGGATGACTGATGGGCTGTTCCCACTGTTTGTCCTCACATAGTCAACTTTAGCCTCGACGATTCTTAGGCAGCTGTACAGGGTGTCATGTTTTCCCATACTTTTTTCAGTGAAGTCCTTTATCTTTCCTGTGCTTGCTTGAACTTCGGAATTGGAGATTTGAACCAGGGTTGCTAAATTGGAGATAGATTTTTTCATGTATGCTAGGTCCCCTCTTAGCTAGCGCACTTGCGTTTCCAGATCTTGAACATGCATATTGAGCTTAGGGGAAGGGCTTCCTTGCCCTTGAGGAGAATCCCTATTCCCCAAATCACCAGGGCTTCCTTGGTGCCACTGACGGAGGACGCCTTTGCCGCTCTCACATGAATTCATATGATACCCAGAAGCTGGAACCAAATTAGAAGCAAAACCACCGCTTGGAAACAACCCAGTGCCTAGGGGCGTCCATGGGCCACCGTTTCCAAGATTCACCTTGAAACCACCCCCCTTGGAGGGATCAACACCACCGAGACCCTGACAAATTTTTGAGAGATAACGCTTCTTGCCACCACTACCAGCCTCCCCAGGGGTATTCTGTTTGTTCCTCCTGCATTTCCTGCAGTGCAGGGCAGCAGGGCAATGACTGCAATTATCCATAGCCCCTTGAGACAAGGGACGTTCCACTGTCTCTTTGCAAAGAAACACTAAACCAGCAATAGCAGGAAGCAAGAGCCGAGCAAGGAACCGAAGACAAGCGAACGAGAAGGTAGACATGGTGCTAACCCCTTCGCCACCTTGCATGATAAATCCCCGCACCACCTTGGGGAATGTTCGTAATAACTCCTCGCATGTGGGACAGATGGAGTCTGGCAGGAGCGACCGCCAAAATCGACGAGAGGACCTTTGATGTGAGTAGGGAGATCTTGAGTAGATTTTTGGAGTTAATGAGGCCATCGGTCGAGTGGAAATGGAGGGGTGTGTCCGGGGCATAGGTTTAGGGAACCCAAACACCCACTGTGAGTATACCGTTGAGCCTAGCATGTCCACAATTTAAACTTGCACCAAGGTTTGCCATGGAGTCGGCATCAATGTTGTTTTTTCTAAGAATATGATAGAAGGATAAAGAAAGGAAATCTTTGGACAAGAATTAAAGGTGTTGATGCATCTTAGATATAGGCTTGCGGCGCAGAGTAGCTAAGTCCCTGGCATTTTTTATCACCAACATTGAATCTCCGAAAATCACTAGATCTTTAATATTTTTGCTTCTGGCAATGTCCCCCCCCCCCCGCCCTTGCCAACCCGACTATTTTTAGTTATTACAAGTAGAACTCAAAAATAATTTATACAATAGAGTTGAAAATTATGTATTTATACTTACAACTTTCTATACAAAAGAAAAAGTAATGTGGATTTTGTTAATCCAAATTTAATTATGTATTTAAATATGATTTTTTTTCTTCATATTTTGGGAGACCTTTATTTTCTATATCTATTAAATTGCAAAAAAATAACTTGATGTGTTATAATAAATTTGAATACTTGATTAAGTGATATTAGATAGCATTTTTGTTCTACTTCACATGTATTCTAGAGAGTTAGAGATAGGGTTAATATGACATCATCAATACTTTATCAGTAATTGCTAACACTTAGATCTTTCCAATTATATTTCAACTTTTGAAAACATAAACTAAGACATGTTACTAAACAACTTTGCTACTATTTTCATTAGTTAAAACAATTATAAATATATTAAATTCTTTTAATTCATTTTTTATCATTTTTCCTTTATACCAAAATAAACGTAAATAACATTTAAACACCAACAAAAATCATCTACCAATATTTAAAAGTAATGCATTACATACTCAAAAACCAGAGTTACATTCTTCAATACCATTCTAAGATAGATCTTTCAGTTCAGACAAAAAACACTAATCATTTACAATTGTTAAATCCTAGTACAGTCTCTAAAAAAGAGATTACACTTAAAAAAAACTAAAACTGTCATTACCGTGTTCCACCATCTAATTTCTCATACATTCTTAATGGTTTCTAATCCTTTCACCTTCAAAATAATCAAATACTAATTCTGCACTGTGGTATCCATCTTTATAAACTCATCCATTCAATCCAGATAAATTGAACTTATCAGGATAACATCTTCAGTACATGTACCTTGGTGAATACAATTGAACTTATCAGGATAACATCTTCAGTACATGTACCTTGGTGAATACTTATCTTATTGTGTGACTATGGTGCCAGAACTGATGCAGTGGATGTCACGGAATGGAGTTATAAATATTGGTGTTAAGCTATATAGCTGCAATTTTTAACACCAACCCCCTTACTTCTGAATTTTTTTAATAACGTAATTTTAGTATTGATTGTCTGAACTGCACTGTTACAGTAGTTTAAAATCCAGAAAATCAAATCTGAACTTCTTCTTTTGAATAAGCCATAAGACTACACCGTTGACTCCCACAGATAAAAAGTTTGAAAAAAAACACATTCTACACCAGTGAAACAACAGATTCTACAATAGATATGTTTCTTTTATCATAGAATAAAAGTTTGACCAATAAATCAAACAGTAATTCTTGTCCACATTCAGAAACCTAAAATTCGTCGGTCACCAGTAGGCCATAGAATTTGTCAGAAACGATGTTTTAGTGAAACCCCTTTTGCATAAATGAAAAGAAACCGTGTGCCCACCACCCGATTCCACAGCAGAGAACATGATCGCCTCACGGTATGAGACACAATTCATTATTTACGCTGAAATCATTAAGTTTCTTCAAATATCTCTGCTATGACGAAATCGCTAAATCTTCAGCGAAGCTATAAGCGATCCAATCGACGAACCCCGATTCACTCACCTCTGTATCGACTATTCTCTCTGGCATAAGCGAAGATCTGCAGAGAGGGCACGTCGTCTGACGATGATCAAGCCACTTATCCAGACAACTCCTGTGAAATATATGCCGGCAATTACACAATTCTCTGATTTGGTCCTCTTCCTCGAAGGAGCTCAAACATACAGCACACATATCATTATATCCGATCGACTCATAGAATCTCTCTGTAAACTTCCCGAATGCAACGAGAGGCAAGTTGTCTCTGATCGTATCCGCGGAGACCGAAGGAACGGAAGAGGAGCTCATCTCGGGAAAGTCTCGCCAGGAAAAGCTGTCGGGTTGATCTCCATAGTCGGGTAGCCCAACAAAATAAAGAGCCCAACACAGAACAGTCTCTATATAAGATAACAAGAATGCTAAGGGAAACAGCAGTCTCGGGATAGAGAGACCGTAGTAGCCTGCAGGGAATCCTATGACCGAAGAAAGTTGAAGAAAATCCGCCATTAAAATGCTTAGAGATAACCCAATACAAACACCTTAGGCTTCCAAACTCTGATGCGTTTGCCTGAACCCTCTTTAATGTTTATATGATCTATACAGACAGCATGTCTGAGTGTGTAAGGCTTCAATGCGAACAAATTCCCGTGAAGACTGTACGAATTTACTAGAGTCCAAAGCCGAGAGTTGAATGTGGAAAGAAAGTATGAAGAGATCGAGGCCACAAAAACCGAAATCCACCGAATCCCCAACCTCGATTGATATGCGTTACAGCTTATAATGCGACACAAACACGGAAAAACAGAAATATACGGAGTTCATGAGTCGGGAAGACCAGGAGTTGATCGGTTCAATTGGGATGAGAAGAATTTTATAATTTGATTAACAGTAAAACAGCATTTCGACGTGGGAACCACGAATCCCATACACACGGAAAATATCTGGAAGAAATGTATATTATCCTCTCATTATTGATAGGAATATGTGGCCTCGTTCCTTTTTTGCGACACCTCAATAAGCGCATTTACATCATCTTGAGCCCACCATTCGAGAAAGCTAATTTATTTCATTAATTGTTCACAGTACTGTACTGATTATAATTTATTTTCTTCCCATTCGATGCAGTTACATTGGTGCTGCAAAAGGAGAAGTTGGCCAGCAATTTCGGCATCAATTTTAAAGAAGTTGTGTAATATTTTACAAAAAGTGGTTGACTTAGCATTTGAGGCGTGGTTAGTTGCTTGGAGCTTACGCTATTCAGCATGTGCGAATGCAAGCAGAGCATCAATGCCAAAGTCTGGGAAAAAGATAGCGTGAAAAGCTATGCTCTATCGACCTTGAGTTTTCTTTCGTTTGTTGTATAACTATAATGAATTAATCGGGAGGCCAATCATTCAGTGTGACATGTTTCACTTAATTATGGTTGTATATATTGTTAATCTTTAAATTACTTTATGTGTCATCATTTTTTTTTTTCGGTCTACACAATCACCCTAAAAAGTATACTTAAATGATATCCATAATCAATATGAAATATTAAGATCTCTAAATTTAAAAGAAATATGGATACTCGGTGATGATGAAGCTTAAAGAGCAAGTGGGGAGCAAATATTAATGTTAAGCTTTTGAGAAGAGAAAGTTGGGAGAGTAATATTGATGAATCCTCGAGCTGTAGATATAAGCTTAGGGAAAGTGACTGGTGAAATATATAAGGAAAGTGAGTGGTGCAATATACTTTGCTTAACATGCACGGGAAAGGGAAAGTTATGAGAGTATCGTTCGTAATGCTTTTTTAAGTGATGATAAGTTCATTTTAAATTTAGAGAGAAGAATAACAATAAAGATAAATCTTAGTGGAAAGTGAGGAGGGTTATAAATATAAGAAAAAGGGTTTTCTAGTCAAATCTATGTATTTACTTTACCCAATAGGAAAAAGAAGGTTATTAGAGTGTTGGTGATGTTGGTCGTTAGTTTGAAGCAATGATGAAATCATTATGAGATAGGTACACTAATTATGATCCAATTTAAGATGATATGTGGACATTCATATATATAAGTTTAAGAGAATGTGATTCTCTATGAGAATATATATGTATATATCATACATATAAGTTATTGAAAATTAAAGTAAAGGATATGAGATATTCAATATTTAGTAGTTTAAAGTTCTAATGTATCATTGCTAATTTGAAGATAAGTACAATATAATGATAAATTAAGAAGTTATCTAAGACTAAAGCAAAGTATACATGAGATTCAACCCCTAAAGTAGCTCAAAGTTCTAATGGTAGTTCAAAGTATGGTTTTTAAATTTCCTTCATAATTTGAGCATTGATGTTTTCACAGTTCTAAAATATTGTTTACAACTTTTGGAAATTCACTATGTAGCAATTTAGAAGCAATGGAATTACGTTTCAAGTGGACATTCCATTCATCTTCATGATCAAAAGAAGTCTATGTGAAAAGAAATGATAGGTGCATTAAATAGATTGAGAATAGAGAGTTAGACACCTGGGTGATATTTCATTATTGTGATAGTACGTGAGCAATTGTTCAGAGTGAAAGGTATCCCATTGGGGGGTGTTGGTGATAACCATTGAAGTGACATTGATAAGTGACACATAAATAATGGTTTTCTAGAAATGAGATAGGCATCTGTATGCCTTTTTTTTCGTCAAAGTAAATTACAAAAGGAAAATGTTGAGGGGTATGATCTTTGAATTGATAAGGTAAGGTCGATGTTGGCTTTGAACCCTACCTAAATATATCTAATTTTTGCATTGATATGATGGCAGTGAGGCCCAAGGGGGGCGAACTGTTGATGATGTCGAATAACCCATGGGGGTGAGTGGACTTGAATAATGTGAAAGTGTCGAGTGGGAAACTAGAAATACCATATCTAGATGTCTTCAATCATAACTCAAAACACTTGCAACCTCTATAACATATGATTCCCCTTAATGCGATAAAAGGATTTTTCTAGAGAATAGGAGAGACTATTGAGGCAAAGAACACTAATTACTCTCTCTTCTTAGTTTGATGTTAGCCCTTTTCTAATGGAGCGGTAACCAAGGTACAATTACTACCTTAGTAACTCTTACAATAAACTCGACTATTGTTGATGAGAGTTAAGGCCACTGCCAAGATAATGATATCATTATGGAGGACCAAGAACATATTGTAACTAACTGTGATGATGACATACTAAGACCAGACAAGTTGGTAAGTGTGAGGATAGTGACTTCTCTTAAATGAATTATAAATGGGTAACTGACTCTAAGTAGCAATATTCAACTAGTGGTAGAGGGTGAATTAGGGTTAGAAGGGGCTAATGGACTGGACAAACTCTATACCAGGCATCGAATGCTAATGTCAAATTGGGATGAGTAAGAGTGATCATGTAGCAGTGGCAGTGATAACAATGGAGGTGTTGATGGGTGGACAATAAGTGAAAAAATATGTCAATAAATGGATGTACCAAAGGTATTGCTTCCAAAAAGTATAATAAACTATGAATGAAATTGTTCCCTCATTTTGAGTGTGTCAGATCTAAAATTAATGTGAAAATTACATTGTTTTACTACTTTAAATTCGTTCTCAATTTCCTACCTTTTCATTAAAGAAATTGGATTGATTAATTATAATGCATAATTTAAAAGACCAAAATTCAAAATGGGAATTTAAAACACGAGTAAAACTCAACAATTGTTAATGGTGTTCACCCATACAAGCTACGTCTATGGGTCCACTTCAAGTGAGGAACTGATCAATTAAGAATGGAGGATTACAACTATTTACAACAATAAATGGCCTTCAATCTACAAAAATTATCTCGAATGTCCTCTAGAAAGAGTAAAACTGACTTCTTCCTACAAAAAGAACATAGGCTTGCTTGTCGATTTTCTTGATGAAGGGGATTCTTCTCACAATTCTCTAGACTATGGGAATTGGATAGATTATTGGTTGAAGAAGCTTGTCATCATCCTTTAAAACCATTTCAACACCATACATCCACATTTAGGTAGACATTATGCTAATACTGATGCTTCCTATTGCAACATTATCCAATGTCATGAGTGTTTGGTCAACTCAACACTCTCACCAGTACTTAGTCATATTCAATAAACTATGGTTTGAGTTTGTTTCTGAGAAAACATGTGGCCATCTCCTAAACAGAGGTTCATTTCTCCACCAATGAAGAGATGCGCTTCCATCTCAAGCATCTTGCATATATATATATATATATATATATATATATGTTTGTAAATAATTTTTTTCATTATGGTAGAGTTTCTCCATAACATAGATGTCAACAATTTCATTAGATTTTTTGGGAGATATTTTCCTCGATTTTGTGCTAACACCTATCCTCTGAGGGCACTATATAGATCATACATTTGAGTTGCAGTTTCCATCTATTGATTAATTCCTATAGAACGCCTCCAATAATACTACATTCATGGAGTCACCATTGAGTTTTCAATGTAATCAGAGTTGTCCAAATCCACCCACGAATTTCTCTAGAAGAAGAAATTTCGGCCTACACCAATTTCATGAGGGAAACACCAATGCATCACCTTATGGGATGGTGTAAGGTAATGACACCCACTTATGACGCGTTAGTTGCAATGGACTTCCTGGAAAACAGAAATCCGACCATTAAAATTAATTTTTAGAGGTACCTATACAACTTTTTAGAACATGGCTTAAAAAGATGAAACATTGAGAATCAGATCACCTTCCGGAATATATAACTTTTATTTACGGAAAATAGGTATAAATCCCAAAAAATGACATTCTTCTAATATTGATATGTTATTTTTTTCAAAAACATAATGCATATGTTATTTTGATACATTTTCAAAAATATATCAAACTCCCCACAATATGATGATATAAAGTGGCATCAATAAGAGGAGTATCGCATTCAACAATTAATTTTACACCAAACTGAAATGACGTAGGATAAGGCTTACACACACTCATATGAAAGCGAGTAAGTAAATATGTAGCATACTTTGCTTGAGAAAGGAATATACCATCATCCATATGCCAAATCTAAAGACCCAAAAAATAATGCAATAGGCCTAAATATGTCATTTCAATTTGACTCTTGATATTATTCTTCAAGTCATATATAAATGTAAGATGGATGGAAGTAAGGATAAGATCATCTACATAAAGTACCACAATGACAACATCATCATCAAAGTTCTTAACATACATATGTGGATCATATATATACTACTTAAAACCATTATTCAAGAAATAAGTATCAATTTTCTCATACAAAGCTCCAGGTGTCCCAATTGGGTTATCCTCAACCTCAATATGTTCCTATAAATTCTCTGGAATAGTTTGTCCAATGATTCATCTTGCTTGATCACATTGATGTTCCCATATACATAGGTATTTAGAATTGGTTGGCTTTGTTTGTTCACCTTTAACTAAGAGCCATAGATTCTTACTCCTGAGAATGTCAATCATATTTCTCTTCCAAGAACCAACTAATTCAAGAAAAGGAGGTACTTCAGAACTCATAATGATGGATCAAGAAACTAATCCCTAATGTAGTAAAACAAAATTAAGATCTAGAAAAAAAGTTAACAAAACCATAAATTTCTCACCAATGAGAAAACCCAACAACAACTTAGTGACGAATTTGTGAACCCACAGTCGAAACAGGAAACAAATTAGGTTTTGGTGAAATTATTTCCCAAAAATAGCCCGGCCCACATGCTTTCTCTATGTACATGGCACATGTGTACTCACTTCTAGTGCAGGAGAGGTGTGTGGGTGCCTGAAACTGCCCAAAACTGAAATTGTTGAAAGCAGTCGTTGTCCTGAATGGAAACCTACAACAGAACACAACCATAGACAAACAAACAACCATATCTGATACAATAAAGGTATATCCTTGATATCAAGTTAGTATACAATGGATTTCAAATCAAATCTACTGAAAAAATCAAGAAAAATTTGAAAAAATTCTAAAAAATAATGGTGAGGTTTAGGGTTTTGAGAAAAAAATATCAAACATGTATAAAAATGCCCAGATATAAAGAAAAAAACACAAGTTAGATAGATTGGATGGAAAATATACTAAATATGTAGGCCCTCAAAAAATTTGAAGCACTTGGTTCTTATAAAAAATATTCAAAAAATTACCAAAGAAAGTAGAGCATAGTACCCAGCTCTAATACCATGTTAGAAGCATCGTCATCATTAGAAGAGTGAAGGGTTGATCCTTTGGTATGCGATTTAGGTTTTTTATTAAAAAATATATTAGAATTATTTTTATTATTTGTCATTAGTGTTAGAGCGTGTAATGTCCCTAAAACTGTAAAAATTTAAAATTTTTCTTAGGTATCTTATCATTGCCTATTTAAGTAGATTTTTAGTAAATTAACTTCAGCACTGAGAAAATAACTAGAGGATTTATTGTATAATTAAAAATGCATGGCTTATACTTCTGCTTATGGTTCACTGTCTGATTTATTTATTATGGTCGACCTTACTTTATAGTCTTGCGGAAGCGATGTAGTGAAAAGATGAACCTTATTGACTTTAATGAATGATAAGTTGGTTTGATGAATCAACTTAGTACTTGTTTGGAAAACTCAAGGGTCTTCATATCGGCATCTTGATTTTATGTATTTTTTTTAAATGCTGCAACTATGTGTTTACTTGAGACTTAATGGATTTAGGTTGATATATCTGTCATTGTATTTTTATAAGGCTTCTCATGAGCTTGAGGGGAGGATCCTGGTAGCATTGGCCAGGATTACTTAGCATTTATGTTAAGGAATATTTTTTCTCTTGTTTTGTAGGTTTTATTAGATGACCACTGACATGTTTAACCACCTAGGTTTTTATGATCAAGTGTAAAGATATTGTTATGGTTTTAAAAGCATTCAAAATGTAAAACTATACAAATTGCGAATGGAAATCCTAACTATATGGAGTGGGTATCCATATTAAAATGAAAGTGGAGTTTGGTGGCACATTAAATGGTGGTCGAATGCCAACCATGAGAATTGGAAAACAGTTGGAAGGCATTAAGGGATAACCCTAAGGGTTTGAATGACCCTACTGCATTTTCGCATTGTTTTGTGGGAGGGGAAATAAGAGCAGGGTTCTTTTGGTTTTGGGTGGCGCCCATGGAAGCACTCGACCTGCTGTCAACTAGATAGCGTGGGCCTTCAAAGAGGTAAACTCAGTGTCTTGAACTTTGTTTTAGTCTTTTGTTATTGTACTCGTTTTTATTGCAAGTTGTCTCGTAACTTTTTGCGTTGGTTTTTGGTAGGGCTTCAATGGTGGTAGCTCAAGCTGGCAGACTAGGTAATCGTAGCCTTGGTGACAGTGGTAAGCTTGAACCTATGTTGGCCATTCCTCCCTTCAAGTGAATGCTTAGCTGTTGGTTTTGCTTACTTTGTCAATTACAAATTTTATGGAATGGTTTTTGAAACTGGAGTTAAAATGTATTGTTTAGTTTGATTACGCAAGTCATGGCCATACCCTGTGGCACAATATGTATCCCTCAGTGTTGACTGGGTTGTATCCTAAATGGCGTTTTGAGATAGAGGAATCTCTTTAACTTTGCTCCTGTGTAATTCGATATACAGTTATGGCTTTTGGGGAAAACTCCTATTAATATGATGTTTCCTTTTTTACTTTGGTTTAGTTTTGTGGGTATGCTTTAACACTTTTGTCAGCTTTACTGTTGGGCTATGCATATTATTTAATCATAACCTGGAAGCGTTGGGCTCTAAATAAATTTCTGTATGTTTTTAAATGTTTGCTTTTCCAAGAAATAATGTGGTCTGGGTAAACCTTAGGGTTTGTTTAAATCGATTATGGTAAAACAAATATGGGGGATTGACCCATCTGATCCTGGGCGTGAGTTTCCTGTCGGTCAAGGATATTATGCTCTGCGTTTCTTATTTTAAAATTGGTTAAGTGCTTATTTGGAATCATGAATCCTTATGAAAGAGATAAGGAAGTTGTTTTATTTGAAAAGAAAGGGCAAGCCCAGACTGAAGCGCAATTGTTTGCGTAGCAACTTTACTTTTGTAATGAGATGTGTTTAAAATGTTGAGTTTAACTCTATCATGTTTATAAATGGAAAGAAGGAAGGTAGCCTCTGTATAAAATGGTAGCTCTGCGTTTTGGTTATTCTTTGAGGATGTTCTTTGTGGTTTTAATCTTGTAGCTACGTTGATTGAAGTTTAGGATGAGATAATAATTCTTGAATGAAAGTGTAAATCCTAAGTTGGCTGCGAATAAATGTATATGAACTACTTTCTTGTTTTTTAATGATTTTGATGTGGACTTTATGACTCAGCCCTAGCATTTAAAATCGCATTCGTTTTTACTATGGTTTGGCCTTTATGAAGGAAGGATGTTGATCCACGTTGTAGCGTGATCTTAGTATGAAATCGTAGATTTGTTTTTAGGGTAATGGTGGAGAGGATTCGATCCTAAATATTGGCTTTTATTAATAGTTTCTAATTTCAGGAAACAAATGCTAAATGAAATTCTTAGCCTATGTAAGGCGAGTTTAGATGTGGTGGGTGATTTTTAAATTCTGGAAATGATGGCTAAGTTCTTTTTAGTGCATTTTAAATTGGACTTTAAAAAGGCTCTGTGAAAACTCTGTTTTTATTTAATTAAGAATATGTATTATTAGAGTAAGGGTTTGCTTTTAGTTTTGGAACCCTACGCGATCTAAGTCAGAGATTTGATTGTTTTAATGCTTTAAGTATTTTAGCATAGCATGAAATTGTATAAGTTCGAAAGACCTTCTGTGCTAATACTTGGCAGAGATTTTGGTTATAAAAGTTTTATTTTAATCTACACGTTTTGGCACAACATAAATTTGATTATTATTAGGATATAGATTTAAGATTTTAAGCTGAAGTCTAAGGCAAGTGAATCGATCTCCTACAGGAGATGATTTTGCTGTAATTAATGTATTTGAAATTTATTTATGAACACTTTATTGTTTCAGCTAACTAGGTTTTATTGTCTTTAACCAGAAATCTAACTTTTGAAAATAAAAGATTGACCCAGGAGAGCCAATGCCATAGGCCCTTGCTCTTGATAAATAATACTACTACTTTACTATTTGGACAGAATTAAATGTCTAAATTCAACAACCTATAAATTGAAAAGGACATAGGAGCAACTCATACCTGGATAGTTGCAGCTTGCTCCTACTACTGGTACAAACCTGCACACTTTCAAACACTGATTACTGAAAACAAGTATGTATTATTATGGCTAACCTATAGAATGATATGACCGAATGACTTTGGGACTACCACATTCCTCCCAACCTTGACCCTGAACCATTCCTGGTTCACTAATGGATCCCCCCGAGTTGGTTCCAACATGCAATAGGACAATAGAGGACCTAGGGAAAACTGCTGATGGTAATCAGATCTTTGGAAATAATAATCTCCTTCAGTTCTGTGGGAAACAAAGTTCTCTTCTCTTACCATAAGAGAATGATGGAAAGAAAAGATGCCCTTCACTTGGGAATTGTTGTTGGGCCTCGCCCAAGTAAGGAATTTTTTAGAAGAATAGTTTTGGAGCTGCAGTGTAGCTCAGATGAAGGCATTTTTGGTAAAATAGTTTTGGAAGCTGCGAAGTTGAGTGCAGCGCAGTATCGGTAGGATGGGAACCGTGCAACTGAGGTCCGGTTCCATGAAGTGGTAGCACTGCGAAGTGCCAGTAGAGCACCTATTTTGGGCAAATAACAGAAGGAAAGGTCGAGCTGTGAAAGCGACCTATTTTGGTTGAAGTACCCCATGATTCCAAGTAGGTGAATAAGGAGTGGTGCGGAAGGAAAGAGACCGGTCACACGAGCGGAGGAAGCACGATGTGAGCCACCACACAAAGCCATTAGAGAAGGAACAACAAGGTGAAAGCGACGTCGGCATGCGTTCGACAGGGCAGGCTGAAAGCGACGTGGACATGCACAGAGGATGGCCACGACGGAGAAGTCGCTATCAGATCCTAACAGTCCGGTTAGGGGAAAACCGCGATAGTTTTGGGAAACCTTAGGGTTTTTTCCTATGCATTGTAAAGACATGACCTACGGGCATGATCTATAAAAGGGGCACATTTTGTATGGGAAGGGGTTAATCTCGAATCTTCATTGTATAGTCTTGAGCAATACTTGTTTGTTTTGATAGAAGCTATTGTAAAGGCTCTGCAAGCTACGTACATAGAGGCCTATCAAGAGAGAAGAGAGTTTGCAGCTGAGTGCGTAGACTGGAACTGTTGTACCCTTCCCAAGATAATATAACAACAGTTCCTGTGGATGTAACTCCCATCCTTGGGGTGAACCACGTTAAATTCTGTGTTGTGTGACTATTTATGTGCTTGAATCTGTGTATTTGCTTACAATGATTGCTTAAGATCTTGTTTATCAGTTTACATGTTCTTACTTTTATATGTATTCACCATAAAGAATGAAGATGGGAATAATATGCTAAGTATCGCATATGTGGATGAATGTTAGATGCATAAGTATTTCTAAGTCAGAATGAATGCATAAGTTGATTGAATAAACACTAGAATCAGTGGAGTTCACGCCGTGCGATTCCCTCTAAGTGCAACACCGAAAGTGCGCAATACATGGTGTTTTGTCATACTGCATAAGTATAAGATAAATAACCTAAGGCAATTGATGAATGGATATGAAACTCTAAGTAAGGTCATTGAAGTTGGTTAAGTTCAAAGAGGAGGTGCAGTCCCAGTTGCGTTTTCCTGTCATTGAATGACCATCCGACATCGCGCAGTCCTTGGAGGCACGATAATCCGAGCGTTAACTGTGAAGGGGTTAAGCTTCGTGCAGCCCGAAGTCTACAGCGCGAGTCCTATAGCGCACTGCTCTCCAATTTGTTTAAACACTCATCACCTGGTTGTGGAAACCTGATTCTGCAACCCCCCCATTCCTTCTCCTTGGGTGATACCTTAGTCTGTTCATAGATTGTTGCTGAAAGGGCCAGTGAAAAGGGGTTTTGTTGGTTCCTTGAACCGTGCAGAACCTGGGTCCTTATAGAAAACCTCAAGACAGTTATACAAGCCAACAAATGGTTTTGTTGCCGCGCTTGAATTGGTGATGAGTACTGGCACTAAAAATTGGCATCTAGACAAGAAAGAAATCTAGGATTGTTGTGATAAGACAAAAAGAGATTTTGCCAGAAAGGAGAATAGACATCTGCATCTCTCCGATGTAAATTGGTTGAATAAGTACCTGTGGAAGGGCGTTCATGAAATTTTTTGGGCAAGTCTTGGAAATGAGTTGCACGAGTGGATATCAAGACTCGCAGAGCGAAAGAACTGTTTCATCCAGAAGGAGTACCTACCGAGTGGACTCCAGAGCTCATTCAGAGGCTTAAAGAAGTAAATAGCCCACTCTCATGAGTAGTCGCCTTTTGGGTTGACAGTACACTAGAAATCTTCGTGATAGAGTTCGTTGTGGACATGCTGAAGTCCTATAGCACAACAGAAGTAGAATTTTTCAAAGGTTTCAGAGGTAAGTACCTCAACAATTTGAGTTTATACATTAAATTCTTTTAGCTAAGAAAGGCGTTTTAAGAATGCAGTAAAGATTCTTAGAATTTTTTGAATCTGTAATGGTCAATAGCATATATAGTGATTCTGATGAAGAGACACACAATTTGAGAAGTGGAAAAAGATATAAGTATACTACTAAGAAGACTTCCAATAAACATGGACTCTGTGTAGATATTGTTTTGCAAGTCGAGCCTGATAGCCAAACCGCACCTCTTTCAACTACCTATCAGCCTATTACTCTGCAAAATCCACTGGTTGTGAACACCACACCTCCTATTGCACAAACCCACCAGTTCAAAACCCTCTAGTTGTTAATATTCCTATCCCTCAGAGTGTCAATACCAGTAACACCGTGGGAGTGAGTAATTAGACCATCCCAACTCAGACCATTCCCACTCAGAATATCCCGATTCAGAACATTTCGCACAGTACCATCCCTAACACCACTCAGAACACTGCGCAAAACCATGTACCACCAAGAAGAAGGATGAATGATGATATTAAGTTGCCAATATTCAAAGGAACGGGTCTAGAATACCCTGAGCAACATTGGTTTCTATGTGAAGCCGTATGGAGTGTCAAGCAAGTTCAGGATGATGCTGTGAAGCAAGCACAACTCATCACCACATTTAGAGATAGAGCCTTGAACTGGTTCATGAAGTATTTTTAGGGAAATAATAGAACCTTAGTGGAGATTAAGGCTGCATTATTGAGTGAGTTCACGAAGCCAAAGTCAAAATCCCAATGTATCACAGAACTGAAGGAAATCAAGCAAAAACCTAATGAGACAATTTGGGAATTTGACCAGAAGTTTAAGACATTGCTAGACCAGGTCAGCTTTGTCATAGCACTGCAACAGCACCAGGAGTGGTTTATAGCCACATTGTTGCCCCATATCAGACTGTCATTGATGCAGCAGAAAGTGGCTTCATAGGAAGAAGCCTTGGAGATCGCAATGAAGTTAGAAGCTTCACCAATTGGAGAGACTAGCACTGGAATGTCTCAGATTCAGACTCAACTAGCTACCCTGACATTACAATTGCAGGATATGAAGAAGGGGAAAGAACAAAGACAATAAGTCTACTGTACAGGATGCAAGGGAGAAGGACACACCAAGGATCACTGTCCTTTGTTCCAATAATACCTTAACATGGGAGCATCAAATCCACTGAATCAGAACCAAGGGCCATGGTGTGAGATCTGTAGAACTAGAGGACACCGGCCAGAAGACTGTTACTTAATTCAAAAATATGTAAGAACACCTAAAAATTTGTATTGCAATTTCTGTAAATCAGTTGGACATGATGATTCCAACTACCGCGCATATGAGCTCATGCTAGAAAGAAAGAATGATATAGAGCATATGCATGGTGGAGTATACATAGTCCAAGAAGAAACACCACAGAACAAGGATAATGCGTAGTATGACCAAGGCGCATACATAGGCCGTGGAGGATTCCACGAAAGAGGAATAAATACTGGTCTAGGACAAGGAAGAGGAAGAGGCCAGATGATCTGTTATAACTGTGGCCAGCCATGTCACTTATCTAGTGATTGTACCAATCCATTTACTACTTGTAATTATTGTAAATTTTTTGATCATGTTATTGAAGCATGCCCAATATTAGCAGCAGAAATGCAGAAAAGAAAGCAAGATGTACCTAATCCAAATATTCAGCTGATTGCAATAGAGAAAAGGACTGTATATCTTAGCATTAATGTTGTGATGCGAAGTGGCGCTGCAACATGAAGAGATAGGCAAGTAGAAGCGTCGACTTCTGGAGACTTTGAAACTAAGCAGACCCCTCTTGAAATGACCTAGATTAGAAAAGCTAGTGGGAAGACACCTGCTTTTAACCTGGAGAAAAAAAAGAAATCTTTGAAGAAGCACGGGACATATTTAAAGAGCTAGCACCTATGTCACCAAGAATCTTGTTGCGAAGTGAAACAATGCATATAGAAGATATGCCAGTAGCGTATGATCAAACCAGTAATGCAGCAGAAATATGCACTTCTATTGCGCAGTTCCTAAGAAGCTACATGACATTATTGAAGAGCGCAGATGCTATAATAGAATTACAAAAACTTTTAAACCAATATGAACCACGCAGTGAGAAGGATACTACCCAGAGCATAGCTCATCACATCAAGAAACACACAAGAACAGGCTGAGAAATGCAGATCAGTGCGCAGATAGGAGATTACGAGATGGATGAAATCATCCTTGACTTAGGATCAGAGGTAAATGTCTTGACTAAGTAGACATGGCAG
This sequence comes from Larix kaempferi, assembly GCA_027924585.1. Classification (NCBI taxonomy): domain Eukaryota; kingdom Viridiplantae; phylum Streptophyta; class Pinopsida; order Pinales; family Pinaceae; genus Larix; species Larix kaempferi. The sequence continues at coordinate 21,089,739 of BSBM01000274.1, read as the reverse complement.
TAGATGGGGAGACCAAAGTTGCTATGGTCACCTATACAATTGCGCTTAACAAATCAGTAGAAAGTCATACCTTTTGGGAGACTAGCCAATGTTCTTGTTGACATTGATGGAGTGCAAAGTCATGCAGACTTCGAGGTTATTGAAATTGTGGATGATAGTCAACCTTATCCAACACTGTTGGGTATAGACTAGGCGATGGATAACCTCGCCATCATAAAATTAAAGACCAAGAAGATGATCTTCGAAGGGTAGGATATAAGGGTCATCGCACCAATGGACCCTTCACAAGGAGAAAGATACAGTGAGTCGATTCAGGAAGAATCTAGAGCACAGGATCTTGATCGCATTTACAAGATGACTGCAAATCAAGATGAATACATTAATCCTATGGCGGATGGAACACTCAGTTAGCGATGTGACATTTCTTGCATCTCAGACTCGGATGTAGGACTAGAGAATTGGCAAAGTCATATGCATGAAGTATCTGTGAGAAGATGTGCGCAGATCACAAAGTTACTGTGCTGGATTGGAACCAAGGTAAGTCCAATCCCCACCTATGATGGTTCGACTAATTTTTATTCATTTATTCTAGAATATATTGTATCAGTTGCAGTTGAACACCGCATACCAGCATTAGATATGGCAATCTGCGAGACACTTTCCAGATGGTGGGCTGCGGATAAGCAGACTTTGACTACAAGGGATTAGTGCAGACATATTATGCAAACTAGATTCATGGAGAATGCTGCGTTGACCATGGTAAATTAGAATGGACAGAAAATTCCAAGAGATCACATGGATATCTGTTCAGAAGCATGGATAAAGAGACCACAGACATAATGGGTGCATCTATTTTTACACACATTAGATGGGATTCTAGAGGATTGGTATACAGATATGGAGCTTCACAGAGGAACCACATATTGGGCTATATTGACTGCGAACTTCCTGAGAACTTTTAGCTTTGAAGATGAAAGTTCAAGCATAAACAAAGCTCTGTAATTTATCAAAGAAAGGATATTCAGAGCAGAATTCCCGAGTATAAACGAGGATATTCAGAGCAGAATTCCTGAGTATAAACGAGGTATTAGAAGAAATCAAAGAGAGGGTACTTGAAGATGTCAAGGTACCTATTAACCTACAACTAGAATGGGGAAGTCAAATAGAACATGCCTTTGAAAGCTATAATCTTGCTGAAAATGAAGAAGAACAAGAGGAGATCGACGAGGAGGATCCACACAACATCAACATACCCGAGTCAGAAGGAGCACGCGATGTAGAGGAACCTCCACTTGAAATTCCAGATATGAGCGGACCTGTAAAGACAAGAAAAGTGAGCATTGACACAAGTGAAGAATCGAAGTTCGCATCCATTGAAGATTATTGGGATGATGCGATGGTCATGCAGATCGCCGACCTCCACCATGAATATCAAGATTTATTTTTTCGACGAAGTTTGATGAAATGAGAGGAATTTTGGGCGACTTGGGATTTATGAAAATGCCTCTCAAGCCAGGCACGAAGCCTGTTAAGCAGAGGCCTTATAGACTGAACCCCAGATATAAAGAAAGAGTTAAGGCAAAGATTTATAACATGCTTGATGCAGGCATCATCGTTCCCATTGAAGAGTCGGAGTGGATAAGCCCGATGGTTATCCAAGATAAGAAGACCAAAGGAGAAATCAGGATCTGCGTAGATCTAAGGAAGCTGAATGATGCTTCGCTGCATGACCTATTTCCTACTCCGTTTATAGACGAGGTATTGGATAATGTTGGAGTGAATGAGGCCTATTCTTTTACTGATGGATTTTCTGGTTATCATCAGATCAGGATTGATCCAACAGACAGGCATAAGACAACATTTTCCACTAAATGGGGATCATATCAGTATACTATGATGCCATTTGGGTTGAAGAATGCACCAACCATATTTTCAAGGGTTGTGGTGGGTGCATTTAAGGACTTTATCCATAAGTTCTTAGAGGTTTATTTTGATGATTGGACTATCTTTGGTTTGTTGAATAACCATTTTGAGAACTTGAGAATGATGTTAGCCAAGTGCAGGCAACATCAAATTTCACTAAATTTAAAGAAATGCATCTTTTGTGTTCCTATGGAATTCTGTTGGGACACATTGTATGTAGACAAGGTTTGATGGTTGACCCTGCGAAGATCATAGCTATTGTGAACCTGCCAGCACCGAATTCGGTGAAACAACTTCGCACGACATTGGGGCATACATGCTATTATAGAAAATAGATCAAGGGTTATGCGCAGATAACCGCGCCGATGGAAAAACTACTGAAGAAAGAAGCGTAGTTCATATGGAACACAGACTATGAGCAGGGATTGGACACGCTAAAAGAAAATATGGTAACTACATCGATCCTAGCGTTTCCATATTGGGATAAGCCGTTCCATGTACATGTTGATGCTTCAGCCATTCCACTCGGGGTGGTGCTAGCACAACCAGGTGAAGGGGACATTGATCACCCCATTGCATTCTCGAGTAGGAAGTTATCTTCAGCTGAAAAGAACTATAAGACCACTGAAAGAGAAGGTTTAGCTATGTTGTATGCACTGCAGAAATTCAGGAATTATTTGCTCAGTGCGCACTTCTCAATGTTTAAAGACCATTCCGCTTTGAAATATCTGGTCAACAAGTCAGTGTTAGGGGGGGATTTGCAGATGGTTACTACTCTTCCATGAGTATGATTTTGAAATTGTGGTTAATCCAGGAAGATTGAACCTAAGACCTAACCATCTCTCAAGGATTGAGTCAGGCGAAGAGCCCACAAACCTCGAAGACAATCTTCCTGACGCTCAGTTGTTTACAATACAGATTGCTGATGATTATTATAAGGATATTGTAGAATTTTTTACTACAGGATTGGCACCCACATAGTTCACTACGCAGTAGAAAAAGCAGCTGGTAGTCAGAGCAGCAAACTTCACTATAATCGCAGATCAATTATACAAGTTGGTACCAGACGAAGTGCTACGCAGATGCGTACTGGAGAATGAGAAGCCATTCATATTGGCTTATGCACATTCAGGTGTATCAGGAGGTCACTATGTAGAAGAAATTGCGAGCAGGGATATGGTGGCCTACAATCCATAAAGATTAAAAGGAACATTGCCAGAGCTGCGATGTCTATCAAAGGACAGGAAGGTCGTCAAGAAGAGATGAAATGCCATTGAATCCGCAGTTGACACTTCAGGAATTTGAGGAATGGGCTATTGATTTCGTGGGACCTATTAACCCACTGGGAAAAAGGACTGGTGCAAGATACATTATCGTTGTGACTGATTATCTCACCAGATGGGAAGAGGCTAAACCAGTCAAGGACTGTAGTGCAGTTACTGCCGCGTAGTTCATATTTGAGAACATCCTTACCAGATTTGGATACCCAAATATTTTGATGAGTGATCAAGGGACTCACTTTTTGAATAGAACTATTGAAGCCCTTACTGAAGAGTTCCACATTTATCATAAGAGGAGTACACTGTACTATCCTCAAGCAAATGGAACAGTTGAAGCTTTCAACAAGGTACTGGAGAATGCATTGACAAAGGTATGCAATTTCAATAGGGACGATTTGGATCTGTGCATTCCATCTATGTTGTGGGCATATAGAACTACTTATAAGAATTTGACAGGCCACACGCCTTTCAGATTGGCCTATGGACATGAAGTTGTCATGCCTATGGAGTATATTCTACCCAGTTTGAGAATAGCTGCATTTACAGGCATGGAAGATGAACAAACAATAGAAGAAAGGATTCTACACTTGGTTGGATTGGACTAAGATCGCTTCATCGCAGGCTTCCACCAGCAAGTGCAAAAAGACAGGGAAAAAGTATGGCATGATCGCCACATCAAGAACAAGTCCTTTCATGTAGGTGATCTAGTCCTCTTGTATGGTAGCAAGTTTATGAAATTTTCTGGAAAATTTAAGATGCATTGGCTTGGCCCATATATTGTTATGCATGTTACTAACGGTGGCACAGTTTAGTTAGCCACATTAGCTAGAGATACCTTACCAGGTTTGGTCAATGGAAGTAGACTAAAACCCTATCGGGATAGTCCTACTTCGCAGAACCCTCAGTGATCAAAAGAGAAGGGAATTTCTAAGTGTCAAGTACAGTTGAAATTGGGCAGAGTCTGTACGCAGTTTTGGTGTGATACATGAAGTTTGACAGAAAGGATATATGTACCGTGCAACACTAGTTGAGACGTGAAGCTGCGTGGATCAAAAAAAAAAAAGGAAGGAAGAAAGAAAAAAGAAAAAGAAAAAGAAAACATTGCGCAGTTTGAAGTTCAATAGGTAGCTACGCAGATCCAGGGAAGAAGAGAAGATGTAAAGTATAGAACTAAGAAGCACGACACCGTGAAGTAACTGCGCCGGAGTAGTGACGACCTGCCACATAGTTCGATGCAACGCTCCAAGAAACTAGCTGTTAAAATGTCGGTCGAAAAACTAGCTGTTATACAGTAACTTCGATGACGACCGCTTGAGCATTTAACGCAAAAATAGCCATTCTGACGGAAGTAATGAAGGAAAGGACCTGAATCCTTAGCGGATTTGGCCAACGGATATGCCATTGAATGGTTTTCTAACTGTTGATGGGCATGGCTAAGGCTCAACCGTTCCTATAAATATCATTACATTTGGACTTGTGAGTGTTACTGTAACTCTGAAATTTTCCTACGAGCCATAGTTTGAATTTGTTTACAGCGAGCCCTAAGTGATCCCATCAGTTTGTTAAGCGATTATCCATTGAATGTCTCAAATTTCCTCTATTGAGCAATAATTCACAGTCAAGGAGATTGTGAGGGTGTTTCAGTACGGAGGGATTGAAGGGTTGATGATAACCCCCGCTAAGAAAGTTGTTACAGAGCAAGGACAGGGTTCACGCCGATCCCCACGACATTCCACAGCTATGCAAGACAAGGGAAAAGAACCAACAATGGAGAAGATGAATCCAAAGGTGATGAGCTCCACAATGCCGGATGTTCTGCTGGGCGACAAAGAAATACCCTTGAAGTTGACCCCTCAGTATATCTCTCTACATGGACAGGATGCACTGACCATTAAGCTATCCAGGAACGTGAAGTATGACATATCGCTTCCACCAATATCCAATCATGTGAAGGTAGAGAAAAATATGTTGGGAAAAATCGCCGAATGTAAGTTTGAGGACCACGACTTACTCCAGATGCAAAAGGAGTCGGCTGAGCCGAAGTACCAACAATTTTAGCTAGATCAATATATGTGCTAGAAGAAGGATGTGAAGGGAAATTCTGTGTTGGTCAAAATTGGTTATCTGAAGTAGTAGAATCGGGATTGTTGAACCTGTTAAGGCTCCCGCACATCGACCGGATCCCAGACCTGAATGTGGTGGTGCGCACACTCATCTCGCGCACACACCAAGGTTATTTATGGTTGGATAGGAATTTTGACTTGAACATCGACCTGATCCATCGCATCACAGGGTTAAGCAAGCGAGGCGACGACCCTAATAAATTCTTTCAAGGCAAGAGTCAGGACAAGGAGGTCGCTGCGAAGATGAAGCCAACACAAAGCATCCCAAAAGGCAAAAGAGGATTCGTCACAGATGATATAGACGACGATGCTACGTATTTCATAACACAACTGCTAGTAGGGAAAATTTTGCGAAAGGAAAGACCTACTGAAGTACCAGCCGGAGTGGTGCTCCTTGGGGCAAAGGCTGCGACGGGCGAAAGATTTAACTGGTGCCAGTACATGTTAAATGAAATTCTAGAAGATGTGCGTGACACACAGACACGGCATCAACTTCCACTATACCTGGTTGATGGTCTTGATCGCGTTTGTGGGATGGAAGGACCCGAAATGCTATGTTGGCTTCACCACTTCCAGCACTGACTGTAGAGGACCAAGGTATGTGAACCTTTGGGCAAATCTGATGGCAGAGAGACAACACGCGTCGAATGAAGTATTCCACACATACTATGAGCAGTTGCGCGACATCATCATTCACACACCGCGCATATCCAAGCAGGTAACATCTAAATATATTCGCACTATCAATTTTTACGTTGACATGCATTCCATCCACATTTCAGTGAAGGCGCAGAAAAGGAATCCATAATGGTTCCAAGGAAACTACCACAAGGGTGAAGCAGATATAGACCTCATCATGAAGGAATGGCTGGATGAATGGAAGGTCGAAGGACCTATGATCATTGAGAGTGAATCCTAAGAAAGTAATCCCATTCCCACACCAATTGTTGAAGAGTCATCATCAGACAAAATGAAGGAGCCAGGAAGCTCCGCACCGGAGAAAGTCTAGAAAAAGAAGCAGAAGGTTGTAAAGGGCCAGTTAGAAGTGAAGCTTCATGATGATGATTACGAGATGATCGCATCCACAGTCACTGCACACCTAGAATATGCGTTGAACCTCAAAGATAGTAAGGGTGAGGCGATCCTGGCAAGTTTATAGAATAATCTCACCATGCTGCAAGGCATAATAGAGAAGTTTGAGAAAGTCAAGCGTAGCTTTCCCTTGCCGCAAGATTCAAAGTTGGAAGGAAGGTCAGGGGACACTTCACAGCCAAAGAAAATACCCCTGGCCCTGACCTTGCCACCGAAATCATGTATAGTCCACCTTGACCCATTAAGCATCAGAATACCGAGCGAACAGTTAGTTCCGGGCACGAAGGACATCGAGCATGTGGACATCGAGATCGAGATGTTGCCACTCAAGGGCCTACACAATTTGCATTTGCAGGTTGTCGAAGAGATCCATGATAGAAGTGTGGTCGCTTTGACCCAACACCATCAATTGCAAGAAAAATATAAGCAGCTAGAGGAAGCCTGTTTAAAGAAAACAATGGCACTTGAAGATGAGCAGGACCGACGAAGAAGGATAGAGCATACTGTCTCTTTGGTCTGTGCAGAGATACCTGAATGCGATGAATAGCCATAACCCACATATACTATCCTTAAGATCGGCTCGGTGGTCAGCGATCTTAAGGCCGAGATGAAAGATATGGAGACTGATTACCAAGCAAAAATCACTGCCTTGGAAGCACAGAATCAGCCAAAGACGCCACCAGACCAGGCAGTGCTCAAAGCAGCAAAAGTGAAAGCAACCACAAAAATAATAGCCAGCGAAGTATTAAAGTGTAAAAACTTGTTGGACGAAGCTACAAAAGTATTCGCTACGCTGCAAGAGGACCCCAACCTGCTGTAGGTCCAGGCAACTTTGAAGGAAAAGGAAGCAGCATTGGACACACTGAACGCGGAGATAAAGACCTTGCCACCAAAAGACAGACTTTGCAAATTTCCCGAAGTCAGAGAATTAAAGAAACAACTTGTAGCTTTGAGAGAATAGGAGGCTGAAGTCGGAGACAAATCGCAGCCCCTGCAAAAGGAATCCCACGAACTGACACAAACAATAGAAGGAAAACTGCAGGAACTCCGTGACACGCAGGCATGAAAATTTCCACCCGTTCCAACCCCACTGCAACTCCCAATTATACTTTCAATGTGAGATGGAAAGGTGTCATGTTATGGTTGATCAGGATCATGAGGGGGCATAGGGTCATGTGATTCTTGATCACCATGATTTGATGTTTGACCATAATCTCTCCCTACATAACATGTAAATTAACAAATTGAAAATTGGTTACTTGATAGTTGTGCATTGAACTTTAAAATTGCTAGTAACTTGAAATTTGATGTGAAAATTGAAAAATTGAAAATTACATGTGAATTGAATTTTCCAACTGTAATACATTTAGCTTGAGAATTGTTCTAAGTAAAAATTGAAATTCCTAGTAACTTGAAATTTGAAATTGCTCAAGTAACTTGAAATTGCTAACTTAATTAAACTTGAGAATTGTTCTAGAAGTAAAGTTTGAAATTGCCAGTAAAATTTGAAATTGCTTGTAACTTGAAATTGGTAGTAACTTGTACATTTAACTTTAAAATTGCTAGTAACTTGAAATTTATTGTACATGTAAATTAACAAATTGAAAATTGCTAGTGACTTGAGAAAATTTCGGTGCAAGTATTGAAAATACATTAAAACAAGAAAATTGTTTGTAATTTAATTTCAAAATAACTAAATATGTACATGTAACTTGAAATTGTACATTTAGTTTGATAATTGCTAGTAAAGTTTGAAAATCAAGTATATAAATTTAACTCAAGATAATTATTAATAACTTGATAATTGTGCATTGAACTTTAAAATTGCTACTATAACTTGAAATTTGATGTAGAAATTGACAAATTGAAAATTGAGTGCGAATTGAATTTTCCAACTAATTATACATAACTATCAAATTTTAACTTGAAAATTATCCATTTAACTTGAAAATTGTTAAAAAATTTGAAATATAAATTATATACCTACTATAGGAAAAAAAAACAAAAACTTATCCCTACATTAATGCATAGAAAAAATTGGTACATGAATTGGAAATACATTAACTATTAAAATATTTTGAAGTGTAAGTTGATTTGATTATAAACCTGGGAAATTTAAATAAATAGGTGTTAAATGAGAGACATCATTTCATTCACAATGCATTAATTGACTGGTCTATAATTCCTTCTTTTAAAGATCACTCTATACAATTTTAAAACTATTTTTTTTATATATAGATACATTCAATAAGTGACAAAGTGAACTTGTTAATGGTGAATGTTTTGCTAGAGTCTTGGACTTGCCATTGAAACCATTACAAATTTACAACCCACATTAACATTGCACCCATTAAAATCCTTATAGAAATTCACCCTCAAAGATTTTTGAAAATAGTCTCAACCAAAACACATTTCTCTCAAATAAAAAATGGAAAGAATAAAAGATAATAAAATTCATAATTAAACCAATCTATGAAACCCTCGCTCACAATATCCATAAATCAAACTCAATTTAAATAATAATTCACATATCAATGCAAGGTTGCAAACATTGCAAATAATTATTTCCAATTTGTCCTAACAAAATATATGATTCTAATAATTAATCTTATCATGGTGATATGTCATGTTATGTAAATAAAAGTATGTGATAGATGGAACCTTTAAATGAAATTTTTTTAAAGTAAATATTATAATTTAGCTCTTTGAACATTCATTTGTTTTCAAATATTCATAACTATGAAAATATTGCCAACCACCATAACTATGAAAATATTCATTCATTTGTTTTCAAATTGAATTTTCTAACTAATACATAACTATCAGAACATGTTCATTTCAAAATATTCATTCATTTGTTTTCAAATTGAATTTTCTAAGAAAACAAGAATTGAAATTACATTTAACTTGAAATTGTCAGTAACTTAGAAAATTGCAATTAGTTAAATATGTACAATTTAACTTGAAAATAGTGTCCAAGTGTACATTTAATTTGAAAATGATTCTAATAACATTAAAAAATGTTAGTAAAGTTTAGAAATTTGAAAATAGTTATTATGTATGTACATTTTAACTTGAAAATAGAATCCAAGTGTACATTTCATTTGAAAATCGTTGGACAATAAAATTGAAAATTGTTAGCAATTTTGAAATAATTTAAAAATTGTTAAAGCAACTTTGAAACATAATTTGAAAATTGTTAGAAACTTTGAAATAATTTGAAAATAGTTAAAAATATATACATGTATTAACATGAAAATATAATTTAAATTTACATGTTTCATTTGAAAATTACATTCCAATTTAACATTTGTTAGCCACTTGAAAATTGTTCATTTAACATAAAATTGTTGCAAACTTTGAAATTTAAATAACAAATGGATGAAATAAATAAGAATATCATTACAAATAAATATGAAACAAATTAAATTATGAAATTTAGTTATATTTATTGGAAAAATTTTACTAATTTTGTAAATTATGTAGCATGATATTTAAATTATGGTAGCATGTAATTCAATAATTTTCCTTGGTTGTCCTCCATTGGAATTTGTTGCACCAAATGTGCGTCTTCTTCTTTTCTCAAGTTTTCTCTATGTTGTCTCATCCTTTCTCTAGCCTTATCATGCTCTTCATTGTCATTACCTTGACGAGCATGCTTTCTTTGTCTTTTTCTCTTACTCCCCATCAAACTACAATGAAAACAAACAAAGATTTATTCAAATTGTTATAACAAACAAGAACTACAAAGAAATAAAACATGTCTAATGAACTCTAATCAAACAATACCAAAATCACCAGTCTCTAATTGAACAACATCAAATTCACCAAGCTCTAGAATTGAACAACATCAAATTCAAATAGCTCTAATTGTAAAAAAACTAGCAATGAGTTAAATTAGTGTTATTCATCAATTTTTTAGTAATTATATAGAGGTTGGTTGTCATTTTTACGAGGGAATGGTGGTTGACAACATTAATTGTCAAACATCTTTCATGGGTTTTCTTTTATATATTGTTTACATAGACAAACCCTCGATCGAGGTCTTGTTAAACCCTCAATCGAGGTATTTTAAATACCTCGATCGAGGGCCTAAAAAACAGGCCGAGAGCCCTTTTCACTGCAGAATGAAACTTTTTCCTTCCTTCCAAAGGGTTAAACCATGTCATTAAATGCCCATTAATGGACGGACTTGATACCATTGGATTCGTATGAATCATCTATCCATATACTTAAAATTTTCGAATTTTTATCTTCATATGTCTTTTGTTTTTTAATTTCTACTAAAACTTGCCCTAAAAACCCTACCTACAACTTCGATTGAGCGCAAAGATAAATCCACAAAATTCAAAATACACATCCAAAAAAATTGAAAAAGTACACAAGCACTAGATAAGCGCATCCTCTTCAAAAGGGTATTTTTAGTTTTGCAAATTATGTAAACAATCAAAATATTTGGTGCACGAACACACATGTGTGCAAAATGCGACTGAAATATTCATTGGTCAGTTTCGAAAAATAATAATAAATATAATTTTTCGAGAGAAAAAAAGAAAAATAGGTAAGCACTAGTGCATTCTGTCTAGATCATGTTCACATATTTCATTTTTTTTAAATTATTACTTTAACATTAAATTATTGTGCACGAACACAAACTACTTGTTAATTGCTCTTCAAATTTTTAAGTACGTGCACGTTTCATTAAATGAAAATTCGACATGATAAATGACATTGATATATTTCGAAAAAAATATCATTGGAAATCCAACATAATTATCTACATTTCGTTTTTCAAGCGCATGTCAAAATTCATGTGGCAAATATGAGTTTTGAGGGCTTCAATTTAATACATGGGTAAAATTTCCATTTTTCACCATCATATTTGGCCAAAAAGAGTGACCCATCTTCATGGAATCACCCCCGGGCATTCTTTTATTACAGGAGACTGTGTGAGGATGTGGCTGCAGTTACAAAAATTGCGGGTATTCTCAATGGTTGGGAGTTATCGACTATTAGTTTGTGTGGATTGTCGGGTGGACTATTGGTGGCTTGGGATCCTAGAATCTATACTTTCTTGGTGTATAAAACTTCCTGGGGCATATTGATGGATGGCCTGTGTAGATTTGATGATTTACACTTTTCAATTTTAAATTGTTATGCTCCTTATAAGGATAGAGAATTTTTTTTGAATGGATTACAAGTTTCAGGTATTTTGAATATTGGCAACTTAGTCATGGCAGGTGATTTGAATTTTACTAGGTTGGCCCAGGAAATTTGGGGTACAAATGCTAAGTTGGATGTATTGGTAGAATAATTTACTGAGTTTCTGGTGACCAATGATTTGATTGATGTTTGCACTAGTGTCTTCACTCCTACTTGGAAAAATGATAGAGGAGGTCATGAGGGCATACAAAAAAGATTGGATAAGTTTCTTGTCAAAGCTCCTTTCCTGAATTCATGTAAGTGTTATCGCTCCTGGGTTGGAAAGAACAAGATTTTGGATCACTGGCCGGTCTTTCTACAGTTGGACGACAATGTCCACCATCATAACTACCCTTTCAAATTTGATTGCTCTTGGTTGTCCAATGATGATTTTGTATATTTTGTCAGGGACTTCTAGTTGAATTCTAGTGTTGATCAGGATTTAAACCCTGTGGATCAGTTCTGTTTCAAGTTGAAATCTCTTAAAGGGAAAGTTTCAAATTGGATACACCTAAAAAAGAAGGAGGATAGACAGACTTTGTTGGATCTGGAAAATCAACTACAACATCTATATTCTTACAATTTGGTGGCTCCTTTAGATGGTAATGGTTTCGAGATGCTCAAGAAGCTGGAAGCAGAGAAAGAAAACATTCTTTGGAAAGAAGAGAAGGAGTGGCGCCTGGAGAGTCAGGCTCTATGGGTAAACTTTGGTGATAAGAATACAATTTTTTTTCATACCTATGCTTCGACCAGGAGAAATAATAATACTATTTGGAATCTTTCGGACAAGGTGGGAAATGTGGTTACAGGTGAGCAGGATTTACAGACTTTGGAAAAGAAACATTTCAGTAGTATTTACACTGATGATAAACTATGTGATTTATTATCACAACTGAAGGTTGCAAAACGTTTTCCTAAATATTTTGATGATGAGGCTGTTGTGGAGCTGTGTATGGAAGTTACTTCTGAGGAATTGAAAATGACACTTAAATTATTTTCCAATGAGAAGAGTCCAGGGCCAGATGGTTGGACGGTGGAGTTGTTTTTGCACTTCTTTGATATCATGGGTGATGACATTTTGAGAATGGTGGAGTATACCAGGAAGCATGGATACATTTCAGGTGCCTTAAATTCAACATTTATCACCCTTATTCCAAAATTCAGTGACCCTAAGACTTTTGGTGATTACAAGCCTATTGCATTATGTAATCTTTCCTATAAAATTGTTTGAAAGATCATTGATGGTCGTCTCAAGCCTATTTTTTCAAATTTTATTTCGCCAGAACAATTTGGTTTCTTGCAAGATCACCAAATCCATGATGTTGTTGGTATTACACAAGAATTACTTCATACAATTAAGTGCAAGAAGCAGAAAGCAATCCTACTTAAAATGGATTTAGAAAAGGCACATGATAGAGTAAATTGGGATTTTCTGAGGATTGTCTTGATACAAATTGGGGTTCCAGCTCTTGCTATTAATTGGATCATGGCATGTGTGATGACTATGAGTGTTGCTGTACTTGTAAATGGTGCTCCCACAACTTTTTTCAGTTGTTCCAGAGGGATTCGACAGGGCTATTCATTGTCTCCTTTATTATTTCTATTGGTTATCGAAGGATTGAGTCGGTTGATCATTCAAGCTAAGCAGGATGGTAAGGTTAAGGGTTTGAAAATTACAAAGGATTTATATCTTTCACATATACTATTTGTGGATGATGTACGAATTGTTGGCAGTGATTCTGAAGATGAATGGAGGCAGTATCAGGGCATTATTGATCTATTTTGCAAGGCACCTAGTATGTGGGTCAGTTTGAGAAATTCATGTCTCTATGAATATCTTGTTGAGGATGACAGATTGTTGGATATTCAATCTTGATGCCATACAAGTGCTATAAGAATACTAAAGGATTTACCTATCTTGGCTTTCATCTCAAGCCGAATGGTTATCTCATGAAAGATTAGAATTGGCTGATAAAAAAGTTTGAATCCAGGATTTCCCATTGGACTTATCGTCTGCTGTCTATTGGAGGTAAGCTTACTTTGGTAAAGTCTGTGCTCATTGGAATCCCTATATTTTGGTTCTCATTACTTCCGGTGCCTTGTTTGGTGATTAATGCTTTAAGAAGACTTCTATTTAACTTTTTATGGACTGGTGGTCTGAAAAAATACAGTTTGACTATGATTGGTTGGGAAAGGATTTCTTTACCTTTTATTTCGGGGGGGTGGGGGATTAAATATTTATCAGTTTTCAGTGCGGTTAAAGAGTCTGTGGAGGGCATTATTTGGAAATTCACTCTGGTCAATGGTTATTCATAAAAAATATATCAAAACTAAGGTTTCTTACTGGCTGAGGAATCCCCGTAAGAGCGTGAGAGGTGCCTCACATATTTGGAATGGATTTTTAAAAGTGTATTACTGGCTTGCATATGATTTGTGTTGGAAGGTTGGGAATGGGGAAGAAGTTGCTATTGGAGTGGATCCCATTTTGGGGCTAGATGCTGCATATAAGTTATCCGCTGAAATTTTATCATTGATAAAGGAGGCGGTGTTCATTACTTTGAATAGTATCAGGAATGGCAGGTCGGGAGGATATTGGTACAGTGCTGAGGATCTTCATTTTCTTGGTAATGTGGCACTTGAATGTGACATCTATGTCCAATCCTTAAATGCTGCTGGTGTTCGATTGTGCTCCGAGGATGATGAAGTGGTGTGGGATGGGAATGTCTGTACGGGTATGGTGACTGCCAGTACTGCATATAGGAGCATTATAAAGAGGAGATGCATATTTCCCAATCACTAGTGGTATAAGGTCATTTGGCATTGGAATATCCCTCTCAAACTCAAATGCTTCTTATGGTTTATACTGCAGGATCGTTTAAAAACTTGGGATAATCTCACAAATATTGGATGGATGGGTCCTAGTCAATGCATTCTTTGTAAATTCTGCACAAAATCTGCACTTCATCTTTTTTTGGAATGTCCCTTCACTTTGAATTCGTGGGAGAGATTTTATCACATTTTAAACATTTCAGCTATGTGGGGTGGCAGGAATTTGGAAACTAGTCTGAAATTATGGATTTAAAATTGCAACATTCATTTTACACTACCTGTCTTTATCTATTGGACTGTATGGTTGGTGAGAAATAAGGCGACCTTTGAGGATCTTCCTCCATGTTTGGATAGTGCTTATAATACAGCACTGTGTCACTATTTAAAATTCTAGAGTGATGTGGATTATTCGGTATTACGAAATATTGGAAACTTCCAGCTTATTTTAAATGACCCTGTTCTATTATTTGATGGGGTAGCAAATATGGGTAACTGTGGAGCTGGAGGGGCTATTCTACTCAATAAGGATCATTACTTCACTCTTTGTCTTAAATGTGGCAAAGGTACTAATATGAAGGCGAAACTATTGGCATTATGGTGTGTCACACACGTGGCAAATTTCTTTGGCCTAGTGAAGGTGAAATTTTTTGGTGATTCAAGAGTTACCATTAAATGGGCAAAGGGTGAATTTGATCTAAAGATTATAAATCTAGTTAGTTGGTGCAACAGAATTAAGAGTGAACTTAGTTCATTCATCTTTTTGTCCCTGGAACACAAATATAGAGAATATAATTCACTTGCAGATCAGCTGTCGAAGTTGGCTTTGGAGGGAGAAGATGGCTATTTACATTGGGAAGAATACTGTGAAAATCAACTGATAGATTTTGGAACTCTTTATTTTCTGGACTAGTTTTTTATTTTCTCCGGGAAGGGTAATGGGTGATGTAATATTTTGTTTTTTGGGGGGGTTATATGGAACTTTATATGATCTATATCCTAAAAAAGACAGTTTTTTTTTCGCGGGAAAAAAAGTATAAATTTAATTTTATTTAAATTTTATAATTATATGAATTGTATTTAAAAAATTATATTATATATAATTTTTATTTTGGAGAAAATAAATTTTATTAAAATGTTTAAATTTTATATATTATTTAAAATTATTCGAAATATATAAAATAGTTTATATAGGTACAATGTAGCTTTGTTACTCATTTCACTATGTAAAAAAATGTTGACTAAGTATCAATTTATAATGGTTTATAAAATAATTTTATATATATATATATATATATAATTTGGAATGATTTCATATAATGGAATTTTTTTTAGGATTCAATATTTTTAGATTGTCTCACTTTCTAGAAATCCTGACATAATGGATAAATACTATAGAAACATTTATACTCATATTTTTTAATTTCTCAAATTTTCATCACAATTTTATTGAAATTTTATTCCATAATTTTTAAATCTTCAACTCATATTTTATAATAGAATAAACATTAATATGTTTTACTATTTTTAGTTATTACAAGTAGAACTCTAAAATTAATTTATACAATAGAGTTGAAAATTATGTTAAAATTATGCATGTATACTTATAACTTTCTATATAAAAGAAAAAGTAAAAGTATTGTGGATTTTGTTAATCCAAATTTAATTATGTATTTATATGATTTTTTTTTTTGCATATATTAGGAGACACCTTTTTTTTCTATATCTATTAAATTGCAAAAAAATAACTAGATGTGTTATAATAAGTTTGAATATTTGATTAAGTGATATTAGATAGCATTTTTGTTCTACTTCACTTTTATTCTAGAATGTTATAGATAGGGTTAATATGACATCATCAATACTTTATTAATAATTGCTAATACTTAGATCTTTTTAATTATATTTCTAACTTTTAAAAACATAAACTAATACATGTTACTAAACAACTTTGTTACTAATTTTATTGAATAAAAAAATTATAAATATATTAAATTCTCTTTAATTTATTTTTTATCATTTTATCCTTGTACCAAAATAAACATATATAACATTTAAACACCAACCAAAATCATGTACTAATGCATTACATACTCACAAATCCACAAGTGAATACTTATCTTTTTTGACAAAAAAAAAAACATAAATATATTTCAAAATCATGTACTAATGCATTACATACTCACAAATCCACAAATGAATACTTATCTTTTTTAAAAAAAAAAAAAACCATAACTATATTTCACAAAAGAGTTACATTCTTCAATACCATTTTAAGGTAGATCTTCCAGTTAAAATAAAAAACACTAATCGTTTACAATTGTTAAATCTTCATACAGTCTCTAAAAAAGATTACACAAAAAAAACTAAAACTGCCATCACCCTGTTCCACCATCTAATTTCTCATACATTCTTAATGGTTTCTAATCCTCTCACCTTCAAAATAATCAAATACTAATTCTACACTGTGAATAACATCTCTATAAACTCATACATTCATTCCAGATAAATTTATCAGGATAACATCTTCAGTACCTGTACCTTGGTGAATACTTATCTTATTGTGTGACTATGGTAGGCTAATGGTGCCAGCACTGATGCAATGGATGTCACGGAATGGAGTTATAAATATTGGTGTGAAGCCATATAGTTGCAATTTTTAACACCAACCCCCTTACTTCTGGATTTTTTTATTAACGTAATTTTAGTATTGATTGTCTGAGCTGAACTGTTACAGTAGTTTAAGAAAATCCAGAAAATCAAATCTGAACTTCTTTTGAATAAGCCATAAGACTACACCGTTGATTCCCACAGATAAAAAGTTCGAAAAAAAACACATTCTACACCAGTGAAACAACAGATTCTACACCGTTGACTCCCACAGATAAAAAGTTTGAAAAAAAACACATTCTAAGTGAAACAACAGATTCTACAATAGATACGTTTCTTTTATCATAGAATAAAAGTTTGACCAATAAATCAAACAGTAATTCTTGTCCACATTGAGAAACCTAAAATTCGTTGGTCACCAGTAGACCATAGAATTTGTCAGAAACAATGTTTTAGTGAAACCCTTTTTGCATAAATGAACAGAAATAGTGTGCCCACCACCCGATTCCACAGCAGAGAACATGATCGCCTCACGGTTCTCTGCTACCATCAACATTAGACACAATTCATTATTTACGCTGAAATCATTAAGTTTCTTGAAATATCGCTTCTATGATCACGAAATCGCTAAATCTTCACCGAAGCTATAAGCGATCCGATCGACGAACCCCGATTTACTCACTATTCTCTCAGGGCATAAGAGAAGATCTGCAGAGAGGGCACGTCGTCTGACAATGATCAAGCCACTTATCCAGACAAATCCTGTGAAATATATGCCGGCAATTACACAATTCTCTGATTTGGTCCTCTTCCTCGAAGGAGCTCAAACATACGGCACACATATCATTATCTCCAATCGACTCAGAGAATCTCTCTCTAAACTTCCCGAATGCAACGAGAGGCAAGTTGTGTCTGATCGTATCCGCAGAGACCGAAGGAACCGAAGAGGAGGTCATCTCGGGGAAGTCTTGCCAGGAAGAGCTGTCGGGTTGATCTCCATAGTCGGGTAGCCCAACAAAATAAAGATCCCAACACAGAGCAGTCTCTATATAAGATAACAAGAATGCTAAGGGAAACAGCAGTCTCGGGAGAGAGAGACTGTAGTAGCCTGCAGGGAATCCTATGATCGAAGAAAGTTGAAGAAAATCCGCCATTAAAATGCTTAGAGATAACCCAATACAAACACCCTAGGGTTCCAAACTCTGATGCGTTTGCCTGAACCCTCGTTAATGCTCATATGGTCTATACAGACAGCAAATCTGAGTGTGTAAGGCTTCGATATGAACAAATTCCCGTGAAGACTGTACGAATTTAATAAAATCCAACTCATATGTAAGCCGAGACTTGAAAGTGGAAAGAAAGTATGAAGAGATTGAGGCCACAAGAACCGAAATCCACCGAATCCCCAACCTCTAGTGATATGCGTTACAGCTTATAATGCGACACAAACACGGAAAAACAGAAATACTACGCGAAGTGAGGAAGGAAATATACGGGTTCATGAGTCGGGAAGACCAGGAGTTCATCGGTGCAATTGGGATGAGAAGAATTTTATAATTTGATTAACAGTAAAACAGCATTTCGACGTGGGAACCACGAATTCCATACACACGGAAAATATCTGGAAGAAGTGTATATTATCCTCACATTATTGATAGGAATATGTGGTCTTGTTCCTTTTTGCGACACGCATTTACATCGTCTTGAGCCCACCATTCGAGAAAGCTAATTTCTTTCATTAATTGTTCACAGTACTGTGATTATATTTTATTTTCTTCCCATTCGATGCAGTTACATTGGTGCTGCAAAAGGAGAAGTTGGCCAGCAATTTCGGCATCAATTTTAAACAAGTTGTGTAATATTTTATAGAGAGTCGTTGACTTAGGGTATGAGGCGTGGTTGGTTGCTTGGACATTACGCTATTCAGCATGTGGTAATGCAAGCAGAGCATCAATGCAAAGTCTGGGAAAAAGATAGCATGAAAAGGTATGCTCGTTTGTTGTAAAACTAGAATGAAGTATTTGGAAGGCCAATCATTCAGTGTGACGTGTTTCGCTTAATTATGGTTTTTTATATTGTTAATCTTTAAAATACTTTTGAGTGTCATCATTTCATTTTTTGGGTCTACACAACCACCCTAAAAAGTATACTAAAATGATATCCATAATCAATATGAAGTTTTAAAATATTAAGATCTCTAAATTTTAAAGAAATATGGATACATTATTAAACAAGTGCCATGCTTGGGCATTGGGCATTGGGTTTTGGGACGGGCAGGGCAAGATTGGCATTGTTGTAAATTTTCATTATGCTTTCTATTCAGCACCAAATAGCAAGGTGAACCACATCCATGAACTTGGAACTTCACATCCATGAACTAAATAGCAATGTTGAGATGATAATAGAAAGAGATAAATGAAAAAAGGAGGATGTAGCAAGGTGAACGACATCCATGAACCAAATAGCAATGTTGATGATAATAGCAAAGTTGAGCTTGGAACTTCACATCCATGAACCAAATAGCAATGTTGATGATAATAGCAAGAGATAAGTGAGAAAAAAGGAGGAAGGAAGAATTTGGATGTGTGTTTGAAGAGGGTAATAATTAGTTGAACTAACTCTTTGAACTAGAGAAGATATCATTTATACACATTGACAAGCGAAGATATCATTTATACACATTGACATGAATATGAAAAAAAAAAACATAGAAATAATAAAAATAAACTACTAAAAATTATATATGCATGAGAGAGAAAGAAAATTTCATAAATTGATCATATTTGAGATAGTTTTTCCAGAACACAAAACACATTACTTATCACTAATAATTTGTTTTGTAACACTAGACAAATCACTTATCATTAACGATTTTTTGGCTACATGAGACCCATCACTTATCATTAAAGAAAAAAAATAATCATAGCACTAGACACATGAGATGCATCATTGATAATCAATGAATAAAATGTTTATTATCATTAAAGTTAAAGGAAAAAAAATCATAGCACGGGAGACAATGAGATGCATGATTGATGATCAATGAAAAAATAATTATATATAATTATATAGTTGTAGGTTTCCTATGAGACTCATGAGCTGCATCATTGATAATCAAGGAAATAAAACAATTACATAAATGTACATTTCCTAAGAGACTCGTTATAGGCACTGTCTACATGATCAAGGCAAAAAAAACAATAAAATGAAAATAAATAACCATAAATATGTTACATTTTTTTTTTACTTACCGCACAACATAAAATAAAAGTTTGATTTTTTACTTACTGCACAACCTAAGATAAAAATTGCATCATTCATATGAAAGCAAAGAAAAAAACAGTAAACATGTCCTTGCATTATACTATATCTAACATAGAACGATAGAGAAAACTACTTAGATACATAAGTACTTCTAACTAAGAAGCCACATATGGCCATCAAATCTGGATGCCATAAACACAAGCTTTAATAAAAATATCAATATGCAACAAGTACCATAATGTCTAGCAATGTTAAAAAAGCAGATAGATTACATAGTCTCTTGGTTGCAAAGAACTGCAAAAAATGGTTCATAGTACCATTATGTTTTTTTGCAATTGAGACTGCCATTGCAATGTTTTTTGAAATCGAAGACTGTAGAGGCAGCTACCGAAGGATCAACCAATTTTTTTTTCTAATATCAAAGCCATAGATTTCTTAGGCTGGAAGTCCATCCATTGGAGAAAATAAAAGAGCCATTGTGATTCATCTTTGCTTAAGAGAGTGAAACTAGGTAGATAAACACATAACCAACACATGTGATGGATGCTGATACCATTATACAAGGCTAGGTAAGGTTTAAAGACTAGAGAGCCTAATGGCTTGTTGTTGACAAAAAAGATGAGCCAAACATGCCAATACACCAATTTTTATGGTAGAAAAGTTAAAATAAAAGAACATATAGGAGATGAATTCAAACATTGCATTACAGATGTAGAAGACATTTAGTTGAAATTAGAAATCAATGCAATGAACAAGAAGAACATATAGCATCAACATATACCAGAGTTTGAAATATTTGTAGTTATGTGTAATAGTAATATATACATGTATTTATATGTCACATGAAATATGTAGGTAGAAAGTTTGAGGACAGTAGACAAAATGATATAAATGATATAAAGATAAAATCCATATAAAGTTGGTTTTATACATATTATCAAACATGCAATTTGAAGTTTGCAAAATCTAAATAGCATGTTGTATGGAGAGTTAACTAGATACAGTGAAAATAACAAAAACTGTTATATGCGCTATCATTGAGTGCTATTGATTTATGTTATGGTGTTGTATGCATCAAGTGTGAAAACAGCTTGCACAGAGAGTCTTCACAGGTGAAAAACTGTTGATGAAATGCTGCTTGTGTATTGCTCGCATATAGTCAGTGCAACTGCTGGGCAATGTTGTTGCAGCTGTGAAAATTTCATTGTGCAAACCAGTGTTCCATTTGCTGTTTCAATAGCACATTCCAGGCAATGCTCCTTCCTGGATGGTGTGTTTTGTTGGCATATTATGCAATCCGACGAGTGGTTAGGGATCTTCTTGTTGCAATTATTGCAGATTTTGCAAAATGGAGGCGTGAAGGAATTTTTTGGCTTGAGTGTTCCATGTACTTACAGAATGTAGCTGGTCAATCTCATATTGAATAAGAATTCAAAGATGTTTGCAAATGTGGAAATCTATGAAGCGTCAATGAATTTGCTATAGTGCAATAAACTATTGATAAGAAGTTTGCAATTATGTGCAATAAAAAACATTATGAGTAATGTTGCAATGGCAGAATGGCAATAAATTGAATCACATTAGCAACCCTAAACAAAAAACATAAGCAAAGATATTATTACATCTATGCATGGATCTTATATTATAACAATCCTACAATTAGCTGATTCTGGAAAAACATCAAAGAACAAAAGCATATAAAAGCCAACTATCAAATGGTAGGGAAAATTGGTTTGTAAGCAATTGAGAAATGGAAGTCAAAATTGTCATAATTGCAACCCAGAGCATAATAACAATCGACAATGCTATTCAAAATTTTTATTGTGAACATAAAAAATTATTGCACTAGCGAGCTATATATCAAATGTGCCATATCTAATTAATCTATACTTTGCAATGCATTCTATTAGCAACTCAATCAAGCATGTATAAAAAATAAGGACCACCTCATTCTGCTCCATAAATTAAGGCAGGTTCTATATTAGAAAGAAGCAATCATGCAGAGTTCGCTGCTTTGTCAATGTATCACTTGAGATACTCTAAGCAATTTACTTTAGCTCAGTTACTCTAATGCAACTATTTTGACATGTTTTTTGTCTAGAATAGCCCTCCGTGTAACATAGGCCTTCGGGGCCCTTATAGAATTATATCTAACAGTTACATAGGTCAACTATTTTCAAATAGACAAACTACAGGAAATTTAGGCTAGCGAATTTGTTCCTAAATAAACTTTGACTTTTATTGCTATAAGTAAACCGAACTAGTAATGCCATTTGCTTAGAGGGCACAAAGATTTATGTTTTCAATCATGAACTTATGTTCCTACTCTAAACAGAGAGGCATTGAAGTTCAATTCAACAAGATTCAATGAATATGCAATATTTGGACAAAATTAAAGTTCTCTGATAATGAACATTCTGTTGAAGAGAGATTAGAAAGGTTCAAGTAAGGGTCATTGCCTCCTTTCTAGTTTTGTTAGGCAATGGCTGCTTGGGAAACCAATTGCAAGGGCTTTGCCACTGGTTCCACTGCATTAGTGACTACTGCTCTAGTTGAAGGTTGTATTAGACAAGCTACATGTTATCTCCTCAAATAAACATAGACTGGTTGTTTGTTTCTATGTGATAGGAAGTCTTTCAAATTTTCATTTTCATATATATTTGAGGTTCTTTTTCAAGAGTTTGAAGTATGTAATAAAGTTTGAAATAAGAGTTGATGTTGCTTTTTCTCTAAAAAAGAATTTTCCAGTTTCGGTAGCTTAGGCGGACATGGCAATTGTTCATTAGCTACCGAAAACCTAGTTTTCGGCAGCTTACAGCGTAAAAGCAAAATTAATCAAAGCTACTGAAAGGGAAGGCACGTGTCATGTATCGTGGATCAAGTTTTGGTGGCTTAGGTGGATACGACGGTTTTTCATTAGCCACCAAAAAGCAGGTTTTAGGCAACTTACAGTTCAAAGGAAAAATTGTCCACAGCTACTGAAAGCAAGGGCATTTGTAAACACTTTTCCGGCAGCTTACGTGGTCAAAGGTGAAATCATCAGCTACCGAAATTAAATCGGTTTCGAACGGTGGAGATCTCTAATCAAGGGCTTAATCATGAAGTTTAAAGGGGATCCATCATTCCTTAACCGTCGAAAAGGGTCACTTCCAGCAAAATACACGATCCCTCCAAAATAAAGCCTGCTGCAATCACGATCTCACCCTAGCCGATCAAACCCTATACCTCTCACATCTACCAAATTTTGAAGATCTGTACGTCCAGTGTGATCATGCGAAATTGACAAGTCATTAAACCCTCATGATTATTCTTTCAATTCACATCCCTCAAAGTTAGGTTTTGTAAACTGCGACATCCTTCCTCCTTCACTCTTACCACATCGTCGAGCTTACCTTTTCCCTGATTTCACGTCGTTCTCTCAAGCTTGAATTTTAGCAGCAGGTGTCAGGAAGCAGCTTACAGATGAAGAAAAGTGGAGGAGTGGTCCTCAGGAAAGAATTAGATGACATCTGTTACCTGGAGTCTCACCCTGAGGTATGTCAAACCTTTAAAGATGCAGGCTGTTATGAGTTTTGTAAAAAACATCAAGGATCTCATCAGCAGGTAGCCGAGACGTTTGCTCTCACATTTGATGGAAGAAGGGCAATAATTGGTAAGGAGGAATTCTAGGTAGACGAAGCCCTCATAGCCGAGGTGATAGAGCTTCCAACGACTAGAGAAAATTGGTTCAAGACTACTGTTACAAAGGATTTTGAATTCCAATCCTATTTGAAACTTGAGCATAGAAATCCTGTATGGAAGAAGGATATTCCTATGACCTATCTTGAGGAGAAATGGAAGCATCTGTTGAGGTCAATTCTTGTTTATATAACCTGTGAGGGTAGATACAACAGGGTGTTGATTTATCATTTTAAATTAATGAATCATTTCACTGGTACGAGCCCCTTAAATCTCCCTTTTTATCTCTACAAAAGCCCGACTAAAACGGCTCATCAAGTTAGAGCCTAGGAAACCAAAATCGCAGGTAGACTATACCACCATGGTTTGATCAAACTCATAGTTTCTGAATTGCTGCAAAGAAGAAACATGAATTGGGCGTTCTTCCTTTTCTGGAACGAATTCAAAACAGAGCTACAACTAGAGGATGAAAAGAAGTCTTCTACTCCTAGAAGTGGAAAAAGGAAGAGGAGAGACATTTCTCCAATCACAGTCGATCCCATTTCCTCAGCTCTCAAAGTTCAGAAGGCTAAAAAGAAATTAGAGTTCAATTATAAGATAGAGGAAGAAGGAGCTGGTTCAAAAGGAAAGAACATCCTCAACCTACCATACACAGATTCTGAAGATGATGAGCAGCAGAAAGCTGAAGTAGGATGCGAAAATTTGCCTTCACCTACAACTGAGGAAGAGCCAAATCAACAAATTGTTGAAGCATCGACCAACCAATCAAAGAAGCCCTCATCTCAGAAGATAAAACAACTTCTACGATAGGTGTATGAGCTCGAACTACTTCAGAGGGTGATCAAGGAAAAGAACGAAAGGTTGACTGAAAGAAATACTGAATTGTATACCTCCTTTCAAGGGTTAACCAAAAAGCATAGCAAGTTGAAAGGGAGAAATATAAGAATGATAAGAGACAATATCAGATTGAGTAGGAAGGTTGAGCTTCTGAGAAATAAGGAAATGACCCCAAAACCCCAGCCTAGGGCACACTCAGACCTTGACACCTTAGCAGCAACAGTCATCAGTTTTGCCGACACTCCGATTTTGGCCCAGGATGAAGAAAAACCCATAAAACAAGGAGATGAGTAGCAGAGGTAAGAAAACACAGTGTTGTCAAAGGTTTTGCAGGCTAGATCAAACACAGTTTTTGGGTGGCTTAGGCGAACATGGAAATTGTTCATTAGCTACCAAAAAATCCAAGTTTCGGTAGCTTACAACATACAGATAGGACTCTGCTAGTTACCGAAAAGAGAGGCAAGTTCCAAATAGCTAGAAAGTGTCTTGGTGGCTTAGGCAAACATGCTGAGTTGTTCATTAGCCACCGAAAGCAGAGCTTTCGGTAGCTAACAAAATTAAAACCCAGCCTTTCTACCTACTGAAACTACAGAATAACACAGGAGGCTGCTTCTTTGTACAAGACCTGACTTTTGCTGATCCAAACACTTCGAGGACGTTTTCTAATGATAGAGAAGTGTTTAAAGACATCATGATCAAAATTTTGTTCCATATTGAAAGGCGCCAGTGAGCTAAGAAGGGGAATCTTCTTGTCTATTTTGGGAAAAAGATGGCCTGTCAACCCTCTAGGCTGCAGTTTCAACCTTACTCATCAGTCTTCGAAGGCTTGCTACAACTGTCGAAGATAGGAGGACCAACAAGATGACAGTTACCGTTTTAATGTAGGACTCTTTCATACTTTTCAGAAATCTGTTTTAACTAGCTATTTTTAGCAGATTCAATCTAGTTTTTCATGATCTTGAACGTTTTTGTAAAGGCTATAAATCCTGTGACTTATGTAGAACAAGGGTTCGATTTTTGGAGACTTTTTTCATACATTGTAAACTTGAGCTTCTCATTTTCATAATAGTAACACAAGCTTCTTTTTCCATTATTTGTTCAGACATTCATTTTCCTAGCTATTCTTTACTTGCACCTGAATATTGAATTCATGTTAGTTCTATTTGTTTGATGATTGATAGCTATCAACTTGTCAATTCATCCATAAATTGGAATCTGCAAGTATCTTCCTTATTTTATTTGTCCATTTCTATACATGTTATGTATATGTTTTCTACTGATAAAATAAGCATTCTTCGTACTTTCATTTATCTATAACTCTCTGAGCAGTGATAGTTTAAAGCCTTGTTGATACTTGTTGTGTTCATGCATGTCTGGAGGGAGTGAAGTTTGATTTAAGTCATCCAACTTGATCCACTTTGAGTAAATTATTGAGAATAAGATTAAGTTACCAGGCTCTTTCGACTGCAACCTAGAAAGTCTCCTAGAGAGCTAACAAATTGGCACCGTTGCCGGGGAGAGGAAGTTGAAGCTAGTTTCCCTGGGAGAACGACATAAGATCCAACTTTGATGATAGACAAAGTGTGGACGGTATTCTGGTTGTAATCATCTATCTGGCGACTCCATTGGAATGAAGTGACTTCGAGAAGGCCAAGTACCAGAGCAAATCCTCAAAGGCCATCAGTGACATCTGTTTCAGATCCCGAACAGATTATAAGGAGAGGAAGAGCTTCATAAAGAAAAATTTCCATATCTACAAGGGGAACCACATCAGGCACTTCTAGAGGTACTGTTTCTATTTTATCAAATGAAACTCCCTTTAAATCTTCGCCTACTGAAGCAACTAGTTCACAGAAAATTATAAGTAAATCAGAATATTTGGAAGTTGAAGAATTCTCAACTAGTTCTGCTATTGAAGATCCTATTTCTGAATCTGTTACCCAAGCTAACTTAGGAAAAGAAATCCTAGAATCCATCAAAGAAGAGGGTTGTTCTTCCTACCTAAATCCCTTATCAACTGAGCCTGAAGAAAGCTATCGTTTTGTTCATACCAATGTACTTGCCATTGAAAACGTCTTGCAGAATCTTTTAGATCAGCGTGAAGAAAGATTGGCCTTGTTACTTGCACAATCCTATAAGGATTCCTATTTTCCAAATTAGCCCACAAATATTTTCACCTCAACTCTTGGCAACTCCACTGGATCAAACCCACCACTGCCATCACCACCTATACCTCCTTAGCTATCCCACACACCAATGATATCGTCTGCTACCCCTTACATACCCACATCCACTATGGTTGTCCCTCTGACTAAGATGGAAAAGATCCTCGTTGCCAGATATGCCCCTCTAAATTTGCCTAACCCCCTTTCTGCTATGCCTACTAGAGATTACCAAAAATACATGCCTAAGTTTACTAGAGAGGGGGACTTTATAGCTGAAGAGCATTTAGAGGCATTCTATAGTTATGCTGAGAACATAAATATTGAGCATGAAGATGTATGGACTAGGGTTTTTGTGAAAAGTTTAGATGGTCAGGCTAGGAAATGGTTCAAAGAGTTACCTGCTGGATTAATAGCTGACATCGAAGGCCTAGATGACTTGTTTTTGAAGCATTGGGGAGAAAGAAGAGACCACCTCTATTACCTCACAGAATTTGGTAATTTGAAGAGAGAAAATGGTGAGTCTGTGTCAACTTTCACAAAGAGATTTAATAAAATGTTTGGCAAGATCCCTGCTGAGATCAAACCTATATACACTTCATCTAGAATCACTTATGCAAATGCTTTTGATATCGATTTTTGTCTTCATCTCAGAGAAAGAAGATCTGTGTCTTTATCACTCATGCAAGATGCTTCTCTTGAAGTTGATTCTAATATTGTTGCATGTGAGATTATTAAGGGAAAAATGGATAGAAAGAGGCAAACTCTAGACTCTTCCTCTTCATCAGAAACAAAAATGGAAAAATTGGCTAAGATGTTGGACAGCTTAACCTCTGAAATGTCTAAACTGAAATTTCAAGGTCAACAACCTACAAGAGGTAAAGGACCGAATGATTTTGTTCCTAGAAACCATAATACTTTCCCTTACAGAAGGAACAACCCACAAGCTCAGATTCTCCAAAGAGATAGGAATCCCGCTGAAGAACAAAGAATCAGAGCTCCTTTCCAGCACGTTGTATTAGAAGAGGAACAAGAGATTACTCAGGGAGAAGAAGAAGAAGAAGACAATATCAACTACATGGAAGATAAAGTTGACTCCTCCTTCCTGACACAATCTGATTATGAGGACGCCCTCATGAATGAATAGATCACTGAAGAATCATTGTATCAGGCATACGATCAAGGAGGTTATAATTTGAGATCTAGGATTACTGCTAAAAAACCTGTGACCGTTGCTCCCAGAAAGAAGAATCCTGTCCTTACAAAGCAGCCTGCTCCTCCTACAAAAAGGATTGTTGCTCCTACAAAACAGATTATTGCTCCTTCAAAACAGCAGTAAAGGCCATTACAACCTTCTGCCCCTTATCAGATTTAGCTTAAAGCTCTAGTACAAGAGGTAAGAACTTCTGACAAATTGTCTTACTCTTTCAATCTTGAATCCGAAATTCAGAAACTGAAAATCCCTTTTCCAGTGATTGAGCTTATGAAAAATGATTCCTTCAAGTCATCTATATTGAAATCCCTTTAGCCAAAAACACCCATAGACACTGATTTTGTGAATTTGCAAGATGATAAGCCCTTAGTAACCCTAGGTCCTATGGTTGAAGAACTGGATGGGTCTTGTCCACCTTTCTACATATCCCTGAACATCCATGACAAAATTCTTCACAATTGTTTGCTAGACTCAGGAGCATCCCACAATCTTATGCCAAAAGCAATGATGGATGAGCTTGGACTTAGTATCACAAAACCCTACCATGATCTCTTCTCTTTTGACTCCAAGAAAGTCAAATGCCTAGGCCTCATAAAATATCTTGTCATAAACTTGTCTCGGCTTCCTTCAAATGTTAATTTTTCGGAATTTACTTCAATCTGATATAGGATCTTAAATGAGAGAACAATATGTATAGCATATCTACAACATATCAATAATGGACACAATAATGCAAGCACACAAGAGACACATAGTTTACTTGGGGAAAACCATAAAGGCGAAGAACCCCAATAACTTCCTCAGAGATAGATAGAGCAATGATACAACCAAAGTACAAGAGATTGTCTTCTCCTAGCAGCAGCTTCTCCTCCTCCACAAGTGCGCCACTCTCCAAAGAGTGTGTGTGAGAATAGGATGATAAAATAGAGTACCTCCCACACTCTATTTATACTTGACTTGAATTTCCTAATAACCTTTACTAGGTTGGCCTTAACTTAACCACATAACATAATGCTGACCGGGCCGACACCCAATAGGATGGTCTAATAACCCTTTGACCCACATGGCCAACCCCCAATAGGGTGGTCTAATAACCCTTTGACCCACATGACTTATATAGGGTTGACCCCAACAAGGTGGTCTAATAACCCATTAAGTATAAGTTACGACACTTACACTATAAATAATGATACTTCCATATAGAGGAATAATAACATCTCTATAGGAATACAAACACTTCTGTATAGAGGAATAATACCATCTCTATAGGAGTACAATATACATATATGAAATACATTCTGAAGTTACATATACATCAACATCAAAAAGCAAGGTAATGGATGTAGTAGTTTCTGATATCCCACCCAAGTTCAACATTCTCTTGTCCCGTTCATGGAGTAAACGACTAGGGGGTACCTTACAGATGGATTTGACTTATGCTATAATCCCGATGTTTAGAGGTGAAACTAAAAGGTTCTATAGAGAGAACCAGCTTTCCTATATCATCAGTAATGAAAAGAATTTTGTAAATCATCCCATTTACGCATTGGATACAGACTTTGGAGCATGTATCCTGCAAATAGATGACGACCAGCCAGTGCCTTTGCAGCTCACAAAGCCTACTTGTCAGGAATCTGAAGAAGTAACCACTTCTGTTTGGAGCATGTTTTTTTATGGTGCCAATGCTCAAGCTTCAGCAGGTAGAGATGTAGTTTTGATCTCTCCTTCGAAGGATGTTATGCATTTGTCTTATAAACTGGATTTCAAAACTACTAACAATATAGAAGAGTATGAGGCTTTGCTGTTGGGAGTTAAGGCTACCAAAGAAATGGGAATCATGTGCCTGAAGATATTTGGAGATGCAGAACTCATCATACAACAAGTGAACGACAATTTTCAAGCAAAGAATGTCAGGCTAAAGGCATACATAGATGAGGTATGGAAACTTAGAGATTCCTTTATGATTTTTGACATTTCTTATATACCTAGAGCTATGAACCACCTAGTTGATTCCCTTGTTGTCTCTGCTAGTACGTTCATTCCTCCTATGCCTCCTAAGCTGAACTATGAAATCCAAGTCAAGTATAGGCCATCCCTACTTGATAATGTCAAATTCTGGAAAGTCTTTGAGGATGATGATGAAAGGGAAAGTGGGTCAACATGATATTGTTTATTTTCCAAGCAATCATATACCTCGAGGTTTGGTACCTCTTGAAAGGATTTTTGACCATAATGATGTCCCTTTCAAACCTGCGGGAAAGGAGAATGACCTTGATGTCCATGAGCATAACATAGGCAGCCAAAATCATCCTAAATTCATAAATTTGTCTACTGAATTGACAGCTAATCAGAGGTTGGAATATTGCAGCCTTATAAAAGAATTTGCTGATGTTTTTGCTTGGGATATAGTGATCTAAAAACCTATGATGAAGATACCATTCAACATAGAATTCCTCTGGAAAAGGACACCATCCCTTTCAAGTAGAAGTTAAGGCCTATCAACTCCCTCCTATTACCTGTGATTGAGAAAGAAATAAAAAAGCTCCTTGATGCTAAAATCATAATCCCACTAAGATATTCTAAATGGATCACAAATTTAGTAATAATGAGGAAGAAAAATGGTGAGATCAGGTTATGTGTCGATTTTAGAAACCTGAACAAATGCTCCGAAAAAGACAACTATCCCCTACCCAAGATGGAGCATTTATTGCAGGAGCTAGCGTGATGTCATTCCTAGATGGATTCTCAGGCTACAATCAAATTTCTGTACACCCTGATGATCAGGAGAAGACAACCTTTACCACTCCCTAGGGTACCTTCATGTACGCTAAGATGCTGTTTGGGCTGATGAATGCCGGGGCCACCTTTCATAGGGCCATGGACATAGCCTTTGTGGGATTAAAAGATAAGTTTTTCCTCATATATCTTGATGATATCACTGTATACTCTAACAGTCACGAAGAACATTTGCAGCACCTAAAAGGGGTTTTCTGAAATGTAGACAATTTGGAATTTATTTGAATCCTAAGAAGTCTTAGTTTGCTCTCAGGGAGGGAAAGCTCCTAGGCCACATAGTTTTAGTATCTATACCAAGGTCGAAAAAGGATATTCAATATTTCCTCGGCAAGATAAATTTTGTCAGGAGATTTATTCCAAATTTTTCTGAGTTAGTGAAACACAACCTCCATGCTGAAAAAAGGATCCGAAATTAAATGGATAGAAAATGCAAGAAACTCTTTCGAAGCCATCAAGCAGGCTATCATGTAAGCTCCTATTCTGATTAGTCCAGATTACACCAAGGCTTTCTATATTTTCTCTTTTGCTTCCCATCACACAGTGGTAGCAGTCTTGTTGCAGAAAGATGATGAAGGCCTTGATCACTCAATTGCCTTCTTCAGCAAAACATTGAGGGATGCTGAACTAAAATACGATCCCATAGAAAAACAAGCTTATGCTCTGATCAGATCATTGAAGGCATTCCAAATTTATATCCTACATACAAAGGTCATAGCCTACGTCCCTTCAGCCTCTGTGAAAGATGTTTTAACTCAACCTGACATTGATGGCAAGAGAGCCAAGTGGATATCTAAGATGATTGAATTTGATATAGAAGTGAAGCCCACTAGGCTAGTAAAGGGGCAAGGCTTAGCCAAGATTATGGCTGAAGAAAATTGTGAGCTATTAGACATGAATTTCATCGGAATAAGTTCAGCAAGTTCGCAGATAGAAGTAGCAGCAACAGAGCAACATAATAGTCAATAGGTGGCTGAAAATTTATTTTCATGCGAGTGGTATTAAGGTATTATTCATTTTCTGCAAAACTTAGAGGTTCCTCCTAGATTTAGCACAACCCAAGCACGAGCTCTTAGGCTTAAATCTATTAAATTTTGCATAAGTAACAATCTACTGTATTGGAAAGATCCTGTTGGTGTTCTACTAAGGTGTCTAGATCAAGAAGAGTTAGTTCAAGTCATGCATCACTTCCATTCAAGCATATGTGGAGGCCATCATTACTGGAAAACTACAGCTCATGAGATTCTAAGGATTGGATACTATTGGCCTGTTCTTTTCTCTGATGTATACACTTTTGTGAAATCTTGTGACAAATGCCAAATATTTGCAGGAAAACAACAGCTAAAATCCTTTCCCCTGAAACCTATTGTGGTTAATGGTCCCTTCCAGCAATGGGGCAATGGTCCCTTCTAGCAACGGGGCCTTGATTTTATAGGTGAGATTAACCCTTCATCCAGTGGTCAACATAGATGGATCCTAGTAGCCACTGATTATTTTACCAAGTGGATAGAGGCAATTCCCACAAGGAAAGCAAATCATTAGGTGATCATGAAATTTCTCTATGAAAACATCCTTATCAGATTTGGTTGCCCAAAAAGGCTGGTAACTGAAAATGCACCAGCTTTTAAGGATAAAGCATTAGTTCACATGTGTGAGTCAATGGGCATTCAATTGGTACACTCTACTCCCTACTACCCTCAGGGAAATGGCCTCGCCAAGTCATCCAATAAAAGTCTAGTCAGAATCATCAGAAAGCTATTGGAAGAAAATCAGAAGAGTTGAGATTCAAAACTAAAGTTTGCTCTTTGGGTTGACAGAGTGACAAATAAAAAATCCATAGGGACTTCCCCCTTTAGATTGGTTTATGGTACTGATGCCATTTTCCCAGTTCAGCTAATCCTGCCAGTAACTAAGTTTTTTCAGGAGGAACAGGATGAGCCAAATGACATGGTGAGAAGAATGCTCGACTTGGTTGAATTGCAGCAGACTAGAGAATAGTTGGTGGAAAAGTTAGAAGCTCATCAAGAGAAGATAAAAAATACTTTTGACAAGAAGGCAAAGGTGGAATTTTTTTAGGTTGGAGACTGGGTTCTAAAATGGGATGCCACAAGGCAGGACAAGGGCAAGCATGGCAAATTTGATTCTCTATGGACAATTCCTTTTGTAATAACTCAAGTGCAGTAGAACAACACTTTCAAACTGCAAATTTTGGAAGGTGAAGAAATGTTCGGTGGCCCAGTTAATGGGCGATTTCTGAAATTCTATTTCATCTAAGGATTCAAAGCCTAGTCATTGTAAATATCATTTTTGTTTTCAGTTTTTTGCAAAATAAATCCATGCCCAATGGAACACTAGAAGATAGGTTTAGATTTTTGTTCTACAGGAAAGGAATTTGATCTGTGGTTCTTGGAACCTCACAAGGAGGTGTCCATCCTTGAGTAGGAGCCAGATGTTATCTCCTCAAATAAACATAAACTAGTTGTTTGTTTCTAGGTGATAGGAAGTCTTTCAAATTTTCATTTTCATATATATTTGAGGTTCTTTTTCAAGAGTTTGAAGTATGTAATAAAGTTTGAAATAAGAGTTGATGTTACTTTTTCTCCAAAAAAGAATTTTCCAGTTTCGGTAGCTTAGGCGGACATGGCAATTGTTCATTAGCTACCGAAAACCCAGTTTTCGACAGCTTATAGCGTAAAGGAAAAATTACTCAAAGCTACCGAAAGGGAAGGCACATGTCATGTATTGTGAAACAGTTTTTGGTGGATTAGGCGGATACGATGGTTGTTCATTAGCCACTGAAAAGCATGTTTCTGGCAGCTTATAGTTCAAAGGAAAAATTGTCCACAGCTACCGAAAGCAAGGGCATTTCTAAACACTTTTCCGGTAGCTTACATTGTCAAAGGTGAAATCATCAGCTACCAAAATTAAGTAGGTTTCAAACGGTGGAGATGTCTAATCAGGAACTTAATAATGAATTTTAAAGGGGATGCATCATTCCTTAACCACCAAAAAGGGTCACTTCCAGCAAAATACATGATCCCTAAAAAATAAAGCATGTTGCAATCACAATCTCACCCTATACCTCTAACGTCTACCGAATTTTGAAAAGCTGTACGTCCAGTTTGATCATGCAAAATTGACAAGTCATTAAACCCTCATGACTATTCTTTCAATTCACACCCCTCGAAGTTAGGTTCTGTAAACCGCGACATCCTTCCTCCTTCACTTTTACCACATCGTCGAGCTTACCTTTTCCCTGATTTCACGTCATTCTCTCAAGCTCAAATTTTAGCAGCAGGTGTCAGGAAGCAGCTTACAGATGAAGAAAAGTGGAGGAGTGGTCCTCAAGAAAGAATTAGATGACATCTATTACTTGGAGTCTCACCCCGAGGTATGTCAACTCTTTAAAGATGCAGGCTGTTATGAGTTTTGTAAAAAACTTCAAGGATCTCATCAGTAGGTAGCCGAGACGTTTGCTCTCACATTTGATGGCATAAGGGAAATAATTGGTAAGGAGGAATTCCAGGTAGACCAAGCCCTCATAGCCGAGGTGACAGAGCTTCCAATGACTGGAGAAAATTGGTTCAAGACTACTGTTAGAAAGGGTTTTAAATTTCGATCCTATCTGAAACCTGAGCATAGAAATCTTGTATGGAAGAAGGATATTCCTATGACCTATCTTGAGGAGAAATGGCAGCATCTATTGAAGTCAATTCTTGTTCATATAACCTGTGAGGGTAGATATAACAGGGTGTCGATTTATCATTTTAAATTAATGAATCATTTCACTGGTAGGAGACCCTTAAATCTCCCTTTTTATCTCTACAAAAGCCTAACTAAAATAGCTCATCAAGTCAGAGCCCAACCAACCAAAATCACAGGTAGACTATACCACCATGGTTTGATCAAACTCATAGTTTCTGAGTTACTGCAAAGAAGAAACATGAATTGGGCGTTTTTCCTTTTCTGGAATGAATTTGAAATAGAGCTACAACCAGAGGATGACAAGAAGTCTTCTACTCCTAGAAGTGGAAAAAGGAAGAGGAGAGCCATTTATCCAATCACAGTCGATCCCCTTTCCTCAGCTCTCAAAGTTCAGAAGGCTAAAAAGAAATTAGAGTTCAGTTATAAGATAGCGGAAGAAGGAGCTGGTTAAAAAGGCAAGAACATCCTCAACCTACCATACAAAGATTCCGAAGATGATGAGTAGTATAAAACTGAAGTAGGATGCAAAAATTTGCCTTCACCTACACCTGAGGAAGAGCCAAATCAAAAAATTGCTGAAGAATCAACCAACCAATCAAAGAATCCCTCATCTCAGAAGATAAATCAACTTCTAAGATAGGTGTATGAGCTCGAACTACTTCAGAGGGTGATCAAGGAAAAGAATGAAAGGTTGACTGAAAGAAATACTGAACTGTATACCTCCTTTCAAGGGTTAACCAAAAAGCATAGCAAGTTGCAAGGGAGAAATATAAGACTGATAAGAGACAATATTAGATTGAGGAGGAAGGTTGAGCTTCTAAGAAATAAGGAAATGACCCCAAAACCCAAGCCTAGGGCACACTCAGACCTTTACACCTTCACAGCAACAGTCATCAGTTTTTCTGACACTCTGGTTTTGGCCCAGGATGAAGAAAAACCCAAACAGGAAGGAGATGATTAGCTGAGGTTAGAAAACACAGTTTTGTCAAAGGTTTTACAGGCTAGATCAAACACAGTTTTTGGGTGGCTTAGGCGAACATGGAAATTGTTCATTAGCTACCAAAAAATCCAAGTTTCGGCAGCTTACAACATACAGATAGGACTCTTCTAGTTAAAAAAAAGAGAGGCAAGTTCCAAATAGCTAAAAAGTGTCTTGGTGGCTTAGGCGAACATGCTAAGTTGTTCATTAGCCACCAAAAGTAGAGCTTTCGGTAGCTAACAAAATTAAAACCCAACCTTTCTAGCTACCGAAACTGCAGAATAACGTAGGAGGCTGCTTCTTTGTACAAGACCTGACTTTTGTTGATCCAAATGCTTCGAGGACGTTTTCTAATGATAGATAAGCATTTAAAGGCATCATGATCAAAATTCTGCTCCAGATTAAAAGGTGCCAGTGAGGTAAGAAGGGGAATCTTCTTGTCTATTTTGGGAAAAAGATGGCCTGTCAACCCTCTAGGCGGCAGTTTCAACCTTACTCATCAGTCTTCGAAGGCTTGCTACAACTGTCGAAGATAGGATGACCAGTAAGATGACGGTTACCCTTTTAATGTAGGACTCTTTCATACTTTTCATAAATATGTTTTAACTAGCTATTTTTAGTAGATTCGATCCAGTTTTTCAGGATCTTGAACGTTTTTGTAAAGGCTATAAATCTTGTGACTTATGTAGAAAAAGGGTTCAATTTTGGAGACTTTTTTCATACATTGTGAACTCGAGCTTCTCATTTTCATAATAGTAACACAAGCTTCTTTTGCCATTATTTGTTCAGACTTTCATTTTCCTAGTTGTTCTTTACTTGCACCTGAATATGGAATTCATGTTAGTTATGTTTGTCTAATGATTGATAGCTTTCAACTTGTCAATTCATCCATAAATTGGAACCTGCAAGTATCTTCCTTATTTTATTTGGCCATTCCTATACAAATTATGTATATGTTTTCTGTTGATAAAATAAGCATTCTTCATACTTTCATTTATCTATAACTCTCTAAGCAGTGATAATTTAAAGCCTTGTTGATACTTGTTGTGTTCATGCATGTCTAGAGGGAGTGAGGTTTGATATAAGTCATCCGACTTGATCCACTTTGAGTAAATTATTGAGAATAATATTAAGTTACCAGGCTCTTTCGACTGCAACCTAGAAAGACTCCTAGAGAGCTAACAGTACACTTTCAACGGTGGAAGTAATCAACTCAAAAGTGTTTCTTGGTCCAAGTGTCAAGGCTATGCTGCTTTATTGGTTTATGGCCATGACAATAAAAATAAGCAGATTGTCATACTTTTATCTACATAACTGTTGCCATTGTTCTTTGTGCCAGAATTTGAAATAGTTATTAAGCATCAGTACAATTTTTCATTGTTCTAGAATTTATAATAGTAAATTTCTATCGATACAATTGTTCTTTGTGATAGAATTTGAAATAGATAATATCCATCAGAACAATTGCTTTGGGGCAAAGCAATTCAAGTAGGAGGCACTATTATGGCTGTTGCTTAGAATATGCATTGTTTCTAGCCTAGAAGAAATGTCATTATCATGCTCAGCAGTGAAGAAACTAAGTTTAAACAACCAGTTTCATGTTAAATGGGCTAGGCATAGATTACAGGTGCTTTAGTCTTCAAATAGGATAGCTTTGTATGGAAGCTTAGAATATGTATTGTTTCTAGCCTAGAAGAAATGTCATTATCATGCTCGGTAGTGAAGAAAGTAAGTTTGAACACCCATTTTTGTGTTAGATGGGTTAGGGGCGTTGATTAAGGATGATTTAATCTAAGAATAGGATACCTTTGTTAGAATTAATAGACACTAGGTTGGGGCATCCGACGCCGGCTATCCCTTTTGTGGTAACCATATTTTATATTTTTTGTATAAGCATTGTTAACCAAGTATGTGATTATGGGCCTCTTGGTTAGATCCACCCATGGACTTTGGATTAGAGATTTTATGTATCCCTTTGAATATTTATAGGCATTAGCAAAGAGAATGAGGGTATGTAAACTTTTGATCTTGTTGGTATTGCTTAGGAGACTACGCTGGCCCAAGTACATCATTCCCTTAAAGTACAGAAAGTATTAAAGTACAAAAAAGCATGAAAGAGATTGCCTAGCCATTATATCCCATTCTGGGTGCCTTCACTTAGAGTTAGCAAATACTCAGCTTGGAGTACCACAAAGGGATGACAATGCAACAGAAATTCAATTGATGTTTAGCAGTTTATGGAAGAAATAAGAATGGTACAATTGAAGTTCACTACCATGAAAGTGGGAGCGATAATCAAACAATGAGGGTGGCTCTAAGGGAACGGGATCAACAAGTGGCAGATACAAGCCATTTTTCCCAAGGCATTGGCACTAAATCCAAAAACAGGCAGACAGATTGGAAAATGCAGACATCTGACCCTACATAGCATGGGTATAAGCAGTACATACTGAAGGATCAGATTCCTTGTACTTGTTCCAGGAACTCTACCCACATACCAGACATGTACTTGTGCCGCACCCTGCTGTCGTACACTGTAGTACTTTCATGTACACCACTGTACCCCAAGCGAATTTTGATATATATCCCAATTTTGGGTATGTTGATGCTGATTTCAGCATGAAACGTATGGTTTTATAATAATTACAAATCCATTAAGCATGAAGTTAGGGTGGGATTAATAGTAAACCTTAAAACAACTAAGTGTTGGCCCCTTTTATACCAAAAAAGCTCTAGTTTCATGCTCACTTTTGCAATTCGGTTCGGGTGTGTGAACCTAGAAGAGGACAGCAGAGAAGAGGAGGGGAAGTAGGAAATTGCTCATTGTTTCTCTTACAGGAAATTGGTGTCCAGCGGTTCAACACTCAACATTATTCACTATTTTTGGCATTCTTCACTCCCCAAGTCCCCATGTTTTAGTTTCATCAAGTTTCAACTTGTAGATTTTTTTGTTTGTCATTTCCACACCATGTCCAAACAGGGAAATAATTTCAAACCTCAGCATCCATTGTGGAAACACTGTGTGAGGATGAAGGGGCCCAAGGGTGCCAGGGGAACATCAGAAATCAAGTGCACACTTTTCCCTACATGTTGGGAAGATACATATACAAGTATTAGAGGCCAATTCCTAAAATTTAAAAAAAGGAGTTTACCTCCAGCGACAGTGCTAGAGGATGACCTTGTACTAAGAGTAATGATTACCTGGACATCCTGCTCACTAAGGAGCTATCTCTACTCAATGATGATGATGCAGCTATAGAGAACATGAAGCCTTGACTACTAGTACTCAGCTATGTTGTTTTTCATTTTGTAGAAAACTAGAAATGCCATTGGATCATTTTTTATGTACTTGGTTTCAAAATTAGGACTCGATAGTACCAGTCCACTAAAACCTAGAAGCATAGCAACAAATCTATGAGAATACATGGTTTCAGCTGTGCCATAGAATCTTAGATATGGAAACATAAATAATCAATGGATGTAGCCATATATATAGTTGTCTATATGGATAATGGAGCCAAAGCATTATTACACTGAGCAAAGATTAAGCTGAGATATTTCAAACTATTTTAAAGCAATCCAAAGGAAGAGAATATGCACTTTCCTTGGTCTTTGATTGCATGAGGGAAAGCAAGTGTTCCTTTGCATAGTCATCATTTAGAACATCGACAAATGTTGCTTGAGAAACACGCAGAAGATGGGAACCTGTTGCACCATTTCTAACAATGTTCTTGAACAGGTACATGGGTAGAACCTCCGATACTAATTCTTGTTGTATCTTGAAGAAAAGGTTCTTGTAGCTGTTAGGAAATTGCAATTGCAATGGAATGAAATTTTTTGTTGGTTGTTAGTAAGAGGATTGAAAGAGAAAAATGAACTTTCCAATTGCTGAGTGCAATAGAGATGCATAGTAGCTATGAGATCAAATGGCAGCATACGGTTGCAGTATCTTGTATCTTTTCCCCATGTTTAACACAAAGCTCATAGTTCCTATTGTCTTGTTCACATGAAATAACAAGTGCTGCAATAGAACCAACAGAGTAAGCATTTGTTGAGATTGACAAAGCATGTATTGTTGTGTCCGGTGCCAATTTGTGTTGTTGGAAAACCTGTGGAATTGTTTCCACAGTAGTTTGTTGGTGTAGAACAATACAATGATTTGCATCTGCTCTATCATGAACCCCTTTGTTTCTAGTTATGAAATTTGAGATCCGCACACTGCTTCCAGGGGTGAAATATTTCATGAAATGTGAGACAAGGGTGTTGTTCATGTTAACTGCCACTGATAACTGACCGTCTTTGTCTATAAGATCAACATGTTCCAACTCTATTTTGTTTGGTGAATTTGAATTCCTATTGCATGTTGGTCCATACAAGGCAACCACATCACCTTCAAATACATTTGAATGTGATGGTGAAGAAAGTTCCATAATACAGCATGACGTGGTTGGCATTTGTTTTGCTCTGCAAGAAGTAGGAAAATTGCAAACTATATTCAGATACATGAATTATAGAAATAAAGGGAGAAAAGAAACAATGATTCATGCAGAGAAGAGTGAAAGAAAGCTAGTGCATAGAGAAATTAAAGTGGTCTAACCTTTTTGAGCCATAATTGGTAGTTTCCTTGGAGATGTTGGCCTCATATTTGTTTGAAGTACCTCTTTTTGCAGCCATGTTGTAGTTGATAATTTTTTGTAAAAACTGTAGATGCATTTTTTTAGTTTAGCTCGTGTACATGGATTGATGGAAATTGCTTAGAGCTGTATATGCATGTTTTTTAGCACTTTCCATTTGCAACATCAAACTGTGAATAATTTGAAGGGGATTGAAAGACAAATAGCATGATCATCTGTCCAATAGGCTTCAGAAATTTGTAGTTTGACATGGTGAGATGGCAATGTTGTCCAAAGATGGTCAAGCAAGGAGCCATAGGTTGTTGTTGGTTGTGTCGTGTGCAAAGAAAAATTATTGCTATGCATAAAAGAGGCAAATGCATTTTGTCCATTGCAAGTTTGCGACATGTCAATATTAAAGTCACCAGCAAAGATGATATATTCATTCCGATAACTATTTTCTATGGTGTAAAGAACAAGTGAATATACTTGATCAATTGGCGTACGTGGTGCGATATGGACATTTGCTAATGTGACAATAGTATTGTTAATTGGAAACCATGAGATTGTTGCCTCAACAAAGTCTATTGCATATGTGAGTTGTTTCTGAATAGCCATGTTTTTTTGAATAACATGTAATAAGACCATCGACATTGTATATAGATTGATAGGAATATTTTTCTTGAAGAAGAGAATTAGCTGCCAATGAATTTGTATGTTTTTCTTGCAAACACAGGATATCGGTTTTCATTATGTCATAGTCATTGAAAATATTTTCTATATGTAGCACAAGGCTTCTTGTGTTCAATGAGCAAAGATGCAAGTGGTCTTTATTCTCAATTGTCAAAAAGCCATGTGGAATTCCAAAGATGCTTCACTCTGGATCCTACCTATTTCCACGGAAACTTTATACAAGAGGCAAAAATTCTTGTGCTCTAATTTGTTTAGTAGGTATAAATGGTTCATGTCTTTAACACGTGACAATGCAATATATACTAGTCCATGTTGGGTGTTTCCTTTTGGGTCAAATTCCAAGTTGTCCATTGTAAGTTCTTGTGACCCGTGGATAGTTCATGCACATGCTAATTAGATTGGGAATTATTGTCGAAGTATATGTTTTTTTGATGTGGATTCCATTTGTCTAGTAATTCGTGTGATAGGTGTCCATGTACAAGGAATGCCTACTGCAAAGTGATTCTGCATTTTTGCTCATTGCATTGCGCCAGTTTATGGTAGGCTAAATTCAATCCAGACTATGTCAATTCCATTTGATGTAAAGTCTCTAAAGATGCCTTCAGCACCATTTACAAGTCCATCATCTATAGCAAATTTTCCTCAAACTAGTTGAACAAGCATATTTTATTTCAAGACTATTGCAAATAGCAAGTCCATCTGGCCATTTTGAAATGAGTTGAATTCTATCGTGTCTATTTTCTTGTCGATTGATTGCAATGTATATGACTTTGTTTGGACAAATGCCAGCATCTTTTTGTTGTGTTCATCAACATCCTTGTTTCTATAAAATAGGAAGGGGAATGTTGGGTCATTTGGCGGCATTCTATAGCAATGCCTATTCAAGAAGGCAATGTCATTGTCTGTTTGCGAGTTTGTTCTAATTCTATTCAAGATTGAAATGAAGGTTAGGTTTTCTTGTCTCACAACTTGTGTGAGATGGAAGCATTTGATATTATGTCTCCAGAAATGATAAGGCAATGGATGTGAGTCAACATTCACTTGTTCAAAAACCCAAGAATCTTTGATAGGTTGTGCTTGACAGAAGTCTCCGCAAAAAATAATGTCCAAATTGCTAAATGGACAGTTGGGAGTATGCATAATTTCGTGCAATATTTTGTCAATGCTCCATAGCATCCGAGCACCAATCAAGGACGCTTTGTCTATTAGAATGAGATGCAATTGTTCAAAATCCTTGGACAATAGGTCCAATGAGTTGGATCTTAGTGGAAGCATCTTTGTCATTGTCAAAAGGAGGCGAACTGCAGAATGCACAGTAACACCATCTACATTTTGTGCAACTCTTCCAGTAAATGCAAGTATAATGCCCTTTTTCTAAGAGGATCACTATGAAGATCCATGTTGTGAAAATGCAAAAGTCCATGGTAAATTGCTTTTGTAACGAATGTTTTTCCTATGCCTGCAGCTC
The DNA here is from genome assembly GCA_027924585.1 of Larix kaempferi. NCBI lineage: Eukaryota > Viridiplantae > Streptophyta > Pinopsida > Pinales > Pinaceae > Larix > Larix kaempferi. The sequence goes on along the minus strand of BSBM01000274.1, from coordinate 21,047,278 downwards.
CAGTCACGAACAGATGAATTGGTGTGGTTGGGTTAGCTCTCTTTCTCATTATGATTTCCTTTACTATTGCTTCTTGTTATTTGTTAAGTTTTTTTCTAATGAAATAGTATGCCTCTTTGCTAATGTTGTGGGGAAGTTTCATAGTTTCAAATGCATTATCATATTGCATTGCAATCTTCTTGGAGAATGCTCCATGCATGAGATCGTTTTTAGTGTCATACTTATCAGATATATAAAGGTTAGTTTGCTTTTCGCAAAGTGTGTCTGTCATAAAAAGTTGTTCATTTCTTGAGTCAATTATCTTGGCCACTATGTCAATGTCACCCCAAGTGGGCTTTGTTTTGGCTATGAACTTTTGTTCAATTTGTTCTATGAAGGATATATGTGGCAGGTATGCTTCTGCCCATGTTTTTGTATCCTTTTTAAGAACATTTTTGTTTTGTCTAAAGGGGACAAACAACATCAATTTTTCTCTGTAAAAGTTTTCTGGGTCTTTATGCTCATTATATCGAACATAGCGCATGATTGCAGGTTTCTTTCTTTTTCTAATGCGTGAGATGGAGCATGTGTAACAAGACGCATATTCAGACGAGGTAATTTGTTCAAGCTCGGAAGGCCTTGCAGTGTATTTTTCAATTAGTGATGGGCACAAAATGTTTTATGAGTCATCTGGCTCTTGTTGAAAAAGTTTTTGGGTTTTTAAAACATAGATTCTTTTGTAAGTTGGCCCTGTATTAATGAATATAGTTTTCCTGGAGCTTGCATGTAAAGGCAATGAAAGCACTATATAGATAGGTTGTCGAATGGACATTTGCTGCATGTTCAAGAGTGCATTTCCAAGTTTGCGAATTGTTTCAATGTTTCCATCATTGTCAAGAAGGCATTTCTCTTTTATTTTTTTCAAGGCAGTTGTCATTGTCCAATCCATTTTTGTAATGTAGGAGCTACAGTAGGTTGCTGCAGCATAGGCATCAAGGATGAATTGTGCATCTGTGTTTGCATTCCATAAGGCTGGGATTTGTTTGGAGAATGCATTGATCCACACATTAGCTGGGTCTCTTTTCAAAAGCAAAGCAGGATGTTGCAAGATTGGACGAAGAAGAACAAGGTATTCATCCTTTGTTATGTTGAGTTCTGAAAGAAACATGTCAAAGGACATAGTTTTTGGGAAAGTCTTTTGTTCTAGAACTAGGAATAGTTTCTTTGCTTTGCCAATTGTTTTATTGTCAGCATTTTCTACAGGTTGCAAAATGGTAGTTTCGTCCATTGGAGGAAAAGGAAAATTAAATCTACAACGAGAATGTCGATGTTTTTTGCAAGACTTTGTATGATGATGCATTTGGATCTTGGTCAATTCTTCAGAAAGAAGAGAAGAGTCGGAAGAGAGGTATTTATCAACAAATCTTGTGACATTTTTATCAGACGTTTTCCCATAGACAGGGGCATCTTTTGTCCATATCAAAGCATGATCATGTTCATTTCCTCTACTTTGGAATTCAGTGATGAAAAATTAGTCTACTACTTCTTCGAATAATTCATTGTTTGTCAAAATCAAAGCTCGCATTGCTGACATTCTATGTCTATAGTAACGACTACAAGCCACTGGATTTTCTTGTATCAATGTTTCAATTGGCTGAGCATCGTGTTCTTTGCCAGTTTTGGGAGAAATCCTATCTGCATTTTTTTGTAATGCATTACAAAGAGGAAGCCAAATATGTTCAACACTGGTGAAAGTGACAAAAAAAGTCGGGGGCCCAAGTTGTCGAATCATTGCAAAGACATCTTTTCGTATATGTTCGAAGTAATCAGAAGATGTACGTATGCTTTTTAAACACTGATAAGAAATTGGTGATTTTAATTTTTTTTGAAGATTTGCTTTATATTTTACGTCCTTTGCAACAAGAGGTTTTCCCTTTATCTCTCCTTTTCGTATTGAAATCCATGAAGAAACATGGATTTGCTGAATCAGAACACGAACTGCTTTAAAAAAGGTATTTGTTTTGTGTCTTGCAAAGTCTGTTGACACATGTTGCAATTCCCATTGTGACTTTCGTTGATAAGTAAATCGTTTTGCGATATCTTCAGGTCGATTGTAGCCAAAGAACAATGTAGGGAAATTCAACTCTTCAGAAAATTTGTCTTGGAAAATGCCCAATGGTTGCAATCCTTCAGAAGGTGCAATTTGTATAATATCATTTTCCAGATCATCTAGTTGATGAGATTTCCCATAGCCATGTACCATTGTTTCATTGGCAAGTTCTAGATCTATTTTGTAGTCACTCGAATCACTTGTGCTTGTGTGTGTTGGGGACTGAGTAGGTATTGCAATGTTTTTTTTAACAATTTGCTCCACTTAGTCTCAATAGTAATGTTCTCGGATCTGTAAAGTGGGGTGTTGCAGAGGTAATTCAAAGTAGTCATAACAATATAAGGGCAGACATTTCCAGAAAAAAAGCACTCTTGTACTCTAGTTTCCTTTTCAATAGAACTGCAACTGTTTCTGAAGTTTCAAAGCTTATAGGCAAAGCCTTTTGTATCTTGTTCAAGTTTGCAGGGACATTAATAATGGTTCTTGTAAGTGCATTTTGTGCTCTTGTGTATCCTAATGGTCTTATTTGAGCAAAATCTAGTCTTGGTGACACCAATCTTTCTTCCAATTCTGTTAGAATTGTGACGGAATCTATTTTTTTATTGCAACGAATTTGCGAAGGAACTACAAATACAGGTATCTTTTCTTTATGAAGACTATTTTTTCATTTTTTGCATATTTCTTGATCTATGTCAATTGTCTTTGAGCTAGAATCCATGCACAAGGTTGCATAGTTCTGCATTGCAATATTGTCAACTTTGTTCATGTCCTTTTTGAATTGCAACATTTCACAGACAATGCAAGCATATGTCAGTGTATCCTGAATACGAGTCAAATAATCTTTTATTGCTCTACTCGGTTTTGCTTTTTTTTCTTCCTAACTGGGAGAACATGATTTTGTGTTCATGTTCTTTTTTTAGATTGTGCAACGTTTCAACTCTGGTTCCATTGTTTTTTTTACAAGTGCTTGTTGTTTCTTTCAAAATTGCTATTGGTGCTTGTTCTGATCTAGAACCATGTTCTCTTGTAACTCTAGAACTATTTTTTGACATTGTGCTATTTGCAAGGCAAATTTTCTTTGCTTGGCCATAGGTATCAATGTCTACAAGCCAGTTGCATGGAATGGAATTTGTCTCTTGGTCTTTAAGCAATGGCCAAAAGTGCACATGCGAATTGTCAATAGAAAAATGCATTAGAAAGATTGTATTTGTAGAGCCATTAGTTGGCTAGAATCTTTGTGCAAATTTCTTTGTTTGCATGATCCAAATGTTTATGTTGATATTGAAAAATTTAGTTATCCATTGCAATGCAAATCCATTGCCTTGGAGTCTTCCTTCTCTACATGTCATTGACAAGTTTATAACAAAGGCTTCTAGGTTGGCAATACATTGCTCCTCCATAATGCGTTTATGATGTAGATGTTCTCCGAAGCAACTAATTGCTCTAATATCATTTGCATTGTAGTGATTGCAAAATGTTTGTGCAATTGCTTTGCGAAAACAAAGGGCATCAAAATTCGGTAGCATGTCGCAAATTGACTGGAACAATGAGTCATGGAATTTAATGAAAACCATGTAGACTGGGAAGAGATGTTGTTTGGACAACTCTTGTTCAATTGATGCTATTTCTATTTGTACATATTGATCATTGTTTGCAAACGGAAATGTGGGTCGTGCAATTTGCATACGTGGAATGCCTATCCTTGTTGTATATGATAGCAATGGATTGAAGTGTCCATAACATGTTACTTGGTCATGGAATAAAATATAAAGTCCATGCTTACCATTATTGCCTTTGAAACAAAGGTATCTTTTTCCTTTTTCAAGTGACCAAACTGAGACCGAGACATCCAACCACTTTGAGAACCATTTGACACAAAAGACGTCACACCATAGACCAGACTCTGAAGAAGTGTGCAAATATGTAGCGGAAAGAGCCATTCGATGAAGATATGCATCTGAATCATTGACACCATGCAACTCTCATAAAATAAAATTGCTCAATTCTGTCTTCATTGAATGCAATGCCTCTGGATCTTTGCAACTTAAACATGTCCTGAAATGATTTACTATCCATTCTCTAATTTCAATTGATGAATATTGAAAATGTAGTAGGACTACAAGTGCATCAAACAAACAATCTCCTGCATGATAATATAAATCTTTTAACCTAAAAAATCCATGTCTAGCCAAGGCGCAATCAAATTTTTGGACATGAAGGCCATTGACTTCAAAAGCACATGATTTATCGTGGAAGGTTTTGTTGCAACAGTTTCCTATTTGCATTTTCATTTTAGAAAATGGAAAATGTGTCTATAGAACAAGATTTGTAGAATAGAGCATAACTTGCTTGTGTTTGCTACCTTTGCAAGTGGTCGATGCAACAAGAGAAAGATCTCCTTTGACCTGGAAACATGCATGTGTCAAAGGAAGCACAAGTAACTAGAAAAAGGTAGATGCTTCTAGAGAAATTATATCATAGTCTAGCCAATAAAGGATGAATATTAATCATTTCTCATAAAAATGTTTTTTGAATTTGCTGATTTGAAAATGACATTCGTTTTATTTACAAATTACATGAATAGGCAAGAACATGATTACAAGGAAACTATATCAATATTTTGACTTTATAAAGAGCACATGCATATCTCGACATGTATATCTTGACTTAATTAAGAAGACATGTATCATAAACATAAGAAATCAATTGTCACTCTAAAAGGTACCTATGTACAAAGAAACCTTAGTATTATGACTAGGAGTTGACTACTATACTAGGAGACGCACTTGCCTAGAAGCATGATTGCTAGAGACGTGGAGAAAGTCACTTAGCCCTACGAGATAGATCTTTTAGTTTGGATACAAGACTTCAAGATACCTGGATGAAGGAGCCATACTTCACGGATGTGCATTGGGCATAAGAGGACATTTGGAACATCACTAGAAACATAGGACCTTGCATACGACCTTGCATAAGGGGACTAGGGTGTTGAGTCCAAGGCACATCATGGTTTGAGGGTGCGCTACGTTGGGGTTGGATAAATGTTAGCATGACAAATGCCATCCTGTAGTGTAAAGTGTTCCATGTGCAAGTGTTTTTTGGACTTAGGTCGAAGGCTACATATGTCGTGTGCTTGTTCTATGTCCACCTCTGACACCTATTCTATGTAAAAGGATTCCACACCTATTCTATGTAAAAGGATTCCACACCTATTCTATGTAAAAGGAAGAGAGAGCCTTTGGAAATGGTATTCCATTGATAGTCTTGAGTAAAGGTGTTGGCAGTTGTGTTGATGTAGGAGATGAAAACCCTGTTCTTTCAACAGTCAAAACCAAGGATGGTAAAAAAAATCCTTGAAAACCAGCACCAACAATATTCAAAAAGGCCTATGCTTATTTGATGCAAAGAGGCCTAGGATTCATGCAAGTTGCATGGGATGTTTGCAATATTCCTAAATGTATGCACTATTCTCAAGAGGGAAGGGCGATTTGGCTTGATTGATGCTGCACCTTAGGTGTATTTTTGAAGGCAAGTGCGTGGTCAAATGTTTAGAGGTATCAATGTCGTGGCAAGATCTTTTTCGACATAGGGTACTTTCAACACAAGATATTGGCAAGGTCTGTGGGATTTTTGGTCTTTGTGACATCATCTCTTCCCCCTCCCTATTCAAGGTAGGTGGATCCACCTTGTTTTGGAGTACTTGGGAATCCTAGAAATTAGTGTCTGGGTTGGTTCGGTGGCAATGGGAGGGTGGTTGGGTCGGTTGGAATCTCACCTCCTCCAAATTTGGAGTTGGCATGATCAAGAGATTTGTATGGGGAGTTGTTGGAATTTTAAGAATGCCAATTGAGTCATAAGGGTATATTTTATTGGTGTGATTTATGAGACCTAGGGGTAGGAGTAGAGATCACCTATGTAGGAGTTTAGGATCCTAGCTTCTAATTGTCCTTTTATCAAAGAGTTGCTCTCCTTTATTCCATATTTTGAGTTGTTTAAAATAAATATCGATATGCCAAGTTCTTTTTGGATGGATTGCAACTGAAGTTTTGGTATGTCACTGCTATAGAATTTTTTTCAGCATCTCTATTTAGCATTGCATTAGGGAAAACCTGTCTCACATGTGCTTCATTTGAGGTCGACTTTAAATCTGGAGATCCCTTGGATACATTGTCTCCACAGCGTTTGATCGGTGCGAATTTTGTATAAGTTGCACGTTTTTTGCTTCATTGGTTATCTATTGGGAGGTCCCCTCAAAGGCTAGGTTGGCTAAGAATTGCCTCTCAGATGGTCTCTACCTAGTTTTTCAATGACAAGAGACAATTAAGGCATATCTTTTGGGATTGTTGGTTTGCTAAATGGTGCCAAATCTTCGTCAAGGATCAGTATTCCCATTTGTTTCAGAATAAGCTATATTGGCAAGCCACCTTATTTGGTGATGGGCATTCTATTTTTCATGATTCCTTCTTTGCTCTATAGCATTGTTTACAGATTTTTGCATCTTTTGTGATTTGGAAACTTGAGTGTAAGTATGTGTTTTCCCTAGAGATGAGTTCTATGTTGAATTTTATTTATGTATGGAAACATGAGGTACCACGAACTATTGGCTAAGGTTGAATTGTTGATCAAGGATGCCAAGAGTTTTGATTATGCTATACTCTAATTTCATTTTTTCCCTAGTAAGTCTCAAGAAGAGGTTATGATAGCCATGGTATATACCCTTCCACGCTTTGCATTTTTGTATGTAAAAATGTTCATGTGAATATAAGAAGTATTTTTCAAACAAAAAAAAATCGATTGAAGGAACAAAGAACGATGTACCTTCTAGTTCAGCCACGTGGGGTTCACTCAGTGAACTTGTTACATAGCATGACCATTCACATGATATTAAAGAATATCCCTATTTTCACTAAATATTGGAAAATGCCTCCTAAAATTGTATTGTTGAACCCCCCTCCCAATATGCCTTTCCAATTAAGAAAACCCCTCAATTCACCAGATATTGTAGGTATCCATTTTTATCAACCCATTTTTAATACCCCCTTTATATAATATTATCAAGTTGTAACAAACAGAATCCCTAACACATATTAGTATAAGCAAACAATATGCTAAATAAAATAATAGTATAACGCTAATAATGATCCCATTGGGATTGCAGGGCGACTGATTAGTCTATAGCGTTGGATAGTGGAAGACCCAACAAAATAGTATTGGGGAAGGAAAAATGTGTTAAAGGAAACCCAGTGAAGAGATCAACATAACAAAGAATGTAAAAGACTGATAGTCCACTAGTTAGTGCAATTCTTAGAAAAGATGAGAATTGCAAATGTTTCACACCATAGCCTGCCAATCTACCAATTTTAGATTATGTAAATACAATTATATCCATATAGAGCTAATGTTTTCTATAAGCTTAATAAATTAAACTCCATAAAAATGTAAAATTGAAACCCTTTCATGGATGCACTCCCCTACCTTCCTATCGAAACAAACATCTTGGTTCCAGTGAGCCAAGAAAGATTGATCTCACTTTTCTTAGTTGTCGTGGAGCAAGGTTTGATTGAATCTCAATACCACATAAACCCCAACCTAAAAAATGAAGATTTAGATCTTTAACTCGAATGCCTACAAAAAATACAATATAATTGTTCAACTCTCGAACTCCCAATTACCTACATATCTTAACTTAAAGATGAAAAACAATATAACATCAATTCAAACCAAGCCTAAATAATTTATTAAATGAGGATTGCTCAAGGCTAGTACTCCAAAGAGACTTCCATCGATATTATCATATTTATGCAAAACTTAGGATCATTATAAGCAATATCAAATAAAAATGGAGGGTCCGTAAGTTTTAGGTGGGTATGAATTGAGTCCATGATTTGAAGGTATGAATAAATCCCAAGATTTGGAGGTTATTCCTCATCCCACCCAAATAAAATAACCCCCAGTATTTATATTAATATGTCAAATTAAAAAACCCCTTAATACGGAGCAATATATTTTTGAGGTTTTTAAGAGTATTCAAACCCCCAATATGAACGGATGTGATATGATATTTCCCCGCTAGTGAACCCCCCCACGGGGGCTTCACTCAATAAACCGCTATCATAGCATGTTCCTTCGTGGAATATGAAACAATACCCCTAATTTCACTAAATATTGGAAAATTCCTTCCAAAATCGTTCTTTTTTACCCCCTCCCAATATGCCTTCCCAATTTAAAAAAACCCCTATTTTCACTAGATATTGTATGTATCAATTTTTTCATTAACATTTTTAATACCCATTTATATTTCTACCTAGTATATTGATATGATACCCTTCTTATGACCCCACATGCATTCTACAATGCACCTTGCTTCTTTCGATGTATATTGTGGATGCACATTACTTCACCCAAAATGCAATTACTCAACCACTTATCATTATGATTTGCAACATCTAATGGTCTAATGTGTTGATGTATATGTAACTTCGAAATGTATTTCATCTGTGTATTTTATATATATTTATTGTACCCTTATAAGAGATGTGTTATTCCTCTATAAGGAAGTGTCGTCATGTGGATTGACAAGTGTCGCAAGTGTGTGTACTTGCCGATGGGTTATTAGACCACCATGTGGGGTCGGCCCTGAATTATATATAATATAATGTGGATGTATCTAGATAGACAAGTCGGCCCCATAAGGTCACTGGGCAAAAAGGTTAGTATAAATAGAGATCGAAGATCTCTATTTTACACACTCGAAAAAGTAACTCACTCTCACTTGAAAAGTGGTGCACTAGTGAGGAGGAGGATCATCTGCTATCAGGATACTATCTCAGTGTTATTTGGTTGTACTTTGGTTGAGCCATTGCTCTCTCTATCTCTAAGGAAGTTGTGGCGTTTTTCACCTTAGGGTTTTCCCCACGGAAACTCTGTGTCTCTTGTCTTTATGCTTTTGATTCTTGTGATGCTTGTCATATTGTGATTGTCATGCATTGATATACTGTAGATGTTATTCTCTCAGCAAAGATCCTAGAGTATTGTGAATTAATACTCAAAATTTAACATGGTATCAGAGCTAACCTGAGAAGAAGACATTTTGCACTGACGAAAGCTTGAGTTCCTTGTTTATTGGGTTTCTCTCCATAGATTTTTGAAAATCAGTATAGTAGATTGACTCAACTCATCAAGGCGCATCTATCTGTCCAGTCATAATTCAATTCTGAGCATTTTCAGATTTGGCCCTAAAAATTAGGGTTTCCACAAAATAGGAATTTCTGGAATCTGAAGACACAGCTGGAAGCTCCTTGCAAAAATCTAAGTTTAGATCTTTGGATTGAGATTTTTGGCTGGGTAGATCTCCGAGAAACTCAAACCCTAATTCAGGGCTCTCCCCAGTGAACCCGGGAGAACAAAAAGGCAATTCTGAAGGGAAAAACTCTACTGATCTCAAATTATGAATGCACCAGGTTGATCAGCTCATCAAGGCGCATCTTTCTATCCTTTCAAAAATTTGAAATTCACATTTTGAATTTTTAGGGTTTTTCTTACAAACCCTAATCCAGGACCAGATCCAGTTTTCAACAATTCAAGTGGTAAGATCTAAATCTTTTCTATTTCCATTTGAAGTACTCTTTAAGATGTCTCTCCACACCAAGCTTGAGGATAAGCTTGAAGGGGCTGATAACTTCCGAGCCTGGAAGTATAGAATTGGGTTAATCCTGGAAGAGAATGAGTTGGACTCATATGTGAAAGAAGACATCCCTATCCCACAGGATGAAGAGGCCAAGGTATTGCATAAGAAGAACTTGGTCAAGGAAAAGAGAATCATTGCTGATTCTATCAAAGACCATCTCATACCCCATGTGTCTTCTCTTAAGACACCCAAGGAGATGTTTGACTCTTTGACCTAGCTGTTTGAAGGGAAGAACATAAATCGGAAGATGACCCTGCGAAACCAATTGAAAGGAGTAAAATTTCAGAATGGAGAAACCATTCAATCTTATTTTTCAAGGGTCTCCCAGATCAAGGAACAACTAGAATCATTGGATGAAATGGTGGAGAATGGTGAAGTGTTGATGACCACTCTAAATGGCCTACCTAGGTCATGGGATTCTTTTATCCAAGGAATTTGTGCAAGGAAGAAGTTGATCTCTTTCAGTAGACTACGGGAAGAATGCTCACAAGAAGAAGCAAGGCTTGTGGCATGAGAAGAAAATATGGGGAATGAAGATCAAGCTCTCACAGCGCACACCAAGAAAGGGAAGTTCAAGAGAGAGCCATCTCACTCCAAGAAATCTTCACATCACTCCAAAGAAAGAAGAATATGCTTCACCTGTAATGAGAAAGGACATATTGCCATAAATTGTCCCAAGAAGAAGAAGGACAACAACAAATCCAACAAGAAGAAGAGGGGTAGCAAAAGAAGGTTTCATGCTCATGCTGCTGAGGATGATGAACCCCCAAAGAAGAAGGCTAGGGTAGAAAGTGATAGTAATGATGACTCATCAAGTGAAGAAGAGTATGTTCTGATCTCTGCTCTCACAGGTACCATCTCCCATGGTTGTAATGATTGGTTGATTGATAGTGGGGCTTCCAAACACATTACTGGGTTTAAGGAATCTTTTATGAATCTATCTGAACATGAATCACCCCATAAGGTGAAACTTGGTGATGATTATCAATACCCAATCAAAGGAAGTGGTGAAGCCTCCTACAACCTAGATTCTGGAAAATCCTTGAAGATGAAAGAAGTACTTTATGTACCTGGGCTCAAGAAGAACTTACTCTCCATCTTTGCATTGGATGCAAAAGGTATGAGGGTTGCATTTGTGGATGGACAAGTCCTAATGTGGCCAAAGGGAAAGAACATAGATGATGTAGTAGTGATTGGAGAGCAAGAGGGAGGTTTGTATAAATTGAAGGGACAACCTGAACATGCCATGGTGCATGAATCCATGGAGCCAAGTGAACTTTGGCATAGAAGACTTGCTCATATGCACTATAGAGCACTTCCAATTGCAAGCAAGGCAGTAGAGGGTCTTCCTGAAATCAAGACCAAACATGAAGGTGTTTGCAAAGGATGTGCAAAAGGTAAGAACATTAAGAAGGCTTTCCCAAGCAGTGAAAGCAAGGCAAAAGACATCCTGGAAATCATCCACTCAGATGTATGTGGCCCTATGTCGTCCAGTTCCTTGAGTGTGTATGATTACTATGTCTCATTTATTGATGACTTCTCCAGGAAGACTTGGATATACTTCTTGAAGAGCAAAGATGAGGTGCTTGATAAATTCAAGGAATTCAAAACCTTGATGGAGAATCAAACTGATAAGAAGATCAAAACATTCAGATCCAACAATGGTGGAGAATTCACCTCAAGTGACTTCAAGAAGATTTGTAGTGATTCAGGGATTAAGAGGGAGTTGACTGCTCCTTATAATCCACAATAGAATGGAGTTGCAGAAAGGAAGAACAAAACTATCATGGAAGCAGCAAGGGAAATTCTACATGACCAAGATCTACCTATGCATCTATGGGTAGAAGCAGCTAGAACAACTATATATGTGCAGAACAGAACACCCCACAAGATATTGGACAACAAGACACCAGAAGAGGTCTTTTCTGGTAAGAAACCTGAAGTTAGTCATCTCATAATATTTGGTTGTCCAGTATACACTCATGTCCCGAAGGAAAAGAGAACTAAACTAGATCCTTCAGGAAAGAAGGGTATCTTTGTGGGTTACAGTGAAAGCTCGAAGGCTTATAGAATATACTTTCTAGGGTTCAAGAAGATTGATGTCAGCAGGGATGTAACATTTGATGAAAACTCAGCATTCATCAAATCAAGGAAGGCACCCATCGAAGTTTATGAAGAACCTAAGGAAACAATATTTCAAGACACTACCATGACTGAAGCAGTTCCAGAAGTTGTTCGTGAAGTTGAAGATCCACAAGAACCTGTAGATCCACCCCGTGAGGATAACCCTCACAAGAGGAAACCTGCATGGGCTAGAGAGCTCATTCAAGATGCAGAAAGATTTGGCATTCCAGAATAATAACACAGAGCAAAGAAGAGAACCAGATCACAGAACAACTATGTTGCTTTAATCTGTGACATTATGAACAAAGAGCCTTCCAGTTATGAAGAAGCAGCAGAAAAGAAAGAATGGAAGGATGCCATGGTTGAGGAATACCAATCAATAATGAAGAATGATGTTTGGGATGTTGTCCCAAGACCTAAAGAGAAGTCTATTCTAACTTCTAAATGGATCTTCAAAATCAAGCATGCTGTAGATGGCAGTGTAGAGAAATACAAGGCAAGATTCGTAGCTCATGGCTTCTCTCAGAAAGAGGGAATAGATTATGAAGAAACTTTTGCACCTGTAGCCAGGTATACTTCCATCAGAACAGTACTTGCCCTGGCTGCAGCTATGAAATGGAAAATACACCAAATGGATGTCAAGACAGCCTTCTTGAATGGTGTAGTTGAAGAGGAAGTATATGTGGAACAACCACTCGGTTTTGAAATACATGACAAGGAGTCATATGTGTGCAGATTGAAGAAAGCCTTGTATGGCTTGAAGCAAGCTCCCAGAACTTGGTATGGTAGGATGGACAGCTTCCTATCTAGTTTGGGCTTTACCAAGAGTAAAGCGGATTCCAACTTTTACTACAAGGTTGTGGAAGGGAATCCTGTGATTCTACTCCTGTATGTGGATGACTTATTTGTAACAGGAGATGACAAACTGATTTCAGATACTAAGAGGAAGCTTGCTGCTGAATCCGATATGAAAGATTTGGGAATGATGCACTATTTCCTAAGCATGGAGGTGTGGCAGAGTGCAGGTGGGATCTTCCTTTGTCAAGGGAAGTACATAGTAGATATCCTGAAGAGATTTGGGATGATGGATTGCAAGGCCATGGCCACACCTATGGAATCGAATTTGAAGCTTCTATGTGATGCTTCATCTGAGCCGGTTGATGTCTCCATGTATCGTCAGATGATTGGGTTCTTGATGTACCTGACGAACACAAGACCGGACATTTGCTTTGCTGTGAACACATTGAGCCAGTTCTTGACGGATCCGAGGAGTGTTCACTTGATTGCTATAAAGCATGTTCTGAGGTACCTGAAGGGTACTTTGGATTATGGGATCAAGTATGAAGTGAATCAAAAGTTTAACTTGCAGGGTTATGTTGATTCAGATTGGGCTGGCAGTGCTGCAGATAGGAAGAGCACATCTGGATGCTGCTTCCGTATGGGATCAGGTGTGATCTCTTGGTTTAGCAGGAAGCAGTCCTGTGTAGCACTGAGTACAGCTGAGGAAGAGTATGTTGCAGCCTGTTCAGCTAGTTGTGAGGCAGTATGGCTACGGAAGCTACTGTCTGATTTATTTGATCTCCTGTTGGATGCTACTGGTATTTTCTGTGATAACCAGAATTGTGTGAAGCTATCCGAGAACCCAGTGTTTCATGACAGGTCGAAACACATAGAGATCAAATATCACTATATCAGGGATATGGTGCAGAGAGGAGCTGTGAAGCTCCTGTATGTTGCGACGGACGAGCAGATTGCAGATGTGCTGACGAAGCCACTAGCCAGGGTGAAGTTCGAGTACTTCAGAGAGAGGCTTGGCATTCTTCAGATCGAGGACACTTCGAGGAAGAAGTGATGGACACATTTGCTGAAGCCATTCCAAGCATGTTGGAAGGAGGATCCTTCACATGGCTATGGATGTAAGCGCTGGATGTTGATGAGCATCAGGATGATGTTCTAGTTTCTGCTTTGTATGATCAGTTGGATCATTTATATGTATATGTATGTACACATCATGTTGGATGCTGGATATGATCATTTGGATCATTCATATGTATGTATGCATCATGTTGGATGCTGGATATGATCACTTGGATCATTCATATGTATGTATGCATCATGTTGGATGCTGGATATGATCAGTTGGATCATTCATATGTATGTATGCATCATGTTGGATGCTGGATATGATCGGTTGGATCATTTGTATGTATTTTGTATATGCATCATGTTGGATGCTTGGACCATGTATCTATATCTGTATCAGGTGGATACATTGTATGATCAGGGAGATCATGTATATTGATATGTATCAGGTATGATCAGGTAGATCATGTATGTTGATGGATACATTGTGTGGATCATGTATCTATGTATCAGGTGGATACACTATGTGTGATGATATATATCAGGTAGATACTTGGTGTGCATCAGATGGATGCATTGTATGATCAGGATGATCGTGGATGACGAGCTTCTCCAGATGACATGCAGCAGGATGTTGCAGTGATGATGATCAGGATGATCATGTGTACATCAGGATGATGTATGGTGAGTATCAGATGATACTTTGTGGCCGTGGATCAGGTTGTGCAGGTAAGCATGTAATTTGTGCCCTGGGAGATTTGCAGATGGTCTTTCGAGGTTTTGCCTATGGCATGTAATTCGGTGCCCTGGGACATATAGCAAATGCTCTTTCGAGGTTTTGCTTGGGAGGACATATAATTTGTGCCCTGGGAGATCTGCAGATAGTCTTTCGAGGTTTTTCCTATGGCATGTAATTTGGTGCCCTGGGATATCTAGCAGATGCTCTTGTGAGGTTTTTTCCTATGGCATGTAATTTGCTCCTGGGAGATCTGGACAAGATGAAAAATGCCTCAGATGCTTCATCCAGGTTTTGCCATGACCACATGTAATTTTCTCCTGGGAGATCTGGAAAGGATGAAAAAGGCCTCAGATGCTTCAGCCAGGTTTTGTGGTGGACCACATGTAATGTGCTCCTGGGAGATCCGACAGGTAGAGCCGTGTGCTCGTAACAGCCTGGGATGCTTCAGCCAGGTTTTGTGGTGAGATCACATGTAATGTGCTCCTGGGAGATCCGACAGGTAGATCTATGTGCTCGTAACAGCCTGGGATGCTTCAGCCAGGTTTTGTGATGGGTCACATGTAATGTGCTCCTGGGAGATCCTACAGGTAGAGCTGTGTGCTCGTAATAGCCTGGGATGCTGCAGCCAGGTTTTGTGATGCACGTAATAAGTCCTGAGGATTCCACAGTATGGCCAGTGATGATGAAGACCTGTAGATGGTGGGCCTACATCCAGTATGAAAAAGGACTGGCTCCGTAGAACTTCCTATGACAAGTAGAGTCAGAGATTGGTTGAGATAGCAGCAGCAGTGATGATGATGATGACAATGCATCGATGACGATGATCCCGAGAAGAAGAATTGTCTAGCAGATCTGTGTCGAGAAATACCTTCCTAGTTAAGAGGGAGTGTTGATGTATATGTAACTTTGGAATGTATTTCATCTGTGTATTTTATATATATTTATTGTACCCTTATAAGAGATGTGTTATTCGTCTATAAGGAAGTGTCGTCATGTGGATTGACAAGTGTCGCAAGTGTGTGTACTTGCCGATGGGTTATTAGACCACCATGTGGGGTCGGCCCTGAATTATATATAATATAATGTGGATGTATCTAGATAGACAAGTCGGCCCCATAAGGTCATTGGGAAAAAAGGTTAGTATAAATAGAGATCAGAGATCTCTATTTTACACACTCGAAAAAGTAACTCACTCTCACTTGAAAAGTGGCGCACTAGTGAGGAGGAGGATCATCTGCTATCAGGAGACTATCTCAGTGTTATTTGGTTGTACTTTGGTTGAGCCATTGCTCTCTCTATCTCTGAGGAAGTTGTGGGGTTTTTCACCTTAGGGTTTTCCCCACGGAAACTCTGTGTCTCTTGTCTTTATGCTTTTGATTCTTGTGATGCTTGTCATATTGTGATTGTCATGCATTGATATACTGTAGATGTTATTCTCTCAGCAAAGATCCTAAAGTATTGTGAATTAATGCTCAAAATTTAACATAATGAAGATATACGAGATCACTTCTTGTATGTCACTAGAGCCAATGCACATAGTACAACATTTAGATTGCATGTTGCAGTTCCCCAATCGCTGACTAAGCTTGTTGTCGGCTAGGTATCCAAGCCCCCAGGGCCTATAACAAGCTCTAGGAGGTTGACTAAACCTCTCAAGGCCTGTAATAGGAACGAGTGGTTGGGTATTCAAGCCCCAAAGGCCCATCGACGGCCTATAACAGGCCCTAGAGGCTTAGAGCCTCCCAAGGCTATTGGTAACAACTAGCTGAGTGTTATTGGTAACAATTGGCTGTCAATGATCACTGTCTCTCAACTATGATCGAATGGAAACCCACTTCACCATGAAACCTATGGCCTCAAGCATGCCTCAAGACGCGATATCCTTGCGTATTGGTAAGCATGAGCCTTGCCTCAACCCGATTTCTCATCTAGCCGTGATCCCTCCATCTCCATCTAGAGGATATTTTTCAGCCCACCCATATAAAAAAGACCCCAAAGTATTTTTGTATTGTTACATTAAATAAAAAAACCCTTTGCCCCTTAATATATAAGCAATATAATTTTTAGGTTCTCATGAATATTTAATATCGCAATATGAATGAACATGATGTTGGGCCTGGACCAAGTGGGGCAATTTTGAGCAAGGACATTTGGAACTGTGAAGCGGAGCACAGTTCATAGAAAGTACTCTTTTGTACATGTTTTAGGGATGCTGCAAAGATGCGCGCAGCGCAGTAGAAGAAGTGTTGCGAAGATCAGTGTTGCGAGGATGCAGTACTGTGAAGTGTCTAGTCTACAAGGATCCAGTAGGGCAGAGTGTTGGATGGGAAGATGGCATGTATTCCGGTTAGACCGTCGGTGGTCTAGTTTTGGAAAAGATGCTCCGAGAATGCCAAGCGGTGGGCAGGAGAAGATGGGGAAGAAAGTGACTAGTTGCACACACGAAAGATACCACTACCTAAACCAGTTGCACGAGGCCGCTAGGGGAGTAACGACTTGGTGAAAGTGGCCTGTTGGAATGCATGCGACAGGAAGCCGATAGCGACATGGGCATGCATGAAGGGAAGGCCATGATGGAAGATTCTCTACCAGGCACCAGCTAGCTCGATGAGCTGGAAACTATAACTGTTTTGTAAACCCTAAGGGTTTTTGGCCTGCGGAATGTAAAGACATGACCTATGAGCATGATCTATAAGTAAGGCATGATTTTGTAAGGGAAGGGTTACTCTTCATTTTGGTCATTGTTGCATATTGTCAGAGTCTGTTGAGGTAGAAGCTATTGTAAAGGCTCTGCAGCTGAGTGCGCAGACTAATAACGGTTGTACCCTTCCCTAAAAGATCAATACTAACAACCGTTCTTGTGGATGTAGCCTCCATCCGAGGGGCGAACTATGTTAAATCTTGTGTAGTGTGATTGTGTGTAGGTGTTGTTACTTATTTTCTTATATTGAATGCCAGATCTATTTACCAATGGTATATTAATGCTTTTGTATGTATTTTCCATAAGAAAGAGAGATGGGAATAATAAGAATTGTATGAATGAATGGATGTTGAATGCCTAGTACTCAAGTTTGCACAAGTATCAGTTTATAGAACAAGTATAGTTGTGTAGAAAGGTCGGATCATATACTCTTGTGACCTACAACACAGGCCACACACATTATTACATTGTTCGTCTACTTGTGGTTTTGGTAAGGTCACTTAGCCTAAGACAGTAGGTGATTACTTAAGAATATTAAGTAGAGACATTGAGTATTTGTCAAGTCTGGTGAGAAGGCATGTAAGTTAGTCACGCTACCCCTTTAGTATCATTGGGGATGAACCGCGCAATCTCTGGACTCACGGGTATCGCAGTAGTCAGTTGGAGTACCACGAACGACGACGTAGTCTATAGTCGCGCTGTCCTTGGTTCACAGCACCAGTCCATTGGTGTGCTGTGCAGTCAGTCTGGTTAAACAACTCATCACCCACTGTGGAAACCTGGTTCTACAATGCCCCCATAGCTACACCTCGAGTGAGACTTCAGCCTGTTCGCAGGTTGATGCCGAAAGGGCCAGTGAAGAGGGGTTTTGTTGGTTAAGTGAAACCACGAAGAACCTGGGTCTATCTTGAAAACCCTTTAGATTAGCTTGTAAGCCAACAAATGGTTCCGTTGCCGTGCTAAGAATCCATGATGAGTTGATGCAGTAATGTGTGAAGAAGATTACCAGTTCCCGTTGGGTTCAGACAATTGGAATCCTAAAAAGAAAGAGATCTGGGACTGGTGCGATAAGATCGAAAAGATTTTGCAAGAAAATAGAACAGACATCCGCACCTTACTGATGTATAGTGGTTGAATAGATACTTTTGGAAAGAGATTCACAAGATATTTTGGGCTTCGTTTGGAAACGAGCTACATGCGTGGATATCGCGACTTGCAGAAAAGAAAACCTGTTTCCAAGGAGGAGTTCCTACAGAGTGGAATCTAGAGCTCACGACGCAGCTCAAAGCAATAGACAACCCACTTACGCGAGCAGTCAACCTCTAGGTCGACAGCATACTTGAAGGATTTCTAACAGAATTTGTTGTGGACACACTGAAGTCCTACAGCCAAGCTGAAGCATACTTTTTCGAAGGATTCAGAGGTAAGTTCCTGAACAATATAATTCTATACATTAAAATTCTTTTAGCCAAGAAAGGCGTTTTAAGAATGCAGTAATATTTTGCATCTATCATGGTCAATAGCATATATAGTGATTCTAACAAAGAGACACATAACCTGAGAAGTGGAAAGAGGTATAAGTTTAATAAAGAAAAGAATCTTGGAGGACTTGGACTCCGTGTGAATACTGAACTCCCGTGTGACCTTAATAATCAGACCGTACCATCATTAGCCACCATCCATCGTATTACACCGCAGAACCCGTCGATTGCAGATATCACGCCACCCCTATCTCAGAACCCACCCGCTGCGAACGTCGCGTAGCCCACCCTGCAGAATATTAATACTAGAAGCACCGCAGGCGTGGGTGCGCAGGTAAATATGACTCGAAACGATCCAGTCTAGAACACCCAGTCTCAGAAGAGTCCACAGAGTGGTATCCCTAGTACTATTTCGAATACCCCCTTTACTTTTTCCACTCAGAACCCACCTCAGAATCAGAACACCAATACACCACCAGGAAGGATAATGACAGATAATGACATAAAACTGCCAATATTCAAAGGAACAGGTCTGGAAGACCCTGATCAACATTGATTTCTATGTGAAGCCGTATGGAGTGTAAAGCAAATTCAGGATGATGCTGTGAAGAGAGTGCAGCTCGTCACTACTTTTAGAGACAGAGCCCTTCATTGGTTTATGAAATATTCTCAAGCACAACCAAGAACCTTAGCAGAAATAAAGGCTACGATGGTAGCAGAGTTTAAGAAACCAAAATCCGAATCCCAATGTATCACAGAGCTGAAAGAGATTAAGCAAAAACCTAACGAAATGGTTTGGGAATTTGACCAGAAGTTTAAAACACTCCTAGACTAGGTAACATTTGTGATAGCTCCGTAATAGCATAAATAATGGTTCATTGCTGCGTTGCTACCCCACATTAGACAACCGTTGATGCAGCAGAAGGTTGCATTGCAGGAAGAGGCATTAGAGATCGTGATGAAGCTAGAGGCTTCACCGATCGGAGAGACTAGTTCTGGGATGTCACAAATCCAGAACCAATTGACCACTTTGACACTAGAACTGCAAAGCATGAAGAATGGAAAGGAACAAAGATATGAACCAAGGCACGAAGTCTGGTCTACAAGTTGTAAGGGAGAATGCCACACCAAAGAACATTGCCCTTTATTTCAAGACTATCTTAACAGTGGTGCACCCAACCCGATTAATCAGAACCAGGCACCATGGTGTGAAATCTGCAGAAGCAGAGGACACCGACGAGAAGACTGTTATATCATACAGAAATATGTAAAAACACCTAAGAGCTTGTATTGTAATTTATGTAAATCAGTTGGACATGATGAATCCAACTGTCGCGCATATGAGCTGATGAATGAAAGAAAGCGCGATATGGAAGTGATGCGAGGTGCTGGAATATACTGCGTCCAAGAAGACAACCAACCGAAGCAAGAGAATCTGTAGTATGACCAGGGGGGATATAGAGGCCATGGTGGTGGATACCACGGAAGAGGAAGAGGCCATGGTCAGGTAATTTCCTATAATTGTGGCCAACTAGTTCATGTTTCTAGGGATTGTACCAACCCATCCACTATGTGCAATTACTGTAAATCTTTTGAGCATGTTATTGAAGATTGCCCCATACTAGAGGTCAAGATGCAGAAATGTAGAAGGATAGACCCACCAACTCCAAACATTTAGTGGATGGCAGCAGAGAGGAGACCTGAAGATCCAAGCATCAATGTAGTAACATGCAGCGGTGCTGCGACAGGGCGCGATTGAGGAGCAGAAACTTCGACTTCTGGAGATTTTGGGGCTAAGAAAACGCCCCTTGAGACACAATGGATAAGAAAAGATGCTGAAAAAATACCTGATTTCGACTTGGCGAAGAACAAAGGAGCATTTACGGAAGCGCAGGATATCCTTAGAGAATCGGCACCAAGGTCGTCGAGGATCCCGCTACGCAGTCAAATGCCGTGTGTGGAAGACATACCGGCTACTTATGACAACACAAGCGCCACAGCAGAGACATGCACCTCTGTTGCACAGTTCCTTAGAAGCTACATGAAATTGTTAAAGAACCCGGATGCTATAACAGAACTGCAGAAGGTTATAAATCAGTACGAACCATGCAGTGGAGAGGACACTACTGATTTTGTGATTCATCATATCAAGAAACATAAGAGAATAGGCAGAGAAATGAGACTCAATGTGCAGATAGGAGATTACGAAATGGATGAAATCATTCTTGACTTGGGATCAGAGGTAAATGTCTTGACTAAGTAGACATGGAAACAGATGGGGTGACCAAAGCTATCATGGTCACCTATCCAGTTGAGAATGGCCAATCAGGAAAAAGTCATACCGTTTGGACAGTTGGTCAATGTGGTTGTTGACATTGATGGAGTACAGAGTCGTGTAGATTTCGAGATTATTGAGATTGTGGATGATAGTCAGCCTTTCCTGGAATTATTGGGGATTGACTGGGCTATTGATAACCTCGCAATCATAAATATGAAGACCAGGAAGATGATCTTTGAAGGAAAACATCTCAAGGTGATTGCGCCACTGGACCTTGCGGATGGAGATAGATACAGTGAGACGATTCAAGAGGAATCCCAAACTCAAGATTTGGACCGGTTGTACAAACTGACCACGAACCAGGAAGATTATATCAACCCTATTGCAGATGGTACACTCAGCTAGAGATGCGACAGTTCTTGCATTTCATAATTGGATGCAAGTTTGGAGAACTAGCAAAGCCGCATGCATGAAGTATCTGCAAGGAGCTGTGCGCAGGTCACGAAGTTGATACACTGGATTGGAAAGCAGGTAAGCCCAATCCCCACATATGATGGTTCATCTAACGTTTATTCTCTCATAAGAGATTATACTATAGCAATTGCAGATGAACATCGCTTACAAGCATTAGATGTAGCATTGCGCGAGACACCTGCTAGATGGTGGGCTGTGCACAAGTAGACATTGACTACATGGGATCAATGTAGAATTCAGATGCAAATCAGATTCGCTAAGAAGGTTATATTACCTTTTGCAAAATAAATGGAAAGACAGATCCAAGGGATCATGTGGAAACTTGTTCACAAGCTTGGGTGGAAAGAACAAAAACAGAATGGGTGCATTTGTTTGTGCATATGTTGGAAGAACCGATTCCAAAGAAATGGTACCTAGACCTAGAACTGCGCAGGGGCACAACAGATTGGTCTACCCTAACCGTGAGCTTCTAGACAGATTTCAGTTTTGAAGATGAAAATCCGACCATCAATGATGCATTGCATCTTCTTAAGAAAAAAATATTCGGACCAGACTACGCTGATGGAAATATGACCCTAGAAGAATTCTTTGGTGCAGAGAGCATACCTGCGCATCTACACCCAGAATGGGAGGAGCAATTAGAGCTTGCTCTTGATTGTCATAACCTCACTGATGAATCTGCAGCTCAGGCAGATAGGGATGAGGACGACCCGCGAAACATAAAGATACCTGACTCAGAGGGAATGCGCGAGGTAGAAGGACCTCCACTAGAAATACGATATATGAGCGGACCTGTAAAGACAAGAAAAGTGAACATTGGCACCATTGAAGAGCCAAAGTTCATAGCTATCGGAGACTATTGGGATGAAGACACAGTTGAGGTCACAGGCATACTACAGGAGTATCGCGAACTGTTCTTTACTAAATTCAGAGAGATGAAAGGTATTTTGGGAGACTTAGGAGTGATGAAAATTCCTCTTAAGCCTGGTGCAAATCCTGTAAAGCAAAGACCATATAGAGTGAATCCATGCTATAAAGAATGAGTTAAGGCGGAACTCGATAAGATGCTCGATGCCAAGATCATTGAGCTAGTTGAAGAATCTGAGTGGATAAGCCCGATGGTTATCCAGGATAAGAAAACAAAGGGTGAGATCAGGATTTATGTGGATCTCAGAAAGATGAACGACACTTCAATGCATGACCCATTTCCTACACCTTTTACAGATGAAGTGCTAGATAATGTTGGAGGGATGAGGCATTTTCTTTTACTGATGAATTTTCCAGATACCATCAGATCAGAATTCATCTCGCAGATAGGCACAATACTACTTTTTCTACAGAATGGGGGTCATTCCAATACATAGTGATGCCCTTTGGTCTGAAGAACACACCTGCCATATTTTCTCGAGTGGTAGTCGCAGCATATAAGGATTTTATACATAAGTTTTTAGAGGTTTACTTTGACGATTGGACCATTTTTGCTTTATTGAAGAACCATGCCGCGAACCTTAGGATGATGCTGGAAAAGTGCAGATAGCATCAAATTTCATTGAACTTGAAGAAGTGTGTTTTCTGTGTTCCCTATGGAATCTTGTTGGGACACATTGTGTGCAAACAGGGCTTGATGGTTGACCCTGCGAAGATCGCAATTATTGTAAACTTGCCTACACCAAATTCAGTCAAGCAGCTGTGCACCACATTGGGACATACCGGTTACTACAAAAAATTCATAAAAGGGTATGCACAGATAACTGTAGCTATGGAGAAGCTGCTGAAGAAAGATGTACCATTCATTTGGAATGAGGACTGTGAGAATGGATTTGACACATTAAAAGAGAAGATGGTCACTGCACCGATCCTAGTTTTTCTGGACTGGGAGAAGCCATTTCATGTCCATGTTGATGCTTCGTGTATGGCATTGGGTGTTGTTCTTGCTTAACCAGGAGAGGGAGGTATTGATCATCCCATTTCCTTCTCTAGCAGAAAGCTGTCATCGGCTGAGAAGAACTACACCACTACTGAGTGAGAAGGATTCGATATGGTCTATGCATTACAAAAGTTCAAACATTATTTTCTTGGCGCACACTTTGCAATGTTCACTAACCATTCTGCGCTGAAATACCTAGTCAATAAGCTAGTGTTAGGGGGCACATATGTAGATGGTTACTACTCTTTCAGGAGTATGATTTTTAAATTGTTGTTAAGCCAGGAAGGTTGAATTTAGGACTTGATCATCTATCAAGGATTGAGTCAGGAGAAAAGCCGACGAATCTGGAAGACAATCTGCCTGATGCACAGTTGTTCGCTATACAGGTTGCAGATGACTACTATAAGGATATCATGGACTTTCTAAATACTGGATTCGCACCTGGGGAGTTCACTACACAGCAGAAGAAGAAGCTGGTAGTGTGTGTCGCACACTTCACTATCATCGCAAGTAAGCTATATAAGTTGGGACCGGATGAAGTCATGCGCAGATGTGTATTAGAGCATGAGAAGCCATTCGTATTAGCGGATGCACACTCAGGAGTCGCAGGTGGCCACTATGCAGGAAAGGCCACTATGCAGAAGATTCTAAGATCAAGTCTATGGTGGCCTACAATTCATAAAGATGCAAAGGAACACTTCCAGAACTGCGATGTCTATCAAAGGACAGGAAGACCATCACGTAGAGACAAAATGACATTAAATCCACAACTGACATTGCAGGCCTTTGAAAAATGGGCCATTGATTTTGTGGGTCCTATCAACCCACCAGGAAAAAGAACTGATGTGAGGTAAATTATCACTGCAACTGACTACCTCACCAGATGGGAAGAAGCAAAGCTAGTGAAAGATTGTGGAGCAACGACAGTAGCGCACTTCATTTTTGAGAACATTATTACAAGGTTTGGATGCCCAAAGATTCTGATGAGTGACTAGGGTACTCACTTTCTGAACAGGACTATTGAGGCATTGATGGAGGAGTTCCACATTCACCATCAGCGCAGTACCCCTTACCATCCTCAGGCGAATGGAACCATGGAAGCATTGAATAAGATACTGGAGAATGTGCTTACTAAGGTATGCAACGTAAACAGAGATGACTGGGACATGCGCATTCCCGCAGTATTATGGGCCTATAGAACCACATGTAAGAAATTGACTGGCCACACACCGTTTAGAATGGCCTATGGACAGGAAGGCATAATGCCAATGGAGTATATTATTCCCTGCTTGAGAATAGCTGCTTTTACAGGCATGGCAGATCAAGAAGCACTAGAGGAGAGGCTCTTACACTTGGTTGGTTTGGAGGAGGATCGCTTCATCGTAGGATTCCACCAACAAGTGGATAAGGACAGAGAAAAAGCATGGCATGATCACCACATAAAAAACAAGAGCTTTCAGGTAGGTGATCTAGTCCTCCTGTATGATAGCAAGTTCATGAAATTTCTTGGAAAGTTTAAAATGCATTGGCTTGGCCCATATACTATATTGCATGTTACTAATGGTGGCGCAGTTCAGTTAGACACCTTAGCCGGAGATACCTTTCCTACTTTGATCAGTGGAAGCAAATTAAAACCCTATCGGGATAGTCCTACTCCGCAGAACCAGTGACGATCAAAAAAAGAAAAAGTTCTAAGTGCCAAGTGCAGTTGAAATTGGGCACTAGAAAGCTGAGTGAGTCTCTACGCCATGTATACTAGGGAGTATGTATATACCATGCAGCACGGTTAGAATGTGCTACTGTGAAAAAGAAGAAGAAGAAGAAGAAGAACATGAAAAAGAAAAGAAAAGGAAAGAAGAACAATGCAGTTGCGAAGCTCAACAATGCAACTGCGAGGATCAAGTCACATGAGGTTGAGACTTAATTCAAAAGGCCGAGTTTCAACGCTTCAAAGTCACTGCGCAAGACCGAGAATGACCTACCGTGCAGTTTGACGCGACATTCACAAAAATAGCCATTACAATGTCGGTCGAAAAAATAGCCATTATATAGCCGTTGTCAGCGACCGCTTGGACACTTAACACAAAAATTGCCATTCTGAACCGAATTTTGAAGGACAAGACCAAAGGATCCACCAGATTCGGCCAACGAATACTGCCATTAATGCTCATATAGCTATTGAGGGGCGTAGAGGAGACCCGCTGCACCTATAAATAATGTTGCATATTGTCTCGCAGGCGTTACCAAATAGTTAGAATTTTTAGCAAATATTTCTGTGTGAGCTATTGTCTATGTGAACTTTAACCAGTGGATGTCTGAGAGCTCTTCAGTCGAAGACGAATTCACAGTTGAGGAGACTATGAGGATTTTCAAGCATGGAGGGATCGAAGGGTTAATGAGAACCCCAGCTAAGAAATTTTCTTTCGAACAAGGTCAAGCATCACGAAGGTTGCCGAGGCATGGTCTAGCTATGGAAGATAGAGGAAAAACTCCTATGCAACCAAGAATGAAGGTCCCCCAGATGGGCTCCAAAGTGAAGAAGCCGCCGGTAGCAGATAAAGAGATACCACTGACCATGACCCCAAATTACATCTCACTGTGTGCACTAGACGCACGGGTCTTTAAGTTGCTAAAGAACGCAAAATATGATATTCCTCTATCACTGATCTCCAAGCATGTTGAGGTAGATAAGAATCTATTGGGAAAAATCCCAAACTATAAATGGGAGGACTATGATTTTCTAGCAATTCATAAGGAGGAACCTAATAAGTCGAAGTTCCCACAGTTCCAGCCTAACCAGTACATGTGCTGGAAGAAGGATGCGAAGGGTGAGCTTAACTTGGTTGCCGAAAGTTGGCTGTCTAGAGTAGTCCAATCTGGGTTGCTCAACCTACTCAGGATTCCACATTTTGATAGAACACTGGAACTAAACACGGTAGTAAGAACATTGATGGCAAGAATGCATCAAGTTTACTTGTGGCTAGACCGCAATGTGGACCTAAACATTGATTTAATCCACCGTGCTATGAGCTTGAGTAAGAGAGGTAAAGATCCAAAGATATTTTTCTAGGGGAAGAGAAAGGATAGAGAAGCTATGGCCATGATGAAGAAAACTCAGTCTGTTGTCAAAGGGAAGAGGGGTTTTCAAACATAAGACATTGAGGATAGGACAACGAGGCTTGTCACATAGCTATTAGTGGGAAAAATCCTGAGGAAATGCAGGCCTCTAGAAGTAGACATTGGCGCAGTACTACTTGGCACTACGGCAGCAGAAGGAGAACAGTTCAACTAGTCGCAGTATCTCCTGAACGAGTTCATGGAGGAACTCAATGACACATAGCTCAACGACGGTAATTTTCACTATACTTGGCTTATAGGACTGATCGCTCTTGTCGGATGGAAAGAGCCAAAGGATTATGTTGGCGTGAGCACGGATTCCAACGATTGTAGGGGGCCCAATTTTTCAAACCTCTGGGCCAATCTCAACTCATAGAGGCAGCACGCGACAACAGAAGTGTTCTACCAGTACTATCACCAGCTGCGCGATGCAATTGTAGCAACCCCCAGGATTACAAAGAAGGTAACTAGCAAATACATTCGCATTGTCGATTTTTATGCTGACATGCGCAGTATCCATATTTCACCTAAAGCATAGCATAAGAAGCCGGAGTGGTACATAGGAAGCTACCACATGTATGAAGATGACATCGATAATATAATGAAGGAATGGCCTGCTGAGTTCCACGTCGAGGTTGTCGATCTCCCCGGTGACTCTAAGGAGGACAAGCCGATTCCAAGTCCATGCCCAATAGTTGAAGAAAAAGAGACAAGGAAAAGAAAGGAGCCAACGGAGAGCACCGTGCAGAAAAAGGGAGCACGTAAGAAGCAAAAGGCTGATAAAGGAAAACTTGACACTATCCTCAAGACTGATGATTATGAAATGATTAACGTAGTATTCAATGAACAAATAGAAGATCTGATGAAGGACAAGGAGAAAAAAGATAAATCCATACATGATACTCTACAGAAGAATCTAATCGCGTTGGAGGGCATCACACTGAAGATCGACAAAGTGCACAAGAGATTACCCCCCCCTCGCGCGACTCAGAGTCTGAAGGGAAGTCAGGAGGGACTTCGCAGCAGCCACAGCTAGCTATGACCATTCTTGTGAAGTCACGCATCGTCCATCTGGACACACGTACTGTAAATTTACCACTGCTAGAGCAGCTATTGCTGGTTACAAAGGATGTAGAGCTCGTGGAGTTGGATCTTGCGAAGATACCATTACCTGGCTTGCATTATTTACACTTGTAGTGTGTAGAAGAGATGCATGAAAGAGCTATTGAGGCGATCAAAGGACAGGCTGAACTACAAGTAGCTAACAAGCAGTTGGAGGAAGATAGCTCGCAGAAAGCTATGCAGCTGCAGGACGAACAGGATCGTTGGTTAAGACTCGAATCCACGATCACTGTAGTTGCCGATGGCATAGATGAATTTGAAGTATAAGCAGAAACAACAGATACTATTATCAAGATTGGTGAGCTGGTGACTAATCTGAAGACAGAAATGCAAGACATGGAGGTTCTCCATCAGGCTGACATTGCTGCTTTGAAGGAGTAGGTAAACCCACAGACCCCACCAGATCAGCAGCAACTAAGAGCAAAAGAAGTGAACACCACAGTAGAGAACATTGCTGCCGAAGTGGCTTAGTGCCAGAATCTATTGGAAGCAGCGTCAAAGGCATTCACTGCCCTTGATGAAGACCTAGGACTGCTAGCAGTCAAGAAAGCGGCGAAGGAAAAGCAAGCTACATTAGAGCAGTTGGATAAAAAAGTGAAGGCACTGCCACCGCAGGATAGGTTGCAGAGGTACAGAGAAATTAACGCGTTGAACAAGGAAGTGCAGGCATTGAGGGAAAAAGAAATGGAAATGGGAGACACATCATAGCCATTACTAGAGGATGCTAGTACGATCTCGCAAGAGATCAAGGAAAAATTAAAGGAGCTATGTGAGAATCAGGAGCAGGTGGAAGGACAGATAAGTGAGGATATAACATCTAAAATGGTGGAGACAGTTAACCAGATTGAGCAAGACACGAAGCAAGAAGTCCAGAAGTTGACTACTACATACAATGAATTCACTGGAAAGCTAACTTCGCAGCAAGAAGCACAGCTCGGGGAAGCTGAAGTTGCAAGTTGCTCAGGGGCGAGCCACATGTGAGTGTTAGGGGTCTATTGGGCCTGGCCCAAGTGGGGCAATTTTGAGAAAGGAATTTTGGAACTGCGAAGCGGAGCACAGTTCAGATAAAGTACTCTTTTGTACATGTTTTGGGGATGCTACGAAGATGCGCGCAGCACGGTAGAAGAAGTGCTATGAAGAATAGTGCTATGAGGACGCAGTACTACGAAGTGTCTAATCTAGAAGGATCCAGTAGGGAAGAGTGTTGGACGGGAAGATGTCACGTATTCTGGTTAGACCATCGGTGGTGTAGTTTTGGCAAAGATGCTCCAGGAATGCCACGCGGTGGGCAGGAGCAGATGGGGAAGAAAGTGACTGGTCGCACACACGAAATATACCACTACATGAACCAGTCGCACGAGGCTGTTAGGGGAATAACGACTCGGTGAAAGTGACCTGATGGCACGCATGTGACAGGAAGGCCGACAGCGACGTGGGCATGCACGAAGGGCAGGCCACGATGGAAGATTTGCTACCAGGCGCTAGCTAGCTCGATGAGATGGAAACTGTAACTGTTTTGTAAACCCTAAGGGTTTTTGGCCTGCGGAATGTAAAGACGTGACCTACAGGCATGATCTATAAGTAAGGCACAATTTTGTAAGGGAAGGGTTACTCTTCATTTTTGTCAGTGTTGTATATTGTTAGAGTCTGTTGAGGTAGAATCTATTGTAAAGGCTCTGCAGCTGAGTGCGTAGAGACCTATTTGAGAGAGAAGAGAGTTTGCAGCTGAGTGCACAGACTAAGAACGGTTGTACCCTTCCCTAAAAGATCAATACTAACAACCATTCTTGTGAATGTAGCCTCCATCCGGGGGGTGAACCACATTAAATCTTGTGTAGTGTGACTGTGTGTAGGTGTTGTTACTTATTTGCTTATATTGAATGCTGGATCTTCATTTACCAATGGTATATTAATGCTCTTGTATGTATTTTCCATAAGAAAGAGAGATGGGAATAATATGTTAAGCATTATATGAATGAAGGGATGTTGAATGCCTAGTACTCAAGTTTGCACAAGTATTAGTTTATAGAACAATTACAGTTGTGTATGAAAGGTTGGATTGTATACTCTTGTGACCTACAACATAGGCCGCACATAGTATTACATTGTTCGTCTACTTGTGGTTTTGGTAAGGTCACTTAGCCTAAGATAGTAGGTGATTGCTTAAGAATATTAAGTATATACATTGAGTATTTGTTAAGTGTGGTGAGAAGGTGTGTAACTTAGTCACGCTACCCCTTTAGTATCATTGGGGTTGACCGCGCAGTCTCTAGACTCGCGGGTATTGCAGCAGTCAGTTGGAGTACCGCGGACCGTGATGTAGTCTATTGTCGCGCTATCCTTGGTTCGCAGCGCCAGTCCATTGGTGCGTTGCGCAGTCAGTCTGGTTAAAAAACTCATCACCCACTGTGGAAACCTGGTTCCGCAATGCCCCCATAGCTACAACTCGGGTGAGACATCAACCTGTTCGCAGGTTCATGCCGAAAGGGCCGGTGAAGAGGGGTTTTGTTGGTTAAGTGAAACCACGAAGAACCTAGGTCTATCTTGAAAACCCTTTAGATCATCTTGTAAGCCAACACGTGATATTATATTGCCTTCTAGTGAAGCTCCCATGGCGAAGGAAAAGCAAAATATAAGAGGTGTGCACACATGAGGAGAAGATATAAAGGATTTAAAGTAGGGGAATTGGTAATGGTTGATTTTAGTAAAAATAGTTACATCATGGGGAAGTATAGCATGTTGAATGTGAGGAAGATTGGACCTTATGGAATCACGAGAAGATATAAAGATAATGGTTATGAAGTTGAGTTGACATAAGAAATTGTTATTTTATCTATCTTTGATATGAAGGACCATAATGCTTTTGCATGTTATGGCTTATATGAAGGTGAAGAAGACGTGAAGGAGAATGAAGAACCATATTGGGTAGCACAAATGCAAAGCAGAGAGAAACTAAAGATAGTAAGGATTTTGGAAGAAAAAGTATTCAAAATGCAAGGCGCAAAATACAAAAAATACTTAGTGAAGTGGAGAAGCAAACATGATATAAAGAACAGTTGGATCTTAGAATTGAAGTTTTGAAGGCTAGTAGTGTAAAGGGAAAACACAAAGAGTTTTAGATGAGTAAGCAAAAACAAGAAATCAATGTGCATATGCATATAGAGTGATTGGTGCAAATAAGCACACACATAAGATGACAATGTTTGGTGTGCATAGGATAAGTTGAAAGATTGGATATGGGAATTCTGAGAGATAGGCTCATGTTAATGAAATTGAACCAAGAAATGATGAAGATGTACCATTCCAACATGATTATTGAGTTCATTGGGATATCAAAGAAGCAACGCAAATGATGTATATTGATGGAGGAATATGGGTAAGTGATCATGTAGACATTGTAGCAGCAAGCAAGTAACAATCTTGAATCTGGGCAGATTTCTGTTTGAAACATATGTAAAAGGAATGATGATGGTATATAAAAGGAGAAAGCAAACGATGTATATTGACAGAGGAATATGGGTAAGTGATAATGTAGACATTGTAGCAGCAAGAAAGTAACAATCTTGAATCTGGGCAAATTTCTATTTGAAACATATGTAAAAGGAATGTTGATGGTTTTACATTTTTGAATGTTGGAAAATGTTGGTCAGTTAGTAGAAGAAGCAGTCCCATAGTCTTTTGCAGGAAACTCCGGGTGATTCCTATGACATTCCTAACATATATCTATATATAGTTCAATCCTTAAACATATAGTACAACCATTTATCATTAGCGGAATGCAGAAAATATAAAAGGAAGCACCACAAAATACAAACAAGAGGATTGGTCTTATGAATGAAAGCTGGTTGCAATAGACACAGGAAAAAGCTATGTGAAAATAGCTTTGAGTCAAAAGTGTTGTCTCTTAGGAATGATGAGCTCAACTAGTTTCGTAAGGCCATAAAAGCTTCTATAGCTTAAAAATTAGAGATGATTTTATCAAAACATGACTTCTAGCTGATTTTCCATCAAAAAATGCTCAAAAACCTATGCATCTTGTGGCTGGAAAATTTTAAGTTATTAGCTTAAAAAAACAGTCCTAAAAATTGAGAAAAATCAACATTAGGCAAGGAAGAACATAACTGAAAATAAACAAGAGATTTGTGAATAAGTCCAAGGATTCTATAAACAAACAAACAAGACATTTGACAGTAAGATTAAGCATTCCAATATTTTGCTAAAATTTGAATCACATGTATTCAAGAAAAAATATGCATGAAAAATATTCAAGCATGGGTGGAAATTATTCAAAAAAATATGCAATAAATATCTTGCTACCATGCACCATTTCCAGCACGTATATCGCCATTAATTACTGAAAAATCATATGCAAGGGTGATTCCACGAACGTGGTTCACCATTTTTGGCGGATGCAAGCTAAAAAAATTGTTTTTCCAACCCTCGATCGAGGTATTTTCAAGCCCTTGATCGAGGTTTTAAAAGCTCGATCGAGGGTTTTAAAAGCTCGATCGAGGGTTTTAAAATACCTCGATTGAGGGTTTTAAGAGATCTCGATCGAGGGTTGAAACAAGAGCTCGATCTAGCTTTTAAAACCCTCGATCGAGCTTTTGAAAAGCTCGCAAAACCTCGATCAAGCTTTTGAAAAGCTCGCAAAAGCTCGATCTAGCTTTTGAAAAACATAAAAAGGCTCATTTTAGGCCCTCCATCAAGGGTTTTAAAATACCTCGATCGAGGTCTTGTTAAACTCTCGATTGAGGTATTTAGCTCGATCGACGGATTAAAATATAGGCCTAGATCCCTTTTCACTGCAGAATGAAAGTTTTGTCTGCCTTCCACAGAGTTAAACCATGTCATTAAATGCTCATTAATGAGCAGACTTGGTACCATTGGATTCGTCAACAAATCCTCTATCCAGCTATATAAAATTTATGAATTTTCATCTTCATATGTCTTTTGTTTTTAAATTTCTACTAAAACTTGCCCTAAAACACCTTGTCTACAACTTCGATTGAGCTCAAAGATAAATCCACAAAATTCAAAATACACATCCAAAAAATTTGAAAAAATACACAAGCCCTAGATAAACACGTCCTCTTTAAAATGGTAATTTTAGTTTTGCAAATTATGTAAAAAATCAAAAGATTTCATGCACACACACACATGTGTGCAAAATGCGACTTAAATATTCATTGGTCATTTTCGAAAAATAATAATAAATATATTTTTTCGAGAAAAATTAAAAGAAAAATATGTAAGCCCTAGTGCAATCTCTCCAGATCATGTTCACATATTTCATTTTTTAAAATTATTACTTTAACATTAAATTATTGTGCACGCACACAAACTACTTGTTAATTTCTCTTCAAATTTTTAAGTACAGATGTTTCATTAAATGAAAATTCGACATGATATATGACATTGGTATATTTCGAAAAAAATATCATTGGAAATCCAACATAATTCTCTACATTTCGTTTTTCAACTGCATGTCAAAATTCATGTGGCAAGTATGAGTTTCGAGGGATTCAATTTAATACATGGGTAAAATTTCTGTTTTTCACTGTCATATTTGGCCAAAAAGAGTTACCCATCTTCATGGAATCACCCACAAGCACTACACAACTTGGAAAAAAACATTATTCCATGCAATTGCCACAAAACATGACTTCTAATTGATTTGTCATCCAAAAAATACTCAAAAACTTCTACATCTTGTGGCTGGAAAATTTCTAAGTTATTAGCATAAAAACACAGTCCCAAAAATTAAGAAGAATCAACATTAGGCAAGGAACAACATAAGTGAAAAAAATAAATAAACAAGAGATTTGGGAATAAGTCCAAGGATTCTATAAACAAAAAAACAAGAGATTTGAGAGCAAGATTAAGCATTCCAATATTTTGCAGGCACCTGTTGACAAGGTAAATTGAAAGTTTCCTAGTCAACCTTTCAACCTCTTAGTTGGCTAATCAAAGAAGAGAGGGGAATGATAACCCTTATTTATAGACTAAAACATAACTCAACCTCATCCTTCATGGATATCTAGTGATATTGTTTAAAACATATCAAATACATTACAGTACTTAACAACTATCTAATTGATTATAGAAACAATAAAATTAAATCATGATTGTGAGGAAACATTACATAACATATTCGCAATGAACATTATTTATTTATTCTTTGTATATGTGAATATGTCCTTCACAGGTAGAAAGGCACAAAACACTATAAAAATCACATAATAACTTAAATGTCTATAGAACATGGGGAAACAAAATAGAAATAAGAATCTTTTTATTTTTAGATTTTTTAAGGGAAAAATAACAAAGACATTAACAAACATAGAATAAAAATATGTATTGAAACCAAACTAATTCAACTAAATAAAAGAAAAGAAATATGAATATGAAAAAAGTGGTTTTCTTATTGAATTTTTTTTGTCAATATACAAAAATGATTGTCTTAAATCTCTTTCAAACCTCTGTGAAGAAATGGACCAAAAGCATGTTCTTGTATAAATAACTAGCGTTTACAAGACCGCTTGGTCATTATCTAAATGAAAAACAAACACCACAATTGAAAATTTTGAAACAAAATTCTGTGAATATTTCTAAGTGATGGTACTATTCTCTGCAACCAAATAGCCTGTAACATCCCTACCATGTAAATTTACTCATTTTTTGCCAAATTCGAACCTTGGACTAGTGAAACCCCAGCTATCCCAAATGCTCCCAAAGGCTCTCTAATTCTGTATGGAAGGGATTGAGGGGTATTTGGAAATCCTAATGCATCTATACTTAGATACTCATTAAATACATTCATGGCTTTCATTTCTCAAGAAGGAATGAAGGGGAAAAAAACTAGCAAATTCGATGTTAAAACCCCTCTAGTCTATGACCTTTTTATCTACCCAAACATTGTACGAACTTCCCTAATTTTTGGACAGAGACTTTAATTTGATAAAGGACCTCAAGGGAAACTAGAATGTATCATTTATCAGGTTCTATAATATTCTATCACTCCCATAAAACAAAATGTTGTGAGACATAGAAATTGCTTGGAAATGGTTAACAATAGACATGGAATTTGTTTCAGAAAATTTAATCAAAGGCTCAAGGGACCTGCATATATTATTTTGGTAATAAAAAATACATCATAGTTTGATCGAAACATCATCAAAAAATCAAATAAATTCTGATACAAACATATATGAAACTATTCCCAAAAGTCCATATGAAAGTAGAGAGGAATCTAGCTCAAATTAGTGGTTTGCTTGGAATGTTTACATGAAACACATAGGATTTCGAGATATGGATCAAATTTGAAGCTCAATACAGTGACATAAATCATATATCATAACAATGGAGTCACAAATTCATCCCCCACAAATTTTATACAACTATGAGTGCGCCATCAACACTAGAACATGGACATTGAGAGAAGATTGTGAGAAGAGATAGTGGAGAAAGACATAAGAGATGAACTTGAACTGTAGAGGGACTCAAACATGAATAAAAAAAAATTCATTAAACTTTGATAAGAGGTCTGAATGGCCTCTCCTCCAACCAACTTGGACATGGATCTTTCACTTTTGAAATTGGTTCAATAGCAAGGAAGGTAAACACCCACCGTGCAAGGACAAGCTAAGCTCTCCAAGAGTGCAAAACAAAAATGATCCAAAGGTTTCTCTCCTTCCCCATCCTCCTTTTATTAACCTCAAGTGGACTCATGATATCGAATTACCTCCAAGGGACTCACTCAAATCAAATCGGTGATAGATTCCTTCATGAGTCACTTGTCCACTTCTTCCTTGCACTCATATTTCTCCAATTCGAATTGGGAATATTGGATGACCATAACTCCCTCTATGCACCCTATTGGTGGCTATTTTTTACCTCATATGTCATATTTGTCATAGATCTTCAATCAAGTCTAAATTTTTCATATTTTTCATAGATTCCTTCATGATTGTTGTCATAGATGCCATGGAATCTAGCTACAAGTGTCACGATTTCTCTATGATGCCTCTTCCTCTTCCTTGGGAGTTACTCCTCCACTCCAAGTTGATATTCCTTGATTCTTTCCATGAATAGATCCTCTTCACCTTCCCCAAGTACATTACCCTCAACCTTGGACTCGAATTGATGTGAGAATGTTTCCAAGTGTAGTGGGGAATCTTGCCACATGTGGGTCCCACACCCTCTTATATGCCATCATGACCCAATGCCACCTTATTTTTATTTTTATTATTATTTGTTTGACCCAATTAATGTGAATTTGGAATTCTAAGGTCAATTTGAGTCTTGTATCTCCCTTATTCCAAGTTTTAATGCTTCCACCCCAACCTAGGGAACTAGTAGGTTAGTGGAATTTTTCCTCCATGAAAAATTATTTGGATGGGGACATTACAGTCCTCCCTACTCAATATTGCTTGTCCCCAATCAATTTAAAACTTGGATGCTACAAAATGTTTTCATGTTCCCATGTGGCATCCTCACTTGGTAAATCCTTCCACCACACCAAATATTTTCTTATGGTTTTGTTCCTTAATTTCCTTTCCCTTACCTTCAAGATTTTTTCTGGAATGAGTATGAGTTGCCCTTCATCATCCATTAAAGGAATTGTTTCTGAAATTGAAATTTCTACCCTACCACCTTTTTAAGACATGAGACACATAACACATTATGGATTTTACTCCCTTCCTGAAGCACCACTTCATAAGCTACCTCCCGAAATTTTTGAATTATCTTTTATGGGCCATAGAACCCAGGATTTAGATTTAATGCCCCCTTTCCTTTCAAGGTGGTTTGTTCGTAAGGTTTTGGGCTCAAATAGACCAAATCATTTACTTGAAAATTTCTCTCTTTCCTATGTTGATCTGCATATTGTTTTTGTTGATTCTGGACAACCTGCAAATTGTCTTTTAAAACCTTCAAAATTTCTTGACTTTCCTCAATCCAATCCTTAGCTTTTGGAGCTCTACTATCACCAGAACCGTGATCAACAATTGTAGGTTCTTCATAACCATATAATGCTTTGAAAGGAGACATTCCAATGAACATATGAAAGGTAGTATTGTAGCAGAACCCACCCAAATGTAGCCTATTTAACCCATGCTTTTTGCTTCCCACTAACATAGTTTCTCAAGTATCCCTCCAACCATCGGTTCACCCTTTTGGTTTGACCATAATTTTGTGTATTATATAGCTTGTTCTAGGAGTCAATTGTGTTCCCACCAACTTGAAGATTTCTTTCCAAAATGCACTCATAAACCTATTATCTCTATCACTAACAATGTTTTTTGGAAGTCCATGTAATCTGAAAACATCTCTAAAGAATAGCTCAACTACTTGTGTAGCAGTAAAAGATGAGGAAATAGAAAATAAATGAGAATATTTGGTGAGTCTATCAACCACATCAAAAATACAATCATTACCAGGTGCCTTGGGAAAACCTGTGATGAAGTCCATTGAGATGCTTTCCCATTTTTTTTCTGGAATAGGAAGGGGTTGTAGGAGACCAGCAGGATGGTTGTGCTCAACTTTGTTTTGCTGGCATATCTTGCATTCATTCACATACTTTAGAACATTTCCCTTCAAGCCTTTCCAAAATAACCTTTCTCTTACCTGCCTATATGTTTTAAAGAAACTGGGATGGCCTTCTAGGGGAGAATCATG
The DNA here is from genome assembly GCA_027924585.1 of Larix kaempferi. NCBI lineage: Eukaryota > Viridiplantae > Streptophyta > Pinopsida > Pinales > Pinaceae > Larix > Larix kaempferi. The sequence continues at coordinate 21,009,998 of BSBM01000274.1, read as the reverse complement.
AGTTGCATTCAGAATATTTTTCTTCAAATTCGAACCAAAAACTAAGTAGATTCGGTCTTTATAGTAGATTAGGCCATTCAATAATTTATACCTATCATATCCATTGGCCCCATCTAAAAGTTAATAAGCAACTTTATCTTTGGCATACTCTACTATTAGTATGGATTTCCAATCCTCTGAAATGTCCATAAGAGAGAGTGTCTCCTAGACAATGCATCTACTACAACATTATTCTTCCCTTTAATATATTCAATGTCAAAATCAAAGGCTTGAATCTTACTCACCCATTTTTTGTTTCCTTTCATTGAGATATTTTTGTGTAATAAAATGCTTCAAGCTATTGTGATCAGTTTTGACCACAAATTTGTTCCCCACCAGATATTGCCTATACTTGACCAAAGTATGCATGATGGCCAACATTTCCTTGTCATATATGGAGTAGAGTCTCTCATGTGGTTGTAGCTTCCTACTTTAAAAATATATGGGGTGTTGGTTTTTCTTTAAAATTGATCCAATGCCTTCCCTTGATCACTACAAAATTTGAACCCAAAATCTGACAAGAAAATCCTACAACATCCGACGAAAAGGACTGTGTCGTCGGATTTCACCTTCAAAATTACGAATTTTGATTAATTTTTTTTAATTGATAAAAGCACATGTCGGATATCTGACGACAGTCATATATCCGACGACTACAGTCGGATATCCAAAAAATATCATCGGATATCCAACACATATTTTATAATGGTAACTACGCTCAAATCATCAGATATCCTATTGATGTATATGTAACTTCGGAATGTATTTCACATATATGTATATTGTATTCCTATAGAGATGTTATTATTCCTCTATACGGAAGTGGTTGTATTCCTATAGAGATGTTATTATTCCTCTATACGGAAGTGTCGTCATTTATATTGTAAGTGTCGTAACTTATACTTGATGGGTTATTAGACCACCTTGTTGGGGTCAGCCCTGTATAAGTCATGTGGGTCAAAGGGTTATTAGATCACCCTATTGGGGGTTGGCCATGTGGTTCAAAGGGTTATTAGACCACCCTAGTGGGGGTTGGCCCAATCAGCATTATGTTAAGTGGTTAAGTTGAGGCCGACCTAATTGAGTAAAGGTCAAGTCAAGTTAGTGTATAAATAGAGAGTGTGTCTCTCTCGTTTTACACATTCTATTCTCTCACTCACACTTTGGAGAGTGGCGCACTTATGGAGGAGGAGGCTCTGCTGCTAGGAGAAGACTATCTCTTATATTCTAGTTGTATCATTGCTCTATCTATCTCTCAGGAAGTTATTGGGGTTTTTCACCTTTATGGTTTTCCCCAAGTAAACTCTGTGTCTCTTGTGTGCTTGCATTATTGTGTCCATGATTGATATGCTGTAGATTTGTTGTACATGTTGTTCTCTCAGTTAAGATCCTAGATCATATTGAAGTAAATTCTGAAAATTTAACATGGTATTAGAGCTATCCTGAAAGAAGGCATGATATGGCATGTATGACACTTGTTGCACTTACGATGCTAGGGCTTCATATAGCAAAAACCTGTTATCGTATCACTTTCGCTATAAATCCGTTTTGGAAAAGTTTTCGAATCTAAAACTTTCACAGGTCCAATATCAAATCCCCATGTACCTTGTGTCCAAAGGAAAACCTCTAATTCGTTGTACTTTGGGATTTATGATCTGTACAATATAGGGTTTATGCCTCTTCCAGATCTGAGTCAAAATCAGGTGACCTTGGGAAAAAGGTCATAACTTGGGCTAGGAAGCTCCAAATGAAATTTCGTAAAAAGTGACAGGTAGTACACAGACTGTGCTATCTCAGGAAAATGTTTAAGAGGCCGAAGTTGAACCAATGACATGTGGCATGCCGTACAAGTTCGCTCTCCTGTATTATCCCATAAACAGGTCATGTTGTGACACTTGGCATAACTCTCTCTCACAGAATCCAATTGAGGTTATACCTATTGGGATGGAAAGATAACAGGTCAGGATATCTTAGAAAACATTTTCAGAGGTTGAAGTTGAACCATTGACATGTGGCACGCCATACAAGTTCGCTCTCATGTATTATCCCATAAACAGGTCACGTTGCGACACTCGGCATAACTCTCTCTCAGAGAATCCAATTGATGTCAGACCTGTCGAGATGGAAAGATAACAGGTCCGGCTATCGTAGGAAAAATTTTCAGACCCTGTGGATAAAAAATTTTGGAGTTACACCAAAAACAATCAGGTACATATTTCTGTCAAAACATAATTATTTTTGAGTATCTTCATTCATGGCTTCCGGAATTTAGGTTTTCGGAGAAAGTTGGAATTTTTGTAATCGGAGACCACGGCTGGATGCTACTCATCAAAATAAAAATTTAGAGACCAATATCATATTTTTTGGTTGGGTAGAAGGCCGGGCTTGATCAAACCCCAGTTCAGGACTTTGATCGGAAAGATGGAAAATTAGGGCTTCTGCAAAAATTGGAATTTTGGAAATCTGTGACCACGGCTGGAAGCTCCTTAGAAAAATCGAAGCTTAGAGTTTTGAATCAAATATTTTGGTTGGGTGAAGCTCCAGGAAACTCAAACCCTAATTCAGGGTCCTCCCTAGTGAATCCGGAAATCTAAAAGGCAATTTTGAGGAGTGAAACTTTGCAGTTTTCAAATTCTGAATATACCAACTTGATCAGCTCATCAAGGTGCATATTTCTATCCTTTCAAAAGTTTGAAAATCAAAGTTTGAATTTTTGGGGCTTCTTTGACAAACCCTAATCCAGATCCAGGTCCAGTTCTTGCAAATGAAGTGGATTGGGTTAATCCTAGAAGAAGATGGATTGGTCACCTGCATAAGTGAAGAAGTTCCTATCTCAGAGGGAGATGAGGCTAAGGCTTTCCATAAGAAGATTACAAGCAATCTTGACAGGTATGGATTACAGGTATGTTTCATGGTTAAGTTTATCATATGTTTGTCTTCATATCATTACAGTACAATCTATATTAATTACTGGACTTGTTGTATCACCTTAATAGAAGATATTCATTGATTAAGGTTTTGACACTTATGATTGTACTAATGCATTGTGATGTTCTATGAGGTTTATGTTGTTTGCTAACACAAAAGGTACACCAAGAAAGTCAAATCATGTTCTACTTCAAGAACATATGCTCATTGTGACATGAAGACAAAGATTCATCCATTGTCATGGATCACATAGAAGTTCTACTTTCGAGGTATGTATGACTTGGTTCTACAATGGTTAACTTATGAGACATGCAGGTTACTAGCACAAGTCACTGAAGAGAACCAGAAGACATTATGCGGGTATGTTAGACATAACTAGCTAGCATGCTAATCCAGGTATGTTTTTCCTATATCAAGCTAGAATCCTACCTTGTGTTAGGATCTTATACTGTTGTGTTGTTGATAATGATTATTCATGAAGTCATAGGTTTGAATAATCATGGTTGTATGCATATTATGTTTCTTACCATAATTGATGATATGACTAACCAGAAGAATCATGAAGGTATAGGTTTGAATAATCACGGGTTTTATGCATATTATATCTCTTATCTTGATTGATGATTCAACTAACCAAAAGAGTCCTATGATCAAATAAGAATGTGTATGATTAAAAGAAGACTTCCCTGAAACCTTGAATACTAATGTTTATTATCTGTGAATGATCATGAATATACATGTTTAATATTATTGTGTTTTGATAGTATTAATATTATACTAATAAATGTGTGATTATGTATGAGACCTCAAGGATAACACAATGATGATACTAATAAGCATGCATAGTGATTAAGGATGGATGTAAGTTCAAGGATAGGTAATCTAGGAAGCAAAGATCAAGAGGGAGCACACTCCAGTTGTCCCTGCAAGAAAGCAAAGGAGCACACTTCAGTAGTTTCTGCAAGGATGCAGATATTCAGAGAGAGTTGACCACTTCTCACAATCCACATAAGAATGGAATTGCAGAAAAGAAGCAAAGACTGAGAGGGAGTCAACCCAACAAACAAACAAAGATAAGTATTTGAATTGTCATTACTTGCATATTTTATTGTTTAAATAATACTGTTCAATAATGTATATAATGATGTTCCTAGAATTAGGTTGTGTATTATGCATATTAGAATAGTTGCATTGATGAATAGTATACTACTAATATGCATGGGTAAGTGGACTATGGCACTGTACAACATTCCATTGCTACTTATCTAGAATGAAACCTCTTTGCTGACATGTTGGGAATTGTGCACACTCTTAACAATGTTCTGGTAGAGATTGGAAGGCATCTAGAAAGTTACGGGATATGGATAAATGTTGTATTGAAGCATTGGCTAAGATAATTGCATGACTGTATGACATATTTCTTTATGTGTAAGAATTTGTTCTGAAAACTATGAGATGTTTTCTAATCATGAAATTTAACTTGTTGTGTAGGAAAGATCGTATGCCATCACCTACAAAAGAAGAACTACAACATTTGTTCAACAACACAATTATCTATTGAAGATATTGAAGTTCCCAGGATATGGGAAGAATGCCATGATCTATTGATCATGAAGAATGATGTTTGGGATGTAGTCCCAAGACCTGAAGGGAATTTTGTTATGACTTCCATATGGATCTATCAAGATCAAGCATGCTGCAGATGGCATCATAGAGAAATATAAAAGTGATGAAATAGAAGATACACCAGATGGATTTCAAGACAGCTTTCTTGAATGGTGTAGTTGAAGAAGAAGTGTATGTGGAGCAGCCACTTGGTTCTGAGACACATGACAGGGAGTCATATATGTGCAGAACTTGGGTATGATGCACCACTTTCTAGGTATGGAGGTGTGGCAGAGTGCAGATGGAATCTTCCTTGGACAAGGGAAGTATGCAGTACAGATCTTGAAGAGGTTCGAGATGATGGATTGTGAGGCTATGGCATCAAATCTGAAGCTTCTGTGTGATGCTTCATCTGAACCGGTTGATGTCACTATGTATCATCAGATGATTGGGTCCTTGATGTACCTGACAAACATGAGACAAGATATTTGCTTTGCGGTGAACACATTGAGCCAGTTCCTGACAGATCCGAGGAGGGTTCACCTGGTTGCTGTAAAGCATATTCTGAGGTACCTGAAGGGTACAGTTGATTATGGGCTCAAATATGATGTGAATCAAAAGTTTAACCTGCAGGGTTATGTTGATTCAGATTGGGCAGGCAGTGATGCAGATAGGAAGAGCACTTCTGGGTGCTGCCTCAGTATGGGATCAGGTGTGATCTCTTGGTTTAGCAGGAATCAGTCCTGCGTAGCACTGAGTACAACCAAAGCAGAGTATGTTGCGATGGATGAGCAGGTTGCAGATGTGTTGACCAAGCCATTGGCCAGAGTGTAGTTTGAGTACTTCAAAGATAGGCTTGGTGCAGTCTAGATCGAGGTTCATTCCAAAGGGAAGTGATGAGTCCAGAAGATGCAAATGCACATGAGATTTTATGAAATGGTTGAGGTGTTCTCCCATGGTCGTGATGTAATTGCTGAGCCATTCTCACATGGTGGTAGATGTGTTCTCCCATGGTGTAGATGTAAGGGCTGGAGCCATTCTCACATGGTGGTAGATGTGTTCTCCCATGGTGAAAAAGTAAGGGCTAGAGCCTTCCCCAAATGGTGGTAGATGTGTTCTCCCATGTCAGTGGTGTAAGTACTGGATGATGTGAATCTGGGTTGATGTGCTTTGTGGACGATGAGATGATCTGAAGAAGACGATGCTATGATGATCAGGAGGATCATGGATGATGAGCATAAGGACGATGCTCCAATTACTGCTCTATATGTATATGTACGCATCATGTTGGATGTTGGATGTTGGATATGATCAGTTGGATCATTTATATGTATATGTATATGTACGCATCATGTTTGATGTTGGATATGATCAGTTGGATCATTTGTATGTACTTTGTATATGCATCATGTTGGATGCTTGGACCATGTATCTGTATATGTATCATGTGGATACATTGTATGATCAGGTAGATCATGTATGTTGATATGTATCAGGTATGATCAGGTGGATCATGTATTTGTATTTGTATCAGTTGGATACACTGTATGATCAGGTGGATCATGTATTTGTATTTGTATCAGGTGGATACACTGTATGATCAGGTAGATCATGTATGATGATATGTATCAGGTAGATACTTGGTATGCATCATGTGGATGCATTGTATGATCAGGTTGATCATGATGATGAGCTTCAAGATGTTGCTCCAGATGATGTGTATCAGGATGGTACAGTGATGATGATCAGTGTGATCATGAGCATCAGGATGATGCTTTGTGCGATGATGATCCATTGGATCATGAGTATCAGGTTGATACTTGGAGGTCAGAGATGATATGTGGCAGGTTGTGCAAATAGCATGTAATCAATCCTGGGAGATCTTGCTGGTCATGCTGCGGCACATAAATGTTCCTGGGATACTCTTTCCGGTATTGCTATGTAGTATGTAATCAGTCCTCAGATATCCAATAGGTTGAGTTGTGTTCTCGTAATCAGTCCTGGGATGAGGTATTACTACGGAGACATGTAATCAATCCTGGAGATCCGAGAGGTTGAGCAGTGTGCTCGTAATTAGTCCTAGGGTGCTCTTTAGAGATCTTGCCGGTCGTTCTGCGGCACATAAATTTTCCTGGGGTGTTCTTTAAAGGTTTTGTCTATCCACATGTAATCATTCCTGGAGATCCGAGAGGTTGAGCTGTGTGATCGTAATAAGTCCTAGGATGCTCTTTAGAGATATTTCCGATCGTACTGCAGCACATAAATGTTCCCGGGATGCTCTTTAAAGGTATTGTGGAGGAGATGCATGTAATCAGTCCTGGGAGATCTTGCCGGTTGTGCTTAGGCACATAAATGTTCCTGGGATACTCTTTCCGGTATTGCATCCACACATAAAATTAGTCCTGAGAGGCCACCTCTATCAGACCGTTTGCACAGATGATGAAGACCTGCAGGTGGTGGACCTACATCCAGTATGAAAAAGGACTGGCTCTGTAGAACTTCCTATGACGAGTATATTCAGAGATTGATTGAGATAGCAGCAGCAGTGACGATGATGATGACTCGATGATGATTATCCAGTGACGATGATCCAGAGAAGAAGACTTGTGCTAGAAGACCTGTGTCGAAAAATACCTTCCTAGTTAAGAGGGAGTGTTGATGTATATGTAACTTCAGAATGTATTTCACATATATGTATATTGTATTCCTATAGAGATGTTATTATTCCTCTATATGGAAGTGGTTGTATTCCTATAGAGATGTTATTATTCCTCTATACGGAAGTGTCGTCATTTATATTGTAAGTGTCGTAACTTATACTTGATGGGTTATTAGACCACCTTGTTGGGGTCAGCCCTGTATAAGTCATGTGGGTCAAAGGGTTATTAGATCACCCTATTGGGGGTTGGCCATGTGGGTCAAAGGGTTATTAGACCACCCTAGTCGGGGTCGGCCCAGTCAGCATTATGTTAAGTGGTTAAGTTGAGGCCGACCTAATTGAGTAAAGGTCAAGTCAAGTTAGTGTATAAATAGAGAGTGTTTCTCTCTCATTTTACACATTCTATTCTCTCACTCACACTTTGGAGAGTGGCGCACTTGTGGAGGAGGAGGCTCTGCTGCTAGGAGAAGACTATCTCTTGTATTCTGGTTGTATCATTGCTCTATCTATCTCTCAGGAAGTTATTGGGGTTTTTCACTTTTATGGTTTTCTCCAAGTAAACTTCGTGTCTTTTGTGTGCTTGCATTATTGTGTCCATGATTGATATGCTCTAGATTTGCTGTACATGTTGTTCTCTCAGTTAAGATCCTAGATCAGATTGAAGTAAATTTTGAAAATTTAACATATCTGACACGTATGTTATAACGATAACTATGGTCATGTCGTCGGATATCCGATGTAGATTTAGCATATGGTTTAAAAGATAATAAGGCAAGCATATTAATCAACCACACTATTTATTTATTTTGCAAACATATTGATGTACACGTTGATTTTTTTCCCTGTATGGAATAAACATGCACTTAATCATAAATATTGGATCATTATGTAATCTTTTCGTGTATGGCTGTTGTAGGTAAAACACCATAAGGATATGTGGTGCAATGGCTGTAGATATCGCATCAAAAATTTGGATGAAACGAAGAAAACATCATATTGTGGGATATTTGCAGTCTTTGAGGTGACCAATGTTTCCTCTAGAAGTGACAGACATCCAGAACTCTCAGAAAATCGATACTATGGGTATTTGGAAGATATTCTTCAGTGTGACTTTAAATCCTTCAAGGTAGTTCTGTTCGTTGTCAAATGGTACAGGTTACGACTGAATCAACGTGATCCTGATAAAACTATTATTGAACATGATAATGGATTTACCATGGTTAATACAAGGTTGTTTGAACCAGGAACGAAGCCCTATTTTCTTCCAAGCCAATGTGAATAGGTATTTTACTCTGAGGTTCCAGGTAGAGGGGGTTGGTCATTTGTTGTGAGATATGATCCAAGGGGAAGGCCGATAAAGTATAACATAGAGGAAGGTAATGAAGAGGGTCTCGAAGAAGAAGACGATGTTGAAGATGATCACCATGAGTTATATAAGTGAACAAATGAGATTTGGGAAGGAACAACATAAGTGAAAAAAATAAATAAACAAGAGATTTGGGAATAAGTCCAAGGATTCTATAAACAAAAAAACAAGAGATTTGAGAGCAAGATTAAGCATTCCAATATTTTGCCAAAATTTGAATTACATGCATCCAAGAAACTGAAAAGTTATAGCAACAAAATTACAAATACATAAAGCCAAATGAAGGGAAATTAGTGAAACAACCTCAAAGTGATTCTTTCAAGCAAACTATTCATATATTTGTGAACTCAACGAGTCAATATCTGTGCAAACATGACAAGATGGCTACAATAGTTAGAAAAATCAACCACATGCATGTCTAAACATATATTCCAATCACAACATATTGTTATAGCAACAACAATAACAAGAAGGCATACATGTCAATTTTTTATGACAAAGAATTTGTTAAAAAAAATTATCTTTTTACCTTTATAAATATGTTTTGAGCACCTGAACTCAATGTTCTCAGAGGTACAATATACTAGTTAACTTCTCTATTGATATAATTTCCATGGGAGTGACATTAACTATTAATGCCCTATTGGTATAATTTCCATTAGAGTGACATTAACTATTAATTCCATAAACAATTAGTCCAACATAATTTCCATGGGAGTGACATTAACTATTAATTCCATAAACAGTTACACCATCAGAAATAAGGCTGGTGGCCATGTTATTATTATATTTTATTTGACAACCATGTATAATGTATAATCTACTATTCAGAAATTTACATGCTACTTATTAAAAAACACAGATATTACTAGTCATGACATAATAATATTTAAGTTGAAACTGTAAACTAGTAGTTTTTAGATGGTTATGTCTTCACAACCCGCATGTTCAAATCCATGATTGCTAACTCTTAACGATCTGAGTCATGGTAGATAAGAACTATTAAATATGTTTTGAGCAGCTGATGTGGGGGAACGATTTCTTCCCATAGGTTGTTCCACCACATAAAGCCTAAAGATCCGAGTCATGGTAGATAAGAACTATTAAATATGTTATGAGCAGTTGATGTGGGGTTAACTCCAGTTCATAAATTCTCATTTAGAAATACATGTCCCATATGTAGACAGAACATGTCCTTTGGAGCAATTTCCCAACCTATGCTTGTCAAGAGTGTTCGTGCCCATTGACTTTATCCCTTTCCCTTTCCACATGTATATTGACCAATTGGAAAAGGATGGTATGTCATTTTTAGTCCTAATATTAAAGTGGAAAATATAAATCATTTGAGTCAGGTAAAATTTCTAAGTTTTGGATAATTTTTTCTCTGTTGCAAGGAATACCAAATTTCCCAAGATGACTCTTCAAGGCCAGACCATTTAGCCTCATTATTTCATATGTTTTAATTTAATCTCATGTCACAACTATCTTACTTGTTGGAGCTTGTGAATGTTGTACAATGACTATTGATACCAACAATTATAACCTACCGCAAAAATTCAACAATTATAACCCAATTTCTCACAAATTCTCCCAATATTATTATTGCAAGAGTATGTCATTACCAAGACCACATACCTGTTTTCATGTGCACAAATGGTGTATTCAAGGTAACACTTGCCATGGTTAACAAGAGGTGTAAAATTATGGAGCAAGCTAAAAGGTAGACATTTACAAGTGTGTGGATCTTTGATTATATGGCATGCATGCTATAACATAGCCATATTAAGTGGGATTAATAAGTTGAATTTCCTAGATGGGAGTGGTAATTGGTTCTCCAACCCTATTTCAGTAGTCTTTTCATTGTCTTTGGTGCACTCTAGCTTGAGGAACAATGCGCCAAACGATGAATTGTGAGCATACTTCATGTGGCTAGCCTAAGCCACAATACATATATGGGACCTTCGCCGTCGAGATTGTTCAATAATCCATCCCTAGAACAACTGACTCTATCTTGCAACAGATTTACTTTGTTGAAAGTGATAAGTAACTATGACACACACATCCAACATACAACATGTAAAACATTTAATTGACCTAGATTTGATTCCAAAATGTCATTTTGAACTTGATTTGGACCTCAAGGAAAAATTTAGGGTCAAAATATTGCCCATGGGTAAAATTAGGGGTTTTGGTGAATTCTTTATATAGAAGCGGTTTATTATAGTTACTTTTAATTATCCCACTATTTAATTTTTATAAAAGAAATCCAAAAAATGATTAGCCAAACCGTATAGAGAAAAAAAAATGATGGTACTGGCAAGTTACGCTTATCTTCATTTGGACAGGCCTACAGTATATCTGCCATGTTTTCTTTCTACATATTTCGTAATCTTCAATTCATTAATGAAGTTGACTGCATATAAGAAAAAGCACGCCAACTAACAATGGTGTTCTATCGACCACGTGGATATTTGGGAAATCATCAAAGTTGTTGTATCCGCTAGAAAAGAATAATATCTATAGCATCACCATCAAGTCAATTACAACCAAATATTCTAAACTCGAGATCACTCCCTTGTCATCAGTCTTGAAAAATAAAAACTAGACGAAAAGGGGTTTTGAATATGGAATAATATGAGGAGTTTCAAGATGGATACGTTTAACAATTATCATGCTCAAAGATATGTAGAGGAATGCATACTGTGAAAGGAGGATACAAAGCTCTGTATCTAAAACATAGCACCCCTCCTACTCTCGGTTATGTGATAAAACATGGCAGCAAGACGAACTCCCAAATATTAACGTGTTTAATTAGGTTCTTGTAGAGGGAAAAATTCTCACCATTGAAATTTTAAAAAAAAGGCAAATTCAGGGGCTGAAATATGGAGCGCCCTCCAAAAATATGTTCTTTGGAAGGTGTGAGAAACAATAAATGGATATATCTATGAAAATAAGATCAATTTAGCAGCAAGCACACCAATATGTACAAAAATATCTTCTCACTAAATCCATACTCGCAAGAAATAAGACCAATCCGCATAAGGAGCAGTTGATAGAGGTTGAAATGCAATGGCTGCAAGAATTCCCACCACATGGAGAAAATGACGAATTTCCATTAAATAGAACATGACGCCAAATGCATTTCACGAAACCTTCCATTCAGACAATTAAACATATAACTTTACCCTGTTTATCATTCAGCAACATTGTATTTTCACAGAAAATTTCATTGTAACAACTTGTCACTCCATTAACAATATTAATCTGAATAAGACGAACAAGGTTAAGGGAGACAGTGAAATTCCATAACAAGCATCAGGAGTTCACGGAAATTCAAGGCTGGAAATAAATTTGGGAGAATTCTGGGTCAGTTTGAGCTTTTCCCAGCCCCCTAACAAAAACATTCAGCCACGTGCGGCAAGGACAAGGGTTTTTGTGACCGGTGGCTAAGTTACAAGAGTTGGATTTCAGCTGGAGATTGGGATTTTCAAGCTTAAAAGGGATTTAATGAACGATTTCAAACAATTGAATAGCTCCATAGATAATTTAATCGATGAAAACTTACTACTCGGTAGTCATGGCAAGGGTTTCATGCTACATTGCAGACAAGCATTGGTTGGAGGCGGGTCTCATGCGCATACCTGGACAATGCCCTCGCCACTACAACTGCTGGAACAATGTTGAACAACGAATCCGTCGAATCTATCCCTGTCGCAACAAATTCCAGCTACAGAGACTCATCCCCGCAAATCACTACCCACACCAGTCAACAGAGAACAAAACCAGTGAACAAGAACAACAAAATAATCGGCAAGCCCCTTTAAATAACAAACTCTCCAACACACCCAACACAGACTCGCATTAAACGCCATCCCTACTTCAATAACTGCCCAAATGCTCGAAAATTTCATTTCGCCAGAAAAACCTCGTTACAGCTCCCGTCCGAGAGATAAAAATGGACCTCTATGCTACTTGATCTAGCCTTGCTGCAGCCAAAGTTCTTCATGCTGGTCTGACGCCGAGCTCTTAACCCCCTCCCGTCGAACTCCCGAACTCCCAAATGCATTTGATGTTTGGTGCTAGTACCCTCCTTTTGGTACTAGCAAGTACAGGTTTGCGGACACACAAAATCACAACCCCACACCAGACTACGAGGAGGGTACTCAATGCATAGACCGGCAGACAAATGTCATCTGGTTTTCCCCGCTCCAAAAACCAAGGAAAAATATTCATTTAACCAGAGTTTTACATTGTAAATTAACAATTTTTTTTTTTTAATCTTGCGCCATTGAACTAATATGTCCAAAGTGACCACAAGATGTCACAGACATAAATATTAATATCTCTAAATTTAAAAGAAATGTGGATACTCGATCATGATGAAGCTTAAAGAGAAAGTGGGGAGCAAATATTAATGTTAAGCTTTTGAGAAGAGAAAGTCGGGAGAGTAATATTGATGAATCCTCCAAGAGAAAGGTGTAGATATAAACTTATATAAACTTAGGGAAAGTGAGTGGTGAAATATACTTTGCTTAGCATTCAAGGAAAAGGTAAAGTTGTGAGAGTATTGTTCGTATTGCTTGTTAAAGTGATGATAAGTTCATTTTAAATTTAGAGAAGAATAACAATACAAATAAATCTTAGTGGAAAGTGAGGAGAGTTACATATATAAGAAAAAGGTTTTCTAGTCAAATCTATGTATTTACTTTACCCAATAGGAAAAAGAAGGTTATTAGAGTGTTGGTCATGTTGGTCATTATGTAGTGTGAAGAAATGATAAAATCATTATGAGATAGGTACACTAATTATTGTTCAACTTAGGAAAAAATGTGGACATTCATATATATAAGTTTAAGAGAATGCGATTTTCTATGAGAATATATGTATCATACATATAATTTATCGAAAGGTTATTAGAGTGTTGGTCACGTTGGTTGTTATATAGTTTGAAGCAATGATAAAATCATTATGAGATAGGTACACTAATTATTATCCAACTTAGGATAAAATGTGGATATTTATATATATATAAGTTTAAGAGAATGTGATTCTCTATGAGAATATATGTATGTATCACACATATAAGTTATCGAATATTAAAGTAAAGGATATCAGATATTCAATCTTTATTTAGTAGTTCAGAGTTCTAATGTATCATTGTCAATTTGAAGAGTACAATGTAATGATAAATTGAGAAGTTATCTAAGACTAAAGCAAAGTATACATGAGATTCAACCCATAAAGTAGCTCAAAGTTCTAATGATAGTTCAAAGTATGGTTTTTAAATATCCTTCATAATTTGAGCATTGATGTTTTCATAGTTCTAAAATATTGTTTATAACTTCTGCAAATTCACTGTGTAGCAGTTTAGAAGCAATGGACTTACGTTCCGAGTGGACACTCCATTCATTTCATGATCAAAAGAAGCCGGCATGAAAAGAAAAGTATAGGTGCATTAAATAGACTAAGAAGAGAGAGTTAGATGTCTGGGTGATAATGGAGAAGTGTAAAAATTAGCCATTGGAGTTAGGAATTAGAAAAAAAAATCTAAGATTAAATTATAAAATAAAATAAGGAAGGTTATAACATTAATAACAACATGTTCAATGCAATTCTTTAATATGACATCAATGAAATAATTCCAACATAGAGAAGATTCAACCATATCTCAATGAACTTTTCGTTCATGTTGTGAGAAAAATGGCTCAAGGGTGAGCAATCCTTTCTTTCCTTGTAGGATGCAGGTAAGGCAATAGATAAAGCAGATGGTTAGTAAGTCTAAAAAACAATGATGAATCTATTAGAAAATTAACAACACATATAAAGACTACATGGAAGATAAAACCCACATAAATGACATAAAAACACAACAAGAAAATGATCTTCGACCAAATTTATAGGTCCAATGGAAAAGTTTGAATAAAATGGTGTCACCTAGGAGAATATTTCTTGCAAATGGTATCCAACACTCCCTTTGGAAGGGTCCTTTGATCTCTCTCAAATTGTTTTCTAACTAACTTGGAATGATGAAGGGAAAATACTTTCTTCTTTAGGAATAAGCTAAGTGAGCTTGAAATGCCAATGTATGGTGATAATGAGAATGAAAGAAGATTCTTTCAAACTGATTCTTGTAGCATAACTTTTCTCTTGATTCATCCTTATGAAATGCATGCTCATGGATTCCTTTTATAGGCAAAATGGTGGTCCGCAAATAACTAGTTCTTCAAGCGAATGCTCCTTCTCATGAAGTAGCCTCAAGGTACAAGTATGGGTCTATTGAATGCACCATAGAAGTTAATGGTCTACATGTTGGTACATCCACATAGTATTTGAGTGATTTTCCATGTGATGTAGCATAGGTTTCCATTTAAAGACTCATGCAGTTGAAACAAAGTTTGACTTTCTAATTCATTGATTTGTTTCACATGTTGATTTTGTTGATGAAGAAGCTTTATGAGCTGCATGTTCTATGTTGATGATGTCTCTTTGTAACAACCATTGAAATGTCACATGTGTGCAAAATTTAGGTGATAATAGATGCACCCTAATGTGTGAGGTTAGGAGCGACGTTAAATACATCATCATTTTTTTCCCTTATGTTGATATTTCATTATTGTGATAGTAAGTGCGCAATTGTTGAGAGTAAAAGGTATCCCATTGGGGAGCGGTGGTGATAACCATTGAAGCGACATTGATAAGTGGCAATAAAGAATGGTTTTCTATAAATGAGATAGGCATCCGTATGCTTTTTTTTCCGTCAAAGTAAATTACAAAAAGAGAAGGTTGAGGGGTATGATCTTTGAACTGCTAAGGTAAGGTCAATGTTGGATTTGAACCCTACCTAAATATATGTAATTTTTGCATTGATATGATGGTAGTAATTCCCAAGGGGGTTGAACTGTTTATGATGTCGAATAACCCACGTGGGTGAGTGGGCCTGAATAATGGTGAAAGTGTCGAGTGGGAAACTAGAAATACCATATCTAGATGTCTTCAATCATAACTCAAAACACTTGAAGCATATATACATTATGATTCCCATTGATGGGATAGAATGATTGTTATAGAGCATAGGAGAGACTATTAAGGAAAAGAACACTAATGAATCTCTCTTTTTAGTTTGATGTTAGCCCTTTTCTGATGGAGGGGTAACCAAGGTACAATTACTACCACAATAACTCTTACAATATACTCGACTATTTTCGATGAGAGTTAAGGCCACTACCAAGATAATGATATCATTGTGGAGGACCAAGAACATGATGTAACTAACTGTGATGATGACATACTAAGACGACACAAGTTGGTAACTGTGAGGCTAGTGACTTCCCTTAAATGAAGTATAAATGGGTAACTGGCTCTAAGTAGCAATATTCAACCAGTGGTACAGGGTGAATTAGGGTTAGAAGGGGATGATGGACTGAGCAGACTCTATACTAGGCATCGAATGGTAATGTCAAACTGGGATGAGTAAGAATGCTCATGTAGCAGTGGAAGTTATAACAATGGAGGTGTTGCTAGGTGAACAATAAGTGAAAAAATATGTCAATAAAGGGATACCAAAGGTATTGCTTCCAAAAAGTAATAAATTATGAATGAAATTGTTCCCTCATTTTGAGTGCATCTGATCTAAAATTAATGTGAAAATTACATTGTTTTACTACTTTAGATTCGTTCTCAATTTCCTACCTTTTCATTAAATAAATTGGATTGATTAATTATAATGCATAATTTAAAAGACCAAAATTCAAAATGGGAATGTAAAACACAAGTAAAACTCAACAATTGTTAATGGTGTTCACCCATACAAGCTACGTCGATGGGTCCACTTCAAGTGAGGCACCAATCAATTAAGAAGGAGGACTACAACTCTTTACATCAATCAATGGCCTTCAATCTACAAATATTATCTTGAATGTCCTCTAGAAAGAGTAAAACTGACTTCTTCCTACAAAAAGAACATAGGCTTTCTTGTCGATTTTCTTGATGAAGGGGATTCTTCTCACAATTCTCTATACTATGGGAATTGGATAGATTATTGGTTGAAGAAGCTTGTCATCATCATTTAAAATCATTTCAACACCATGCACCCACATTTAGGCAGAAATTATGCTAATACTTATGCTTCCTATTGCAACATTATCCAATGTCGTGAGTGTTTGGTCAACTCAACAATCTCACCAGTACTTATTCCTCTTCAGTAAACTATGCCTTGAGTTTCTTTCTGAGAAAACATGTGGCCATCTCTTAAACAGAGGTTCATTTCTCCACCAATGAAGAGATGCACTTCCATATCGAGCATCTTGCATATATATATATATGCAAATAATGTTTTTTGTTATGGTAGAGTTTCTCCATAACATAGATGGAAACAATTTCATTATATTTTTTTGGGAGATATTCTCCTCGATTTTGTGAGAATGGATATCCTCTAAGTGCACTATATAAATCATCCATTTGAGCTTCAGTTTCCATCTATTGATTCATTCCTATATAATGCCTCCAATAACACTGCATTCATGGAGTCACCATGGAGTTTTCAATGTAATCAGAGTTGTCCAAACCCACCCACGAATTTCTCTAGAATAAGAAACTTTGGCCTACACCAATTTCATGAGGAAAACACCAGTGCATCACCTTATGGGTTGGTGCAAGGTAATGATACCCAGTTATGACGTGTTAGTTGCAACATAATTCCTAAAAAACAAAAATATGACTATCAAAACTAATTTTTATAGGTACCTCCACAACTTTTTAGAACATGGTGTAAAAAGATGAAACATAGAGAATCAGATCACCTTCTAGAATATATAACTTTTATTTATGGAAAATAGGTATAACTCCCAAAAATGGTATTCTTCTAAGATTCCAGTATGTTATTTTTTTCAAAAACATAATGCATATGTTTTCATTAGACCCTTGGTTTGGTATGTAAACTGTCTAAATTTGTAAAAACAATTATGTAGGGTTGTAGATAACAGGCAGATCTAGTGCAATGATATTTTTACAAAATTTTCCAAGTTAATTTTATATATTTTTTAAATTAAGGAAGTCATGAAATCCTTAAAAATACAAGCTTGAGCATTAGGCCCCACTATCATGGTCTTAAAAAATCAATTTTAATTATTTTTTTGTTCGTAGGTCTTGCAGTATACTTGTGTGGGTTCTTTTTCTATTTTTTAAATAGGTGAATCAGTCAAAAGTTATAGATGAATACATGACCTATGTTTTATGTAAATATGACATGATTGCAAACAAAAATGAATAAAAAATAGAAAATACTAACAAATTTATTCAAAAAATAGATCTTTGGAATTTGCACAAAGAGTTCTATAAGTGTGTGCAATTTCACTCGCAGTGGACAAGTGGAGCATATACAGATTTGAGGTTGAATAACATGAAGTTAGAGAACATGATGTGTTTTTATTTAATGCAGTCCAAGGAACAAGGTTTGAAAATACAAACCTAGAACCACACCTTCCAAGTCATTACACAAGGTATGGAAAAGGGCAAGCGCGCCAAAAAAAGTTTAAATTTGTTAGAGCGTACATGTTAGTAATGCACACACACTAATAGTACATGCGCTAATGTTATATATTTGTTTCTCCATCCTTCTAGCTATATCTCCCTTTCTCAATATAATCCCACACCCCCTCCCTATGTCTCTCAATCCCCCATCTATCCCCTTACCATAAAGCATAAGCCCTCGATTGAAAAAATATACCATAAATCCCAACCCCCCCCATCTCCTTGTTACCCTAAGTCAGGTAGACCCCTCCTTTCTCTATTCCTCTAACCCCCTATCACTAACCTTATACCCTCTCACTTAGTCGTACCACTAACCATATCTCCATCCCTCTCACACTCTTTATATCCCTCCTCCCCTACTCCCCCACTACCCTTAACCACCCACTCTCTCTCTCTCTCTAAACCCTTGACCCCCAATCTCTCTCTCTCTCTCTCTCTCTCTCTCTCTCTCTCTCTCTTTCTCTCTCTCTCTATATATATATATATATATCTATATGCCTCTTCCCTTACTCGCCCCTACCCTTAGCCACCCATTCATGGTCTCTCTTATGATCTCTCTCTCTCTCTTTGACTTTAAACCCCTAAATCCCAATATCTCTCTCTCAACACCTAACCCACAATATCTCTCTCTCTCTCTCTCTCTTTATTCGGGGCATCCAAAACTTCATAGTAGATATTGGTCACCTTATGCATCTTTCCTTCAAGATTCCATGCTCTTTAACGTCTGGTACTCTCTCTCTCTCTCTCTCTCTAAATTCCTAACCCTCGGTATCTCTATCTCTCTCTAGACCCCTAAGCCACGATCTCTTTGTCTCTCTCCCTAAACCATTAAACCCCAATATAGCTCTTTCTCTCTCTGGAAACCCCTAACCCCCAATCTCTCTCTAAACCCCTAACCCTCAATCTCTCTCTCTAATCCCCTAACCCCCATAATCTCTCTCTCTCTCTAAAATATTGACCACCATTGTCTCTCTCTATCTCTCTCTCTCTAAACCCCTAACCCCCAACCTCTCTCTCTCTCTCTCTCTCAACCCCTAAGCCACAATCTCTCTCTCTCTCTCTCTCAACCCTTTCAATACTTCACACCCTTTCACATCTCTCTCTCTCTCTCTCTCTCAAATCCTAACCCCCAATATCTCTCTCTCTCTCTCTCTCTCTCTCTAAATCGCTAACCACCAATCTCTCTCTTTATTTTTCTCTCTAAATCCCTAACCCCCAATCCCTAATACCCTTTCATGTTTGATACTCTCTCTCTCTCTCTCTCTCTCTCTCTTTTCGGGGCATCCAAAAATGAATAGTAGATATTGGTAATCTTTTGCATCTTTTCCTTCAAGACTTCACACTCTTTCACACCTAAGACTCTCCCTCTCTCTCACTCTAAACACATAAACCCCAATATCACTCTCCCTCAACCCCTAACAAGCATCCAAAAATTCATAGTATATATTGGTTAGCTTCTACATCTTTTCCTTTAAGACTTCGCACTTTTCACATTTGATGTACTCTCTCTATCTCTCTCAACCCCTAGCCCCCAATATCTCTCTTTCTCTATCTCTCTCTAAACCTCTAACCCCCAATCTCTCTCTCTATATATATCTCTCTATATTCGGGGCATCCGAAAATTCATAGTAGATATTGGTCAGCTTCTACATCTTTTCCTTCGAGACTTCACACTCTTTCACATCCGATACTCTCTCTCCCATTCTTTCACATCCAATACTCTCTCTCCCACTCTTTCACATCTGATATTCTCCCTCTCTATCTCTTTCTCTCAACCCCTAAGCCCCGATCTCTCTCTCTCTAAAATCCTAACTTCCAATCTCTCTCTTTGTATTCAGGGCATCCAAAACTTCATAGCAGATATTGGTCATCTTCTACATCTTTTCCTTCAAGACTTCACAATCTTTCACATCTAATACCCTCTCTATTTATCTCAACCCTTAACCCCCAATCTATCTCTCTCTCTCTAACTCCCTAACCCCCAATATTTCTCTCTATATCTCTTTTTGTATTCGGGGCATCCAAAAATTCATAGTAGATATTGATCAGATTCTACATCTTTTCCTTCAAGAATTCACACTCTTTCACATTCGATACTTTCTCTCTCTCTCACTCTTTCACATCTGATACTCTTTCTCTCTCTCTCTCAAATCCTATCCCCTAATCTCTCTCTCTCTTTAAACCCCTAACCCCCAATCTCTCTGTCTCTATAAACCCCTAACCCCCAATCTCTCTCTTTATATTTATCTTTGTATTCGAGGCATCCAAAACTTCATAGTAGATATTGGTCAGCTTCTGCATCTTTTCCTTCAAGACTTCGCACTCTTTCACATTCGATAATATCTCGCTCACTCTTTCACATCCAATACTCTCTCTCTCTCTCAACCCCTAGCCCCCCCCCCCCTCTCTCTTCGAGGCATCCAAACTTAATAGTAGATATTGGTCAGTGTTAGTCCTAAAGTCTGCACTGACTGCTAAGCACAAAGTTTAGGCACCTCAAAATTGAAATTTGAATTATAGGATAGGTTGTGAAAGGGTTCAAGAGAAAATTGCAGGCAAAGAATGTGTGAGATAGCTGAAAACATCAAGCTCTGCAATAAGCAATGGATGACCAGACTGAAGTAAGAAACATCAAATATGGCTCAAAGTCAAAACTTATTGTGAATATGTGGAACAAACAATTCATCACACATAACATTAAACCACCATATTAAGAAAAAAATTCCTGACATACAATCCTGAATATGAATCATTGCATGAGCATTCACAATAATATCATTACAATGAAGGATTTCATGACCACAATGAGTTTAAAAAAAACTGTGAAATATTCAGATTAAAAGACTGCCAAAACCTGACTCAAAGCAAATACAACATCATGTTCAAATTATAGGTCTCTAAAAGAAATACAGAGCACATCTAAACCCTTCAAGATACAATTCTCAACCCTTTACAATATTCATCAGCCTCTCGGCTGGAACTCCCCCTCTCTCCTTTCATTACAATTGTTTGACGGACAATCTACCGAGAGTGGACTCAAGGCCTAATCTCCCTAGTTCAACATGAGTCTAGAACAAATAGAGACATAATACAAATGAATCTCCTAGATCTAATTAGATATCAAGGAACTATATGCTCTTACCATTTCAGATCGTTGATCCTTTTATCCTTAGATGTTGCTCCAAGATTGATGATCTTCATATCCAAGCTGCAAAACCTGCCAAGACAATGCAACAACACAAGCAATAAAATATAATCTACATAATAGAATATCTAAGTAAGCAGTTAAGTAGGAAAACTACACAATATCTCATTAACACAATGAGATTGGTGGAAAGAACTTATATTACTGTATTAAAAGGGAAATACATAGGATGAAGAGATTACAACCAATGACCTAATGTAGTAGTCCTTCTCCGATCAAGCCAATGCTAAAGCCTCCAAAGGTATGATGGATCTCTCAAGGGATGAGTAGAGATCTCTCCTAATCTAATTTCACCAGCAATTAGATACCATAGACTTCCTCCTTTTGGAATGGGAGTGACCTTCACTTATATAGGACTAAGTGGATAGGGTAAGTTGAGATATGGTAGGAGAGAGATAGGGGATCCTTCCAAGAGGCTAGGAACCGAATGCCAACCTCCCCAAAGGCTAGGGATAGGGATACACATCAGTAGGCTTCGAGAATGGGCTAGAAGAAGCTATTTTAGTCCATTAACTGACATCATCGCAGTCTGTAAGAGGACAACCTGCGACGTCGCAGGTTGCATGATGACAACCTGCGATGACCTCTCAAAACCTAGTATAAATGGATTTGCCTCTCTTCCAAGTTAATGACTTATTCAAGGAAACTTTAGGGATGTTTACACTGAGTCTCATGATGGTAATATTTAGGTGTAACAGAATGCACCCCAAAGCATGAAGCTATTTGAAACTGGACATGGGAAATTCTTTGACAGAAGGAATGGCAATGGCTCATTGGACAAAGGACACTGTTGCAGTACAACTGACTCTAAGTACATAGTCTCATCTAACATACAACATGGCTTCCGACCAATACATTGTAGATCCATGGTAGTAATGACCGATTGAACACAATCATGGCTACTGAACACAAGCGTAGATCCATGATGAGATGATAACACATCCACGGACCAATACAAATGTGGATCCATGTGATATGACTCAAAACAATCTCCATCGTAACTTGGGTAAAACATGACTCCCCAGGGTCTTCAAGCCGAACCCGCAATGATACGAATCTATCCATGTGATTACAAATGTCTTGACGTCGAACATGGTAGAAACCACTTGATTACCGGTCATTGATGTATACCATTAACAAGCACGAGGGAAATCACCATTGATGTCAATGAGTCCCAAGGTATCACATAGATATCACCAAGCGTGAATAAATGAGTTGAAGTCGAACACAATATGAAATATTTCAATCAAGAGTCAATGATGTAAACTCATGTTGAAAGCGAGGTAACTTGCCATTGAGGCATGTAGGGCCAAGGTACTTTGTTGGTTTCTAGATTCAATCCTCGGATGATGTGTTGAAGTTGACAATGATGAATCCATTGAAGGAGGGCCATGATGAATCCCCCATCATCGACACGAAACACAAAAAAAGATGTGTAGAGTGGCCCAGATGGTACAGTAACATGCAATATTGACTTAGAGTAGACTGACATGGCGGAAGGTGTACTGATTACAGATAATGAATGGTGAGAGTATTCTTGAACATGGGCATGACATGAATTGGCAGTATTGACCTGACAAGTATGACACCAACTTATTAATGCAACTGATGATGGAAGCGTTCTTTGAATGACTCAAAGGAGTGACTAGACTCAGGAAGTAGGTAAAACTTGAGGACAAACAGATGATCCAAGTACAGTATGCGAATGCAAATGAGTGCCATGTTCAAGAACAACTAGGTACTGCAACTGACAAAGGTGTAATACAAGAGCTTTCCTTTTTCCCCATCATGAATGATGAGTGCCTCATGTGCTTTTTACGAGCTTGATGAGGGTAACCAGATGCTCGGTATAGTTCATCTCATAGATGAGTCCAATCCCAAATGTTTTCCAAACCTAGGAAAGGAGGGGTTCGTCCCATGACGGGTCCTTCGATGTGAAAATTTAATGAGCCCATAGAAGGTAAACTCGGTCATCATTTTATATTTAGAGAGTCTGAAAAGAACTAAAGAAGACTCCAAGGGTCCTTTTTCATAAAGTTAGCCTCATCGCCCGAAAAAAGGTAAAACAACGCAGGAGAGGACTCTTCCAGTCATGATTGGATGGAGTATTCCTTTTTCGTAAACAGTGCCCCCTGGTCTGAAAAAGGGGGTAAACTATCACCAGAGAGACGATCATTCAAATCCTTTTACAAGTGTGAACGAATCAATTTTTCTTGGCCATCTTTTTCTATTTTTGGAGTTTGAAAAGAGCTTAAAAAGGACTCCATGAACAACTTCATCATAGTTGATAACCGAGTATGACAAAGGAAAAAGTAAACTCGACACAGTTCCTTTTCCGTAAATAGTCTAGCGAGGCCGGATAAAGTGATAAACCTATACTCGTTAGACACACCTTTTTACTCAAATTTTTAATGAGCACGATGATGGTATCAAAAGCACTCGAAATCTTTTTCATATTTGAACTAGAGCACGAAAAAGTAAAAAACTAAGCTCAAACCACTTTTCATGTTTCAACCAGAGCACGAAAAAAGTGAAAAGTCATCTCAATGCCATCTTACTGTTTTTAACGAGCTCGAAGATAAGTTGGAAGAATGCTCGTGATGTCTGCTTCATTTTTTAACGAGCTTGTAACAGAAAATGAACTATGCTCAGGATTATGCCCATTGGTAGGTTTCTTCCCAACATGATGGCTAGAGGTTGGAAAGTTTGCCCCCAGTGCAAGATACTGACGGCTTACTTCTAGTATGATTTCTAGAGGTACTGTTTCATTTTTTATCGAGATTGATACAGGAAATGCTCGGGATTATTTTCATGGTTTAGTGAGCTCGAAACCTAAAAAGTAAAGTATGCTCGAAAAATGTTCCCATTGGTGGACTCTTCCCATCATGATATCCAAAGGTTGGTACATGCCCCCAGCATGATTTCTAGAAGTAAGTGACTTAGCTCCAACATGATGTAGTGAGGTGATCGAGTTGATTTCAACATAATTTTTAGAGGTTGAAGACATTCCCCCCAAGCTTCATTTCATTCGCCTAAGGCATAGGCGGATGAAAATAAGGTTCAGGTACTGAGTCTACAAGAAGACTCGACTCAAGGGAAAGGAATTGTTTCATTTTTTAATGAGCTTGACACAGGAAAAGAACTCTGCTCATGGGGTACTGTTTCATTTTTTAACGAGCTTGACACAGAAAGGGAACTATGCTCAGAGAATGGTTTCATTTTTACACAAGCTTGAAA
Organism: Larix kaempferi; assembly: GCA_027924585.1. Lineage (NCBI taxonomy): Eukaryota > Viridiplantae > Streptophyta > Pinopsida > Pinales > Pinaceae > Larix > Larix kaempferi. The sequence goes on along the minus strand of BSBM01000274.1, from coordinate 20,985,431 downwards.
CCAAAGGTAAACTATGCTTGGGAGGGTCTATTTTATTTTTTAACGATCTTGAAAGAGAATAAAACTATGCTCATAGGAACTTATTTAATTTTTTAATGAGATTGAAGCCAAAGGTAAACTCTACTCAAACTACTGGTTTAATTTTTTAACGATCTTGAAGCCAAAGGTAAACTCTGCTCAAACTACTAGTTTCATTTTTTAACGAGCTTGAAGCCAAAGTAAACTCTGCTCAAACTACTGCTTTCATTTTTTAACGATCTTGAAGCCAAAGGTAATCTCTGCTCAAACTACTAGAACCTATCCAGAGGTTGGTAGTGTTCCCCCAGCATGATGTCCAGAGGATGGAGATATGCCCCTCATGCTTAAGGCGAAGAAACAACTAATACATGTGGAACATTTAGGGAAGTATGATGAATGGAAGTCATGCAGTGATTGGGTGTCACGAAGGAAAGTTGATCAACGGTCACAATCCTCCCATCATAGGGAAAATACATCACTCGAAAGAGTGTGGGCACGACGACTTTCAGAGAATAGACATAATCACATCCAAGGAGCAGATTGAAAGCTAAAGGACGTTGGAAAACCATGACATCAACGTAAACAGTTTTACCTCCCAAGGTGATAGGTAACTACAGAAGAATCCCTAAAGGTCTGGTAGGCCTTCTATTAAAAGCCAAAATTTGGCTGGTAACCGACACAAGTTGAGGAGACCCTATAGCTTGCCAAGCAGTTGAGGATAAAATACTAACAGAAGCTCGCTCGTCAACTATAGTGTGAAATATTTCCTTATCAACAACACCTACATATATCTGGAAAGGAACATCTGAGGGGAGATGAGATTCTACTAGACTATTCCAATCAAATGAAATAACCTCAGTACTTGGAGGGGGTCCCGTGGAAACAGACTCTTGCCCTCCATGATCAGAACTGACTAGAAAAACATTAGTGGTTATCAATCCACTCTCATCGGGGAGAGTAGGGTGAGATGAAGACTGTGTCAAGGTGACAGTTGCAGTCTGGACGTTCTCTGATAGAAGAGCAGGATCGAGTGGAGATGACAGTGACTCAATCACTTCACTCTCGGAAGGAAGAGTGGGATCAATTATAGATGAAACTGAATTGGTCACTTGGTCAACTAGCGGGGCATCGAAGGACAACTTGCTATCCCTTGTTGAAAGCACCTGTTGAGGAATAGTAATATCTTCCAACCACCGTGAAGCTTCATCCATGCCTGGACAAAGGAAATTACAGTGCATACCATTGCATATGAAATAGGGATACAGGACTTTACCCTTCCTACCCTTCACCAACTGGTCACTGGTCGAGGGAGTGTCATCAACATGATGGTCAGAGGTTGATGACACAAGCGGTTTGTGGTTTTTAGACCACACTTCTGACACACGGGAAAGATCGGGACAATCCTTGAGAAGGTGATCACCTTTGCAAAGTTTGCAAGGTAACTTGGGCTTACGAGGTGTTCTCATAGAATGAGTTCCATCAGAGGCAGATGGTTGACGCTCGATCCCTTTCTTATCCTTCTTCTTCTTTATCCTCCCTTCCGTCTTCTTCTTCTTCTCTGCCTTCTTACTAACATCAGTGTTTTCAGTAGGAGAGGAGGAAGAGACGGAAGACGATTCAACTTTTGACGAAGAAGGAGAAGGGTCACCATGAGATTGATGCTCATGTGGTGAAGGACCTAGGTTCAACACAATTGGTGCACTTGGTGTAACTGGATTGGAAAATAACCATACTGGTAATCCTATTGTCAATCCAGGAAGACTCAATGTAGCCATAAAGGGAGGACCAACAGTTCCAAAAGGGGGAATAACAAATGGCATACCCTAGAGAGGGACCTCTTGGTTGGTAGTCCCGGAAGAGTCTTCCATATCTAAATTTCTTAAGAGTCTCTAAAGTACCACACAAATCAAACACTACTCAAGTCTAAAAGCAACAAGCAAACTGTGTGAATAGGAGTGGATTCAAAGTCTGGAACCTCATGGGGTTGTCAAGGCTTTGCAAATCACTATATACCGTAGGGTCCAATAGTAAAACACGACAAGGAGGATTGGGACCATACTCTTGCCTGAATACCCGACTACCTGGACAGTACGTGCATAGTAATCTCCCCAAGTGTTGTTCTTGGTGTATTGCAATGCCAAGACGGCCAAATGGTTAACTCAGTTGGTCACAGGAATCCTAGGAGTGTCTCTCGATATACACTAGGTACGTGGGAGCTCAAATCCGTAGTGATACTGTCTAATGCACAACCATATGGCACGAGACCTTTTGATATACTACCGAGTACGTGAAACACCTTTCTATATATGCCAAGTACGCGAAGTACTTGGTGGGTACGTGAAAGAGCTTCGATATATCGATAAGTATGTGGAAGACTACAATATCCCCGAAATACAGTGCTGGAAAATAACGAAAACTGTCACGCTTAAAGACGCCAGAACACATCTCTAACTTACACACAGTTACTAAATGATTTTAACCTAAGCTAGCGTTAATTTTATCTTGTACGATTAGGTGGATGCATGAGGTGAGTACATAAATGTAAACATAATGCAATCCTCAACTACATGATAATGCACATTTTCCTTTCCTTTTCAATGAAAACTACTTAAGGTAAGGAGAGATTTTTCTTTGTTTCAAACCAAAAGTACTTAAGTAGTAGAGAAAAGAAGAATTCCTTCCTAGAGTGCAATAACTCTAACTTTCTGCAATAATCAGCTAAAAAGCGCAAAGAAAATGAAAGATGCAACTAATCTTAACAATGTATAAGACAAAATAACGAAGCACTTTCAATTTTCAAATGCATGTATCAAAAATGGAAATTGGTAACTAAACGCTTTTCATGTCTATATACAGAAAGTGAGAGAATATCTACAACAATCTTTAATCATTCAGAAATTCCCAAAGAAAAACGACAAGCACCCAAAACAACTCAAAGGCACTCAAGAACAACTCAAAATCTACCAAATGCAATAATTCTAATCCATTTCCAGTCTTTTTACACTTGAAAAAGACACATCTAATCTACAAAAAGAAAAATTCTATAAATGTTTCCAATCAAACCCAAGACAAAGAAAAGCACTTAACAATCTTATCTAACTCAAATGCACATAAATCTTAAACAAGCATTTCTTCTTCTTATGAATGTGGGACCAAGAATTTCAAATGATCAAATTAAAGCAAGAAGAATACTTATGCTTTCCAATTTCATGAATATAGCAAAAGAGTGACAAAATCAAGCTTCTCTTTGAACTAAAGTGGAGACAAAGAATCAATCTTTCCAAAAAATCATTCGATAGGATGTAAAGGAAATAAGATGCACAACCCAAGAAAGAGAGGCTCAAAAAGACATGGATATACCACACTTTTTAAGTCTCTAAAACATGCCAATCACACTGAACCAAAAATGATCTCAAAACCTTGAGATGGGTCAAAATGACTATAGGATGCACAATTCATGGGCCAAACATGTAAGCAAAACACTAGTTTTGACTCGAAGGGCCAAACATGAATCCAAATCTTAAAAGACTCAAAAACCCAACAGAAGCAAACCAAATCAAACACTACTGGACAAAAAGGTCTCTCCCTGGAAGGTACCATGCAGAGGGGGTCTGCACACCAAATCAAAACTCCAATAAAAAATTGGAGGGGGGATTCCCTTATACCAATTCTAACAGATTGGAGCAGTCTGTGTGCATACACAAAGCGATCATCGTAGGTCACTAGTGCGAGAATTGTGACGATGTTGCAGGACACTAGTGCATAGGTTACGACGATAGGCCAAAAGACATAGAAAAAAGGTCAAATCAATGCTTTGGTTGCACTACCCAAGTGCGACGGGAGAGATCCAAACTCTAGGATCAATAGATCTCCAAGAAATGAGTAATAAAATGGCATAGAAATAGTGAGTATAGACTCATAGGAGGACTACAGACTCTTAAAAGTGAAGATCTGATGGTGAAAAAGACTTAGGAGGCAAATGAGATGGCTTGCAAAAAGAACTCAACTGAAAATGACATTCAAATTGAAAACTAAAACAAAGTACTCCCCCAGTATGGTCGCCAGATTTGTTTGACGGACAATCTATCGAGAGTGGACTCAAGGCCTAATCTCCCTAGCTCAACGTGAGTCTAGAACAAATAGAGACATAATACAAATGACTCTCCTAGATCTAATTAGAGATCAAGGAACTAGATGCTCTTACCGTTTCATATCGCTGATCATTTTCTCCTTATATGTTGCTCCAAGCTTGATGGTCTTCAGATCCAAGCTGCAAAACCTGCCAAGACAATGCAACAACACAAGCAGTAAAATAACATCTACACAATAATAGATTTAAGTAAGCAGTTAAGTAGGCAAACTACACAATATATCATTAACACAATGAGATTGGTGGAAAGCACTTATATTACTGTATTAAAAGGGAATACATAGGAAGAAGAGATTACAACCAATGACTTAACATAGTAGTCCTTCTCTGATCAAGCCAGTGCCAAATCCTCCAAAGGGATGATGGATCTCTCAAGGGATGAGTAGAGATATTTCCTAAGCTAATTTCACCAGCAATTAGATACCATAGACTTCCTCCTTTTGGAATGGAAGTGATCTTCACTTATATAGGACTAAGTGGATAGGGTAAGTTGAGATATGGTAGGAGAGAGATAGGGGATCCTTCCAAGAGGCTAGGAACCGAATGCCAGCTTCCCCAAAGGCTAGGGATAAGGATACACATCAGCAGGCTTCGAGAATGGGCTCGAAGAAGCTATTTTTGTCCATTAACTGACATCGTTGCAGTCTGTAAGAGGACAACCTGCAATGTCATAGGTTGCATGAGGACAACCTGCGATGTCGTAGGTTGCATGAGGACAACCTGCGACAACCTCTCAAAACCTAGTATAAATGGATTTGCCTCTATTCCAAGTTAATGACTTAGTCAAGGAAACTTTAGGGATGTTTACACTGAGTCTCATGATGATATGATTTAGGTGTAACAACAATTTGCTTGAATATATAGACCAGGCCTAGTTGAAGAGCATCGATCATAGGATGAGACCGGTTCCACAGAATTAGAACAACTCTTCTAAAAATAGAAAATAGTTTCATGAGAAGTGGATCTAACTATTCAATAATTAATCATAACCAATCCCTACATGTCATATTTTGACCATTGATTAAGATACATGCAAATCTAGGCGTTGAATAATGAGTAGACATGGAGTTCTGTTGGCAAATCCGGCCACAACATAATTTTTGGAAATTTTAGTTTTAGAAAAGCATGATTGTCTCCCAAATTGTTCAGTATTTTTCAAATCCATCTCTCAATGACCCAAGTGGGCCCGTTCTGAGAAAAACCCATGTTTCAGAATTTTGAATTTCACCTCTGTTTGTTTGGAATTCGCGCCACAAAATCACTACCTGCTAAATTGACGGAATTCAAGTAAGATCTTTGATCGTAAACCCAAAACTGAAGATATGCTGAGCATGAGGTGCAAAATCCCACATATTTAAACCTTTACTTAGTGTATGGTGATGATGAATCGTAGTTTGTAATGATTATATTGCAATATCCTTATTAAACCTTAATAGCATAACACTTGGCAAATTTGATGGAGGATGGTGAAAAAGTGCAGACTCCCGGGAGGATTCCTTTGGTTAAAATTATCGTGAATATTTTGACAATGAAAATTGTGGTATCTTTTTACTTGTGCGCTTCTGAAATCTAAACCTTTTGATAGGATAGATCTGGTACCAACAGTCAGCTTCCGCATCTTTTCCCTCAAGACTTCACACTCTTTCGCATCCAATACTCTCCCTCTCTCTCACTCTAAACCCGTAAACCCCAATGTCACTCTCCCTCAACCCCTAACAGGAATCAAAAATTTCATAGTAGATATGGGTCAGCTTCTGCACCTTTTCCTTCAAGACTTCACACTCTTTCACATCCGATGTACTCTCTCTATCTCTCTCAACCCCTAACCCTAATCTCTCTCTTTCTCTCTCCCTCTAAACCCCTAACACCCAGTCTCTCTCTCTATATCTCTCTCTTTGTATTTGGGGCATCCAAAACTTCATAGTAGATATTGGTCAGCTTCTTCATCTTTTCCTTCAAGACTTCACATTCTTTCACATCTGATACTCTCTCTTTCACTCTTTCACATCCAATACTCTCTCTCTCAACCCCTAACCCCCAATCTCTCTCTTTCGCTCTCTCTCTCTCTAAACCCCTAACCCCCAATCTCTCTCTTTGTATTCGTGGCATCCAAAAATTCATAGTATATATTGGTCAGCTTATGCATCTTTTCCTTCAATACTTCACACTCTTTCAAATCCGATACTCTTACTCTCTCTCTCTCACTCTTTGACATCTGATACTCTCTCTCTCTCTCTTCCAACCCCTAGCCCCCAATCTCTCTCTCTCTCTCTCCCTCTCTATCTAAACCCCTAATGTCCAATCTCTCTCTCTCTCTTTAAACCCCTAACCCCCAATATCTCTCTCTCTAAACCCCTAACCCCCAATCTCTCTCTTTGTATTCGGGGAATCCAAAACTTCATAGTAGATATTGGTTAGCTTCTACATCTTTTCTTTCAAGACTTCACACTCTTTCACATTCAATACTCTCTCTCTCACTCTTTCACATCCAATACTCTCTCTCTCTTTCAGCCCCTAGCCCCCAATCTCCCTCTCTCTCTCTCTCTCTAAACCCATAACCCCCAATATATCTCTCTATAAAGGTTGTACTTGATTAAATTACATGGATATCAAATTCTTGCATTGAGATCAATAATAAATTGTGAAGTTAATGCTCATGCAACACAAATTCAAATTTACAACCATTTTAATTACCTCTCACTCTCTCTATCACTCACTATCTCTTTGTCTCTCTCCCTAAACCCATGCCCCCCTTGCTATCTCTCCCTAAACCCCTACCCTCCTTGTTCCATATCTCTCCACCCCTAACCCCCAATCTATATCTCTCTCAACCCCTAACCCACAATCTCCCCCCCTCTCTCTCTCAACCCCTAACCAGGTTCTATGTCAGCTTTTCATGCCCCTAATCTTAGAATTAAAGCATGGTTAATGTCGAAGTTTGTCGCTTATTTGGGGGTCACTTCAAGAAGAAAGGTTGTATTTTATTAAAACTCACACGAATATCAAATTCCTGGATCGATATCAATAATAAATTGTGAAGTTAATATTTGTGCGACACAACTTCAATACAACCATTTTAATTACCTCTCACTCTCTCTGTGTCACAATCTCTCTCTTTCTATACTCACTATCTCTCTGTCTCTCTCCCTAGAAACCTAAAACCCTTTATATTTCTACCTAAACCCCTGCCCCCCTTGTTCCATCTCTCTCCACCCCTAACCCCCAATCTCTATCTCTCTCAACCCCTAACCCCCAATCTCCCTCTCTCTCTCAACCCCTAACCAAGTTCTATGCCAGCTTTTCATGCCCCTAATGTTAGAATTAAAGCATAGCTAATGTTGAAGTTTATCGCTTATTTCAGGGTCACTTCGAGAAGAAAGGTTGTATTTGATTAAAAATTACATGGATATCAAATTCCTGCATCGAGATCAATAATAAATTGTGAAGTTAATGTTCGTGCAACACAACTTCAAATGTACAACCATTTTAATTACCTCCCATTCTCTTTGTCTCACAATATCTCTCTCTTTGTCGCTCACCATCTCTTTGTATATCTCCCTAGACCCCTACCCCCCTTGATATCTTTTCCTAAACCCCTACCCCCCTTGTTCCATCTCTCTCCACACTTATCCCCCAATCTCTATCTCTCTCAACTCCTAAATCCATACCAGGATTTGAGGTTATTCCTTAGCCCACCCAAATAAAAAAACCCTGAATATTTATATTACTATGTTGAAAGTTAAAAACCCCCCTTGACCCCTTAATATGGTGCAATATATTTTTGAGGTTTTTAAGAGTATTCAAAACCCCAATATGAATGGACGTGATATGATATTGCCTCGCTAGTAAACCCCCCGTGGATGAACACAAATCCCCGTGCCTTTAGATCCCCATTTGCAATACTCTCCCTGTCCATTTGTATTTTTCTAATAGCCTTCCGATTCAAGGTTCCTTTGTTTGTCTTATTTTTTTTTAGTGCTTTTATTAGCAAGGAAATACATCATGGGTTAGTGGTAGTAGATTGAAAAACTTCCTCTTACATCATCATCAACTTTTATAGCCACGAGCTTCACTTCCATAGCCAAATATTTTGGTAAATAGTGAAGTGCTTTGCATTGTTTTGAGCCACTAACCATTAAATGTTTATTGCGGATTTTTTTTTAATTAGGTGTAATGTCCCGCACAAAATAAAATTTCCTTCCATTTGTTGTTATTGATATTATTCTATGAATGTGTCATCTATCTTCATGCTAATAATTATCTCCATTGAATTGAGGGAAATTGCATGCATAATCAACATGACTTGAGGTTTATTTCTTGGATTATTAGATAGAGATTTTATCTTTCTCCATACATAGAGTAAGGTATTTATTTGTTGTTGTGTGTAGGTTATATTGTGGTGGTTGAATTCTCACAATACCTACTTCTCCAACCTAAAAATCCATAGAGAAGACTTTTGAAGCAATTTTTTAAGTCACATTTTACATTCTCTCTTGCTAAAAAGAGTAATGCTCTCATCTTTTTGTTTTGTTTTATGAGAAGAATATATTAAGACACGTATTATGTTGTGACAACAAGGAAGAATAAGCTTGCTATTGGATAATTTATAGACTTTAAACACCTGAAGACAAAACCGCAAGAAGTGGTGGCAACCGTATATTTTCAATGATATATATATTTTTACATTGATTTTAGGACCCCATTTTTCAGTCTATAGTTTTAGGAATAATCTCAATACCCTCTTCTCCTAGGACCCTTCTAGGTTCACTAAATGGTAATAGTTTTTTTTCTAAACAATTACTTTTAAGATCATATCATTCATAATATATATGGCACAGTTGCAACAAGGAAACCTAATTCTTCAAATTCATTAATACAAGTTAGAACCCTACATAAGCTAAGTACTTCACACTTCAACAAATGAAACAAAATTTTCCTCATTTTTTGGATAATGTCGTGAAGTTTCATCGTTCATTCTAATAATGGATAATACTTCCACCATAATGAAACGAGGACCATTCTTATCAACTAAGACAAATTATTTGTTCCTTTGTGCTCTTCTTATCTATATCAGAAACTTTAATAGTGTATTGTGCTACCTTCATGTGCCAGTAATACTTATTATTTATCATACTCATTCCCTTGCATGCGTCCAATGCATAATCTCCATTTTGTCAATCCTCTAGCACCAACATTTGATTGAATTGATGTTATCTAAGAAGATGACACAACATGCTCCCTTGGTAACAGATAAATAGTCGCCATTACTGATGGCTCACAAGTTAGAGGGTCAACACAATTAATTGATCATTTGGGTGATGAAATTTGAAAAAGATCAATCTTGACAATTTTCACTCATGATCAATTATGGCTAACTTAATGCATGTACATTGGTTTCTTGCTCATCCTCATTGACAATGCATGAAGCTAATTGTTAGCGATGACTCTCATTTTGACCACAATATTGTACAAATATAGATAGTTTTCCCTAAAACATTGATTTATATATTCAATGTATCTCAAAGTTGGATCAAGATCCATAATAGTTTCCTTCACACGACCTAATCCACAACACTACTGAGTTTTGAATTTCAAACCACCTTTGTAGATTTGTGTACCAACAATAAAGATTGTATAGTTGAGTTGTCCATGCATCTCTAGTTGTTCATTTTTAGTTACATATGTGTGTTTAATTCCTTAAAGATTAATTTCATTATTGCAATTTGTATCATATCGTTTTAATGTAAAACATTTACAAATTAATCTTTACCGACATAGGCATGCGTTGACAATCCATTGAATAAATCTTGTAGTAAATTAATACATTAACAATCACCCCTATCATTTCATTCATTTACACCCATCTTGGTCCCTTGGATTAGTGCAACCAAAGACACATAACCCTACCATTCTTCACAAAACGAAGGACTACAAACATATAGGGCGATCTCATTGAATCTCAGGTTAGATCTTGATCCATCCATTCTTTGCAATTATGATTGAATCTCAGGTTAGAGCTTGATCCATCCATTCTTTGCAATTATGATTCTCTACCATAAGGGTTTATGCATGTGATCCTTTTAGCCAAAGCTTATAAGGAGGTTATTTCCATTCATCTAATTCAAATTGACTAGCTTATTTATTCTTAATTACACAGATAGGTGTTTAGATATTATCTGATATTTTGGACTTTCTTGAGTAGATAAAGGAGATTAAAGTGAGTGTAACAAGTGTACAGTGGAAATTCATTTCATGGTCGTTGTATCTTATTATGCTAAAATACATCTTGATTAAGATTTAAAAAATCCTAGACTCTATCAAGGGCCGAGAGGGATCCAATCTCTCGAGGTGCAAACCTCTCCTTGAATAGCTCCTTGAGTGCAATACCTGATCCACCTAATCCTAAGCTCTAAAGTCTCAAGTTTAAGTCTCATATTTACTTTTTACTTTGTATTTTTTTTGTTTATGGCCGACATAATATTTATTACTTTTTACTTTGTATTATAATTTTTTGTTTACTTTGTATTATTTTGTTACTTGACACACACTCAACAAACACTCTAGAGTCTCATATTTACTTTTTACTTTGTATTAAATATAAAAAGTAAAGTCTCTAGTTTAAGTCTCATATTTACTTTTTACTTTGTATTATTCTTTTTTGTTTATGGCAGACATAATATTTATTACTTTTTACTTTGTATTATTCTTTTTTTTGTTTACTTTGTATTATTTTGTTACTCAATAAACACTAGACAAACTCGACAAACACTCGACTCACAAGATCTCCCCCATACTGGGCTGTAGAGCACCTGTGGACGCAATAAGTTTCAGTTAAGAAGTGGATAAGAAAAGAGATATGTTTATTAAATAGCATTTGTTTTTATGTTTATATTACAACTATCTCCACAAGATTAAAAGCAATTAACTACACCTATCAATGTTTACAGCCCACTTTACTTGTGGCTTAGTGCATACCCTCTCTACAAAATCATTCAATAATGAGCTTATCCATCTCCATTATTTTGTTATCTTAACCCTATTCGCCTATGATAAGATGACAACTTTAACCCTATTCGCCTATGATAAGATGACAACTGTGTGTCTACTTGGTGCTTCAATTTTATGTTACTTTCCTATAAATTAGAGTGTTAACGCGACATTGGTCATAGGGTTTAGCAATTTGAGTTCAATTTCGAGTTTGTTAAAGGTTACAACGCCATCCGAAGTAGGTGGGAATAAAGGATTTTGTGACTCCTATGTTAAAACCCATATTAATAGTTTTGTATTTCATAATAGCACTGAAACATATTTAAGTCCACGGTACTTAATTTAGTCTTACTTTTCCTAATGAAGGAACCAAATTGGAATTCCTTAATGAATGAATCATATTGGAATTCCTTTATAGTATTTTATGCAAATTAAAAAAAAAAATGTTTGGTATGAGAAAACTTATCACCCTAAAACAATGTAATGTAAAATTTTAAAAATAGTGATCAAGGGAAAATCAAGATTGAACGGAATATCCTAACTCGTTGGCAAATTTAGTGAATTGTTTTGATATTTGAACAACGTGATGTCCACACAAATTTAGTGATTTGCTTTGAAATTCGAACAACGTGATATCTGCAAATAGATAGATCTGTTGTTGAATCCGAGGAAGATTTGAGTGATATTTTAAGAATCTACTTCGATGCAACGGCCTTCCAACGCCAAAGGACCTATGTTAACCACATTGTTTGAGAACATTTAATTGGTTGTTGCCTTATTTTAGTTCTTGAAGAGAAACACTGATAACATAACTTGGGCTATTCAAGATTGTCGTAGCTGTGAATATATATATATACTATTCCTAAGGAATCAAGGAAAGCTTGAAATACAATCATTATAATAGGGCTCAACAAGAGCATTATGTCACTTCAAGAATTGATCCTCGCTGGGGAGGGCAACAATCTTTTCTACCAACCACCCAAGCTACATCCAATGGACATATATAAGAAACTTTATATATATAAACTTACCATAAAAGATGGTAAAAATCACATTTGATCAAAATATGTAAAGTCTGACAAATAAATTCAAAGCCTTAGGGAAATGACAATTAAAATACTATGGAGTTTCAGATCTAATAAAAACTAAAATTTATCAGTCATCTTTAGGTCATGGAAATATCTTAAGCGTACATGAATAGAAATTAGGGTTTGTTGACAGGATTATCTATTAGAAAATATATCGCCCCAAAGTCCCTTTGTGGTGAACACTATTCAACTTGCTGCAGGCTATTTAATGTGGCTGCAGTGAACCTGTTAAATCTTAAACTACTTAAGATCCAACAATCAACCGACCCACTACTGTGAACACTATTCAACCTACTACAAGCTAATTAAGTTTTAAGAGATCCGATCCTGCAACGAGTATTTTCTCGGGCATAAGAGAAGATCTACAGAGAGGGCACGTCGTCTGACGTTGATCAAGCCACTTATCCAGACAACTCCTGTGAAATATATGACGGCAATTACACAATTCTCTCACCTCGTCCTCTTTCTCGAAGGAACTCAAACAGACGGCACACATGAGATCGTCCCTCATTGACGTACAGAATCTCTCTGCAAACGTCCCGATTGTAACGACAGGCAAACTGTCTCTAATCTTATCATCAGCAGAGACCGCAGAAACGGGCGGGGAATTCATGTCGGGGAAATCTTGCCAGGAAGAATTGTCGGGTTCGCCAGACTCGCCCAGTCCAACAAAATGAAGAGCGCAGCATATGAGAGTCTTTATATAGTATATCATGAATGCTAAGTGAAACAGCAGTCTCGGAATAGGGATACCGAGACCGTAGTAGCCTACGGGGAATCCCATGAGCGAAAGAAACCTGAAGAAAATCCACCACTTCAAATGATCAGGGAAACCCAATACAAACACCTTAGGGTTTCAAACTATGATGCCTTTGCCTGAAGCCTCTGTGATACTTATATGATTAGTAAGTCTCACTGTATCAGGCTTGAATGTAACCAATGTTAGATGAGTCTCGGAATTTAATAAATTGCAGTTAGTGTATGAACCGAGACTTGAATGTGGAGGACAAAGCATGAAGTGATCCATTTATAAGAGGCTAAGTTATCGCAGGTTATTTGTTTAATTTTTGCACGTTAAGGGTTTGAAGCTAACCCTAACCTAAATTATAGACCTATCTTTTGCATGTTGAAATTCATTGTAGACTCATCCTTCATAGTTGAAAAAAAGAAAAGCACCCAATCCCCAACTGCAACGAGGCAAACACGGAACGACGTACAGCATTACTACGCTATCGGAGGGAAGAAAAAAGATCGGTGAGATGAGTCAGGAGGCGCAGGAATTCTCGAGTGAAGTTGGGAAAGGAAGAATTTATTGGCTAACGATGTGGTTTCGACGTGGGAAGCACATTTCCCACCTGGGCAGCAAATACCTTCCTTCAAATGTATACCAACTACCGTTGGTTATTCATCTATTCCCATCCATTCCACCTACTCCAGTTGTTGGGAGATGGTAGGAAACTAGAAAAAGAGGGGAGGAATCAATACATGGATCATGCGCAATGGAAGCGATGCTTGGCGATTCTATTTTTCTGGTGAATGCTGGTTGGTATGGCTCACGGGTTGGTGGATGGAGTTGCGTGAATGTTTTCGAACCCTCGTTCTGTCCCTTTGGCCCTGGAAATCATTAGAAAATAATAATTACTTCATAAAGATACTTTATGAAGTAGTATTAAAAAAAAAAAAACATTAATGAAGTGAAAATATGGAGGATATATTTTTTATAATAACATTTTATTTGGTTCGAATAGACTATTATTATTAAAACAAAAATGAAAATTAGTTATATAATAATTATTTTTATTTTTCAAAAATAATGTATATTTATATATGTTAAATATTTTTAAGATAAATGTTTATTTATAAACAAAGATGAGGCCTTAGTGTTTCTATTTCTATTGTTAAAATCTTTGGGGAGGAAATAATTTAGGACAATTGTGTAATTGGTTAATCCAAAAACAATATTTCAAAACCAAAATAAGGTAGTTTGAAGTGATAATAATAAATCAAGGTTTTGAGGTAAGGTGTTTTGAAAGTCCACGTTTGAATCTTTATCACTGTTCATCATCAGAACAAATGAGTCAAGTTAAGGAATAGCATCTCGGCTAAATAACAAAACCCTAACCCTAAAGGCTTCTAAAATATATATATATATATATATATATAAATAATTTTCTAAGGTACCTAAAAAAGTTATATTAATTCTATAAAATTATATAATATAAAGTTTAATTAAATTTGATTTTAAAACTACTCCAACATTCTTCTAATATTTTTATATTTTTATATGTTATATTTTGTACAAATCTATAATTAAACTTAGTAAAGCAAAGTGTAATTTTAGAAACGTCGACTTTCAAAGATGAGTACTGGATCTTCCCGAACACCTTACCTTAAGACATCAAGGTATTAGTTTTTATTGGGTGAAACTCTCAAGGAGTGAAACCTTGCATCACACTTAAGAAATTAGTTATTTTAGTTATTGTAAATATAATTTACTTTTTTTCCAGTAAAAAAAATTCATACTATTGATATTCAATTTAGAATCAAATAGTACATGAGTCTCTTATCTAGAAAAGTGTCTGCATCTAGTAGAACCAGTCCATAAATGAACAAAATTACAGTTTAACTTCATCGAGATATACATAGTAGTTGAGTTTAACACAAAATATATCAAACAATTTTGTGCCAAAAAAAAGACATAAGTTAATCATCACAAAACTAAATGTCAAAACTGACAAACTGGCCCGAGTTTGAAATTTGAGTATCCAGGAATGAAAGTTGAGTATCCAATAATTCCTCCCAAACGATGACACCTTCTTATCCTTCCATAGCAATCTTTGAAATTTTATCAGCCATTGAGTTGTGAGTTCGATATATATGCTCAATTTAAGATATATTTTTAATCTGCGTGATTTCAGCTTTGATCCTATTGCACCAGTGCATTAGATTTGCTATCTTTAGAGTAAAATATTTGCTTTCCCATTTGATAGTGACTCTTGAGTCACCAAAAAATTTCAGATTGCAGAGACCAAATACATTTTCTACTCTCACTACCAACCATAAGGCCAACAATTCTACTTTCATATTTGTGCCCTCTCCACAAAAGAGACATAAGGTGAAATAATGATGCTGATTCAGGAAAATGGATCCTCCTGCTGCACACAAGCCTTGATTGGTTGCCCCATCAAAGAAAGCAACTGGGCAATCATAAGAAAAATTGAAAATGCTGATTTTTTGCTCCTTAGTTTCCTTTACTGTACAATCATAAGTTGAAAGCATATGAATGATCATCAAGCATATATGCTGCAAATTTGGCAGCTTATCTTTAAAAATAACAGCATTTCTGCAGCCCCAAATAGCCCATGATATAACTGTTGGGATAGAATGTTGTGTTCTATATTTCCTGAACCACCGTATCCAACAACTATCAAAGGAGTCAATACCCCAAATTTTCTCCAAGTTGAGGTGATTACAGATGAGAGACCAAACATTTTTTGTGAAAGAACAAGACACTAAAAGATGACACAGAGACTCCGACGCATTTATGCATAGTGGGCACATACTTGGTCCTTTCCAACCAATTTTGATTAAGTTATCCCAGGTTTTGAGCCTTCCCATAAGTGCACTCCAAAGAAAACATTTAACCTTGAGAAGGAGATGCCACTTCCATAGCCTGCGATACCACCAATGTTGTAGATAAATACAAATTTTTTTAATGATAGAAGAATATGCAGTCTTACAAGTAATCACACCAGTAGTTGGATTTCCTTCCCAAACCACTATATCCTTTTCTGATGAAAGCCTAATACTAGCAGAGTTTAGTAATCTTATAAGAAGAACAAATTCTTCATACCCCAACCACCGTAATGTTTTGGGCATGCCAAAAGTTCCCACTTTGTCATGTTACTAAATTAACTTTCTCAATGTTGCCTGACCAGAGAAAGTTAAAGAACAATTTTCTAATAGGGTTGATGATAGACTTAGAAACATGAGCCAAAGCAAACCAATAAACCGGTATACCTGTTAACAACGATTTTAGGAGGGTGAGTCTTCCTCCAATCGAGAGAAGACTAAATAACAATTGATTTATTATGTTTTCAATTTTTCTCAGCAGCCAAAACCAATCCTTTATACAGTAACCATTTGGTTTTAGATGGTAGCCAACGTATGTAAACCCTTCCTCGAGGATACAACACTGATAGGGGATAATTCCTTTTAAGTTTGCAAGAGAAGAGTCTTCGATCTTATAGTGATAAAAGATGGATTTAGAAATGCTAACCAGCATGCCAGAAGCTAAGCAAAAAAAATTGATAATATCCATAAAATTGGCCCAGGAGAATCAATGCCAACCAAAAGATCATCATCAACAAATAACATGTGAGTTATAGATAAGTTAGCAGAGAATTTAATACCTTTGATTTTTCCATTAGCTTTAGCTCTGGAGATCAATCTGTTGAGCCCATCAATGACAAGCACAAATAACAAAGGTGATAACGGGCATCCTTGCTTGATTCCCCTAGTGCATTTGAATAAACTTGAAGGTTCACCATTGATCAAGACTACGATGTTTGTGGAAGAAACACATGTCGTTATCCATTTCAAAACCAAAGGAGGAATACCAATTTGAATGGGGATGAATCTCAAAAAATCACAGTCTACACGATCGTATGCTTTCTCCAAATCCATCTTGAGCATGATAGCCTTTGACTTCCTTTTCTTTAAGGTGTGCAAGATAATTTACATGAACATGGGTGGATTCACGAATATGGGTGTCTATTTCGTGAGAATTAGGCGATTGAGAAGCATAGTGGAGGTTATTCGGCTGAATAACAATATTTATTCGGCCGAATAAATTTTGTTATTTGACCGATTAAATATTGTTATTCGGTCGAATAACCTCAAGTTTATTCGCCTAAATAAACATTCACAGTTCACTGTTAAAAGTAACGGTGAACCTAGATCTACATGCGAGGCATTGTCGACCGGAAAATTTGTTCGATGATTTGTTTTTTTATTCGGCCGAATAATTATTCGGCCGACTAATTATTCGGTCGAATACCTGTTTTACATAGAAGGTCGGTTGCAGCCATTGTTTGTCATTTTTCTGCCGAATTGTGTTCTGTAGGCCCCTGCTGTCGCCTTGTCGGAACCCCGACCCGACCCCTCCCGTTGCTTTGTGTCGCCTTGCTGCTATGTTGTTTCCTTTCCAGGACCCGGGACCCTGACCCCGACCCCTCCTCCTGCTGTTGTGCTGCGATGTTGACGTCCTCCTGCTGCTGTGTTGTGACGTCGACGTCCTCCTACTACTGTGTTATGACGTTGACATCCTCCCGCTATGCTACAACGTCGATTCTTCCTATGACTCTTCCCTACAATGGTAGCCTTCTTTCCGCAATGTTCTAGACGAGGAGCGTTCGAGGCTGGTTCGAGGAGGTCGTCAGCCCACAATTTGACAGGTAAAGTTGGTATTTTTAGTTCGTCACCCCTCTTTTGTTAGCTTTGTATTTTTTTCATATTTTAATCTTTTTTGTTGTTTCCAGGAGGTTGGTGTTCAGCTGCGCTTCTCCAGCAGGTGTTCGGCTTCGTGTCTTTAGCAGGTGTTTAGCACTCGAATTCGCTTATTTGGGTAAGTGTTAAACTATGTAGTTATAGAAATTGTTGCAATTTGTATAACCCGCAAGCTAATAAGCAATTAGAAATTAAAAAAAACACATGCTTAGATAGTAGTTAATTTCTTAAAAATTAAGTGTTCATGAACAGAAACAATGTGAAAATCCTCATAGCAGATCTAAGAGATGATGTATACCTCACAAGAGTAATTATGATTAAGCAGGAAAATAGAAGAAGAGTGAACAATACAGTATAATGAGCAACAGAATAATATGGTAAAGTAGAACTCGGATAGAAGCAATAATACTTCACACGCACTAATTAATTAATCACAGTATGGACAAATAAATAGTACAATGGTAGAGAGGATTCGAATGCCTAAGGTGGCAATTCGAATTAGCCTCTCAGAGTGATCATAAGATCAATAGAGTGTCATCGGAGCACAACTAGGTGTCCTCATGATTATCGGAGCGCAACTGGAAGTCTTCATCATCATCAGTGGAGTCATCAATGCTCAAGCAACTGTCAACCATTAGTCAAACTAACTCTGGTAGGTGTAACTGAGTGTAACTCAATGTAACTAAGTGTAATTGAGTGTAACTCACTGTAACTAACTGTAACTGACTGTAACTGAGTGACAACTGGACTGGTAGGTGAAGAAGGGTGAGTTGCTCCCTAAAATCAAGGAAGAAGGGCGCATTAAGAAACTGGAGGGCTAAAACTGAATAGTGAGAAGCTCCTGGGGGTTGGCTAACTGAGGGCTAGGTGCTGGACTGATGACTGGGATGCATGCAAACCCTAGAATGCATGCAAACCCTAAAGGTGCATGCATGACTGAAAATGTAAATGATCAAAATACTGGTGGGACTAGGATGGAGTATAGGAATATCCTAACACCCCCCCTTAATCCATCCTGGGCCCTGGTAACTAAGACCAAAGGTCACCCAATACAATGAATAATAACAATCAATAAACCAAGGAAGTGGGAAAATTTCATGGGAACCATACCCCCTCCTCAAAAAATAGACTGTAAGGCACACATAAAAATAAATGCTCCAAACTCAAGCATGTGTGATGCTTAGTCATATGTCTGGAGGTATCTTCTTCTTGGGAAGAAGTGGATCATGCTCAAAAAGCATGTGCTTGTACTTGCTCTTCAGATCGAATGTGATGAGAACAAATCCAATAGTATGAGAATGATCCTTGAACCTGTGATTCGAATCAGCTGAGGTAGGATCAAATCTGTGAAAGTGCATATAGTCTTTTGTCTTCTCCTTTGAACCACCATGGGTGAGATTATGCCAAAAATAACTATTACATGTTTGCTTGAAATCAAAATCAGATTTAAGACTTAAAAAATAGTTTCTTGAGATGTCCTTTGAACTAGCAGGGGTGAGATCAAAACTATCATATGCATGATAAATTATCCCAAGCAGTAATTGCTTAGAATCCAAATTAGATCCAAGAATTGAATCATGGTTTCTTGAGATCTCCTTTAAACCATGAGAGGTGAGATCAAAGGCAGTAGATGCATGAGAAATTATCTCAAGCGAATGGTAATGGCCATATTCTTCAATGACCTTCTGAAAGCATGGAATTATGATCATATAGTAGTGTAAAAGAGGAGTTAGCTGGAGAGGAGTGAATGCATTACCTTCAAAAGCTGTTTTGACCTCCGAAATAATCATGTGATCATGATGCAAACCAACAGACTCTGGTGCAAGAGAGGATTTAGGACCTTCTGCAATATCTAGAGTGTGAGCTGGCACAAAAAGAGAAGAAAGCTTGAGCATGAGTGGAGAATCTACAAGTTCTTTGTCAACAATTTCAATATGAGATGATACTGGTTCATGATCTGAGAGACCATCAAGAGGAGCGAGTGCATCACTTTGCTTGCTTTCGAATGGGTTAGGACCAAGTCCTTCATTCTTTCTGCCAAATTTTTCATCCAAGTGATCCCATATCTCTTTTGGGGTCCATAACTCCTTTGGAGTTTCAACACCATTACGATATTTGAATTGGAATCTCTGGAGTGCAAACAAAGAAAAAATTATTGCTGCAAAGTGCATGTCACTTTTATTTAACCAGACAATCTTCTCTTCAGGGGATTCGAACTCTGTTTCAAAATAACAATAAAAAAGATCATGGATCTTTAAGTCTGCTATCATTCTTGGTTTCCATTCATCATAGTTGAGTGGATCAAGAGGAGTAATTCCTAATGAATACATTGAAGTTGTAGAGGACTTGCAAAAACAATATAGAATAACTGCAACTGCTACTGTTGCAAAAATGCAGAAACTGTTGCAACTGCTGCACTCGAAATCTTGGTAATAACCTGCAAAAAACTCTCAAGAATGGAGATAAACAATACTCTCAACATGATTTGATACCATGTGAAAATCCTCACAGCAGATCTAAGAGATGATGTATACCTCACAAGAGTAATTATGATTAAGCAGGAAAATATAAGAAGAGTGAACAATACAGTATAATGAGAAACAGAATAATATGGTACAGTAGAACTCGGATAGAAGCAATAATACTTCACACACACTAATTAATTAATCATAGTATGGACAAATAAATAGTACAATGGTAGAGAGGATTCGAATGCCTAAGGTGGAAATTCGAATTAGCCTCTCAAAGTGATCATAAGATCAATAGAGTGTCATCGGAGCACAACTAGGTGTCCTCATGATTATCGGAGTGCAACTGGAAGTCTTCATCATCATCAATGGAGTCATCAATGCTCAAGTAACTGTCAACCATTAGTCAAACTAACTCTGGTAGGTGTAATTGAGTGTAACTCAATGTAACTAAGTGTAACTGACTGTAACTGACTGCAACTGACTATAACTGAGTGTAACTGAGTGACAACTGGACTGGTAGGTGAAGAAGGGCAAGTTGCTCCCTAAAATCAAGGAAGAAGGGCGCATTAAGCAACTGGAGGGCTAAAACTGAACAGTGAGAAGCTCCTGGGGGCTGGCTAACTGAGGGCTAGGTGCTAGACTGATGACTGGGATGCATGCAAACCCTAGAATGCATGTAAACCCTAAAGGTGCATGCATGACTGAAAATGTAAATGATCAAAATACTGGTGGGACTAGGATGGAGTATAGGAATATCCTAACAAACAACAAAGTTCATGAACTCTGTTCATGAACAGAAACAACAGAGTTCATGAAATCTGTTCATGAACAGCATTCTAAAGAACAGAGTTTAGAAACTCTGTCCATGTGTTCTTTCTCTTATGTTCAAAATTTCTTTATTTATTGATTAAAAATAATTTTATTGAGTTTTAAAAGAGATTAATTTCAATTTCATGCTTTGGTGGCTAGTATTTATCTCCCCCCCTAAACTTGGATAAAATCTCCTATCCTAGATTAATTAAATAATTATCTTATAAACCAAGCAACTTTCCCCTCTTTCCAGAGTTCGTTCATGAACTCTGTTCATGAACATAAACTATGTGCATGAACAGAAAGTATGTTCATGAAGACATTTCATGAACTATGTTCATGAACTCATTAAATTTCCATACACCTATATAATTTTTTTTCATAATTAAACATATTCTTTTCAGCTATTCATATAACAGAATTATCTCTATGTATTCTATTTGCATCCAAATCTTTTCCATCAGCAATAGGATGGTTTTTTTTAATGAAGAGATTCATTTCCTAAAAATTGAATGGGAAACAAACAATGTAATTGTGGCCATGAATATAAACTGTAAGTGTAGTTTTAAGTGGCCCTACTCTCAAGTTGGATACTGTGTTTTAGCAGAGTTAGATTAGAATAGATTCTTAACTATTTATCTCAGTTAAAATTGCCTAGACAGAATAAAAAGCATTGCTGAGTGAATGCTAGATTATGATGATTGTTTTAACAATTTGAGTTAGCCAATATGATGACATGAACTCTGTTCATGAACTTTTTGATCAAGTATATCACCCATATTATGGAAACAATGATATTATAGATCATATTTACAGGTATTGTAACCCATTTACTGATTACGGAGCCATATCCCTGATATTACTCTTAGGGAATAGTAAGGTACCTTGTATTCCCATTAATCTAAACATACATAGATATGCATGCTTAATCATAGTAATCATTAAGAGCTTATTTGGGATTCTAGTATATGAGATATTTGACCCTTGCATGCCAACCCCATCAAATGAGATAGGTACTCTTACTCCCTCTTTCGAGGTGGAAGTTTAGTTCAATAGTCCACTCTCTACTTATTGCCATGGAACTAAGTGCATGGACTCTTAAGGATGCTCTTTAACTTTGCCTTAAGGTAAGAGACTTCCCGGATTTCACTCCACAACTAATCATTCTTAGTGCATGTGGATTTCATACATATGATACTGCCATATATAAGACACAATCTATGAAGTCATTCTCATGTGTCCCAGTAACGTAAGTGAACCTTTAGGATCTCATGAGGCCCACCCATACATAGCTCTAATATTATTAGTAGAAGTGGCCTCTGTAGACATAATAATAAGATAGTTAATAAAAATAATCTATTAATGTCAAATTTACCATAGGATGTACATACTCCTTTGTCATCTTTGAAAGAGTCTGATCATTGGAGAATATTTGCAGCAAATGGTGTTCTAATGCCTACATCAAGTTCACATGAGCCTAATGTTTATTTCCACTTGCACATTTGATTCTATAATTCAATCCAAGTCATAAATTCTATGTCATCTCATAAGTAAAGTTGTTCCATAAGTACAAATCATAACAACACTTACAACCTTTATTTTGTCTTATATAACATAATATGTTTTTTTGGGAGACTAGGTTAAATGTTTGGAATGTTAAAATATCAAAACATGTAGAATTTGAATATGTTATGAGTTGATAGTTGTGTAAATGTAGATATCATATCAGATGGAAAGAGAGGAGTCTTTGAGGAAAAAGCATAGGAGGTCATCACGGTCATCAAGAATTGGTGTCTCGATTGATGATCAAAGGTTGCTGGATTCAACTCGGGATTCAAGCTTATTGTATAGTTCACATTCATCTGATCATCGGCAAGGCCAAAGAGGTACATATGATTCCCCTGTATCTTCTATGGGAGAATGTCGATCCCGACCTTCTATCGGTATGAACATTTATGTTTTAATACATGTATCAATTGTAATTTTGTGCATGTTCAAAAAGTTTGTACATGTTTAATTTCAACTTTGTTTGTATTTGAAGCAAAGCAAGGTTTGGAAAAGGCTTGTAATTCTACACAGAGGGATGAAGTTCGAGCAAGGAGGACAGATGTTGAACCAGATGTGGGCGTAGAGCAAGGTTCAGAAGAGGATCATAATTATACACAGAGGGACAGAGGTCAAGCAAGGACATCATATGTTGAATTAGATGTGGGTTGTACACCCATAACAACTCATGCATCTGATTTACCTAGGAGCTTCCATGGGAAAGTGGTGTTCATCAAACGACCCGTGAAAGTTGTAGATCCCACTATGACAAGTTGCAACATGATCTTTCTAGTTTGGATCTCCCTCCAAAGAGAAAACAAAGTCTGGATATTTTTTTGTGATCGTTGCAAAAATTCATTGAGGCATATGAGGATCTCAGACCAACTACGAACGGTTTTGTTGATTTGATGCCGAGGCGAAGGGCACAAGTGATGGGTCCGGACAAGTGGGTTGTTTTGAAGGAGAGAGTGACCAAAGAACAAGCCAATTCAATGTTTAACTTCAAAGAAGGCCTAAAGAGAAAAATGTTGAAAGTGCAATATTTCAAGCACCTTGAACTTGCACATCTAATGTATGATCGGTTCCTTGCAGCCTATGGTTGGTTTCCATGGAACGATGAGGTTCCTAATTATTTTGCTAGATTTTTTTATGCGGAGTTTTTTTTAAATGTGAAGCCAGACTATACCGATCTTCATTCTGAATTTTATGGAATTGGAAAGGGGTGAATATACGATCGAAAAGGTGCTCTTAGAGATCCCACAACTATTCGACCTCCACCCCAGAAATCTTACCCACCCAGGCTTGTGGCATTAAAATCGGAGATGGAGCCCACATACCAACTTGGGACAACTGCAAAGGATTTTTTTGCCGAAGGTTTAACATCGTCATTTGTAGGAGTTTATGTGGGGTTGGTTTGAGAAAGGGCTCGAGCCACTATTCGTCAAAAGTTTGTTTACAAAATGAATGATGAAGTAGATGGAATGAGCATTGAAGATCGCAGGGCTTATGCTAAGGTTCGTCGCAATATAGCTTCGGATGTCCTATCCAATGAAACATTGAGTATAGGAGAGGTTTGTTGTTTATGTACTTACAATCTATTTAATTTTTTTATTCATTTTGAATTGAAATTTTTTTTACATTATATCTATGACATTTTTTTTATGTATAGTAATAAATATATTACGTAAATGTTTATTGGTTGTAGTTTTCTAGAATGTTGAATGAACACAATTTTCGACTCTCCACTAGTGAAAAAGTAGAAAATGTAGAAGAACATCTTGGAGAGGTATATTTATTATTTACATATTTATATTTATGTTTGAAAGATATTTTATCCTTTTTTTGAATTTTAATTTATCTGTGTATCTTATTGTTAATGTGACTTATCCATGTAGGTTCATTTAGATTCCAACTTTTTTTATGATTTTTCATCTCTTGTGAGCTCATGATTTTAATTTTCTTGTTTTGGTTTTTAAGTGACTTGTTTAATTTTAGTTTATTTTGCTTGCACAATGTTTTATTTATTAACAAAATTTAAATTTTAGGGAACACGAGAACATATGGAAATTGGTGGTGAGGATATAGGTTCTTTGATGGGCATGGATATTGGCACTGAGGTAATTTTGTTAATAATTGAACTATTCTTTTCATTTTTTTTATAATTTTAATATATATATTTTATAATTTTGTTCTTAATTTTTTGAATAATTAATGAGATTCATAATTTGTTTTTATACATGTTGCACGTTGGGTCTATTCAAAGCAAAGGGAAGACCCCATTGCATGATAGTGGCAGACTTCCATTCAGAGGCACTGAGGTAATTTTGTTAATAATTGAACTATTCTTTTCATTTTTTTTATAAGTTTAATATTTTGTTTTTTGAATTTAATTCCTAATTGTTTGAATAATTTATGAGATTCATAATTTTATTGTATGTACATGTTGCAGGTTGGGTCTCTTCGAGGCAAAAGGAAGACCCCGGTGGATGATAGTGGTGGACTTTCATTCAGAGAATAATTTATATTGGTCTTTTTTTGTTTTTCCATACTACCATATTGCATACATCTTCATGTTGATACATATGATGTAGTTGTTTTGGACATCTAGGAACTTTATTTTTTGGATTATATATGTACATTGAACTCACATGTTCAGGAACCTTTTTTTGGATTATATACATGTACATTGATCTTGGCATATATTCTATACTTGCTTTGAATGATTTAACATTTTTTTGGGCTAATTACATAGCATACTTTGTGTGGTAAATGCTTAGAATATGATTTTGCATGATGTTCATGAATGCATGTTCAATATTGAAATGGTTTTAAAATATATTAGTACACATGTTTTAATGTTTAAACTACTTTATTTTATGATTAATATATTTGAATTTTTTAGTGCATATATTTGAACTTTTGAGTGCAAATGTAAAAATTTATGAGTGCAGATGTAAAATATTTTTATTGTAGAGATATAAATAAAATTTAGTGAAAGTTTCAACCCTCTTAGTTGTCTTTTAATATATGGTCTTGGTTTCAACAATAAATTTGAATTTCGTATAAATGATAACTTGAATTTTATATAAATGATTCATGCTTTCAATTTTTAACTAATGATTCATATGTTCAATCTTGAAATGGTTTTAAAATATATTTTTTAGATAAACTTGATATAGTTTGCACTCCTGAAGCTTTTTTTTATTGAATTTCAGTATATGCTAGCCTTAAGTTTTGATAGGTGCAATCAGAAGTTATAATCCTTGAGTGCAGATTTATTGTAGTATTGACATTTTTTGAGTGCAGATGTAAAATATTTTTAGTGTTGAGATGTAAATAAAATTTAGTGAAGGTTTCAATCCTCTTGGTTGTCTAATAATATATGATCTTGGTTTCAACAGTAAACTTGAATTTCATATAAATGATAACTTGAATCTTATATAAATGATTCATACTTTCAATTTTTAACTAATGATTCATATGTTCAATATTCAGGTACCACACTTTTGTTAGTTGGTGAACTATAGATGCTGTTGAAATCATGGAAAATGGGGATTTAACGATTTTTTGTTTTTTAATCATAAGCAATGATTCCAGGATTGTGAAGCTTATGCTAAATTAGAGCAATGATTTTAGACAACAATTTGATGAATTTTCATCGGTTTGTTGTAAATAACCACTGCTCTAATTTAGCATAAGCTTCAAAATCCTGGAATCCTTGTTTGTTATTAAAAATCAAATGATCGTTATATCCATTTGCCATGATTTCAGTTATGCAAACTTAACTAGTTCTGTTTAATTTCATCATCATATAAAATCAGATCTTCATATAAAAATGGAACTAAATTCTATTTACACAAGTGATATTATCCTTGTGCATGTATCATTTATTTAAAAACCATAGGTTAACAAAGTTCTAAAAAACTCATGGATCATATTTATATGAATTGTTCAGCCCACCATAAAGCCACTAATGGATCAACCCATTTAATGGATCAAGAATAATAATTTCTCATTATTAAATACATTAAAGAAGCATGAAATTGATTCATCAAAATCCAAATCTTTTCACGAAATTACACATTAAAGACCACACATATTACCCTAAAATCCTTCAAATTCAATCAAGATCAAATGGTTTTAACTATACAACTACGTATCAAAATTAATAATTAGGATTCCAATTTAGGATTTCCTTCACATACTTAAATACCAGATAGATCCCTTAGTATAATGGACTCAATTAGCTTAATCTAATACTTATAAAATTACATTTGCATTCAACATTCCATATAGCTGAAATATAACACTTTTAAACTTTTTCCAACTTTTATTAAAGTTCTCATTACCAAATAATTATCGAATTGATTTCAACATGTTAAAATACAATCATTTAAACTCTTATTCTAGTTCCCATTCAAGATCATAGTCATAGTTCTCAATATAAAAAGATATTGTACACAACATTTGACATGCACAAAAAATCGATCAATTCATTTTTGATATAGTTAAAAACATCACAATGGAATGCCATCCTCAATTATCCGTTCATGGTCATATTTGGACAGTTTCCATTTTCTAGTTTTTAAATTCTTTTTCGATGGAATTTTTATCAATTTTATTCGAGATGCACATACTAAATGACAGTATTGACAACATATAACATCAAGTTCATAATCCTGAAAATAGACATAATTTTCAGTCATATGGGTTTGCTGAAAAAAATAACCTTTTAAAATGATGGAACCTCTCTCGTATGTAAATCCTTTGTCATCGTAGTCCTCCAATAAATTCATCTTTCCTTTAGTGCATTGCATCAAATAATATTTCACCTTTTCTTTGTTTTCTAAAGGTGCAATCATAGCGAAAACATCTCCTGTGCAAATTACAATTGACGTTAGGGTTTTTAAATCAATTAAATTGACTATAAACATAAGGTGATGGGAAGCAATGAACAATCAACAAAGAAGTTGTAATTTCATTACCTTTTCTAACAAGATCTAAAATTCTATCGCCATCAAATGATATTGCTATTTCTTCTGATTCTAATTCTTCTAAGCTTGTTAGTGGCATTTTCCCATTCGGATTAATCTCTATGTGTTTCCAATGTTTTACGTAGTTGTTCGTTATGTTTTCACAAACTTCCGTAGATTCAACATTTTCCATGCAAATATGACAAAAGCATGATTGCTTTCTACTGTCAAATGCAAACATGTTTTGGATGGATTTTTTTTTAATAGAGTGTGAATCTCTAGTCCCATGTATGGTGCTAGCCTCTTATGGGATTGATCTATCTATATCTTGGATTCCAATAAGCCAAAAGAACCTACACAATAAATAATAAATCACAAAGGACAACTTTTAATGTTAGTGTACATATACTTAAATGATATACTCGCAAATAACATTTTTTTAAATTGAAAATTAATATAAATTAAAAATATCGTGTGCATACCTGTGCACATCTTTTGATTTTTTATTATAATCATGGCTTAGATGTAATTTACACCATTGGACAACCTCTACAACTGAATGAAATCGTGCAGAAAAATGGTTGATTTTCCATCTTTGAGGTGTTCCTTTTACGCATGCTCCTGCACCATCATGTTCACATTTTCCATGTCCAATTTCAAAGAAATTCCAATGATATTTAATGTTCAATGCTTTCTGAAGTCGACATAACCAAAAAAATGATCGTAAAGATTTAAATTGTCCCGCACATCCATCCGACCATATCCAATGTTCATTGAATTTAACTTATTGTTAGTTAATCATAGAAAATATTTTCAATACAATGTTGAACAAAATGTGTATCCTATATACGATCATCACTGATATAAAAGTGATATTCTTTAATCACATCTCGATTAACACACGTGATTTCAATGCCATCAACATCCTATTGAGAATTTCTGTATAGAACATGGACAAATATTGAAACTTGGTCAGAATGATAGTATTTACTTTGTATGAGCCTTTTTGTGTAGAAAATGTGTAGTTTTCTGCAAAATCAACCACAGACGAAATAATTCCAGGTGGAAAAATTTCACGAGACTGCTTGAATTGAAGGTCTTTCCATCGTGCTATATGTGAATGCTTGGTGTATTTATAAATTTCACTTTCAAATTTCTTCAGAAAATCTGTCACACATATTTTTTCTTCTCGCAAACCAATTCGTTTGGAATGTGCATCACTAGAACTTGTAGCATAATTGTTGTATTCATATCTTCTCCAATCAACGGTTACATTTGACAACGAATGATCATTATCAATAGGATATTTATTGCGGAATAAAACCATATTTCCACAACGATGACAATGTTTCCAATTAACACATTTTTTATTATAAAATACTTCATCGTGATCTCTCTCACATAGAATTTGAGATATGAATTCACGTATTGTGGGCGAAGGTGGTGAATTTGTCCAATTTGTTTTACCAAATTCAAGAAATGTGTCATAATATAATTCAAATTTCACATGATAATGGCAACAACATGTGTCACGTATAGTGATAGGTTTAACATACAGTGGTTTTTGTTGCGCAAATGTAGTGATTGACATATTAATTCCATGATGATCCTCCTTGAATTTATTGAACAATTGTACTTGTGTCATTTCTATTATATGTTTTGGACAGATTTCATATACATTTCATGATACTCTTTGTCGTATCACATCCCTTGAATTTGGTGAAACTCGAGCATGTGCCAACCAATATTTATGTACAATATCTTTAACACCTTCTCTCATTCTATCTTTGTAAAGCTGTCTACAAATAATTTTCCAACAAACAAGTTCATCATTTTCATCTATTTGCATTCTGAATTTGTTATGTTTGTATAATGTATTTCTTGAGGTTCCTATTGTTTTTGCTAGTTGTGTTGTCAAACGATTTTTTCTAGTACTAGCTGAAATAATTGTTGTTTGAATTGCTCTACGTGCAACTTTGGTATCTTTCTTCCTAGATTTTCCAATTTTTTTTTTTGCATCACTTATATTTTATATCACATTATGTTTCAATTTCGACTCTTTTGTCGCCTTGTGAATACCCAATAATGTTGTAGCACGTTTTAACTTCTTGGACACTAATAAAATCTCAAAATTTGCGCTTGTCCTGCTATTTAATATTCTTTGAGAATATCATTATAAATTTGTGTAGTACGATATCGTACAACATGTATGGCTATTTTTTATCCATATTTGTCGCAATCAATGTCTTCTAACATTTCATCATCAATGGTGAAAGTATCTATACATTAAGTTAAATTTAATTTAACATATATCCAAAAATACAATTCATTATAAAAAATGAATTTGGAAAATACATGATATATACATACCAGGTCCAATTTCTAGATTTTGAACTTGATCTTTAATATTGATTTCATCAACATTAGCATGTAAATCACTATTTACATCTTCAACAATGGTCTCTTCAACTTCAATTCGTTCTTTTTGTACTCTATTTTCAATTTTCATTTCATCAACATTATCATGTAAATCTGTATGTATATCTTCAATAATTGTCTCTTCTGTTTCTGCAACCCTTGTTTTTTTGGCTTGATATATGAGTTTTTTTTTTCCTATGAGCATCATCATCATGTTTATGATCACTTTTTCTTTGGTGGTTTCTCTTACTGCCTATGACTGACTAATCTATAGAGGTTAAATTAAATAATCATCACTTTATAGTAAAAAAAAATAATTAGGATTTAAAAACAGTTACGAAATTTATGAAAACATGAATTGTAATATACTTTACCTTATAAAAATCTTGTAAGAGTCCTTTGAAGAAAAACTCCTTGGAAAGAAATTCCCTTTGAAAAACCCCTTGAAAAGAAATAAGAAATCTCCTTGCAAAGAAATAAAAAAATCCTTGGAAAGAAATATTCTTTGAAGAAAAACTCTTTGGAAAGAAATAAGAACTCCTTGGCAATAAATCTCCTTTGAAAAAACCCCTTGAAAAGAAATAAGAACACCTTGAAAAGAAATAAGAACACCTTGCAAAGAAATCTTCTTTGTAAAAACCCCTTGGAAAAAAGCTCCTTTGAAAAAATACCTTGGAAAAAAAACATCTTTGAAAAAACCACTTGGAAAAATACCTTGGAAAAAAAACTCTGCAAAAAGACCTTGGAAAAAAAACTCTTTGAAAAAACCCCTTAGAAAGAAATAAGAAGGAAAAATACCTTGGAATAAAAACTCATTTGCAAAAATACCTTGGAAAAAAAACTCTTTGAATGTACTTCTTGGAAAGAAATAAGAAGGAAAAATACCTCGGAAATAAAACTCATTTTGCACTCCTTCAAAGAAATCTCCTTTGAAAACCCCTTCAAAAATATTTTATAGAGACATCTACGAAAACAAAAGACGCGAAATAATGACTATATTTAGTTTTATTTATACAATTATAAATATTTTTTTTTTTTTTTCGTCTGACAAAAAATAATTTGCGTTTTGTTTTTCGATCGAACAACTATTGTTATTTTTAATGGTTTGGTAATGGAAAATAAGTATTCGGCCGAATACTATCTGACACCTAAAAACTTCACAGTTCTTCACAATTTTTCGTTTTCTTCATTTTCGGAAGGTAAAAACAATCTCCTACACTACAAATCAACTGTCGAACTTGATACCATTAGTTTCATCATTGAATCTACTTTCTGTAGGTATGGATTTTGTTGTGTTTAGGTGAGATCTGATAATTTTAATTATTTTTTTTGTTAACATGTGTCCAGTTTGGTTTCATCTCTTTCAAAATGCGATGAAATGAAAAATCCATAACTTAAAAAATACACCACCAAAAAAATTGAAAAAAATATGGTGCAGTTAACTGGAGTGTCTAATTCAAAAGGGTATTCTTATATTTTTTAGTTTTATATTAAATTGAAAGAAATGTCTCGTCACAAAAAAACATGTTGAAAATCGACAAGCTTTCCCCATTGATCGAATTCAAAAAAATATAATAATTAGTATATCGATCCATTGGTTACAAACTTATAGTCATGCAGTAGTACATTGTGTGTATTTTTTCGTAGCATATTTTGTTTTTGTAAAACACAAGTTTAATAATGATTTTAGGCCCGTCACAAAACATGACTATTTTTAGTCCTTTAATTTTATAAGAAAATATACTGTCAAACATTTGCCAAATTGACATATCAAATATCAATAAAAAAATTTGAAAAAATTATGAATAGAAAGCTAACATAATTCTCTAAAAGTTTTCTTTTTACTAAAAAGTGAAATTCTAAACAAAATATCACTTTTGTTCACTCAAAATTGAAAAACATGAAAAAATCATATTTATATTCTCATAAGACCCCCCCAAATAGACACCCATATTCATGGATTCACCCAAATTTTATTTAATAATACAATAAAAATGAGGGAGAAGTAATTAAATATTAAGTAAAAAAATAATAATGTTTGTCTTAATCTAAATTTTAAAACACACACACACATTTTTTTCAACCAAAAACACACACACACATATATATTTGAATTAACTAAAATTAAAAAAAATAATGAAACTTAGATACTTCTTGTTTGTTATTAGATGTCCAATTATGAAGTTCTTAGTGTTTTAACCAAAAGGTTATATATTATCTAATTTAATAATTGATATCACCATTGTCCAATTAATTACTTGGTAGGGATATTATGGAATTTATAGCTTTGCAATTTACATGATTTTTTATAATATTTGTGGCATTCATCTTTTATGATTTCATTTAATATAGTTTTATTTCCCTTTAAGAACATCTTGGGATAAGATTGAACATTTTACAAAGTGTCAAAGTAAAACAAAGGAGGCACTAGATCTTATTCATCCTTAATAAAGTTTTAAATGAAGTGCATGTGTAGATCAATGTGTTTTCTCGTAAAGAATGTGTATTTATATTCCACTACCAAAAACACAAAGGTAATTTAGTTTTGTGTTACTCCATGCTTCTAAAAATATATTGTTTAAAGATTTAATAAGAATATCATAAATTATGCAATTGGTAACATTAATGGTTTTTGTCCAAAAATAACACTTACAAATAGTTGACTATATTAAAAACAAAACATGAAAAACATAGTTTTTTTCAAAATAATCTAAAGAAATATTCCCTAAATTACTTTAAAAATTTATGAAAATGTAAAATGCACATGTCCATTTTCCTTTAGGAAATCAAATATAAAAAAACTATTATTTATAGATGATTAATATTAAAAAATCCAATGTATTAAAAACTATTATTTTGAAATGCATTAAAAATCAATACATATAAAATTACTTAAAATATATCAAACAAAATATTATATCCATGTTCAATAAGAATTAAACAAGTTTTATTTTGCTAAAATTATAAGCATAATAAAAGTCATTTGACAGCATATCAATATTCTCCATTGTAAGAGTATGTGGCTAGTTCTTTTTCCGTGATCTATAATGGGCCCAAGAGCATACTTTTGACTTATAAATACTATTAAAAAAACCCTATGATTTTATGTAATATAAAACTAATTTACTTTCATACAAATAATTTTATCTTCCAAACAAATTAATCAACAACTTTGACAATCCAAAATAAATAACCATTCCGATATCTATAACAAACAATTTATTAAAAAACAATCTAACACATTGAATGCATTTAAAAACAATTTAATGTAACACATTAAATGCATTTTCAAAATTTAATTACTCCCTATCTCTACATGTTAGGACATGCCTTTAAACAATAAACAATGTAACACCATCTTGTTTTTACTCACACTAAATATGAATTTAACATTTTTTAATATTTTTTATTAAATCACAATTTTATTCACTCACATAATTGAATATTAAATCACTTACATAATGGAATAATAAATATAAAATTCGATCATATTCATTTTTAATTTTTTATACGTGTGTAAGGCACGTTATATTTCAAAATAATAAAATAAATTTTGAATTTTTTAAAATGCAATTTCTATTTTATGATGGGCTAATATATATGACAAGACTAAATTTATCTACTTTTATTTATAGTTGTTAATCAAAGTTTTATTTATAGTTGTTAATCGAAAAATTAATATTAAAATGATTTTTTTTAAATAACAAATTAATTTTAATTTTTTTAAAATGTAATTTTTATTTTATGATTTGCTTACAAGACTAAATTCATTTAGTTTTATTTACAATGGTTAGTGGAAAAATTAATTTTAAAAATTAAAGTTTTTTAAAAATTCTATAAATAGACAAATATCTATTGTACTTAAAATAAATAATTTTTTAATATTAAAATATCTTTGTAGTATAATGTTCCTCCCCACCCATACGCAACGGAGCATATCACAATCTCGGAAAATGTCATTTCACCTTAATTGAATTAATTTTTATGACCAATTAAGAATATAAAAATATTTATCTAATATAAAAATAAAATTATATATATAGATATATGAAAATTCAATGTCATTGTCATTATTATTTAGTTATTTATAATATTTAAATTTTTCAATACATGTTTTTTAACTAATATATTATTTTATAATTTTCAATATGTAATGTATATCTTATTATTAATGTTTAAAATTTAAACTTTCATGGTAGTAAATGGTTATTGTTATAAAATATTTCGTTGGATTATATAAAACTTGGATATAGATGAATGGTGGCTATTAAGACTACATCTTAAACTTAATTTAATTATTGCAAATATATACACAGTGACTAAAGAAATGGTTTAATAACATTTTTGTAACACAATTTTTATGCATTTAGAAAACTCATTTGCAAAAATACTTTGGAAAAAAAACTCTTTGAATGTACTTCTTGGAAAGAAATAAGAAGGAAAAATACCTTGGAAATAAAACTCATTTTGCACTCCTTCAAAGAAATGTCCTTTGAAAACTCCTTAAAAAATATTTTATAGAGACATCTACGAAAACAAAAGATGCAAAATAATGACTATATTTAGTTTTATTTATACAATTATAAATAATCTAATATCTTTTTTTTTTTTCGTCTGACAAAAAAAAAATTGCGTTTTGTTTTTCGATCGAACAACTATTGTTATTTTTAATGGTTTGGTAATGGAAAATAAGTATTCGGCCGAATACTATCTGACACCTGAAAACTTCATAGTTCTTCACAATTTTTTCATTTTCTCCATTTTCGGAAGGTAAAAACAATCTCCTACACTACAAATCAACTGTCGAACTGGGGTTTCTCTTGGTGCTTGGTGTAGGGGCGGTGCTTTCGTGCGGCGACCCATTGGGCAGTGGCCTTAACCTTCTTCCTAGTGGCGGCGGCGGCGACTCACTGTGCTGCATGGATCTGCTTCAGGGAGGAGCATATTTGGTTCATCGTCGACAGTGGCTGAGGGACTCATGTCCATGCGGCGGCTGAGGAGATCATGCCCACGGCGGATGAGGGGGTCGTTTGCGCATCCATGCCCAGGTTTCTCCAATGCCGGCAGGCAACGACGTCGATCTATGGCTTGGACGGAGGTAGGGGATGCAAAGCATGGGTTCTCTCATAGGGTGCTGGCAGGGGCGGTTCGACGGTGTGGGCCTATGGTGTTGTATTCGGTGCCAGGGGCATTTTTCTTCACTCGTTTGCAGTTGACTGTGGTATTCTGAAGTTGGTGGCTTTGCTCCTTCTTCATGTGTCTGGGGCATATTGTTTGGTACTCGGCTTTTGTCAAATTTTTTATCTTTTATTCTTCTTATTTCTGCGGCTCGTTATGAGAGGGCCTTTTGGTTCATAGCCTTTCATGCATGACCTGTAACAGGGTGTTTTTTAGTTTGTTGGGTTATGGAGCTCACATTAGAGAGCTTGCAACTGTAGATTTTGGTCTGTTATGATACTGTTTTCAGAGATGATACTGATTTTGTGCTTTAAATAGCAAAAACACTCTTCCAAAGTGAAGATGATTTATGTAATTTTGTACTCGAAAGATGAAATAAAATTACGCTTTTTTTTCTGGGAAAAAAAAAAAATCAATTGTCGAACTTGATACCATTAGTTTCATCATTGAATCTACTTTCCGTAGGTATAGATTTTGTTGTGTTTAGGTGAGATCTGATAATTTTAATTATTTTTTTTGTCAACATGTGTCCAGTTTGGTTTCATCTCTTTCAAAATGCGGTGAAATGAAAAATCCATAACTTTAAAAATACACCACCAAAAAAATTGAAGCAAATATGGTCCAGTTAACTGGAGTGTCTACTTCAAAAGGGTATTCTTATATTTTTTAGTTTTATATTAAATTGAGAGAAATGTCTCGTCACAAAAAACATGTTGAAAATCGACAAGCTTTCCCCATTGATCGAATTTAAACAAATATAATAATTAGTATATCAATCCATTGGTTACAAACTTATAGTCATGCAGTAGTACATTGTGTGTATTTTGTCATAGCATATTTTGTTTTTGCAAAACACAAGTTTAACAATGATTTTAGGCCCGTCACAAAACATGACTATTTTTAGTCCTTTATTTTTATAAGAACATACTGTCAAACATTTGCCAAATTGACATATCAAATATCAATAAAAAAATTTGAAAAAATTATGAATAGAAAGCTAACATAATTCTCTAAAAGTTTTCTTTTTACTAAAAAGTGAAATTCTAAACAAAATATCACTTTTGTTCTCCCAAAGTTGAAAGACATGAAAAACTCAAATTTATTTTCTCATAAGACTGCCCAAAATAGACCCCGTCTTCATGGATTCACCCAAAATTTATTTAATAATACAATAAAAATTAGGGAGAAGTAAAAAAATAATAATGTTTGTCTTAATCTAAATTTTAAAACACACACACACATTCGAATTAACTAAAATTAAAAAAAATAATGAAACTTAGATATTTCTTGTTTGTTATTAGATTTCCAATTATGAAGTTCTTAGTGTTTTAACCAAAAGGTTATATATTATCTAATTTAATAATTGATATCACCATTGTCCAATTAATTACTTGGTAGGGATATTATGGAATTTATAGCTTTGCAATTTACATGATTTTTTATAATATTGGTGGCATTCATCTTTTATGATTTCATCTAATATAACTTTATTTCCCTTTAAGAACATCTTGGGATAAGATTGAACATTTTATAAAGTACCAAAGTAGAAGAAAGGAGGCACTAGATCTTATTCATCCTTAATAAAGTTTTAAATGAAGTGCATGTGTAGATCAATGTGTTTTCTCATGAAGAATGTGTATTTATGTTCCGCTACCAAACACACAAAGGTAATTTAGTTTTGTGTTACTCCATACTTCTAAAAACATATTATTTAAAGATTTAATAAGAATATCATGAATTATGCAATTGGCAACATTAATGGTTTTTGTCCAAAAATAACACTTACAAATAGTTGACTATATTAAAAACAAAACATGAAAAACATAGTTTTTTTCAAAATAATCTAAAGAAATATTCCCTAAATTACTTTAAAAACTTATGAAAATGTAAAATGCACATGTCCATTTTCGTTTAGGAAATAAAATATAAAAAAAACTATTATTTACAGATGATTAATATTAAAAAATCCAATGTATTAAAAACTATTATTTTGAAAAATGCATTAAAAATCAATACATATAAAATTACTTAAAATATATCAAACAAAATATTATATCCATGTTCAACAAGAATTAAACAAATTTTATTTTGCTAAAATTATAAGCATAATAAAAAAAATCATTCATTTAAAATCTTTTCTCTAATGATTGTTTGATTAGTTTTATGAAATCTCTCACCGTTTGTTAAATCAAAGTCATTTGACAGCATATCAATATTCTCCATTGTAAGAGTATGTGGCTAGTTCTTTTTCCGTGATCTATAATGGGCCCAAGAGAATACTTTTGACTTATAAATACTATTAAAAAAGCCTATGATTTTATGTAATATAAACCTAATTTACTTTCATACAAATAATTTTATCTTCCAAACAAATTAATCAACAACTTTGACAATCCAAAATAAATAACCATTCCGATATCTATAACAAACAATTTATTAAAAAACAACCGAACACATTGAATGCATTTAAAAACAATTTAATGTAACACATTAAATGCATTTTCAAAATTTAATTACTCCCTATCTCTACATGTTAGGACATGCCTTTAAACAATAAACAATGTAACACCATCTTGTTTTTACTCACACTAAATATGAATTTAACATTTTTTAATATTTTTTATTAAATCACAATTTTACTCACTCACATAATTGAATATTAAATCACTTACATAATGGAATAATAAATATAAAATTCGATCATATTCATTTTTAATTTTTTATACGTGTGTAAGGCACGTTATATTTCAAAATAATAAAATAAATTTTGAATTTTTTAAAATGCAATTTCTATTTTATGATGGGCTAATATATATGACAAGACTAAATTTATCTACTTTTATTTATAGTTGTTAATCAAAGTTTTATTTATAGTTGTTAATCAAAAAGTTAATTTTAAAAACTAAAGTTTTTAAAAATTTCTATAAATAGAAGTTTGGTATAGTTTTACGAAAAATTAATATTAAAATGATTTTTTTTAAATAACAAATTAATTTTGATTTTTTTTAAATGTAATTTTTATTTTATGATTGGCTTACAAGACTAAATTCATTTAGTCTTATTTACAATTGTTAGTGGAAAAATTAATTTTAAAAATTAAAGTTTTTTAAAAATTACAAATATCTATTGTACTTAAAATAAATATTTTTTTAATATTAAAATATCTTTGTAGTATAATGTTCCTCCCCACCCATACGCAGACGGAGCATATCACAATTTTGGAAAATGTCATTTCACCTTCATTGAATTAATTTTTATGACCAATTAAGAATATAAAAATATTTATCTAATATAAAAATAAAATTATATATATATATATATATATATATATATGAAAATTCAACGTCATTGTCATTATTATTTAGTTATTTATAATATTTAAATTTTTCAATGCATGTTTTTTAATTAATATATTATTTTATAATTTTCAATATGTAATGTATATCTTATTATTAATGTTTAAAATTTAAACTTTCATTGTCGTAAATGGTTATTGTTATAAAATATTTTGTTGGATTATATAAAATTTGGATATAGATGTATGGTGGTTATTAAGATTACATCTTAAACTTAGTTTTACTATTGCAAATATATACACAGTGATTAAAGAAATGGTTTAATAACATTTTTGTAACACAATTTGTATGCATTTATAAAATTCAATGCAAAGACACTATTGTTTTTTAAATAAATCTCACATTTCTTCAATGCAAAGATAATGTTATAATTTTAGATAAATATTTTTTTAAATAAATCTCATATTCTTATCCAATACACTAAAACATAAATATCTTTGCAAGAATATTTCTAATTGCTTCAACATTAATTTTTTATGTCCTTTTTTCACAAAAACAAACCATAACTGTATTAAAATATAGTTACATTCCTCATCACCTTCGAAAAGGTATGTCCATCATTTTCAAAAACATTCAATCATTGTGTCGATATGATTTTCTTGCTATATCAATCTCATTTATGAGCTTATACATCTCACATTCATCAAGCTATTATCCCAACCATCTTATCATTACAAGTATGATATTTTACTATCATCTTAATCAAATATACATAGTACAAACATTATTGTTTTTCTCCATAAAAACCATGATTTGTGCTAAGAGCACATTCAAAAACCAATTAAAAAACTGAAAGTATCCTTGAGAAATCAACAAAAAGAGATTATGTGTCTAATCTTTCAAATTGTCTGCTGCAGAGGCTGTAGTATGGTGCATTGATCCTGTATATGTCTCGATGTCCCAGTCTAACGGATTAGGACTGATAGTACCAAGGAATCAGACAAACCAGAAAACCTTTCACAAAGTCAAAAACATCTAAAGTATCAAAAAGGTCACCGTCTGATAACCAATCATCAACAGATTAGGTGTCATGGAAAGGAGCATGGTAATATCCTTGAGTTTCCCCATTTGATATTTTAGAAACGAACCATTCACCTCCTTGCATATAGGATCCCATTGTTGCCATTTTATCTACCTTTGAATTTCGTTCTCTATATATATGCTCAATGTAAAAACTTTTCATTAAGGCTTTTAGTCTATTGGCTTCCTGCAAGAGAGACTCCAAATACAAGTTATGTATTTTATTCTTGCCAGTTATCCAATTTACAATTACCTAGGAGTCTCCAAAAATATGAAGATCCTCTAAGCCTTTTTCCACTACCGATACAAACAATAATTTTAGACCACTCAACTCAGCAAAATTATTTGTACCATTGCCAAGGCATGCTTTGAAGCTAAAGCAAAGATTCTAAAAAATGAATGGTAGACCCCCAAATCCACGTACCTTTGGATCACCTGATGCAACTCGGTCAAAATATGCCCATGGAACATTTTTATTCATCTATTTAGTGTTAACCTTTCTAATCCGTATCTTTCTCTTATCCTGAGGAAAATATTTAAGAATAGCCAAACTATGTGCAGCACACTGAAAAGGAGTCATATATTTGTCTTTAAAGCAGCTTTCATTTCTAGCTATCCAGATACCCCATGCTATGATTAAAGGTAGAGGTCTAATTTCATCATATGATTGATTTGCACACCAAAGTTTTAAGCAATTCTCCACCGATTCACCATGCCAATATACTTTGGAGTCAACCTTGTTAGGATATTCCTATACTCCATCCTAGTCCCACCAGTATTTTGATCATTTACATTTTCACTCATGCTGACGCAAGTCGCCCTATGGAAATAAGGTTCTTGATTAACAATACACACGACACAAACCACAATGCTTACACAAACAAGGTGTAGAACAAGATGCCTGGATTGGCTTATATTACTTCTCTGAAATCAGTTACAATGTAAAATAACTGTAAGCAAATAACTAACTACAATCAGCCTCATCCGTTACAACATTGAAGTAACTGTGGTGTGTTCTCCCTATGTATCGACCTCACCCTCTCCTGGTTCACCTTGGAACTCTGAGCTATGGTTCGATCTCAACACTTTGCACTCGGCCAGTTTGAATCTTCGCAACTCTCTCGGCTCTACGCTCTACTCTGCTATGCCTCTCCTCTACTGCCCAACAGTTGTCTAGACTGAAGGCCTCTTCTTCCTCTTCTACTCTGCGGGTGCTGTTTCCAAGATTTTCACAATCCCGAGACACGCGTTCCCTCCATTCGCCGTTCCTGTCCAAATCGTACGAATCTGCACTGTCAGCTTCTATCCGTGCTGCACAGCCTCTGTCCATGACGTCCTCTATCATGTCCTTCACCAACTCGCAATAACTGTAATAAATTCCTCAGCAACCCTGAACGGCTACTGGTACAGTCCCTTGACTTTCTGTCCTTCCGACCCTGCTGCAGTAGTCAGTCACATCTCGACTGTCCTGTCGGTTCACTCCTTCCCTTTACACTCGGCTTCGCCAAACCATGTCGTGTCGTAGTTCGATCACTTGTCAACTACCTGACCTCTTACGCCGCTCATCATCTGTCGACTGTCTTCTATCGGTCCTCGACTTCGCGACATCTGCTGATTCTTTAGTCGGCCGCACCCCAACTGATTCTGCTCGACTTGTTGACTTCGACAAGTCAACCTGCTCCCTACACCAATGGTCATCGACACTCCCGCTGGTCGGCTCCCTTCGGTCGATCAACTTCGATTGATCCACCTAGGTCCCGATGCCCCTGCATTAGTCTCCCCAGGTGAAAAAGAATTCGACTGCTCCATCAGTCTCCTGAACTCCTCTTCGTAAATCCACGTCGCTTCCTGCAACTCATAATTTGTCCATCGCACCAAGTATTCCTTCATGCGCAATCTATGGGTACGCCCTACCTTGTGTTCATCGATTACTTCTGCGATCCCTTCTTTATGCCGGTCTCGAATCTGTTATGTCCAGTCGATACTAGTTCCTTCCCCCTTACTGCTGCTTGAGCCCTCTTCAAATTTATATAGGTCTGAGACGTTGAACGTAGTTGAAATGTTCAAGTCTTCTCTCAATTCCAACACATAGGCATTGTTTGAAATCTTCTTCAGAATCTTGCATGGCCCTATATTCTTCAACTTCAGCTTGTTGTATGTTCCTGTCGGAAATCACTCCTTCCGCAAGTATGCATAGACTAAGTCCCCTTCTTGGAATGACAATAGCCTCTTCCTTCAGTCGACTCTCAACTTGTACGCCGTGTTACTCTTCTCGATGCGTTTTCACACATTTTCATGAACTTCATGCATATGCTCTGCGAATGATTCTACATCCGTGCTCTTCCTAGTTTCTATCGGCAATTCGACCAAATCTGCCACTACATGTGGACTCCTCCCTTGTACAATATGGAATGGGCTCAATCCTGTCGATCAATTCATAGAGTTGTTATATGCAAACTCTTCCTGCGCCAACACATTCTCCCACTGCTTGGGTCTGTCGGCTGCTAAACATATCATAAGGTTTCCCAAACTTCTGTTTACAACCTCGATTTGTCTGTCTGTCTGCAGATGATATGCCGAACTAAACTCTAATTTCATGTCGAGTTTCTTCCATAGGGTCCTCCAGAAATTCCCCATGAATTTCATATCCCTATCCGACATGATACTCTTTGGAAACCCATGCAACCTGACTATTTCCTTAAAGAATAATACAGTGATTCTTGTAGCATCACTTATTTTCTTACATGGCATGAAATGTGCCATCTTCAAAAATCTGTCGACTACAACAAATATTGAGTCGTTCCCCTGCTGAGACCTTGGTAATCCTAACACAAAATCCATGCTAAGATGCTCCCACGGGTTCTCTGGAACTGGCAATGGTGTATACAACCCCATGTTCTGACTCTTTCCCTTTGCCAACTAGCAAACCTAACATTGTCGAACCCATTTTTTGACATCTGTTGACATCCTTGGCCAGAAATACTTTTCGTCGATCAGTGCTTTGGTCTTGTCAATCCCAAAGTGCCCTGCTAACCCGCCATTATGAAATTCTCGGATTAGGTTCTCTCTCACTGATCCTCTGGGAATACACAGCTGACTTCCCCTGAACAGGTAACCTTCTTGAATGAGATAACTCAAATATGGAGTTCTGTCGACGCTCCAAGGCTCTCGATAAGCCTTCCATTCCTTCGCAAAATCTCCGTCAGCTTCATACTCCGTCTTTATCGACTCTATTCCTATTGCCTGAACAGTCAACGTGCTCATCAACGCAACTCTCCTGCTCAATGCGTCAGCAACTTTGTTCGACTTTCCTGACCTATGTCGCAACATGAATGTATATCTCTTGAGCAGCTCCACCCACTTCATGTGTCTCTGATCCAACTTCGACTAAGTATTCAGATACCTGAGTGATTGGTGATCTGTGTATAACACAAATTCATGTGGCAACAAATAATGCCTCCATTTCTTCAATGCTTGTATGATAGCATAGAATTCTTGGTCATAGACCGAATACTTTCGCTTCACTCCATTCAGTTTTTCACTGAAGAACGCAATTGGTCGGCCTTCCTAGCTCAACACTGCTCTAATTGTTGTTCCACTCGCATCACAATCGACCTGGAAAACTTTGTCAAAGTCTGTGAGCGCCAACACTGGGCTCTCAGTGACCTTTTCCTTCAATTTGTCGAAAGCTTCCTGGGCTTTGTCCATCCAATTGAACTCGCCCTTTCTCATGCATTCTATCAATGGTGCACAAATCCGACTGAATCCCTGAATGAACTTCTGGTAGAAACTAGCAAGTCCATGGAAACTTCTCACTGCAGTCGTACTCATCGATTCGGGCCAATCTACTATTTCCTTCACCTTCTCGGGGTCCATCTCCAACCCTTTACCTGAAATTAGAAATCCCAAGTATACCAATTCCTTCTTCATGAAGAAACACTTTTGCAGGTTAATCATCAGCTTCTCTTCCTGCAGTTTCTGCAATACTTGTCAAACGTGCTTCAAATGTTCTGACTTGGTCTGACTGAAAATCAGAATGTCATCTAAATAGACTACGACAAACATTCCCAAGAATGGTTTCAGTACCTCATTCATCAATCTCATGAATGTACTGGGTGCATTAGTCAATCCGAAAGGCATGACTAACCACTCATATAACCCTTCTCTTGTCTTGAATGATGTCTTCCATTCATCTCCTTCTCTGACCCTAATCTGGTGATATCCACTCTTCAGGTCTAACTTCGTGAAGTATGTTGCTCCACTCAGGAAATCCATCAAGTCATCCATCCTCGGCAACGAAAATCGATACTTGATCATGATCCTGTTGATGGCTCTGGAATCAGTACACATTCTCCATTCCCTGCCCTTCTTGGGTGTCAATACTGCTGGTACTGCACATGGGCTCAAGCTTTCTCGAATCAATTCTCTGTCCAACAACTCTTGGACCTGTCGGTTGAGATCCTGTCCCTCTATCAGACTCATCCTATATGGTGCTTTGTTTAGCAGACTCGACCCTGGAATTAAGTCAATCTGATGGGATATACTCCTTGTCGGCGGCAATCCCGTCAGTTTCTCATCAGCCATTATGTCCTAAAACTCTTTGAGCAACTCCTCGACTTCGACCAGAATGCTCTCCCTATTGGTCGTTCCATCGACATATGGTCCTTTTGGAATGATTACAAAACATCCCGACTGTTTTTCCTCCTCTGCAAGGAATTCCTTGGCAGTGCTCATCAACGCTTTCTTTTCCCAAAGATTGCTTTCACCGTCCTTACTGTCGGCTGGCTCTCCTCACCTTGGCTTAAGAGTTCTTTTCACGCCATTTTTCCACACTGTGACTGTGTTAGCTCGACCATCATAGATCATCTTACGATCATATTTCCATGGCCTTCCTAACAACAAATGGCATGCATCCATGGGAACTACATCACACAGCACGTTGTCCTCCAATCCTTCAACTCTGAAGTTGATCAGGCACTATCTGTTCACCTTAACATGGTGTCCTTTCTGCAACCATGAGATCTTGTAAGGGTGTGGGTGTTCACAACACTTCAACCCAATCTTGTCGATGACTTCTTTCGACACAAGATTCTCTGTACTCCCACCATCAACTATGGTCTTGCAACGCCATTCTCCAATCCGTACCTTCGTTCGAAAGATAGCCTTCCGTTGTGCTGGTTCCATCGGATTGTGTTGATCTTCTTGGATCAAATCTCTTTGAACTGTCAGATTCCAGTTCTTCTTTTTCTCACCTCCACTGCTATCTGATGCCGATCCTTCCCTCTCATCGACTTACTCATCCTTTCGACATTTGGGTTTCGATTCTTCCGCAGCATGTAGGTTTTTTGGGCATTCATATGCCTTGTGCCCCGTTCCCCAACATTTGTAA
Source organism: Larix kaempferi (assembly GCA_027924585.1). Classification (NCBI taxonomy): domain Eukaryota; kingdom Viridiplantae; phylum Streptophyta; class Pinopsida; order Pinales; family Pinaceae; genus Larix; species Larix kaempferi. Next base: position 20,940,520 of record BSBM01000274.1, on the reverse strand, counting down.
CATATCATAGCCGGTCTGTTAGCTCCTTTCTTGTCGGATAGACCACTTCGACTATACTCGCCTCGACCGTAGTTCTCACGACCATCGCGTCGGTTCTCTTGCGTTCTTTCCTTCATCAATGTCCCTTCTGTGTGTTGACCATCTTCGACACCTTCTTTCTTGTAGCCGCTACCTTGACCTTTCATGGAGACAATCTTTCCACCCCAACTAGTCATCCTGCCTCTAGTCACTGCAGATTTTCTCGACAGTTTCTCATCTTCCTTCAGAGTAAACTGATACGCTTCTCCGACTGTTCTGAATCTCGACATGTTGATTTCATCCTGAACAGCATATTTCAAGCCGTTTACATATCTGGTGACAGCTTCTTCTCCTTCATCAGTCTGTCCTGATCAAATTGACAATCGGTAGAACTCCTCTGTGTACTCTTTCACGGTCATCGTTTTTTGTCAAAAGTTGTGTAGCTTTCAGAACAAGGAAATCACATAGTCATTCAACAAGAACTTCCCCTTCAACTTGGCAACCATCCTGTCCCAAGATTTGATTTTCTCCTTGCCTTTCTTGAGTCTATCAGCCTGTACATTGTCCCACCACAACGAGGCATGACCCTTCAACCTTAGACATGCAGTCTTAACCTATTTAGGATCCTCGATCTACTCTACATCGAAATATTTCTCCATCTCTCTGAACCAGTCGATCAAGTCTTCTGGGTCTAGGCTTCCCAAGTACGTATGCACATCTATCTTCACCCGACCTCTCATTTTTGTCAGAAGCTTGATGAGTTTCTCCTCTGGTTCTGCTACTGTGGCTTCTCGAGCTTCCACTTCCTCGACTTCCTCGTGCTGTGGTCTAGCGCTTTAGGAATGCAACCACGCCTCTGGTTTTCTTTGATCGCTGCGACTTCATTTGTCAAAGTCCGCATCGTTCGGATGCATTCGTCAAACATCTCACGATCCACTGTGACGGCTGCTGCGCCACGTGCTCTTCATCCTCGAACATTAACACCTCTATGAGCCATTTTCGAGCTCTGATACCAACTGACACAACTTAGGTTGGTATGGTCTTCACTTCTCCAACCGGACTCGCCTCCGGGCTCTTATACCAACTGATGCAAGTCGCCCTATGGAAATAAGTTCTTGCTTAACAATACACACGACACAAACCACAATGCTCACACAAACAAGGTGTAGAACAAGATGCCTAGATTGGCTTATATTACTTCTCTGAAATCGGTTACAATGTAAAATAACTATAAGCAAATAACTAACTACAATTGGCCTCAGCCGTTACAACATCGAAGTAACTGTGGTGTGTTCTCCCTGTGTGTCGACCTCACCCTCTCCTGGTTCACCTTGGAACTCTGAGCTATGGTTCGATCTCAACACTCTGCACTTGGCCAGTGTGACTCTTCACAACTCTCTCAGCTCCGCACTCTGCTCTGCTGTGCCTCTCCTCTACTGCCCAACAGTTGTCTACACTGAAGGCCTCTTCTTCCTCTTCTACTCTGCAGGTGTTGTTTCTAAGATTTTCACAATCCCGAGACATGCATTCCCTCCATTCGATGTTCCTGTCCAAATCCTGTGAATCTGCACTGTCAGCTTCTATCCGTGCTGCACAGCCTCTGTCCATGACGTCCTCTGTCATGTCCTTCACCAACTCGCAATAACTGTAATAACTTCCTCAGCAACCCCGAACGGCTACTGGTACAGTCCCTTGACTTTCTGTCCTTCTGACCCTGCTACAGCAGTCAATCACATCTTGACTGTCCTGTCGGTTCACTCCTTCCCTTTACACTCGGCTTCTCCAAAACATGTCATGTCGTAGTTCGATCACTTGTCGACTACCCGACCTCTTACACTGCTCGTCATTTGTCGACTCTTTTCTGTCAGTCCCCGACTTTGCGACATCTGCTGATCCTTCAGTCGGCTACACCCCGATTGCTTCTGCTCGACTTGTTGACTTCGACAAGTCAACCTGCTCCCCGCACCAGTGGTCATCAGCACTCCCACTGGTCGGCTCCCTTCGGTCAATCAACTTCGATTGATCCGCCTAGGTCCCGATGCCCCTGCATCACATGCATGCACCTTTAGGCTTTGCATGCATTCCAGGGTTTTCATGCATCCCAGTCATCAGTCCAGCACCTAGCCGTCAGTTAGCCATCCCCCAGGAGCTTCTCGCTATTCAATTTTAGCCCTCCAGTTGCTTAATGCAAACTTCTTCCTTGATTTTAGGAAGCAACTCGCCCTTCTTCACCTACCAGTCCAGTTGTCACTCAGTTACACTCAGTTACACTTAGTTACAGTCAATTACACTCATTTACACTCAGTTACACCTACCAGACTCAATTTGACTGATGGTTGACAGTTACTTGAGCATTGATGACTCCACTGATGATGATGAAGACTTCCAGTTGTGCTCCGATGACACTCTATTGATCTTATGATCACTCTAAGAGGCTACTTTGAATTGCCACCTTAGGCATTCGAATCCTCTCTACCATTGTACTATTTATTTTTCCATATTGTGATTAATTAATTAGTGTGTGTGAAGTATTATTGCTTCTATCTGAGTTCTACTATACCATATTATTATGTTGCTCATTATACTGTATTGTTCACTCTTCTTTTATTTTCCTGCTTAATCATAATTACTCTTATGAGGTACACATCATCTCTTAGATCTACTGTGAGGATTTTCACATGGTATCAGAGCATGTTGAGAGTATTGTTTATCTCCATTCTTGAGAGTTTTTTGCAGGTTATTACCAAGATTTTGAGTGCAGCAGTTGCAGCAGTTTCTGCATTTTTGCAGCAGTAGAAGTTGCAGTTATTCTATATTGTTTTTGCAGGTCTTCTACAACTTCAATGAATTCAGAATAAATTAGTCCTCTTTCTCCATTCAACTATGATGAATGGAAACCAAGAATGATAGCATATTTGAAGAGCCATGATCTCTTTGATTGTTATTTTGAAAGAGAGTTCGAATCCTCTAAAGAGAAGATTGATTGGTTGAATAAAGGTGACATACACTTTGAAGCAATGATGCTTTCTTTGCCTAAATACCTGAGATTTCATTTCCAATACCGTGATGGTGTTGAAACTCCAAGAGAGTTATGGACTCCAAAAGAGTTATGGGCTCACCTGGATGAAAATTTTGGCAGAAAGAATGAAGGACTTGGTCCTAACCCATTCGAAAGCAAGCAAAGTGATGCATTCGCTCCTCTTGATGGTCTCTCAGATCATGAAATAGTATCATCTCATATTGAAGTTGTTGACAAAGAACTTGCAGATTCTCCACTCATGCTCAAACGTTCTTCTCTTTCTGTGCCAGCTCACACTCTAGATATTGCAGAAGGTCCTAAATCCTCTCTTGCACCAGAGTCTGTTGGTTTGCATTATGATCACATGATTATTTCGGACTTCAAAACAACTTTTGAAGGTAATGCATTCACTCCTCTCCAGCTATCTCCTCTTTTATACTACTATATGATCATAATTCCATGCTTTCAAAAGGTCATTGAAGAATATGGCCATTGCCATTCGCTTAGGATAATTTCTCATGCATCTATTGGTTTTGATCTCACCTCTCATGGTTCAAAGGAGATCTCAAGAAATTATGATTCAAGTCTTGTATCTAAATTGGGTTCTAAGCAATTACTGCTTGGGATAATTTTCTCATGCATATGATAGTTTTGATCTCACCCCTGCTGGTTCAAAGGAGATCTCAGGAAACTGTTTTTTAAGTCTTAAATCTGATTTTGATTTCAAGCAAACATGTAATAGTTATTTTTGTCATAATCTCACCCATGGTGGTTCGAAGGAGAAGACAAAAGACTATATGCACTTTCACAAATTTGATCCTACCTCAGCTGATTCGAATCACAGGTTCAAGGATTCGAATCACAGGTTCAAGGATCATTCTCATACTGTTGGATTTATTCTCATCACATTCGATCTGGAGAGCAAGTAGAAGCACATGCTTTTTGAGCATGATCCACCTCTTCACAAGAAGAAGATACCTCCAGACATATGACCAAGTATCACACCTGCTTGAGTTTGGAGAATTTATTTTTGTGTGTGCCTTACAGTCTGTTTTTGAGGAGGGGTTATGTTTCCCATGAAATTTTCCCACTTCCTTGGTTTATTGACTGTTATTATTCATTGTATTGGGTGACTTTTTGTCTTAGTTACCAGGGCCCAGGATGGATTAAGGGGGGGTGTTAGGATATTCCTATACTCCATCATAGTCCCACCAGTATTTTGATCATTTACATTTTCAGTCATGCATGCACCTTTAGGGTTTGCATGCATTCTAGGGTTTGCATGCATCCCAGTCATCAGTCCAGCACCTAGCCCTCAGTTAGCCAGCCCCCAGGAGCTTCTCACTATTCAGTTTTAGCCCTCTAGTTGCTTAATGCGCCCTTCTTCCTTGATTTTAGGAAGCAACTCACCCTTCTTCACCTACCAGTCCAGTTGTCACTCAGTTACACTTAGTTACAGTCAGTTACAGTCAGTTACAGTCAGTTACACTTAGTTACACTCAGTTACACTTAGTTACACTCAATTACACCTACCAGACTCAGTTTGACTGATGGTTGACAGTTACTTGAGCATTGATGACTCCATTGATGATGATGAAGACTTCCAGTTGTGATCCGACGACACTCTATTGATCTTATGATCACTCTGAGAGGCTAATTCGAATTGCCACCTTAGGCATTCGAATCCTCTCTACCATTGTACTATTTATTTGTCCATATGGTGATTAATTAATTAGTGTGTGTGAAGTATTATTGCTTCTATTTGAGTTCTACTGTACCATATTATTCTGTTTCTCATTATACTATATTGTTCACTCTTCTTCTATTTTCCTGCTTAATCATAATTACTCTTGTGAGGTACACATCATCTCTTAGATATGCAGTGAGGATTTTCACAAACCTGTAATATATCTCTTTCCAGACAACATTAGTATAAGAGAACTCAACAGTCAAATGAAAATTTGATTCTTTTGCTTACAAATATAGTATCTCCCCAGTCCTTATATGTTTTTCCTTTGAAGTACATCCCATGTCAGTGTTGTGTTTAATAATAAGAAAAACATAAAATAATTTCATTTAGTAGGACCGTTTAACCTCCATTATGCTTTCCACCACCAACAAGAAACATGTCTATCTTCTACATTTATCAAAGTAATATATCCCATTTTTGGAGTATAAAATCCTGTAGATGAAAACATCCAGGCCAAGGAATCTTCATGATTCTGAATCCTTATATTAATATTTGAAAATTTTGATAAGAAATTTTTCCATAGCATACTATCAGCACCCTAAAAACCAATAATATCATCTAATAACCATCCTTGAGACAATATCGATGAAGCAAAATGATCCACTATATTATTCAAAGTAAAAAACCCTCTTTCTCACAAATGTATAATCATATACTCTAGTAGAAGATGTCTAGTTTCGCTGCCCACCCAAGGATCCTCACCTAGCCTCACACTTGAACCATTCCCTACCTTCTACAATAAACCTGAGCCGACTAGATTAAAGGATTTGACAACAAATTTCCAACTAATAGAGATTTTATGCATAGACTTAATTGGGCTGCATATCCACTCAAAAATCGAAGGAGGATATATATAGTTTTTCACAACAATCTTTACCCATAAACCTGTACCAGAAATTAACCTCCAATTTTTTTTAGCAGCCAGTTCTTTTGCAAAAACATCAAGAATTTTAAAACCCCATCCTCCCAATTGTTTTGGCAGCGCTAAATTTTTCCAACTAATCCAAACCATACTTTCTTTATCCAAGCTTACAGACCAGAGGAATCTGTAACAAAGCTTCTGAATTCTGTCAAGAACCCCTATTGGAATCTAGGTATTCATCAAATAAACTAGTATCGCCTCCAATATCGAATTTACTAGGATCACTTTGTCCCCTTTTGAAAGCCACCTATGACTCCAATTGGAAATCTTCAATTCACATTTAGATATTAACTAGTTACAGTCCTTTCTCAAATACGAACAAAGATTTAATCTGTATCCCAAATACTTTAATCCATCTTCAAAAAAGAAAGTATTAAAAGGGAAACAATGATTTGAAAAAGTTCATTTCTCGGTCCTCTATTACAACTCTAGACATAGAAGATTTCCCATTATTAGTCTTCATCCCTAAACCCAAACAGAAAAGTGATAAAATTTCATGGAGTTTCATCGTATCTTTCCTTGTTCCATTAGTGAAAATGAGTATATCATCTACAAAAAGTAGATGAGATATATTCACATTCCCTCCAAAACTTAATCCTTACATACCATACTTGTTAGCTAAAAGTAAGGCCCTTCTAAAGCCTTCAACTACAATAAGGAACAAGAGTGCCAACAATGGATAGCCTTTCCTAAGTCCCCAACTATTAGGCCTGAAAAAATCAAAGGTTGATCCATTTATTAAAATTGCAAAAGAGACTAAAGACAGGCACCCCATTACCCAAGATATGAAAGGAACTAAAAATCCCATATGAGAACATATGGTCCTTAGATAATTCCAAATGACCCTATCATAAGCTTTTGATAGTACAATTTTAATCACAACTTCCTTCATTTTCCTTGAGCTAATAGAATGCAGTCCTTCCTGTGCAATTCCAATAATCTCATGGATCTATCTTCCCAGGAGGAAGCCAAACTGTTCTTCTGAAATGATCTTATGCAAAACAATTTTGATCCTTGTAGAGATAAGTTTTTCAATTATTTTATAAATGCAGTTACACAACGAGTTCGGTATAAAGTCCTCAAAAGAAGAAGGAGAGTATGAATTTGGTATGAGATCTAAAAAGGTTGAAATAAAAAAATGAAATTTTTCCACTGAATTGGATTCTTCTATCACCTGTAGTAAGTCTTGACCCAAAACATCATAAAGACTAAGAAAAAATTCTACTAGGAACCCATCAGGTCTTAGACTTTTGTCTTTTTTGAACATCAATAGGACATGAGATAATTCATTTAGTGTCACTTCCTCCATCAGCATACTATTATCTTCCTCAAAAACAAAATAAGGATAATGATGAGCAATATTTACTATCTCCGCAAGAGATATATCTTCATCAACCTTAAATAGAGTCTGAAAATGGTTAATTCGTTCTTTTCTGCTATCTTCAAAACCTTCAACCTCTTACCCCAAATCCGACAAAATTTTCCATATAGAGTTTGAATTTTTTCTATGATTTGCATAATGGTGGAAAATTTTTGAATTTTCATCACCATTGGACACCCATATTGCTCTACTTTTTAATCTCATTTCAATTTGTCTATCTACCAATATATTCATATGCTTGGTCTCCAAATATACAATGTTAGCCTTCTTTTTTGTCAGATAAGTATCCAAATACTACTTCATTATATAGAATCCCCAAATCTTGTTCAAGCCGTTTGAGAATTCTATATTCCTTCTTTTTCTTTGATAAAGACCATTTAATTGAAGCATTCTTTGTATTCTTTAAATTAATTACAATTTGACTAGAAGTTGATAATGAAGAGGACTCATCCATTGAACTCCAACTTTCTTTTAAAATATTAATAAAATCATTATCAGTCAACCAATGTGAATTGAATTTAAAGGGACATGGAGGTTTGTTAATTACCCCTAAAAATTACAGAAACACTGACAAATGATCAGAATCGCCACCGATGCCCACCCATTGCCTGATTCGATTCCTGCAATCCAGCAAATGTTCAGATATAAGAAACCGATCCAGTCGCTTTGCTATGCGATCCATTCCAAAGCTCTTATTTTTCCAAGTAGGATTCAATTTTATTGGCTCAATATCTAGTAGTTTTGTAACCTCTAGTTTCCTTAAGAAATAGTCCAAGAGATTATCGTCCATGGCAGATGCTTCCCAAAATTTTGATTGTTCCAAAGACAAATTCATATCTCCTCCCAAAATTAAGTTATGAGTAGATACAAAATATTTTGAGAACATAAAGTCCCATTAATTAACTATGTCACTGTAGGGCCATTTATATTCACAAAATGATACTCTAATCCTAATTCATGAGAAAACAAAGTAATTCCCAATCTCGAATCAAAAGCCCATGAATTTTTAAGAAGCATCATATTCCTGCACCAGCTTGTAATCAGTCCTCCAAAATGTCCTCGAGCATCCACTAATTCAAAATCCAATCCAATAAACATTTTCTTTAAATCATTGAGAATAATTCCCCCATTACACATTGATTTTTGAATAAAACTACATCTAGACCTTTATTTTCTAATTAGAGGAAATTTGGATAAAAATGGGGCTTTTAACCCTAAAGTACAATTTATTGTCATGACATATTAGCCAATCAAAATGCTTTAAAATTCAAACAAGGTGAATGTAAAAAAATTGGAGGGAAAAAATGAAAACTACTTTTTTGGATCATATTTTCAACTTATCTCCTTGTAGGTTTACTCAAATTTCAAGCAGGGGACTCGTTGGATGCATAATTAAATTATGCATCCAACAAGTACCCATGTTGCATACTTTTAACAACATCCACAACATGAAAAATCGAAAATACATTAAAAAACGTGTTTTCTCTCACTAGAAACACGTTTTTTAATGTATTTTCAATTTTTCATGGTGTGGATTTTGTTAAAAGTATGCAACATGGGTACTCCTTGGATGCATAATTTAATTATACATCCAACGAGTCCTCCCGCTTGAAATTTGAGTAAACCTACAAGGAGATAAGTTGAAAATGCAATCCAAAAAAGTAGTTTTTTACTCTCTCTCTACTATTATTTTAATATTTTCCTTAGGAGGCCCATTTTTTACCCAAATTTCCTCTAATAGGCTAGTAACCTTCTCAACACTAGCTTTTTGGAGGAGCTATCCAACCCACTACAGTTCAAAGTCATTAAAAGAATTAAGGAAACCATGTCGAGGCATATGCTACTCTAAGAACCCCTTTTAATTGTTTTTGCCTACCTGTATTCTCTCTGATACCATGTGAAATTCTAAATCATGGGAGATCATGGAGATGAGTATACCTCACAAAGAAAAAATGAGCAGAAAAGATGAATTACAGTGAAAACTGCAGTAAAAATGAGCAGGCAATTAATCATGCATGAGAACTCAGATAGGAACAAAACAATGTCACATGAATTCTAAATTCTAAATCACAGTGGATTCTTTCAATTCCTTAGAGCTCACCACTTTGGATTCTATAATTTCCTCCCATATAATGCAACTCACTGAAAATTGGAAATGCACAAAGTTGTCAAGCAAGAAGGAAATGAAACAACTTTTTAACGTTAAAGTTGTTGTGAAATATTTTTCAAGGATGTTTGGTTGAGCATATTACACGTGGTTGCATGATATTGAATTCCGATAGTGCATGTGCAAGCACGGAGCATCAATAGGAAAATAAGCAAACTAACATACAGTGACACATAACTAGGCTATAATTTTCTAGTGCCTTCTACAAACTCGGAGGTATTGATGAGTTTCAAATATTTATCATTTTTCAATAGCATTATTACTATCAACTTTCCAACAACATTTTAGCACTTCCCTTTCATAATCGTAGAAATAGAATACAATTATACTCAGTGCTTGTTTGTTCATTAAGTATGATTATTTTTGTTACTGAGTTATTTGCTTGCATCATAGTAGGCGCATAATTTGAATAATATGAATACAAATATAAATAAACATGGATAGAAATATTATTAGATATAAAAAATACATAATGAAAAAATGTAGTACAAATAAAGTACGGAACCACTTAATTTGTGGTTCGTGAACACGATAGATTATAAGTTAAGTGCTATGAACAAGTTATATGTTACTTGTTCTCCATGTCTCACCTATTGTCTATGCCTTAGCTACCTATACCTTTTTTAGTTGGGTTGTTTGTCACTATTTGTTATCCATGCATGAGCTACGAGTTACCCATGCATTAGCTACCAATTATTTTTTATATTTCTTTTTTTATAATTGTTTATTTCAAATTTTGAATGACACCCATAAAATTAATCTGGACAGTACACTTGTCCCATCCTCCTTCAATCTAAGAAAAGCATAAATGGTAGTCCGCCCTAAATTCTAAGATATAAACACCTATCGATGTAAACACTTAATAACCATTTTAATAAAAAAGTATCAAATTGAATGATATTTCTATTTTATAGTGTTTAGATACAACATCTCACTTATACTTATGACATAATTTTTATACTTCTGACATAATTTTTAGGCCTTCAGTATCACCTTTAGACCACGATATTATTTGGATGGGAGTGAGAATGCCTTAAACCCAAACCTGGAGGAACTAATGTAGATAGATAACGGGCATATCTATAGTTATTATTGAGGACACATTTTTCAGTAGTTAGTATATATTATTTAAATAAAGTACTTTATGGACTTTTTCCACACAGTTAAATACTATACTTTAATATTAATTATTTGAAAGAACATACAACCAACTTCCACAGTCAATAGGTACCATGCCAACCAAAGGAAAAAAGAGTACATCCCCTTGGGCAAGAAGAGAAAAACATCCCTACAAACATGAGAAAGAGGATACACCAACCAAAAGAAAAACATAAATTCAGAGTAACATGACAACCAGCCACAACGGGCACCATACCCAAAAGACCAACAAAAAGGATCATGAACCATACAATAAGTAGCTGCCAGATTCCCGGAGGATCTCAACATCCCAAAATTCAAAAAACAGCCGACCTTCCGTCACATTAAGCGCCCTCTTCGAAAGAGCATTTGCCTTGGCATTCTCCATACGTGGAATATGGATGAACTGGATATCCTTCAGAACCCAAAGAAAGGAATGAATCTGAGTCAGCCATGGTTTAAGTGATAGCACATTCAAAGGACCCAAACCCAACGCCCATTGCACCACCACTTGCGAGTCCCCGGCCACCTGAGAAATCTCCAGCTGTCGAAAATTGACAAAATATAGTAAAGCCCAAAGGGCACAAACCTCACTCCGAGTGTTTGATCCCAGTCCCACATTCATCCAAATATTAAAATGGCACTGTGTATTCAAAAAAATGTAACCTCCGGTACCACAATTAGAGGCCCGATCCTAGGAAGCCCCATCAAACATACCATACGCTCCCGAAAAAACAAAAGGAGGAAGCTTACCACACAACGAGATCTTCTCAGTCCTAGAGGGCACCTAGAATTCCCGATGAGCTGCCGATGTCTTTCCAGCCACTCAGGAAGTCCGAAGAAATTTCCCTTCGAATAAGGCCAAATTCCTTGCCTTCCATATCTCCCAAAAAACCATACAACCTAAAGCTACAAACCGAGGATTGATCCTATTCCAAATAAAAAAACCATCAATTAATGAAGGAGTTGTCCAGTCCGGTAAACCATCCTCCATACCCCACACAACAAGCCACACATCAATGTTGAAAGTGCAATACAAGAAGACATGGCAGTCCGAATCCACATCCTGCTTACAAATAGCACAAATACTCGGGCCATAAAACTCCCTTCGCTGGAGATTAGCCCAGAATAATAGTTTACCTGCCAATGCGAGCCAAGTAAAAATTTTAATCTTCAGGGGTATCTGCTAGCACCAAATTCCCATCTACCACCATACAGTCTCATCGGGAGGAGGAAAGAATGTTTCATATGCAATAAATTAGTGAGGAGAACTCGAAGTCAATTCACTAAGTTTGTTGGTGTATCTTATGAAGGTCTTAATGTAATGATGAAGGTTTCATTTTTTATATCATGTAGAGGTAGGTGTCTAGTAGTGTAGCATATATATTTTTTATGAAATGGTTGAGAAATGAAAAATTTATGGCCGAAACACGAGCGGGGTGTTTTTCTGGTAAGGAGTTACATCAGAAGAAAAATATTTACCTTATTGAATTTGCATGTTCACCATGACATAGGGATAGATATATTGATGCCATCCATTAAAAACCAAAAGCATAAGTAAATAGACCAATTTCAAATCTAATTCTAGATCCAATTTCCCAAGTCTCACCAATAGCAGAGGCTTCAATCCCAACTTGAGTTGATCTAGTGAAAGCATCAGAAGCGCATGCTTTTAACCCTAGTTCCCATGTAGTTACCCATAACTAATTACCCTATATAAGAGCTTGGACTTCACGGCATATGCGACAACCCTAAGCATATAAACAATCAAATAGGATGCACCGGAAGGGGCATGACCATAAGGGGGCAAAATATAAAATAAAATAAAAAATCTTAAAAATTACATATTTGTAATATGCAGAAAGGGTTCTATCTATGTCTACAATTTCATCATTCATGTTTGTTTTTAACATATTGTAACGGGCCTTAAAACATAGACATAATGAGAAAAAGAGAAAAATTGTCACATTAGCCATGGTTTAGCTGGTTCCATATGACATGCTTGTTTACTCCAAAGCTGAATCCATAGTAGACAAATAGGACATGAGGTGACATGACATAGTTATGTGAGTAGGAGTGATTTAAAGTGTTACATAATGCATATGCATTATGTTTAAATTCAAATTTCGCGTATGTGCCATTTCAAGTGTTGTACTTCGCATGTCGATATATAATTTGATTTTTATCCTAGCATGTGTTCATACATCAAAGTTTTACAACAATTACTTTGTACATTTCATGGAAATGCTATCTATCTTGCAAACAAAGATCATAATTAAACCTTCTACCTTGTTACTCAACTATGCATTAGATAGTTGTGATCATTAGTGGTAGTTACTGAACATCCTTTTTTTCGTATGTGCTTAGTCTAGTTCATGATACACCTTTTTTGTAGGAATCCTTAGAACTTCGTAGGGTTCAACACGCTCTCTCAAATGATTTATTGTATCCTCCTCCCTCAAAATTCCCTTGCAAATGCTCCACCCATGATAGTTTGGATCATTGGTGGTAGTTAGTGAATGTCCTTTTCATTCATGTGTGAAGTTGAGTTCATGCCACACATTTCACTCATGAAACCTTAGAACTTGAGAGGGATCAACAAAATGTTTCACATGACCTATTGCAACCTCCTTCCTTGAGCTTTCCTTGCACATGCTCCACTCATGAGACCTCCTTTCATGTCGCTCTCACATGTATGCTTCCATAGTATCTCATAGTGCTCCTTCCTTGGAACTCTACGACACTTTATGAGATGTTATCTCTCCCTTAATCCTTTCAATTTTTTAATTACTTTTATTTTGCGAAATGGGATCATCGAAACAATAGAAAAAACATATCCTTGGACACTAGTAGTTGTAATAGGTCAAGAAATTGATTTTATTTGTATTTTATTTGTGATTTTTTAAAGAATGTATAAGAATCACTCTACCTACCCCCCCCCAGTATTTCACTTCCATATACTAATTGAAATAGGTTAAATAGGTTCACATGAGAAGAATTATGTAAATGTAAATTTTTCATTTCTTTTTCTATTGCATATGCAAGACATGCGAGGCATGAAGTCAGTGTTATTGAAAAAAACTCAAAATCAACAAACTAGATCAACAACCCAATTCTTTTTTACCCAACTTTTCCTTTGCTTGGCTCAAGTCAACTTTTGAGTCACCCCATCATAATGGTTTGATAATCTATTGAATTTTAAAGATCACCTAACTTGTTGAGGGGACTAGGTTGTAGGGAGCTATAGAACAATATATCATTGAAAACATTGTTCGTGAGACTCGCTAAAATCTTTCATCCGCATTTGAAGGTCATATTTAAATCTTTTCCATATGATACTTTTCTAGTAAAATAAATTCAAGTTGGTATCCATGGGTGTGGCCATGGCTTGCACTCCAACATATCAAATATTTTCAAGATTTCTACTGCATACTTCCCTTGGTTAAGGAAGATTCTCTCCATACCTCGAGACCTAGAAAATAATGCATTAAGACAAGGTCTTTCATACTTCGTCAGAATTAGTGGATGTGACTCTATACAGGCAGATTATTGGGTTGCTAATGTATCTGACAAATACAAGGTCAGATATATGCTTTGCTGTGAACACCTTGAGTCAGTATCTGGTTGAGCCCAGATGTGTTCACAATGTAGTTGCAAAGCATGTGATGAGTTACCTAAAAGGTACAACAAATTATGGTCTCAATTATACTCGAGATTATAATAATGAATGAACTTGCAGAATTACACAACCATAATTAAACATTCACAAACAAGAACTTGACAATTGATATGGATGAAAAAAGAGAATTCTTTTATATAAAAGTAACTAGTAAGAAACAATCAACTTTGATATATCCCACAATATGATCTGGAGGGTGAAAAATAACAATATGGTAGGGTAGTAACATGCCCAAGAGAGTGCCTTGGGACATCATAGAGAGATTTCACATGCAACATATGGAGTATGAGAATCAATGTAGAGCTTATAGGTGATTAGTATTCTAGGTGTAGTCAAAGAATGAGATAAATAGACTCATAAGTGATAGTCACCAACTTCCTTTTTACTTGTGCTTCAACACACCTCTTTTAATGCATGAGCTTGTGTGAAAGTGTATATTTCTAAACACACTCACACACATGACCACTCTTCTAGGTGATTAGTCTTCTAGGTGTATGAGAATCAATGTATAGCTTCTAGGTGATTAGTCTTCTAGGTGTATGAGAATCAATGTAGAGATTCTAGGTGATTAGTCTTCTAGGTGTAGTCGAAGAATGAGATAAAATAGACTCATAAGTGGTAGTCACCAACTTCCTTTCTGCTTGTACTTCAATGCACCTCTTTTAATGCATGATCTTGTGTGAAAGTGTATATTTCTAAACACATGCACATACATGACCACTCATGATCTCATTCCTTTAGATTTTCCTTGATTTGAATCCTCCCATAGAGCCTCTGTGCAGGTCGTTATCACACAAGTGCTTCTGTGAACTCATTATGGACCTTTCCTAGGCCTTCTTATACAACCTATTGGAACCTATGTCACCTGAATTGGTGTATGGTCACTTGAGGATATGATTTCCTAGCTTGATGGATGAAATTATATGCCTTTGATTTGTACTTAATTTTAACATTCAACACACATTCACACTCTTTATTTTTTCATATATAGTGTAAGGTGAGAAAACCAATAAATTCGAGGACCTTGAATTGTAGAAGCTTACAATAGAGCATGAGGCCTTAAGAACCTTATCCAACATTGGTATAGTCCTAGAATACCTTCCATAGTGCTCAAAACATTCAATTCATGCCCATATCCCAATTCATATATCAAATATCCCCTAGAGAGGTCTTGTATGGTGGTTGAGGCCTTTTTGATGGCCCTTAATCTTTATAATCTTACTTTAGGGACCAAGGAACATGTTTCCACCACTAAACATGGTTAACCCACCATAATCGATCCCTAGTGAAGGAAATATATAAATGGGATCACTTTGACATGGTACCCATCCCTAGTGCCTTTGCTTAGCATTGGTTCATGAGTGGCTCAAATAAACTCTTGAGTCACCCCATCATAATGCTTTGGTAATATATTGGTTTTGAAATATCACTTGGCGTATTGAGGATACTAGCTTGTAGGAAGATAGAGAACAACATAACATTGAAAACATTGATAGTGGGACTTGCTAAAATCTTTGATCCACATTTCAAGATCATATTTTAAAGATTTTACATATGATATTTTTCTAGTAATTGAATTTTATATATCCCACAAGATGATCTAGAGGATGAAAATTAAGATGATATCCCAGACGATGATCTATAGGATGAAGATGGTAGGGTAGTAACAAGCCCAAGAGAGTGCCTTGGGATATCATAGAGAGATTTCACATGCAATGTATGAAGTATGAAAATCAATGTAGAGCTTATAGGTGATTGGTGTGTGATTGATCTTCTAGGTGTAGTTGAAGAATGAGATCAATATACTCACAAGTGGTAGTCACTAACTTCCTTTTTGCTTGTGCTTCAACAAACCTTTTGTAATGCAGGAGCTCACATGAAATTGTATCATTCCAAGCACATTCCTACACATGACTACTCATTATAACCTTCCTTTAGATTTTCTCATGATTTGACTCCTCCCATGGAGCCTATGTGCAAGTCATTGTCATAGAAGTGCTTCCGTGAACTCATTATGGACCTTTCGTAGGTCCTCTTGTACAACCTATTGGGACCTATGGTGCTTGACTTGGTGTATGGTCACTTGAGTATATGCTTTCCTAGCTTGATGGATGAACTTATGTGCCTTTAATTTGTACTTAATTTTAACATTCAACACACGTTCAAACTCTTTCTTTTCCATATATAGTGCAAGGTGAGAAAATCTATAGAATTTCATATAGGTGAGCAAACCTATAGAATTGCAAAAATTAAAAATCTAATTTAAAGTGTTTTCACATCTAATGCAAATTATAGAATCACATATCGCATGCGCAATGTGTTCATTTTGCATGCGTGATATGTAAAAAACAGAATTAAGTTACAAATAGAACCTCACCCACTCATTTTTCCCTCACAAAATTACTATGCATCTTGCAACGACCTATCAATATTGAAATCGTGATTTCATGGAGGAAACTATTATTTCAATGGAGAAGATCCATCCCATCAATTTTCTCATGTGGAGAGCATTTTCCCCATGGTTGCAGTTAGATCATTCACAAATCAATTCCAAACCCCTAATCCTTTGGATGCTATATTTTGATTGTAATCAAGGAACTCTTTCCACTACTTTATAATATTCATATGTGCAGTTCATTTGTATAATTATTGGCCTTCCCACTTTGGATCAATTCAATTTTAAAATCAATGAAAATCTAAATCAACAATTAATTTTTTTGGATAAAGTATATGTTATAAATGCACCAGAATTCCTTAAGTATGTGGAAGGTATAAACATCATGCAATGAACTCCCTTGTGAATCCCACTTAGACTCCCAATTTGGATTACCAAACCCTAACGCCCATGAATGTTCAAGTGAGTGTATTTATAGACAACATAAGCTCCTACAAAACTAACAAGCAAGCCTAATAAAATAACCCATACAATGGTCAACCTAAGCTCTAGTGATATAAGAATTCAATGCCCTTGGTTTCTTGCAAATATTAATGTTTGTCCCATAATCATTTCCATATCCACTCTCAACTATTATATTATCCCATACCCTTTCTAATTCCTTTAAAGCATTACAATTTGATACATATACTCTCTTTGTCCATTGATGTATCTATGTTAGATAATTCTCTTCATACATAACCTTTTAATGAGAAGATTCTAATTGGCGTGAACTTGTGGTTCAATTTTCAAGTCAAGCATTCCACATAGGAAGCTATGAGGATTATAAAATTGGATTTTCTTAGTTAACAGTTGAATGAATTCACCCATAGTCCATAACGAACAACTGGATATTGTGTCTTTAATGATATTGTTACCCAACCTCAATTATGTCCCATCAAGCAAAACAAAAAATCCTAGCGATAGAAGAGCTATGTAGTCTACGTCACCACCATTGAGAACAAAAATCATGGCCACCATATCAATGGGTGCATAAATAACATAAGAGGCATATGCATTATTGCAACTATCTTGGAGATTAAGCTTGTTATTTTGGTTTGAATTCAAGTTGTTGATTTTTTTGTCAAGAAAAAAAACATACTTCTTATTCGAGATGAACCAAAAGTACAATTCTCAAGTTCCTTTGGCACTAGTATAAAAACAAAACTAAGAACATTTGTTAGTCAACCAAACAAATTAATCAAAGATATCTCTTAAATATGTTCACTTAAGTTGCCTGCTCGACAAGAAGGAGGATAAGCACCTTAGTTGTTTCAATTGTTAGTGTTAGTGTCGATTGTTGTTGAGGTTTCATGACGCTTTCCTCAACCCTAGTCATCAATGGATATTGAAGGCCACCAAAGGCATTGAGGTTGCAAGTGCTATAAAACAATAAATTAGACACGAAATGTAACTATATTTTGATGACATAAAAGCCCCTTAAATGTGAAAACTTAGTTGAATGGTTATGTGAGTATATGTCACTCCATAAAGGGCCAATTATCCTTAATATTGTAAGTGGAATTATGGACCAAGATGAATTTCTTGAAGGATATCAATGTATAAGGAAAGGGAACATTTTTTTGCATGTGAGGTTATATCCCAAATAAGTAGTGTAGGTGCTACAAAACAATAAATTAGCCTAGAAATTTAACTATATTTTGATGACATAAAAGCATCTTAAATGTGAAAACTTAGTTGAATGGTTATGTGAGTATATGTCATCCAATACAAAGGTGTTATTGTATGAGAATCTCCAAAAGGCCCCTCAAATTTGTATATAATTTGATAAGGTGTTATCTTTGATAGGTATGTTAAAATTGTGAATTCTTGGGTCAATTTTGATTTCACAAAACCCCTCATATATATGACAACCCCATATTATAGGACATTTTTAGTTAGTATCTATGTGTTGTTTGACATGTACATCCTCAATTTGGAGCATCAAGTACCTAAAGTTTTTGTATATCTATGATAAGTGTTATTGTAATGTCCCTTGTTAGGAATTTTATTAAAATGGCAATTTTTCACTTTTTTCCTTGGTTTGACCTTTGACTAGTTTTGATCTCTAGGTCCCAAATTTGCCCCAAATGATCCCAAATATTCTGAGAAGGTATATGAATGATATTATAACATAAATATTTGTTTCAAGGATGCCTTCGGACCTTTAAAATGCTTCTGCAAATCCTCTTTCAATTCTGGTCAATGTAGGTAACTTTACTAGTGATTTCCCTTTGACTAGTATTGGTCTCTAGGTCTCAAATTGACTCGAAATGCCTTCAAATATTAAAGGAAGGTGTATTAATGATATTAGGACTTGAATATGATGTTCAGGGATGATATATGGCCACCAAAAGACCTCTGCAAACTCTCTTAAGATTCTGGACCAAGTATGCAATTTTACTAGTAATTTGGGGTTCAAATCCCCCTGAGGTAAGTACTGAAAATGGCTTCCCAAATGCCTCCAAACCCACTCAAATTTATGAAAAGAGGTATGTAATGTGTTAATTATTTTATTAAGGTCTCATATGCACCATTAATGGTTTATTACAACTGTTCTCACCCTCTCCCATTCAACTGCAAATATCCCCAATTCGACCCTTGGGGAAATGGCACTATTTCACCTCCCAATACAACTAAACTGAGTAAAAATGCTTCAAATGCTCAAGTACAGTACATGAAACTTGTAGAATACATCAATGGCAGTATATTGACCACAAATATATCATATAATCATCCATTCATTCGAAATCATCATCAATACATTGGCTCACAATAAGGTAGTGGGGAAATGGCATTGTTCTTCCATTAAAAATGAGATTTATACATTTCTACTTGGAATTTCGACCTAAAACTTTTTGGAGATGAAGAACAGAGTATTTACTTAATATTACAAAAGAAATGGGGCATTAAAAGCTTCCCCAAAGAGTACAATAGCTCACCAAAAATGCCCTCCCTCAAGGATCAAGAATATGCCATCAAAACTGGAAATGGTTGAAGGAGTGAGCTGCAATAGAAGAAACCATGAGCTGCCCTGTAGCTTACAACTAAAAATAAAGACTCCATTAAAGCTCCAAATGAAAGGTCTGAATGGCCTTTCCAATTACCAACTTGGATGGGAATATTTCACCCTCGAAATTGGCTAAGGAAAGAAACTAGTCATCCACTAGCTCTCCCTCTTCACAAATGCAATTGCAAATTCAACAAATGATCAAAAGCTGGTTTCATTCTTTTTTATTGACATTTATAAAGTTCTAATGGACTCCATGGATCTAATTCCTTCCAAGAGACTCATGCCAACTCAAGTTGGGAAGAGATTCCAAAGAACGCCACTTGTACAACAATTCCTAGTCTCCCACTTCCACCAAATCACATGTGGAAGCATCTTAGCTGCCCTAACACCCTTGAGCACCCTCTTGGAGTCTATTTTTAGCCCTGACATGTCATATATGTCATATGTCAGCCTTCAGGTCTGATTTTTGTCATAGGTGTCATAGCATCTTCATCATTGTTGTCATAGAGCTAGGGAATCTAGCCCAAGTGTCTCACTAGCTCCAAATTGCCTCTTCCTCTTCCATGGGAGTTACTCTTCCTCTATATTTCGACCTTGGATGAGTTATGCCATGAATAATACCTTTTGGACTTCCCCAAGTATGTTACCATTCACCTTGAATTCGAATTGGTGAGAGAATGATGCCAAATGTAGTGGGGAAATCTAGCCATATGTGGGTCCCACTTCCTCCATGTGTCTTCATGATGAAATGCCACTTTGATTTTCACTTGTATATATTTATTTAGATCCTTTATTAAATATTTATTCCATTCTAATGTTCAAACATCATTTATTATCCCCATTATTCCAAATCCCAAAGCTTCCACCCCAAACCTAGGAAACTAGTAATTTTCCTCCTTGGCAATTATTTGACCCTTAACATCAACTTTGCAAAATCTAATGAATATGGCTAATGTGATTAGGCCATTGTGACCCAATTCCAAATTTGGGACATGACAAATCCTCCCTTCCCAATATTGCTTGTCCTCAAGCAATTTCAAACATGGGTGTTGAAGAACCTGCTTTCTGTATAATTCTTTGAAGTTGCCATTGAATTGCCAAACCTTGAGTCTTTGAGTTTCCATGAATATTTTAGAGAGGAACCACCATGCTTGCTGCTGCACTACTCTTATTAAAATCACTTTATTAAGTGGGGAATCCATCTCCCATGCTGCTTGCTTCCCCCAAAAAAAATAAATGAAACCAATGAGACAAAAATTATTCCAGGGTCCCATTGCTTGTATTGCACCCCAACAATTAAGAGTGCTCTCCAACCTACACCATTAGATAAGAGGGTTCCTGGATCCCATTTTCTTGTATGCATTCTTCCAAACATCATGAGTACCAAATATATATCATCAAAGTACATAACAACATAATGAAAATGTACATCAAGGATATGCTTCATCAAAGAGTCATGAAAGTGCTTATACCTCCAAGCAAGTAGACCACCATTTTCCAAGTGCATACAAGCTTCAAGTGACCAATCAAATCTACTCCAATGACATAGGTGAGGATCCCATGTCCTATAATGCTGCTCCAAAAGGATGTGATATGCATCAAAATATTCAGCCATGTATTCTTTCATCCAAGAAGTGAATGAAGAATCTCCACTAGAATCTGAACCAAATAATGAGCAAAAAAAACAAGGAGACCTCAAATGACTCAAAGAAGTCTCACCCATAAATCCATGAATGTGAGAATCATAAAGATGTAACAAAGTATGTGGCTGCCAACAAAAATGTTCTCCCATCATAAATCTATTCATCCAAGTGTTGGATGAATTTCCTCTAACATCAAATGAACCCAGTGTTGAGCAAGAAAAACCATGAGTATTCAAGTGACTCAAATCCATATCATAGGTGCATCCATGTAGATGTAAATCATCATAAAGTGACAAATTATGCTGCTGCAAATGTGAATAAGAATGTGCTCCAACCATGTCATCATAAAAGTTAAATCTAGGAGTTCCATACTCCTCATGTGGCACCATCAAAAATAACCCTTTCACCCATACTTCATTGGGATTAATACTGCAAAACATGGAATTGTAGGATGTAGGAGAATGTACTAACTCACCCAAATGATCAAAAAGTTCAGGAGTTTCATCATGGGAAGGATCCATGTGGGTAGTATCATGCAGCTCCTTCAAAAGTGTGAACTCTTTGTCATAGTTTGGCTCCAATGTAGAGGAATCATGCTCTTCTTTAAAAATTGCATAACCTTCATCAAGAGGCAATTCAAATTCCTATTCCACCACATCAAGTGTTTGGATCTCTTCAAGTTCATCTTCAAACACATCAAGAACATTCAAATTTTCACATTTCTCATGATCCACCATGTCATGAGAATCCTCCAAACAATCTACCATTTGACAATCTGAAACATAGGAGGAAAAACAAGTATCTTGCAACTTTTCAAGATGTTGCTCATTTTGAATTGTGAGCTTATGAATATCCTCATTATTCTTCAAGTATGCATCATGTAACAATTCATTAAGCTCAAACAAATGGTTTCTATCAAAAAGCAAAGACATGAAATTACCTTTGATGTGGCACATTGCTCTTTGAATCTTCTGCATGTCTTCAAGGAAGGATGTTTCCTCCAATGAAGTAGCTCTCCAACAAGAATTTGACACCAATGCTTGAGTGTCATGGAGAATGCTGAGGGACTCTTGGATCTTCTTTTCATTCATCTTTAAGGACCCTTCAAGAAAATGAGGCTCTTGCAAATGAACCTCCTCATCTTCTTCATTTTTTCTTGGACCAACTTCATGAAGCTCAAGTGGTGATGGAGAAGTTGATCTTGGTTATTCTTCAACTGCTGCAAGGTATTCATTATCATGCTTAATGGAACTTGGGCTTGCAGCAACACTTTCAAAAGTGATCTCTATGTCACCAACATAGAGGTGTGAGCACCCATCAGTAGGTACTCCTTCATAGTTTAAGCATCCATCAGTAGATGCTCTTTGGTTCATGTCTAAGCTAGAAGGTGTCTCGAAATGATCTTCCATATTTTCAATAGAATCTTCTTCATGATCTTGTGATGTCTCTTCCTTTTGCTCCTTCAAGCAAGCTGATGCATTTTTCCCCTTGGTTTCCTTAAAATCAATAATTTTTTCCACAAGTTCGATAGAAAACAATTCGAATCCTTCCTTAAGTTGCTTGGTCATATCTTCAAATATTGTTTTCATAATTTTTATATGCTCCTCACCATCATATGAGGCTCCCTTTTCATCCCTAGTCATAGTTTCCTCAATAAATTTGCTCTTCTTCTCCTACTTTTTTTTTTTCTTCAACAAAAGCACTTTTGGTTTCAATATCTAATGGTGGTACCTGAATTATTTTCCTCATGAATATTATACCACATCAGGTGCCAAGATCATGCTATGATACCACTGTAATGTCCCTTGTTAGGAATTTTATTAAAATGGCAATTTTCCACTTTTTTCCTTGGTTTGACCTTTGACTAGTTTTGATCTCTAGGTCCCAAATTTGCCCCAAATGATCCCAAATATTCTGAGAAGGTATATGAATGATATTATAACATAAATATTTGTTTCAAGGATGCCTTTGGACCTTTAAAATGCTTCTGCAAATCCTCTTTCAATTCTGGTCAATGTAGGTAACTTTACTAGTGATTTCCCTTTGACTAGTATTGGTCTCTAGGTCTCCAATTGACTCGAAATGCCTTCAAATATTAAAGGAAGGTGTATTAATGATATTAGGACTTGAATATGATGTTCAGGGATGATATATGGCCACCAAAAGACCTCTGCAAACTCTCTTAAGATTCTGGACCAAGTATGCAATTTTACTAGTAATTTGGGGTTCAAATCCCCCTGAGGTAAGTACTGAAAATGGCTTCCCAAATGCCTCCAAACCCACTCAAATTTATGAACAGATGTATGTAATGTGTTAAGTATGTTATTAAGGTCTCATATGCACCATTAATGGTTTATTACAACTGTTCTCACCCTCTCCCATTCAACTGCAAATATCCCCAATTCGACCCTTGGGGAAATGGCACTATTTCACCTCCCAATACAACTAAACTGAGTAAAAATGCTTCAAATGCTCAAGTACAGTACATGAAACTTGTAGAATACATCAATGGCAGTATATTGACACAAATATATCATAGAATCATCCATTCATTCGAAATCATCATCAATACATTGGCTCACAATAAGGTAGTGGGGAAATGGCATTGTTCTTCCATTAAAAATGAGATTTATATATTTCTACTTGGAATTTCGACCTGAAACTTTTTGGAGATGAAGAACAGAGTATTTAATTCATATTACAAAAGAAATGGGGCATTAAAAGCTTCCCCAAAGAGTACAATAGCTCACCAAAAACGCCCTCCCTCAAGGATCAAGAATATGCCATCAAAACTGGAAATGGTTGAAGGAGTGAGCTGCAATAGAAGAAACCATGAGCTGCCCTGTAGCTTACACCTGCAAATAAAGACTCCATTAAAGCTCCAAATGAAAGGTCTGAATGGCCTTTCCAATTACCAACTTGGATGGGAATCTTTCACCCTCAAAATTGGCTAAGGCAAGAAACTAGTCATCCACTAGCTCTCCCTCTTCACAAATGCAATTGCAAATTCAACAAATGATCAAAATCTGGTTTCATTCTTTGTTATTGACATTTATAAAGTTCTAATGGCCTCCATGGGTCGAATTCCTTCCAAGAGACTCATGCCAACTCAAGTTGGGAAGAGATTCCAAAGAACGCCACTTGTACAACAATTCCTAGTCTCCCACTTCCACCAAATCACATGTGGAAGCATATTAGCTGCCCTAACACCCTTGAGCACCCTCTTGGAGTCTATTTTTAGCCCTGACATGTCATATATGTCATATTTCAGCCTTCAGGTCTGATTTGTGTCATAGGTGTCATAGCATCTTCATCATTGTTGTCATAGAGCTAGGGAATCTAGCCCAAGTGTCTCACTAGCTCCAAATTGCCTCTTCCTCTTCCATGGGAGTTACTCTTCCTCTATATTTCGACCTTGGATGAGTTATGCCATGAATAATACCTTTTTGAATTCCCCAAGTATGTTACCATTCACCTTGAATTCGAATTGGTGAGAGAATGATGCCAAATGTAGTGGGGAAATCTAGCCATATGTGGGTCCCACTTCCTCCATGTGTCTTCATGATGAAATGCCACTTTGATTTTCACTTGTATATATTTATTTAGCTCCTTTATTAAATATTTATTCCATTCTAATGTTCAAACATCATTTATTATCCCCATTATTCCAAATCCCAAAGCTTCCACCCCAAACCTAGGAAACTAGTAATTTTCCTCCTTGGCAATTATTTGACCCTTAACATCAACTTTGAAAACTCTAATGAATATGGCTAATGTGATTAGGCCATTGTGACCCAATTCCAAATTTGGGACATGACAGTTATGTACATGATTTGGATATTTGTTGATGTATGACATTTGAAATAAATGAAAATTATATAATTAATTAATTATGTGTAATGTTTCTAATGATATATTCTTTGTATTTTTTATTGCAGATATGGATCACAATGCTAAGATATTGAGAGAGTTGCATCTCTTAGAGCCATTAACAATGTATTAAGGTGTGGAGACCCAATTTGACGCTCTCTTATGGATATCGGTGATGCTATCATCGACACAATTAGGCATGCAAATGAGGATCTCTATATCATTTTCTCTTACATATAGAGTAAAGACATGAGTATGTTGATGGATTAGACCATTAAGCCATAAAAAGACTAAAGATAAGCAAAGAAGACATATTTTCCCTATTTAGAGAACCTAGAATAGGTGAAGTCCTGAACAACAATTGTCCCCTGAATGGTGTACCTGTCAATGATTCACTGATAATTGGATGGATAGGTGGTACGTGGTGTTCAATGTGCCCCCCCACAAAAATATGAAAGTCCCTTTATACTTCCTTAGAAATATATATTCCAATTTTGTGCTAGGGAAGCACATGAACTATTTCCATTATTTTCTCTTCCAAGGTGTTGGGTTGGGGATTCCCTAAGAATGATAGGGTGAAAGGCATAGAGATGCAAATTTATAATCCCCTCCATAGCGTAGGCCACTTCTTAGGGTAGATGTTATACCTCAAATTATAACTTTGAGCACCATTCTGAGTCTTCTTGTCATACCACCATGCCAAACCTAATGGTCGTACCTCCTAGTAAGGGTTGAGATTGTTTTTATCATGTTGATCCCCTCCCTATCCTTTTTTGGAGGCAAATCCAACTTCTCTCGGTCTTATTCCACCTCATGGGATCCACTTTACCCATATTTTCATGCCTTGATAGTGGTGCAAGTTGTGAAATTACAACATTTCTACGCCTTGCAAGCATGGAAATTACACCTTTTTCATGCTATGCTCAGTGTTGGGGGCGCGAAAATCCCTCAACCACCTTATCACATAGATCTTGGATCTTGGATTCGAAGGAGATATTCTTTGGATGGAGGTTCCTCTCGAATCTCACCGCTTCCTCCTTCCTTGGTATGATTCACCCCCTTGATCCACCTTCTACTCCCTTAGATCCATTATTCTCTCCTAGTGGTTGGCTTCCAAAATCCTAATATAAGAGAAAATCATCCATGAGCCAAGGGGAGAAACGTTTGAGGCATCAAACCTATGGTCTTAGTGGATTTGCAGAGGTAGCAAGAGGAAAGCTTGGAAGAGGAAGTTGTTGCTTGGACATCAAGTGTAACTTTGTAATAGTCTTCTTAGCTCTCATTAATACAAACTTGGCTTATTATCCCATATTGTGTTTCTTACTGTAGTTAGATGCATGATATGTTTTTTGTATAAATTAGATCTTACCCATTACATCTAGTGCTTGGAGGTGTTGTTCTTGTCTTGTTCAAACATGTTGAACTCTTGGAGATCAAGTGTGAAGCTGGAGCTAGGACAACCGTCAAATTTGAGGTAAATCTCATCATTCCTTTCCCTCTTAGTGTTTAAAATCTTATGTATTGTGTTAGATCTAGGAGAGTAAACAACCACTTGTTTTGATTCTTTCTTATATTAATCTTGCTTAAAATTAGTTTAATATTTGAGTAGATTTAACTATCCGTAGGATGAATTTGCTAGAATAGAAATTGGCGACTCCACTAGGGATATCCCAGGTTTCATTTTGCCATCAAATCTTCGAGATTTGATCTCTTATCTCTATTATTTACCAGTTTTTACCTTTACTTGCCGTTTTGGTCCTCATCATTAAGTTCTCTGGGTCTGCAAACTTGATAAATTCATAATTTTATTCTCAGACCTTCGCCCCTATCTCCCTACAGTGAAATTTCGCGCCCCTCCTATATACTACAGTGAAAAAATTCTTGAATTTTTGCGCCCCTGCAATGTTCTGGAGCTTGAAAATATCCTAATTTTGCGCCTGGGTGGTCTTTAAGGGAGCGAAAAAATCCCTTTGTTTCACACTGAAACTTAGTTTTTGCTTGGTTGATATTTGTCTTTGAATTTTGGCTTGATTTTACCTCTCTGATCCTGATCAGATCTGTGTGATCCTAGTTTGATTTTTAAACTTCTAGATTTGCTTTGAGAACCCTACTTGGATTATAGAGTGAAGTTGTGGAAGTTGTTAGTGAATTGGAAACTAGAATACTTTCATAGTCATTTATACCATTCTCATAACCTCCTTTAACCTCTGCACTTGGTCTGATAACTCACTCTACTCCTGATCTGCGAGTCTAAGAAGCTTGGCTTGGTTTGCTTGATTATTTATTTATGGTTTGGATTTCCGAATTAAAGTGACAAGAGTAAATAATTTTTACTTGTATTATTTGTTTTTACATTGCAAGAGTGATCATTTTGTTTGATTCTGAAAGAGAATTTTTATACATTCATTTGTATCCTTTAAAGAAGTTTGTTAGGAAATTTCATTGCTTGGTAAAGAGTCTTTTCATTTTTTGAATTCTTTAAATTGGCTTAGAAACTTTTCAATATATCTTTTTCCTCTTCACTTAATGATAAAGTTATTTTTGCAATCATAGGACATCTCTTCCATTTACTTGTCATGCTTTACACTCATTTGAAGTAGAAAAGAAAACGAAAATGTTTGTTTTTTTTTCAATTTGTTTTTGGATATATTCATTGTGAAAGAGTATTTCATATTTAGGTTTGGCATATAAAATCGAAAAGGAAAAGGAAAAAGTGAGTGGTTTTTTCTCTTTTTGAGAAGTTGTGTTTGTGCTTTTTACATTTTTGGGAACAAAAGAACTCTCTCCTTTCTATAGCTAGAAATTCATCGAAAATAAAAGATTTGCACGCTTTAAGTCGGGTCTTAACACCACCAAGTTTCACTTTTGTTACCGCTTGAGTAAAACAACAAGCCTTAAAATTTATACCCTAACTAAACACACATTAACCTCACTTGAGGGAAAATGAAGATCGTCAGAAACAAGAAAGCGAGAACAAGTTAGCCAAAACAAGCAAGCCTGAACCACCATGTTCGACTAAGCTCCAAAGTTGGTGGTCATCCTTAAACCACCCTCATTAATGTGGTTTTCACAGATATTCATGTTTGAAAAGAGATTGGAGAATCCGTGTAGTAGTATTGAACCTTGACGTTTTAGGTTGAGTAGCAAAGCCCATTCTTAGGAGATGCCAAAGAGTCTCAATTGGTTGTAGTTCAGAAGTTGTTGATAAATAGTATTTATTGTCCCGTGTATTTAGAAGATGCAGGTTGGATTTTGTAGAGAGTGTAGGTTTGATTAATTTAGAATTTAAATTATTTTTAAATTTATCTAGAATTTAAATTATTTTTAAATTTATCTAGAATTTAAATTATTTTTAAATTTATCTAGAATTTAAATTATTTTGTAATTTTTCATGTCTAGGTTAAAGTATAAATTAATATAGTCATCTAATGTTTGATGTGTAGTCTTTAAAGGGATAGATGAGGGTAAACCCTAATAAAGACTAAGGTTCCAATTCCTTTGAGTTTTTTATTTTAATAAGGTTAATAATAGGGGTCCATGATCTACTCAATTTCCATTTATCATCTCTGTTTAGGTTGTGCGGGTGTTTTCTATTTCTATAGCCTCACAATTTTTTCTTTTTGTGAAGTGGTCAATGCTAACAATAACCTTCGCATCCTCTATAAAAACATGGTGTTTAGAGGATTTTGAGTGTTCTTCTAGAGTTTAATTCCATGTCCTTTCATGAATAATGTCTGTGCTATATTCTTTTAGTCTTGTATGAATCGAGTGACTTGTCTCCCCAATGTAGAATTTGTGACAGTCACATCGTACCAAATAAACACCTTTTGTTTTTCTCGGATTCATATTTTCTTTTGCATGGTCTAGCATCCTACCTAAGGAATTTGGTGGAGAGAAAGAAACCCTAATTTTTATGTTTGCGTAATATTCGGGCTAATTTATTAGTGGTCCCTTGGATGTAGGGGAGGATAATTCTTTTAAGAAAGTCGTCATTCTTTATTTTTACATGTTTGTCTTCTTGTGACTTCTTAATGGTCTTGCAGATTTGTTTTTCATCATAGCCATTCTCTTTGAAAACATCAACCAAATGTTCAAGTTCTTGAGATAAATGTGATGTGCCCGAGACCGCTTGGCTCTGATTGCTAGAGTATTAATGGGTGTATGCAAGCTAATGAGGGTCTCTTTTGACACATTAGAGGCAATAGAAAACTGAAAAAATAGTCATCCATCAACTTACATGGATATTTTGAGACACATACCAATGAATCTTGCTATAAGTAAAAAAGATGAAACGTCGGAAATTGAATGACGTTTCCAAATATATAAATTTTTCCTATTAAAAATGTTCTTAACTATCTAAAGTTTGATCTTTTTTAACAGACATTTTTTATTTTTTGGACAAATTATAAGGTATATGTTTTTGTGGGTGCAACCTTTGAGTGCCTAAATGATGGAATCAAGTCACAAAAACTGGTAGACATATAGATAATATCTAGTACTAGTGCACCGCTATTTTTCCCCAAATAAAATAAAATAATTTTTTGTTTAATTATCTAAGTAATCGAACCTCAAAAACAATACGCCAAGTGTGGGTACAGCCTTTCAAGGTCTTAATGAAATTATTTCAAAAAGGATTTTTTACAGCATGTAGAGGTCGATGTCCTTTAGTGCACCATACAATTTTTTTTCAAAATGGTTGAGAAAGAAAAGAGTTATGGTCAAAACAATAACAATGTGCTTTTTTAGTTAAGGAGTCATGACACAAGAAAAATAAGAAAAAAAATAGAAAAATATATATATTCTTTTTAAAATTTACATATTTGGAATCTGTAGAAAAAATGCTATCTACGTCTAAAATTTCATAAAAATGATGATGTGCAGCATATTGTAACCAACGGCTAAACACAAACATATTGAGAAAAATAGTGAGATATCTAATTAGCTGTTGTTTACCGTATTCCATACCACATGTTTGGTTAACCCGAAGCAGACACATAGGAAGAGTGATGACACCTGGACAGGTGACAAGGATCCATCTTAGTGCTAAGAAACACGAGCATGTTTCTTTTAAATTCAATTTATCCTTTCTCACCTATATGGGTGCCATGAAAACTAAAATCTGCACGCATTTTAGCTCTACAAAACGTGTGCACGTTTTAGCTCTACAAAATGCACGTGCGTTTTCGTAAAAAACAAATTTACCATAGGGGTAAGGGGGAGGAGGGGGTTTGGGGGGGTATGGGTTTAGCGAGGATTAGGGTAGTTAGAGGGAAGAAGGTGTAGGGGGTTGGGGTAGAGAGAGAGATGGGGGGTTGGTAAGTGGTAGGGGGAGGGAGATTAGGAGAGACAAAGAGTGAGAGGTGTAGGGGTAGGGGAGTAGGAGATATATATATAGAGAGAGAGGGGTAGGGTTAGGGGAAGTAGGAGAGAGAAAGAGAGGGGTGGAGGGTGTGGTTATGGGTAGGGAGAGTAAGAGGGGAGTTAGGGAGAGAAAGAGGGTAGTTTAGGGGTAATGAGAGAGAGAGAGAGGCAAGGGTGTTGGGGGAGAGAGAAAGGGGGGTGGGGGTAAGATGTAGGTGGAGGAGTAAGGGAGAGAAAGAGTGAGAGATGGGGTTAGTAAGGGTTAGGGAGAATAGGGGGGAGAGAGACAAAGATGAGGACGAGGGTTAAAGGTAGGGGGAGGAGTAGGGGGTGAGAGAATTAGAGAGGATTTTAGTAAGGGTTATGTAGATGAGAGAGAGAGAGGAGAGGGGTTAGTTGTATGAGAGAGAGAGAGAGAGGAAGGGCGGGAGGGTGTTAGGGGGTTGGGGGTGATAGATGGGTATGGGATATAATTAGGTGGAGGAGTAGAGAGAGAGAGAGCCTAGGGACGAAGGGTGAAGGTGATTAAGGGTAGAGGGAGGAAGGGGGTTGGGGAGAGAAAGAGATAGAGATCATGGTTGGGGGAGGTGTAGAGGGGAGGAGTGGGGTTGGGGGAGAGAAATAGATAGAGATATGGGTGGGGGGAGGGATAGGGGCTTAGGGAGGATTAGGAAATTTAGAGAGAAGGGAGGTACAGAGAGGGAGAGAGAGGGAGGGAATGTTAGGGGGTTGGGTGAGAGAGAGAGGGATGGGGGTTAGGTGTAGGTGGAGGGGTAGGGAAAAGACAGAGCAAGAGAAGAGGTTAGTAAGGGTTAGGAGGGATATGGGGGCGAGAGAGAGAGGAAGAGGAGGGGGTGTTATAGGTAGGGGTAGGAGTAAGGGGTGAGAGAGTGAAGGAGTGGGTTATTAAGGGTTAGGGAGAGGAGGGGAGAGAGAGGAGGGAAAGGGGGGTTAGTGCTAGGGGGGTGAATAGGGGTGTGTGTGTGTGTGAGAGAGAGAGAGAGAGAGATGTGTGGGTTAGCGGCAGGTGGAGGAGTAGAGGTGTGTGTGTTTGTGTGTGTGTGTTACGCGCATGTGCGAGAGAGAGAGAGAAAGAGAGAGAGTTTAGGGTTAAGGGGGGATGGTGTGGGTGATTCTGGGTAGGGGGAGGAGGGCGGTTAAGGGAGAGATAGAGATATATATTGAGGATGGGGTAGTGGGTAGGGATCTAGGGAGGATTATGGATTTCAAAGAGAAGGGGGGGTATAGGGTGGAGAGAGAGAGAGATAGAGAGAGAGAGATGGGTGGTGATAAGTGGTAGTGGGATGGGGATTAGGAGAGAGATGGGTAATGATAAGTGGTAGTGGGAGGGGGATTAGGGGAGAGAGAGAGAGAGAGAGAGAGAGAGATGGGGGATGGTAAGTTGTAGGTGGGTGAGGATTAGGGGGAAGAGAGAGGGAGGTAGAGGGGGTGGTTATGGCTAGGGATAGTAGGAGGGGGGGTAGGGGGAGAGAGAGGGGGGTTAGGGGTAGTGAGAATGTTAGAGAGAGAGGGAATATTTAGGGGGATGGGGGAGAGAGAGGGGGTGGTGGTTAAGTGTAGGTGGAGGAGTAGGGGAGAGAGAAAGGGAGAAAGGGATTAGTAAGGGTTAGTGGGAAGAGGTGAGAGAGAGAGAGAAGGAGGAATGAGAGAGAGGGTTAGTAAGTGTTAGGAGAGAGAGAGGAGGAGGAGGAGGAGGTGGGGGATAGAGGTAGCGAGTGGATTAGGGGGGTAAGAGTGGGAGAGAGAAGTGGGGTGTTAGGGGATTGCGGGGGATCTAGAGAGGGTTATGGGAGGGAGAGAGAGAGAGAGAGAGAGAGGAGGATAAGTGTGTGACTTGGATTAGTGATAATAACAAATGAGAACATTAAAATGATTTTGATTGCTAGGTATATAGAATGAACATGTTTCATGAAGAAAGTGAATATGACTTGGTGTGTTAGACTTGGCTTGGTGATGATTTAACATGAAAAATATTTGGATGGCTAGGTATATATAATGACACTAAAGATTAGTAAGGGTTAGTGGGAAGGGAGGAAATAGATAAGGAGATGAGTAGGAGAGAGAGAGAGGGGGCGTTAGGGGTTTGGGGAGGAGTAGGGAGACTAGAGAGAAAGGGGGGTATAGGTGAGGAGTGTGGGTGTTGGGGTTATAGAGAGAGAGAGAGAGAGGGGGGGGGGGGTTTGGGTTTAGGGAGGAGTAGGGATATTAGAGAGAAAGGAGGGTATAGGTGAGGAGTGTGGGTGTTTGATTGAGAGAGAGAGAGAGAGAGAGAGAGAGAGAGAGAGAGAGACATTGGCTAGTAGTAAGGGGTTATAGGTAGAGGGAGAGGGGGGTGTTAAGGAGTTAGAGGTAGCAACAAAGGGGGTTGTTAGGAGATCGGGGTTAAGTGGAGTAGGAGAGAAAGAGAGTGAGAGAAGTGGTTAGTAAGAATTAAGGAGAGAGAGAGAGAGAGAGAGAGAGAGAGAGAGAGAGAGAGAGGGGGTTAGTAGTAGGGGGGGGGCATAGGGATGTGTGTGTGTGTGTATGTGTGTCATAGAGAGAGAGAGGGAGAGAGAGAGAGAGAGAGAGAGAACCAATGGGGTAGTTGTGTGTTAGGAGGTTTGAGAGAGAGAGGGGGGTGGGGTTTAGGTGTAGGTGGAGGAGTAGGGGAGTGAGAGAGAGTGAGAAACAAGGTTAGTAAGAGTTTGGGTGGGAGAAGAAGAATGTTTCTGTGTGTATGTGTGTGTGTGTGTGTGTGTGAGAGAGAGAGAGAGAGAGAAGTTTGGTGAGGAGTAGGGTGATTAGAGAGAAAGGGGTTCATAGGTAAGGAGTGTGGGTGTTGGGGTTAGAGAGAGAGAGAGAGAGATTCATTGTGGGGTGGTAAATGGTTAAAGGTAGAGATGGGGGGGGTAGTTAAGGGGTTAGAGTTAGAGACATAGGTGGGTGTTAGGAGATTGGGGGTAAGTGGAGTATGGGAGAAAGAGAGTGAGAGGAGGGGTTAGTAAGGGTTAGGGAGAGGAGGAAAGGGATGTGAGAGAGAGGGGGGGCGTTAGGAGCTGGGGGGAGAGACACGGGTAGGTGGAGGGCGTGGGTGATTAGGAGTAGCGGGTGTTATGTTGTTAGAGAGGGGGTGTTAGGTGTTGGGGAGGCGTGTTACGAGGTTTGAGGGTTTTATTGAGTTGGAGAGTGTCGTGTGGGTGACTAGCAGTAGGGGGTGTTAGGTATTTTGAGAGGGGGTGTTAGGGATTTTGAGAGGGGGTGTTAAGATGTTAGGGAGGGGGTGTTAGGGAGTTGGAGAGGGGGTGTTAGGGGGTTGGGGAGGGGTTTTAGGGGGTGTTAGGATCTGTATTTATGGAATAAAATATTCTTTTCAAAACACATACGCATTTTGGTTCTCTAAAATGCGTATGCATTTTAGAGAACCAAAACGCGTACGTGTTTTGTTCTCCTAGCCTTTGTGGCATCCCACTTGCCTTCCTTGGGCTTTCCCATTCCTATGTTTAATAAACGCATACGCGTTGTTGAATTCTACAACGAGAACATGTTTTGCAAAACACCTTTGCATCTAAAAGGTCCCCCATCTTTGTGCAAGGACCATAATAATACCCATTTTTGGGCTAGATGATGATAAGATTTTTCCTGAATGTACTTATCATTGTGGGTATTTTTTCAGTAAACCTCATGAGATAATGTCACCCAACATCGTTTTTCATGAGCAAGACATCCAAGAAAGGGATTTTCCCATCCTCTTATGTTTCCATTGTAAATTGTATGTCTCTTGAATGGCTATTCATATGTACTAAAAATTCATTTATCTTCTCATTCTTGTGTGTCCAAATGAAATGCGTGTCATCAACATATATTTTCCACTATTCTGGTTTCATTGGAGACATACTAATGGCCTTGTTTTCAAAATTTTCCATGTAAATGTTGCCTACAATGCGGGAGAGTGGGGATCCCATCGCCACACCATTTGTTTGCTCATAAACATCCCCACGGAAACTGAAGTAAGTAGACTTCAGATATACTTCCACTAAATGTGCAGTTTCATCACCCGTGAGTCCTCTTATGACTTATGAAAAATTCGTGATGCTATAGAAATAGAAAAACACCAGCACAACCTAAACAGAGATGAAAGATGGAAATTGAGCAAATCCTGGACCCTATTATTAACCTTATTAAAAGAAAATACTCAAAGGAAATGGAACCTTCATTTTTATTAGGGTTTACCCTCATTGATCCCTTTAAAGACTACACATAAAAAATTCGATGACTATATTAATTTATACTTTAACCTAGACATGAAAAATTTCAAAATAATTTAAATTCTAGAGAAATTTCAAAATAATTTAAATTCTAAATTAATCAAACCTACACTCTCTATGAAAGCTGACTTACATCTTCTAAATACACGGGACAATAAAGGCTATTTATCAATAGCTTCTGACCTACAATCAATTGAGACTCTTTGGTATCTCCTGAGGATGGGTTGTGCTACTCAGCCTGAAATGGCGAGGTTCAATACTACTACATGGATTCTCCAATCTCTTTTCAAACTCAAACCACCCTTTTAGCAGATAATTTCATCTTTTGCTAGACATCATATGGTGGTCCCCAAACCACTACTCCAGAGAACCTATGATCCCTCGTTCCAAGTTCCAAACGGAACCTCTGAGCCTTCATTCCAAGTTCGCAAGTTTGTGTTCAGCCTTAAACCACACACATAGTAGAAGATTCCAGCTTCTGCTACCCCCTTGGTTGGTGGTCAACCAAAACCACCTCTTCAAAGAGAACTTGTATTTAGCAGAAGATAATGCAAGCTTCTAGCTAACTTGCTTGGAAAATGATTGTCAATATGGAAATGTTCAGCAAGTGGTAGCTATCCACTTCCAATGATTCATATATTTTTCTTCTTGGACTCATATACACCCTTCTGATTAAGGGGGGGTTTGTTGGAGCCTAATCACCATTCGTATTAAGGGCGGATTTGTTGGATCCTAATCCTCGGTGTGAGGAATATTAATGTGAAAGGGAGACCAAAAGTCACCCGAGAGTCCAAGAGTCCTATTGGGAAGTTGAACCCAAGAGGCATTCTCATTGTATAAAAACACATTTAATTAATGAGAATGGTGCACTTAACGCCTATATTAGTATGTCTCGTGTATTAATTTCCTATATGCCCAATTGGGTCACCTAAAAATACCCAATTCCTTACATGCCACCAATTCCTAAAATATATTGTGTCAGTCCCCTAGCACGAACACTTGATTAAATTGATTCCATCTTAGTAGACAGACAACATGCTACCATGGCAACAAATCAATAGTTGATATTAGTGAGGGAGCACAAGTTAGAGGATTGGCACAATTGATTAGTTTATATTAGTGAGAGAGCACAAGTTAGAGGATTAGCACAATTGATTAGTTAGATTATTAAATAGGACAATGTTAGTTTTGAAAATATGTGCTATTGATGAACTATGACTCAGTCAATGCATGTGCATTAATTTCTTGCTCATCCTCTTTAACAATTCATGAATTTAATCGTTAGGGGTGACTCTCATAAGTTAATTGTTAAGTATGACTTCATTTTAATTACAATATTATATAAATATGTATCATTTCCCTTGAAATCTAGTTTATAAATTCATTTTATTGCAAATTTCAAACCACTTTTGTATCTTTTGTACCAACAATAATGTTTACACAATGTAGACCATGCATCTAGTTGTTCAGGTTTTTTGGTTATATTTTTATTCACACATATATGTATAATTCCTTAAAATTTAATTTCATTATTGCACCTACAACTTTTGTTACACAAAGACATACTTTCACAATCCATTGAATAAATCTTGGCTTGCACTCATACATCATTCAGCCCATAAAAATCACCCATATCATCTTCGTTGGTACGTTGTCTTAGCGCAACCAAAGCCACATAACCCTACCATAGTCCATAACAATCACCGATATCATCTTCATTGGTCCCTTGGATAAGCGCAACCAAAGCAACATAGCCCTACCATTCTTCACAAAGTGAAGGGTTGCACACATTTAGGGGGATCTGATTATCGTGTCTTAGATCTTGATCAAGTCATTCATTGTGGTTATGATTTTCTACCATTAACGCGGTTCATGCATGGGATCTCTTTAATGAAATTTTTGTTAGCAATAAAAGATACGAGAGAATAAAAACAAATAACAACAATTAAGCATAGTAACACAAGATTTATCTTAGAAAACCTCGTAGGAAAAAACCAGCCATATAGATTTATTATTGGTCCTTAGCCAAACTAAGCCAAGGCCTCCAAGAGCATCTCTCTTGCTCACTTTGGCACCATACAATGGAGGAATCCAACCCTGTAAATAGGGTTCTTTACATGCAAATACAACTAGCAAGAAACCACAGGCTTCCAAAACCGTGTTCCCGAAACAACTTAACCCTAACAATCCCCCGTTTAAACTTGATTTGGGAAATTGCTTTGGATCTAACCCCCCAAAAAACAACTAGAGTACTCAGGAATCCCATTTACATGTAGATTACACATTGTCATCTCCATTTTTTTTTAATTATTGCTATAATCATTGCTTCTTTCAACTCTCATTTCTCTCGCCTTAACTTGCCCTTGTGTTGCACTTCCACAAGATGTCTATATAAAAAGGAATCCATCTACTGGAATACATGGGTGCTCACCATCATTTCTCTAGGAATCCTTTTCTCCTACGTGGTTCATCAATACATTAAACTCTTCCTTGAGGATAACCTGGTCCCAACACTCTGAGATAAATCCATCTCAAATTCCCCCTTTCATTGAAGACTCGCCCTCTCTAATTCCACATCAAGTTACCCTATGAGTACACCTGCCACCTTTGTATCTATCCAAGTGGTTCATTTCACAACTTGATTCCACACCCTCTTATGCACATAAAAGGGACACACCTACTCTAATACATGTAGCCCTAAAACATGGTGAATCAACTCTAAAATGAAACCATGCACCCCTACAACACATGTTCAATCATTTTAATTCAATTACAAAAGCATTCAATGCTTTACAAGACCATAATAATAAACCTATTATATTTTCTAGATGTGCATTTACAAGACCATAATAATAAACCTATTATATTTTCTAGATGTGCATAAATAGACGACTCTTTCTCACCAATAAACGACTCTTTCTCACCAGGGCCTCTCGCCACACTCATATTGAATATATCCTTTCTCTAATGCTTGAAGAAAACCTACACTCTTCTTTATCACAACGTAGTGTTCTTGCTGAATGGGCATACCTAGAAGCTCACTGGATCTACATCGTTTCACTCTGCCGCTCACTGGAAGAAAAAAAAGGTTTCCAACCGCTTCTTATATGTTAGGCTCCACTAAAGGTGATACTTCACGGTGACAACATCTCTGCATCTTTTATACAACACTACAGAGATTGCAGATCCCGCCATCCGAGCAACAGATCTACTTTGAGCCATCATTCGATATAGGGCTTTCCCACCACATATCCAGTTCTCGTTCACGCTGATGGCTCCACCTATAGCCTCGCGTCCTTTGTCCTCATCATGGAACTACAGCCTTCCGCAAAGGAAATCGTTCCCTTCTTTCTCGTGCGCTAATCCTCTGGAACTCTGTGGCTCCTCATGATCTGCAGCCTCTATGCAGCAGGGATCTCAACACAATCGGTTGATGTGTGACCTCCCATAGACTCCACTGGACGACCTCCAACAGATCGATTCTAATCTGAACAGGCTCGCTCTCTCTGCTGCAACATCTCAACGTTGAGGAGAAGCGCCCAGGCATCACAGAGACCAAAAACAATGGCTTATATTTCCTCGCATCCTCCGACTGGTTGTACGCACATTAACTCGAGCTCTTTCCTTGTCTAAATTCATTGACGGCTTTTCCTTCACTTGCGACTTCACACAGATATGGAAGCAAACGGTCTCCACGGCCTCAAGCAGATCATTCACTATTTCTACAGATAGTGATTTCTTTCACGCGGAACTGGTCTTTGAATTTCTTCAACGTTTTTTTTTTTTCTTTCTTCTCAAGCGGCCATCGTTTCTGGGCGGTGC
The DNA here is from genome assembly GCA_027924585.1 of Larix kaempferi. Classification (NCBI taxonomy): domain Eukaryota; kingdom Viridiplantae; phylum Streptophyta; class Pinopsida; order Pinales; family Pinaceae; genus Larix; species Larix kaempferi. The sequence continues at coordinate 20,902,039 of BSBM01000274.1, read as the reverse complement.
CTTGCCTTATTTTCCTCAGATCTAATGGATCTATCATCGTTTCTGGGCGGTGCCTTGCCTTATTTCCTCAGATCTAATGGATCTATCAGATGTTTAGAAAATCCAATCAGATCTAATGGATCTATCGTATGTTTAGAAAATCCAATCATTTAAACAACAGATATTTATTTCATACTTCAGATCTACACTTCAACCAGATCTACAATTTATCCTTGCATATTCAAATGTTCAAGCAATAGATCTGCCATCTTTCATCATGCACCTACAGGAAGTCTCATTCACACACCAAGTTCTGGTAATTACAAGCAATAAACCATAAGAAGCTCTGATACCACTGTTAGCAATAAAAAAATGTAAGAGAATAAAAACAAATACAAGCAATCAACAATAGCAACACAAGATTTATCCTTGAAGTAGGGAAAAAACAGTCATCGATAATAGATCTATTATTGGTCCTTAGCCAAACTAGATCAAGGATGCCAAGAGCATCTCTCTTGCTCAATTTGACACCATACAATGAAGGAATCCAATTCTATAAATAGGGTTCTTTGCATGCAAATACAACTAGGAAGAAATCATGGGCTACCAAAACCATCTGCCGGAAACCACTTACATCCTTGCTCATTCCCAAGTCAAGATTAACCCTAACAAGTTTATGGCATTCATCTAATTCAAATTGAATCCATCTAAATCAATTTTGCTAGATTATCTAAACTTAATATGGATCCTTTTGGTTATGATTTTCTATCATTAACGATTCATGCATGGATCTCTTTAATAAAAGCTTATGAAGAGATGACTTCCATTCATCTAATTCAATTTGGATCCATCTAATTCAATTGGGCTAGATTATCTAATCTTAATATAGATCCTCTTGATTATGATTTACTACCATTAAGTATTCACATGCATGGGAAGCTTATGAGGAGACGCCTTCCATTCATATTCAATTTGGCTAGATTATCTAGTCTTAATATAGATCCTCTCTCCAAAGTCATCGAATAATGAACTTATCCATATCCAATATTTTATAATCTTAACCCAGCCAAACTAGAATAGGGTGACAACTCCTCTCTCTACTTGATGCTTCAAGATATAAATATACTCATCCTTGATGGTTGAATTTTAAATGAATGCAATTTTATTTTACTTTTATATTAAAACTCTAGAGTTTTAATGTTACCTCGGTGGCAGAGTTTAGAATTTGTTATTTCGCCACTTGTTTGTTAGTTCAATTTTAAATTAGTTGAAGGTTACAACACCACCCAAATCAGTTGTCCAAAGAAAAGGACTTGCTTTCGAAACTAGCTGCCAGAGTCGGCGACCGTAAAGGACTTGTTTGTTATGACTGAGAACAAACATGGAGAGACATAGAAGCTAAATTATTGGTTGCGTGACAAATAATTTATCGATCTTAAAAATAATGATAAAGGGAATATAATAAGATTGAACGGAATATCATAACCCGTTGGCAAATTTAGTGATTCGTTTTGATATTCGAACTTTATTCATATGCTTACGTACGTGAACTCTACACAGAGACAGAGACAGAGACAGGGATAGAGACAGATCTATAGTGCAATCTGAGGAGGATTTGAGTGATATTTTACGAATATAGTTCGATGCAGCGGCTTTCCAACGCCGAATGATACATGTTAATCACATTGTTAAAGAACAATATTGGACTCATTGTTACCTTATTTTAGAATATTTTACAGGCTATGAACTCCAGGAACATTGATAACATAGCTTGCGAGTTGAAATATTATTTTTGGGCCAACACAACTTTGCAGTCATCGCAGTCAGTCTGATGATTTAAAAAAAAAATGTTAAATCTTTTGTATACATGAACAGAAAGCGTTTGCCAACACAATTCCCTATTATCAGACATTATCGCTTCAGGGTCTTATGTCACCATACCAATTAGGTCTTTGCCTTTAAAATGCTCTCTGTCATTAATTTTCTCATAATATCTCTGCTATGACGAAATAGCTAAATCTTCACCGAAGATATAAGCGATCCGATCGAGGAACCACGATTTAGTGATCCCTGTATCCAGTATTTTCTCGGGCAGAAGAGAAGATCTGCAGAGAGGGCACGTCGTTTGACGATGATCAAGCCACTTATCCAGACAACTCCTGTGAAATATATGACGGCAATCACACAATTCTGTGACATGGTCCTCTTCCTCGAACGCACTCAAACAGACGGCGCACATTAGATCATCGCCCATCGACTCAGAGAATCTCTCTGGAAACTTCCGGAATGTAACGACAGGCAAACTGTCTCTAAAATTATCAGCAGAGATCGAAGGATCAACGGCCGGGTAATTCATGATGTCGGGAAAATGTTGCCAGGAAGAACTGTCGGCCGGTTCGCCAGACTCGGCCAGCCCAACTAAATGAATAGCCCAACATATCACAGTCTTTATATAATATAACGTAAATGCTAAGTACTGAAACATCAGACTTGGGAGAGCGAGGCCGTAGTAACCTGCGGGGAATACCATGGCCGAACAAACTTGAAGAAAATCCAGCGCTTCAAATGCTCAGAGGAAACCAATAGAAACACCTTATAAGGGTCTCAAACTCTGATGCCTTTTCCTGAAGCCTCTCTAATTCCTATATAGACAGCAAGTTCCAAGATAAGTATGGGAATTTAATAAAATCCAGCTCGTGCATGATAGGTATGAACAGAGACATGAATGTGGAGAAGAAAGAATGAAGTGATCCAGCCCATAAGAGCCGAAAGCCACCGAGTCCCCAACGGGAACCGATGTTAGGGACAGCTTATAAAGCAAGGCAAAGGCAGCAATACTACGCTATTGGAGAGAGGAAAAACATCGTTGTGATGAGTCAGGAGGCGCAGGAATTCTCGAGTATAGTTGGGAAAAGAGGAATTTTTTTGACAAAAGAGGGGATTTCGACCCCACCATATGAGAAAATTGATTTCTCATACTATTCGTTGTTGAATAAGACATTAAAGATTAAATTTAAGATTCGCCTTATATTTTCTTCCCATGCAGAAGATTGGGAATTTGTGGCCCAAAAAGAAGTTGCCCAACAAGAAATATCCACGTACTCCAGCTTTTGGGAGGGAGTGGAAGCCATAAAAAGAGAAGAGGGGAAGGGAGGAATCAATACAGGAATCATGTGCAATGCTAGTGACGTTGGGAGATTCTACACGTCTGGGTAATGCTGGTTGGTATTGGTAGATTTTCATGTCTGAGCATGCAATAGGTGTGATAAATCCTTTTCCTGTTTTTTTTTTCTCTATGGGATAGATTCCAACTTCCGTTTCATAAGAGATTGAAAAATAATAATTTCATGATGAAAATAGTTTATGAATATTATTCATATTATAAATATTCTATAAAAAAAAAATTGAAGAAATAATGCACATGAGATAAATAGAGATAGTCAAATCTATCAAATGGTTTAGTGTATTTGGCCACACCATCGCTTAACATGGTTGAATTTTTCCGTGTCTCCTCTCAACTAAGTCACCCCTAAGTGGAATTGAACATGAGTGGCTAGTGAAAATTAATGAATTGCAATTCAACTTATATAAACAAGGTACATATATTTTTCTTTTCTAGTTAAGTCATTCTTTAGATACTAATTAAAAATTTAAATTTAGTAAATTGTAAAATGAGTAGGTAAGTCATTGTTCACAATCTTAGCACTATTGAAATGAGCTTTCAAGTTGTTTTTGTGATTGACTTCTTCCAAGAAACTTGGATGGACACCTCTTGTGTGAACTTGGTCCTAAATAAATTTTGGCCTAAATCCCAGGATCCTAAAGAAAATGGTATGGATAGCGCACATAAGATTATGTGTTGTGTCTTGAGCACAAACCAAAGCCAATCTTGTTGGCCATGAAATTACTACAAAGGTTTTAGTGTAGATTTCATGTAAGGATAATCATAACATTAAAAAATAATATATAATAATTGAAATTATATAATTGCATAATATTGATGATATACATATAAGATTTTGCTAATATCACATTTTATTATTAAGATGATAACAATAATTTTTAAAGTGAATTTAATAATTTGACATTTTTATTACTTGGCTTTTTATAACTTCAAAGATTGAATACATTTTTATTGAAAATCTTATTTATGATTCATTTTACAATTTAAAAAAAAAATAGAAAAAATTCTATATCTATGATTTTGGGATAAAATTGTTAGTGTACATCAAAATCACATGAATTCCATTACAACTTTAATAAAACTCAAGTATAAAAATTACTCCCAAAAATCCTAAAATTGACTTAATCCCAAAAGGTAACATTCAAACTTGCTAAAAAAAATACAAATACACAACACATAATTGGCTTATCTTAGGTTATTCTATTGCTTGTAGTAGTCATGCCAGCTCTGCTTCCAAACAAATTACCATAAATCTGATTTTCACCCAACTTTGTTGGAATGATCAAGTTAAGATTCTTAAAACCAAGCTTACATATGTTCAAAATTAATGAAAGAAAACATTGAATAATCTCTAATCAAAGTGTCCAAAATTAATAAAAGAAAACATTGAATAATCTCTAATCAAAGTGCAAATACATAAAGAAAGAAACCATGTGTCGTCCCATAAACTTACCTCAGCATTGTTGGAATGGCATATTAATTTCTCCCAGCCTCTTGCTTTAAATGCTAGTAATGGTTTGAAGGTTATCTTCTCTTTTTGGTTGTTGTACCATTGATTGTGGTAGCTGTAAACGAGGTACCTTCTTTACCTATGTAAATAGAACATGCTATAGTGATTCTAATATTATTTTATGTGAAATATGAAACATAACTTTTTGCGGGCTGTGTATGTTGTAAAAACAGAGTATGTTGTGTGGGTTGTGTAAAAAAGAAAGGAGTATTTTTTTCCCTACCTTCTGTAATGTTGTAGCGATCATTTTTATCTTTTTTTCCATGCGTGAGCCTCTATCATCCATTAGGTTGGTATCAGAGCATAGGGCGCTTATTCCCTGTGCAAGATCTGAAAAAAAAAAGGTGGATTCGTGTTCAAAGCCTAATGCCTGAAGCATGAGAAGAAGCTCATCTATCACTCGAGTGTCTTGAGGATAAAGCTTGAAGCTTATCTATTGAGAACCGTGGAATTTATCCTAAAAAGGATAGAGATTCCATTTAAAAGTAACGAGTGTTGGCAAGTGCTCTAGGAAGAGCTGATACAACCAATTGCAGAATAGACCTATGGTTCATAAGCATGGCTACGGGTGGTAATCTCACGCAGCCTCATATCCCCATATTTATAGATAAAAACTATGAATTTTGGGCCATTAAAATAAAGACACTCTTTTGTTCACTGGGATGTATGAGAGGATTCAGTAGAGAATGGGTTTCCAGAACTCCAATATCAAGGATCCAATACAAGTAGAGAAATATCAACTTAGGGATAGTACAAAAAAACAATACTTAAGAAGCCATGTTTTGAATTCAACCAGCAATGGATGAGTCCATTTTTCCTAGGGTTGTTACAACAACTAGGTCTAAGAGGGCTTGGGTTACTCTAGAAACTATTTATCAAGTTACAATTAAGGTAAAGGTTCCTAAACTACAAACTCTTAGGAGAAGCTTTGAGACCATACAAATGAAGGATTCATAGTCTATAGATCAAATTTTGAGTCAGGTTATAAACATCGTGAATCAAATAAGATTACGTGGAGAGGAGCTAGTTGATTAGAAGATAGTAGAATAGAGAGAGGAGCTAGTTGATTAGAAGATAGTAGAATAGATCCTTGGGAGTTTACCCACTAAATTCGATGCCATTGTCGTAGCCATTGAAGAATTCAAGGATTTAGCTTAGTTATTTGTAGATGAATTGATGAGATCTATGTTATCCCATGAATTTAGAATAAATAGGAACAACGATTCTTCTTTGGAGAATGCATTTAAGTCACAAATTTCAATCAATAGAGGTAAAGTACGATCGAGCTCCAAAGGCAAGGAAAAAATAATAATTGTAGAGCTGAAAGATGTAATCCAGATCAAGGTAGAAGGTCAAATTAGAATTCCAAATTTTATAGTCCTGGAGGATGCAACAACATCCAACATCAACCACAATCTCAAAGTCAAGATCAATCGAAGATTTGGTGCTTGTACTGCAAGAAATTTGGACATTTTTCTCATGAGTGTAGAAATAAATAAGCTGATGTCATATTTCTCAAGAGAGCCCTAGTGATGTATGATTTTTAGACATTGGTTGTAATAGCCACATGGCTAGAAATAAAAGCTTGTTTGCAAGCTTAGATAGTTTGGAGTTCAATAAGAAGTCAATCTAGGTAGTGATAATAAGGTGTTAGTTATGGGTAAAGGTGTGTTGAATACTCTTACAAAAAATGGTGAGATAAAACATATCCTAGATGTTTATTTTGTGCCCGAATTGAAGTGCAAGCTCATGAGTATTGGGAAGATTATGCATAAGGGTTACATAGTGTTGTATGATATTGAGCATACCTCCTAGTTAGAGGATAACTACAAGGGTTGAGATGACAAAGAACCAATGTTCCCACTTCTAATTAAGAGTAAGAACCAAAATTCCAGAGTAGTCTATAAGGAAACGAATTTGGACTAGACATGGCTTTGGCATCTAGGTATGGACACCTTCATATTGGAGGTTTGAGTTTATTGTAGAAGAAACAAATGGTGAGAGGATTATCAGATTGAGTGCTTAACCAACCAATTCATGTGAGAGATGTATTTTGGCAAAACAACATAGTGAAAATTTCTCCATGGGAGTGTCCTACAAAGCAAGGGCACCATTAAAGCTTGTTCATACTGATTTATGTGGACCAATGCAAACTCCAACATTAGGAGTGTGCATCTACTTTTTACCTTTATTGATGATTTCAGTAGAAAAACATGGGTTTATTTTCTTAAGCATTAGTCTAAAGCCTTTGGAATATTCAAAGTTTTCAAGGTAATGGTTGAAGAGCAAAGTGGATAGCATATTAAGGTACTAAGATCAAATAGAGGAGGAGAGAACTCAAATCTAATGAATTTTTATATTTTTGAAAATATCTTGGAATTAAGAAACAATTTACTACAAGGTACACACCAATGCATAATGGAATAACCATATTGGATATGACCAAGTGCATGTAAAAGGCCAAGCACTTGTTTATTGAAGATTGAGACAAAGTAGTAGCATGTTCTATGTATATAGTAAATAGATGTCCTACAAAGAGTGTCAAGGACATAATTCCACAGGAAACTTGGAGTGGCAAGAATAGTAGTGTATCTCAAGGATTTTTGGAGGTGTGCCATACACACATGTGCCGTCTAAATCAAGAAGGAAATTGGATGTTAGAGGTGAAAATTGTATTTTAATTAGTTATAGTTAGTACTCAGAGATTCTAAGTTGTACAATTTCATTACCAAGAAGGTAATCATCATCAAAAGTGTTGAATTCAAAGAAGAAGAAGCATGGAATGGAAGTGTTGGCAAATCAATTATAGTTGGAGTAGCAATAACCAAGGAAGAATTTGAAGAGAAAAGTGTAGGTGGTCAGTCTAATTCACAAGTACAAACACTGGTAATAAATATTCCAACAGGAATACCCCAAGAGACCATTTAGGAGTGTTGAGAACACCAAGAAATTATGTACAAGGTGGAACATCAAGTGATCTAGGATAAGAGGTTAGAAAACAAGAACTTTTAAAGAGATTTATGATTATAGATAGTAAAATTTGGATTTAAGTTCAAGTTTTGCTTTATTTTTGCACCATCCTATATATTTTGAAGAAGCGGTGAATGAAGAAAATTGGATCAAGGCTATGGATGAAAAGATTGGATTCCTTTGAAAGGAATGAAACATGGGATCTTGTAGATCTACATGAAAGGAAATATGGTATAAGAGTTAAGTGGGTCTATAAGTTAAATGCAAAAGGTGAAATTGAAAAGTACAAAGCAAGATTAATAGGAAAAGAATTTGCATTCTGCTGAACAAGCTTCTTCTTATGGCAACGTTTGGGTTTCTCCTTGCTGTTCAAGATTTACATCTTATTGTGGCGAAGTTTTACTTTGGGTTTCTCTTTTTTGGTTCAGCTATTAATAAGCTGTTGTTTTTGCTTATATGGGACACAAATATGTGAAAATGTAGGGATCCTTGTTGATTCTACTACATGTGCAATATGTAATTTTAATCATCTTTTTGAAATAAAATTACGGACTTTTTCCAAGGAAAAAAAAAAAAAAAAAAAAGGAAAAGAATTTGCACAACAACAGAAACCTTAGCACCAGTTACAAGGCTTGATACACTAAGAGTTGTTTTAGCCATAACAACACAAAACAATTAGAAATTTCACCAAATAAATGTCAAATCAAAATTTTTAAATGATTCTTTAAAAGCAGAAGTTTATATGAAACAACCAGCCACCACACTATGAAGTCTATGGAGATAAAGATAAAGTATATAGAAATCAAAAATTTTAAATTATTCTTTAAAAGAAGAAGTTTATATGAAACAACCAGCCACCACACTATGAAGTCTATGGAGATAAAGATAAAGTATATAGATTGAAGGAAACATTGATTGAGGTAGTTGTAAATGAGGTACCTTCTTTACCTCCCTAACAGGCTGTAGTGATTGTAATATTATTTTATGTAAAAAATGCAACTGAACCTTTTGCAGGTTGCATATGCTGCAAAAACAGAGTATGCTTTGTGGGTTGTGTAACTAAAAAAATACACATTATTTTTTTCCATGTCGTTTTTATCTTTTATTTTTCCAATTTGCGGTATTTATGTTTGTTCACCATGCCAGTTGCCACATCTATTTTGTGCTTATCCAAGAAGCCGCAAATTCGTTATGTCATATATGCCTTTCACACTCTACTAGGGATAGAGATAACCAGTAAACACTTATACGCACATCTAAGAACTACGTGGCTATCTTTCCCATATACAAAACTAAAACTTTTATAAAATTCTATTTTCAAATGTGTATGGCTTTGATGCTCTCGACACTTGTCTCGCCATTCTGTATGAAAGGACACGTAACACATACAAGGGTCCAACACATACATCGGTGATGGTCACTCGTCCAGCATCGAAGTCGCATTATTAGATTGTATCTCCATCCCCATTTAATGGAACCACGGATGATATTTGATTGGTCACAAGGCAATTTGTGATAGTGGTAGCGAGATTGGATCCCTATGTCATGTATCGTGTCATAGTAAAAGGTGTGGGCTATCCATCGAACATGTTCCCATGCTCCCACTTCCAAGTTCAATTTCTTTTTTGACACTAAGAAAAGATGTGTTCTGAAAAGATGTGTTCTTACATAGAGTTTATATTGCTTATGTCGATGTTTTGGGTTTTTTATATTCTCCCAATTAAATATTTTGTTAAATATTTTAGAAAGTTAAAAATATTTAAAATAAATAAATAAAATATAATTTATTTAATATAAAAATTAAAAATTAAAGGTTTTTAGTATGTAAATAAAATTTCAAAATAACTAAATAATTATTTAATTTTTAAATAAAATTGATTTTAATAAACATTCATATTTATCATCATCAAAATTAATTTATATATATTAATATTTATCATCATCAAAATTAATTTATATATAACATATTCAATATGCAAAATCTAAATTTCAATAATAAAAATTAACATATAATAAATTATTGAAATAAAAATAATAATTAAAAAATATATAACAAATTTTAGATATCACATAAAATTTAAAAAAAATGAAAATCCTAGTCGCATAGAATTTGGAATTTGGAAATTATTTTTAAAAAACTTATTAAAGAAAAAATTACTACTTTCTATTATTAAATACGTTAAGTTTAATTTTTTTTATATTATAAACTATTAAACATATTAAAATTTAACAACAAAAATGAAGAATTAAAAAAAAAAACATTATTTAAAGAAAAAAAAATATTAGGCAGTCACACCATTTTTTTTTAATACTAAAAATCTTATCACATAGAAGACCTATCTCAAAGGTAATTATTTATTTCCTTCAATTAAATGCAATAGCATTGTCCTTATTTTATATGGAATTTTATGGATTTCAACAGAATAGCTATAGAGAGAGGTTCACCCAAAGGTTCTTCTACATAAATTTGGAGTTGAAGAGCACAGTGAAAATGGAGAATTTGTAAATTTGGAGTTGAAGAGCATAGTGAAAAGGGAGACTTTGTTTGTGTGTGAAAAAGGTGAAATTCTGGGACGACTTCCTTTTGCATTAGCTTTGACAACCATAATTACTTCATTAAAAGTTATTATACATATTATGAAAAATAATTATTTAAATTTTAATGAATCTCAATTATATCTATTATAACTTAGTTTTTAACAATCATATATATATATAAACTCCAGTTTTTCTTAAAAGAGCAAACCATTGAACATCCAAATCTCATCACCGTAGAAGTTTGATATGAACATGAGAAAACCTACAACACTAAGTAAACAAAGTGCTTAAATTGAATGCCAAAACCTGTCACCTTGTAATAACTTTATAAACACATTTAATTATCTCTATTCTATATCTCGTTGTGTACAGCACAAATATAACCAAATACATTCATTAAATGCTGAAAATAAAGGACTTGTTTGTTTGTTACATGATTGAGATTTGTTATATCTCGTTGTGTACATCACAAATATAACCAATTACATTCATTAAATGCTGAAAATAAAGGACTTGTTTGTGTGTTACATGATTAAGCACAAATCATGGACGAATTTAAAAAAATAAGGTTTATACGTTATCAATATAAAATAAAACAATGTAACTTGATGCTTATTGATGCTTGAGCGATTTGTTAGGTGTTTTTAGTTAAAAACTTAAATAGGTTGTGTGTCACTACCTATTATTTATGTCTGAGCTACCAATTATTATATATATATATATATATATTATAATTGTTTATTTAAAATTTTAAACGACGATCATAAAATCAATCAATCTGGACAATACACTTGTCCTATCCTCTTTCAATATAGGAAAATTATAAATGGTAGTCCACCCCAAATTCTAAAATATAAACACTTATCAGTATAATAAGTTTAAAAATAATAAATGAAAGAACAAGATTGAACTAAATATCGAAGAATCATTGAGGCTGAGCATCATGGAGTGAAGTCCAATATAATATTGGAACCAATGTATCGGAAATACCTAGTGGAGGTAGAGTTTTGAAAAATCCCTATTAGAGGAGGACCATCAGGAAGTATTCCCAAACATGTCTGATTGAAAGTTCCAATGGCTCATAACCAACACTTTGGCAAGGTCTAGGCCTCATTGGAGGTAAGATATCAAGAAGTGGTTTGGAAGGAACATGGATGGAAGTTTGATGGTGTTAGGGTTAACCTTGACTCTAGATAGAGCAAGGATGTAAGTGGTTTCGGGCACATAGTTTTGGTAGCCTGTGGTTTCTTGCTAGTTGTATTTGCATGTAAAGAACCCTATTTATAGGGTTGTAATCCTACATTGTGACGTCAGAACAATAAAAGATCTATTATTGATGGCTGGTTTTTCCCTGCGAGGTTTTCCACCATAAATATGGTGTTTCTATTATGTTTGTTGTTATTTGTTTTATTCTCTCTTACATAATATTATTCCTAACAGTGGTATATCTTGGTGTATTGTTATTGCTTGTAACCAAAATATGTGTAGATGAGATTGCCTACAAGTGCATGTGCAAAGGATGAGAGAGGCTAGATCTATTGCTTGACACTTGGATCTGCAAGCAGAAATTGCAGATCAACTGGTTAAAGTGTAGATCTGGCTGGATTTGCAGATATGTTGGAGCCACCGTTGTAATGAAGTGATCAGTACTACTGCTCGTATCTTCTTAGCTTCTCATTTTATTTGTGAATTTCCATCTGTGAAATAAGTGGAGATCAATGATGGGAGAAGACATTCTTGAGATCGCTTTATTCTGATTGTTGTTATTGCCATCAAAGTGGAGATGCATGGTAGTGAATGTGATACTTTTATAAATTGTCAAAGAATAGATCCGCTATGAGGAGAACCTTCAATATTTAGGCAATTCCAAGTCATGCCTACTAGGCTCGGATCTCCAAAGATTGAATCTGCAAGGAGACTACATTGAGAGAAAGGGCGACCTGCTGTTTTTGTGCATGCTATCTGGAGAAGAGAGAAAATGCTCACACTATGTAAGAGAAAACCTAGCATATCGAATTTCATGTGATCTGGTGAAGGAGTTGCGTCCGGTGAAGGATGTGAAGGTTCATATTCGTGTTCCCTGTAGCATATACGGAGTCCCTAGAAGATAAAAGTAATCAGCAGTTGAGTGACGACAAGACACCAAAAGGGTGAGCAGAACATTAGTTAGATGCAAGGTTTGTGAAACATTTTAATCGCTGGCAGAAGGTCGATTGGTATAGATCTGACCGATCTATCAGATATAAAGCTAGATATGTTGCTTCAAGCTTTTGAAGAAGAGAAGACAACTGTTGTTTGGATACGCCTTAAAGAATCTACTCGAGAAAATAAAACGAGCCAAGGTAAAGTTTAAAAATTGTTGAAAGCCGTCATATTAAGGAAACAGGATGTGGATATTATATTAGTTTTATTGAAATCATGTGAAAATTGTTGTTTTTTGGAAGAAGGTATTTGAAGATTATTATTTGTATGAAAAGGTTTTTCCCGCATAATTTTTGAAGTCACAAAAGGGTTTTATTTATATGGTGAAAAGGAGAAAAGAGACAACTTGTTGATTTGTTATAAGAATGATGAAGTTTGTGAATTTGCAGAGAGTAATGGCAATTAGAAATGAATCATTAAATGGAAGCTAAGAAAGCATTATGACAAGGATTGATGTGTATATTTAAAAGAAGGAGCAGCAACGGGTTATTGTATTGAAAAATGCAACGGGTTATTGTATTGAAAAGGTAGCTGGAGATCTGAAAAACACAATTTGCTTATTATATTTTTTTCTTTGTATCCAAGTTAAAATTATTGAGCATGTGTTGTAAGGGGTGCAGGATTGGTGGTACCCGACACCCTAGAGTTTTTGGGTTCCTAGTTATAATTTATTTCCCTGGGTGCTCGGAAGCACATGTCTCTCTTATGTGTAGAAGAGAATGTGGCATCAAATTGTGGAATTGACCACTTGGGTACCTAAGAGGGTGGCATGTGTACTCGTATTCTAACCTGATGTTGAATGGGGATTGTGAGATGGAGTAATCTCATTGTGTTGGGACCAGGTTATGCTCAAGGAAAATTTTAATGTAATGATGAACCACGTAAGAGAAAATGATTCCTAGAGAACTCGCGGTTACAGCGGTTGAAGACCCATGTATTTCAGTAGATGGATTCCTTTTTATATGGACATCGAAGATAAATTTTTTATAGGTACAAAAGTCATGTGGAAGTGCAGCACATGAAGGGAAAGTCAAGGTGAGAGAAATGAGAGTTGAAAGAAGCAATGGTTATCCCAGAGGATTCTAGATGTAATAGCAACGGAAAAAGGAAGAAAAAGGAATGGAGATGACAATGTGTAATCTACATGTAAATGGGATTCATGAGTACCCTAGTTGGTTTTGGGGGGTTAGATCTAGAGCAATTCGCCAAGTCAAGTTTGAAGGGGGGATTGTTAAGGTTAACCTTGACTCGATAATGAGCAAGGATGTAAGTGGTTTCGGGCACATGGTTTTGGTAGCCCATGGTTTCTTGCTAGTTGTATTTGCATGTAAAGAAGCCTATTTATAGGTTTGTAATCATCCATTGTAACATGCCAAAGTGAGCAGGAGAGATGTTCTTGGCAGCCTTGGCCTGGTTTGGAAAAATACCAATAATAGATCTATTATTGATGGTTGGTTTTTCCCTATGGGGTTTTCAAGGATAAATATGGTGTTTCTATTGTGTTTGTTGTTATTTGTTTTATTCTCTCTCTCATAATTTTATTCCTAATAGGAAGTACTTCCAAACATGTATGATTGAAAGTTCCAATGGATCAAAATTGACACTTTGGCAAGGCCTCATCAAAGGTCAGATATCGAGAAGTGATTTGGAACGAACATGAATGGAAGTTTGATGGAACGTGATTCCAATAGAGAAAGGGATTTCGATGGATAGAAAGGAAATGGATCAAATCCCAATAGATTGGGAAAGTGATAGAGTGAAGAAAGACATGGACAAAAGGAAAAGGATCAGCTCGTAGGGGAACAAAGGTTCCCGATGAATATGAGAATTCCTATAGAATGAGGTTTCGATGAACAAATAGATTCCAATGGTCGATATGAATTAATGGAAAGTAAATGTAGATTTGTAATGTCCCCATTCAAATAAGTGCATAGTAAGACAATCCCATCAATCCTACTAGTTTCCTAGGTTGGATGGGCACATGTGGGATGGTAATAAGGAAGCTAATAAATGATATTTAGATATTAGAAGGGTTCAAGCATTTAATAAATATGGTAAATAAATAAATTCAAGAGAAATTCTAGGTGGAAAGTGGTTTTGGAGACATATGGAGGTGGTGGGACCCACACTAGCTTGATTTTTCAATGACACATGGCAGCTCTCTCTTGCCAATTCGAATTCATGGGAAGGTGAACACTCTTGGGTGAGTTGGTAAGTCATAACACATGGCATTGAGCATCTTAGGTCGAAATGGGATGGAATAGTAACCTCCATGGGAGAGGAAGAGTCAAATTGGAGACTAGTAGACACTTGGGCTAGATTCCCTAGTTTTATGACAACAATAACGAAGCATCTATGACATTTATGACAAAATTCACACCTGACTTCTTACACCTAACCATTATGACATGCCAGCCCCAAAAATAGGCTCAAGGAAGGCGCTCATGGAGTTGGGGGAATCTAAAGAGACTCAAATTCGAATTTGGGAGAAGATGGAAGGATGGAACTAGGAAACAAGTGGCAAATGAGGAATATTTTCTAAATGGAAAATTATTGAATCTATTGAGAGGATTTCGACCCCTTGAAGGCTAATGTTGGTTATAAAATGTAGAAATCAAGTATGAGAATGGCTTTTGATGATTTGAGAAAAATTGCATTTGTGAAGAGAGAACTAGTGGATGACTAGTTTCTTGCCTTAGCCAATTTCGAGGGTGAAAGATTCCCATCCAAGTTGGTGTTTGGAGAGGCCACTCAGGTCTTTCATGGTGCTTTAATGGAGTTTTATTTGCAGGTAGCAGCTACAGGAAGTTTCATGGTTTGGTTTAGTGCAGCACTTTCTCTCCACCATTTCCAATTTTGAAGGCATATTCGGGCTCCTTGAGGGATTGCGCTTTGGGTGAGATCTTGCACTCATTGGGAGAGCTCCATATGATATTTTTCTGATTGTAATAGCTTCATATCCTCTGTTCTTCATATTCAGAAACTATCAGGTCGAAATACCCATTGAATGTACGCAAAATTATTGATTAATGAGCAAACAATGTCCATTTCCCCAATGCTTTGATGTATGACACTATAAGGTTGATTATTTCAAATGGATGGATGATTATCTGATATATTTGTGATTCATATATTGCCATGGATATATTATACAAGTTTCATGTACTTTACTTGAGCATTTGAAGCATTTTTACTCAGTTTGTTTATATTGAGAGGTGAAATAGTGCCATTTCCCCAAGGGTCGAATTGGGGGTTTTTGCTCTTGAATGTGAGAGAGTTAGAACAATAGTAAAAATAAATTAATGGTGCATATGAGACCTTAATCACATACTTAACACATTACATACCTCTGTTCATAAATTCGTGGGAGTTTGGAGGCATTTGGAAGGCCATTTGCAGTGTTACCTCGGGGGGATTTGATGCACAAATTACTAGTCAAAATTACATATATTGATCAGAATACAAATCAAGTTTGCAGCAGTATTTGGAAGGCCATAAAACATCCCTGAACCTAATATTCAAGTCTAGATACCATTCATACACTCCTACAGAAGATTTGCGAGCATTTGGGTTGATTTGGAGGTCAAAACAGTAAAACTAGTCAAAGGTCGAAATTGGGGAAAAAGTGGAAAAATTGGCATTTTAATAAAATTTTGAACAAGGGTCATTACAAGTGGTATCAGAGCATGTTCTTGGCACCTGATGGTCTTAACAATAAGTCAAAAGAATAATCCACCACCCTTTGAACTAGTACTTGAAGAGGTTTTTGTTGAAGAAGAGGTAGTAGAAGAAGATGAGTCTTTTGCTGAAACCATGGGTAGAGAGGAGGATGACAAATTAAAACATAAGGAGGAACTAATTGCAACCTTAGATCCATGTTTCTCTAAACTTTCATCAAACATGGATAGGATAGGTGACAAATTGTTGCAAGGATTCGAATTGTTGATTAGCCAGCTTCAAAGCAAAGGGATAATAGGAGATAATAGTGGTTCACACTCAGGGGAAAAGATGAAAGGGAATGAGTATATTTTCTCAAGTACGGGACCTCATAATAGACCTGATGAATTTCAAAGCACACAAAGGCATACTGCACCTAAATTTCTCACACCCAAAGAAGAGCCCAATCTTGAATTGGATTACAAGAAACTAGTAAATGATTGGAATGATTTGAATGAAGAATGTAAAAGAGGTGTACCACTTAGTGACTACATTGATGCTATGCAAAAGATTAAAAGGAAGGGAGATAATAGGAGTCCATTCCAAAACAAAGAATTAAATAGTGATATTGGAAAAATTTCACTTCCTACTTTTGATGGTTCTTCTCAAAATTTTGCTAACACTTGGGTGCAAAAATTGGATGTATATTTTCAGCTAAATCCTATGTTGGAAGAGGATGCATTAAAAATGGCCATTTTGCATTTGGAAGGAGATGCCAATGAATGGTGGTTTCATGGGCTGAAAACCTTGGGTCATAATCAGGTTAAAACATATGGAGAATTTGTTGACAGGGTACTAGAAACATTTGAACAAAAAGATCCAAAATTGCCTTTCAAAGAACTAGCTCCATTGAAGCAAACTGGGTCCCCTACTGAATATATGTTGGACTTTCAAAAATTATCAGTCAAGGTGGCTGATGTATCTATGGGAAGATTAGTATTGCTGTTCACTGAAGGTTTGGCTGAACCCTTAAGAGGTTTGGTCAAATCCCACAAGCCAACTACATTAAAAGATGCAATGAACTTGACTAGGGATCTCCAAAATGTGCTTCCTAGAACGAGATTTCCTCCTAAGCCTAGCTATAAATTTGAAAAGAAACCTTGGAAAAGGGATGGATATGATAAGAAACCTTGGCAAAGAGAGTCATTTGAGAGGAATAAAAAAGAGGGACTAAACAGGGATGAACTTAGAAAAAAGAAACTGTGCTTCACATGCTTCCAACCATGAACACCGGGGCACAAATGTACCAAAGGAAAGGCTCAATACATAGAAGTATTTTCTGATAATGAGGGGTATGATGGGGGCATGGATGAATATGGACATATTTCAGATCAAGAAGAGGCATATGAGACAGCAGTAGAAGAGGAAAGACAAGAAGAAAATCATCCTTCACCGGACAAAGCAAGAATGGCAGTGCTTTCAGCAGTACCTCGCTATGATACTATCCGATGCAAAGGTGTGGTACAAGGACAAAGAACTTCAGTTTTGGTAGATGGAGGAGCCACTCATAACTTCATTGATGCAAAGATGGTAGAGAAAAGAAAGATACCTATTGAACCATTTGATGGCTTCACAGTTTTCATTCCCGGTCACAACACAATGCAATGCAAAACATGGGTTCCAAAGCTGCAAGTCACCGTAGGTAACTATACTTTTGTTGATAGTTTTTATGTGGTTGATGTTGCTGATACTAATGTGGTTTTGGGAGTGCAATGGTTGTATTCAATAGGAGAGCATACAGTAAATTATCAAATTCCCGAAATGAAATTCCAAGATTCAAAAGGAGTACAAAGAGTTGTGAGAGGGCAACACACTTATCCAAATCAAGTAGTGACTTGCAATAGTATGAGATCTATATTGAGGCATGGGGATATAGAATGGGCTGCTGAATGTCATATTACATCTCCCAAGCCAACTATAAATATTTTCAAACACCCAAAGGAGATAGAGAGACTTTTGCAAAAATATGAAAATGTTTTTAGAGACCTTCCACATGGTAGGCCACCGGATAGGGGGGTTGAGCACAGTATTATTTCAGAGATGAGATTGAAAAAGCTATCCTAAAAAGTTCAGAGATGAGATTGAAAAAGCTATCCAAGAACTCCTAGATTTGGGACTCATTAGACCAAGCTCTAGCCCTTATGCTTCTTCAATAGTGCTAGTGAAGTGAAAAAAGATGGAACATTGAGAATGTGCATAGATTTTAGAGCCTTGAACAAAAAGACTATCAAGAATAGGTATCATATTCCTAGGATTGATGAGCTCATGGATGAGCTGCATGGGGCCAAATACTTCTCAAAAATTGACCTTAGATCAGGGTATCACCAAATTCGAATGAAAGATGAAGATGTGCAAAAGACTGCTTTTCGATGTCATTTTGGCCACTTTGAATTTCTTGTCATGCCTTTTGGGTTAACTAATGCTCTAGCCACCTTTCAAGCATGTATGAATAGGATATTTTGCAAGCAACTAAGAAGGTTTGTTTTGTTTTTCTTTGATGATATTCTCATTTACAGTAAAACATGGGAAGAGCATTTGCAGCAGTCAGAGATTGTGTTGAAAATCTTGCAAGAAGAGTCCTTATTTGCTAAATTATCAAAATGTGAATTTGGGATGAAAGAACTACTGTATCTTGGGCACATTATTGGGCATGAAGGAGTGAAGGTACACATGAAAAAAATCAAGGCTATCTTGGAATGACCATCACCAAAAAATATTACCGAATTGAGAGGCTTTATTGGCATATGCACCTACTACAGAAAATTTGTGAAAGGGTTCTCCAAGTTGACTTCTCCACTCACTGATTTGACTAAGAAGGATGCTTTCAAGTGGGATGAAGAGGCTGAAAAGGCCTTCCAAAAAATGAAAGAGGTAATGAGTAGTTGTCCCATACTTGCACTTCTTGATTTTACTAAACCTTTTGTTGTGGAATGTGATGCTTCAGGTGGAGGAATAGGGGCTGTCCTAAAGCAAGGCAAACACCCCATAGCCTTTGAGAGCAGAAAGTGGCAGCCTCATGAAAAAATTTACTCCATCTATGATAAAGAAATGCTGGCCATTATGCATGCATTGGCCAAATTCAGACAATACTTGGTGGGCAGCACGTTTGTGGTGAAAACTGACCACAATAGTCTAAGACACTTTCTCACCCAAAAAGATCTAAATGAAAGGCAACAAAAGTGTGTAAGAAAGATTCAAGCTTATGATTTTAATATTGAATATGTCAAAGGAAAGAATAATATAGTAGCAGATGCTTTGTCAAGAAGGCCTTCTTTTTCTCTCATGGATATTGCCAAGGATTGGAAAAACATGCTACTAGTTGAATATGCCAAAGAAAAATTTGCTTGTGATGTGTTGGATGGAATCAAAGGGGATGATAATTATAGGATTTTGAATGGGCTGATATATTATAAGGGAAGAATTTATTTAGTTCATAACTCCAAGCTCAAGTACCGAATTTTGCAAGAAGCACATGATTCCCCACTAGCGGGCCATCCGGGGATCTTCAAAACCTATAGACAGTTGAGGCAAAGATTTTTTTGGAAGGGGCTGAAGGAAGATGTTCAAAAGTATGTGAATGAATGTAAAGCATGTCAACAAAACAAATCAGAACTTACATGTCCAGCCGGCCTATTACAACCATTGCCCATTCCGAAGCAAAAATGGGACAATATTTCCATGGATTTCATCACCAGATTGCCTAAATCCTTGGGTAAGGATTCCATCTATGTGGTAGTTGATAGGTTGAAAAAATTTGCTCATTTCTTTGCTGTTACATCATCTTTTAGTGCTGCACAAGTGGCTGATATTTTTTTCAAAGAAATCTTCAGATTGCATGGACTCCCCAAGAGCATTGTCAGTGATAGAGATAGTAGATTCATGGGTGCTTTTTGGAAAGAAATTTTTAGATTGGTAGGCACTCAATTGACTCCAAGTACCAGCTATCATCCACAAACTAATAGACAAACAGAGAGGGTAAACTAATGGTTGGAAGGATACTTAAGAAACTATGTGGGAGGGCAGCAAAAAGCATGGGAAAAATGGCTACACTTGGGTGAGTTTTGCTACAACACCACTTATCATATGTCAATAGGAATGTCTCCTTTCAAAGCATTATATGGTTATGATGCACTTACATTTGCTGACATTATATTTGGTGATAGTAGAGCCCCAAAGGCTAAAGATTGGGTGGAAGAGAGCCAAAAAATTTTAAAGCTCTTGAAAGACAATTTGCAGGTTGCTCAAAATCAGCAAAAACAATATGCTGATAGACATAGAGAAGAAAGAACCTTTCAAGTCAATGATTTAGTATATTTAAGGTTGCAGCCATATAAACAAACATCTCTCAAAAAGAATGGAGCAGAAAAATTAAAACCAAGGTACTATAGGCCATACAAGGTAGTGCGGAAGGTTGGAGAAGTGGCATATGAACTAGAACTTCCGGAAGGGAGTAAAATCCACAATGTATTTCATGTTTCTTGTGTTAATAAAGCTCTTGGTCAGCAAATCATCACTTCAGAAATAATTCCTCCTTTGGATGATGAAGGTCAGCTCACACTTGTTCCGGAAAAGATTTTGAAGACACGGGAAAGAAGGTTGAGGAGTAGAATCATCAAAGAATATTTAGTGCAATTGAAGGACTTACCAAATGAAGATGCCACATGGGAAGAGGATAAGATTTTGCAGCATCCAAATTTGAAATTGCTTGAGGACAATCAATCTTGGGTGGGGAGGACTGTAATGTCCCCATTCAAATAAGTGCATAGTAAGACAATCCCATCAATCCTATTAGTTTCCTAGGTTGGATGGGCACATGTGGGATGGTAATAAGGAAGCTAATAAATGATATTTGGACATTAGAATGGTTCAAGCATTTAATAAATATGGTGAATAAATAAATTCAAGAGAAATTCTAGGTGGCAAGTGGTTTTGGAGACATATGGAGGTGGTGGGACCCACACTAGCTTGATTTTTCAATGACACATGCCAGCTCTCTCTTGCAAATTCGAATTCATGGGAAGGTGAACACTCTTGGGTGAGTTGGTAAGTCATAAAACATGGCATTGAGCATCTTAGGTCGAAATGGGATGGAATAGTAACCTCCATAGGAGAGGAAGAGTCAAATTGGAGACTAGTGGACACTTGGGCTAGATTCCCTAGTTTTATGACAACAATAATGAAGCATCTATGACATTTATGACAAAATTCAAACATGACTTCTTACACCTGACCATTATTACATGTAAGCCCCAAAAATAGGCTCAAGGAAGGCGCTCATGGAGTTGGGGGAATCTAAAGAGACTCAAATTCGAATTTGGGAGAAGATGGAAGGTTGGAACTAGGAGACAAGTGGCAAATGAGGAATATTTTCTAAATGGAAAATGATTGAATCTATTGAGAGGATTTCGACCCCTTGAAGGCTAATGTTGGTTATATAATGTAGAAATCAAGTACGAGAATGGCTTTTGATGATTTGAGAAAAATTGCATTTGTGAAGAGAGAACTAGTGGATGACTAGTTTCTTTCCTTAGCCAATTTCGAGGGTGAAAGATTCCCATCCAAGTTGGTGTTTGGAGAGGCCACTAAGGTCTTTCATGGTGCTTTAATGGAGTTTTATTTGCAGGTAGCAGCTACAGGAAGTTTCATGGTTTGGTTTAGTGCAGCACTTTCTCTCCACCATTTCCAATTTTGAAGGCATATTCGGGCTCCTTGAGGGATTGAGCTTTGGGTGAGATCTTGCACTCATTGGGAGAGCTTCATATGATATTTTTCTGATTGTAATAGATTCATATCCTTTTTTATGCATATTCAGAAACTCTCAGGTCGAAATACCCATCGAATGTATTCAAAATTATTGATTAATGAGCAAACAATGTCCATTTCCCTAATGCTTTGATGTATGACACTATAAGGTTGATTATTTCGAATGGACGGATGATTCTCTGATATATTTGTGATTCATATACTTCCATGGATATATTCTACAAGTTTCATGTACTGTACTTGAGAATTTGAAGCATTTTTACTCAGTTTGTTTATATTGAGAGGTGAAATAGTGCCATTTCCCCAAGGGTCGAATTGGGGGTTTTTGTTGTTGAATGTGAGAGAGTTAGAATAGTAGTAAAAATAAATTAATGGTGCATATGAGACCTTAATCACATACTTAACACATTACATTCCTCTGTTCATAAATTCGTGGGAGTTTGGAGGCATTTGGAAGGCCATTTGCAGTGTTACCCCGGGGGGATTTGATGCACAAATTACTAGTCAAAATTACATATATTGATCAGAATACAAATCAAGTTTGCAGCAGTATTTGGAAGGCCATAAAACATCCCTGAACCTAATATTCAAGTCTAAATACCATTCATACACTCCTACAGAATATTTGGGAGCATTTGGGTTGATTTGGAGGTCAAAACAGTAAAACTAGTCAAAGGTCGAAATTGGGGAAAAAGTGGAAAGATTGGCATTTTAATAAAATTTTGAAAAAGGGTCATTACAAGATTGTATAGGAATCTATGGGAGATATTAGAGGCCATTATCCATATGTTCGAGCCTAGTTTTGTTGAAGATCACACTAGAGTGGCATTTAATTCAATGAAGGACAAGATTTACTGAAATTGGGAGAAGGCACAAAGGAAGGAAACTTCTAGAGATAAGTAGAGGATATTCTAGACAGTGGAAGAAAGGAGAAGAAGCCTCCAAATAGAAGAATAATCCTGCAGAACAGGAAAATAAGTATTTGGATAGAGACAGAGATAGAGAAGAAGGTTAAGAGAAGAAGATTCTAAATAGAGGAGGAGGAAGTAAGGAAGACTGCATGAAGGCAATGAAGGCCAAGAGAAGAGAATAGAACATAGAGGAAGAATGAAAATAGAGAAATAGACTTCATAGTGAGAAGCATGATTTTAAGACCTAGATGAGACTTATACAAATAGGCTGAGAGGTGTGAATATCAATAGAAGAGTTTGAGAACCCCCTTGTAATTTGAGTTAACGAGAAAAACCGTTTGAAACATACTGCCATAATTTGCAAATTATGTATGAATAATGAAAAGGGAATGTTGAGCTTGTGTTTTATGTTTGTTATTCTTTGTTAAGAGTCAATGGGTATATCTCCTATTTGTTTAAAATTAATGACAAGTAGAGTCCTCTCCCTTGTGCCACAAGGCAATTGTTAGTGAGTGATACTTGTGTGGGGTTCACTCCTCACCCAGTTTGCATCAAACCTTGATGCCAAAGACCTCATTGAAAGGGTTTGTGTTATGGTTTCTCATGGTGATTGATCTCAAGAATCAAATTTCAAGGCATAAGGCCCAATTTTTTACCTCCCCTAATCATCAAGTTAGAGCTTTAGAAGAAATTCATGCCATTCTCATTCACCTTATTTACCCCCTTGACCATGTTTATACTCAAAAGACCATTTATAGTTCACAAAACTTACTCATGACACCCATAGAGATATCATACAAGGGTCTTGTTTAGTTGTTCAAGGATGCATGCAACAATATAGCCATAGAAGCTTTGTGGATAGTAGACATTTTTCATTGAAATTAATCTCAAAAAGTGTCATTTATGGAACAAGGCATATTATTCTCCTCCTATGACCTTGGAAAGACCTATACACATTTTGAGTGCACAACTAACCTAATGATGATGCCCAAATCACCCATGGAGGCTATTGATAACCAATAGAGGCCATATTTGGAGGTTCAAGAAATCATCAATGGTGATTCAACCTGGTAAGCAAGGTTTAAACAAACTCGGGTTCTTATTTCCCTCGACTAACTATGGTCGCATACTCAAAACCCATCCATGATGTTGAAGACCTAATAATAGAACTCATATTCAACTCAAATGTCAAGGACTCCGTAAAGAGGGCTTGTGTCATGGTTTCTAAGTGTTGTTCATGTTTTTTGAGCTTGAAGAGGTTCAATAGGGATTAAGGCCACTATGTTACCCATAAACAATGGTTTATGCCTTCCAAACGTTTCTAATGCACCAAATATAGACATGGTGCATGAATTTGACTCAAAGGCCAAATACCCCCTACAATGTGCCTCCACGTTGGTTTGAATACTTGTTCAAAGATCTCGATCTCAAGAAGATTCAATAATATACTAATACACTTGTTTTCAATCTTAGATGATGGTCAATGCCCCATAAGCCAATCATGCTCCTATGTGATCGTCTATGGACATGTTTAGGCATCCATGCCCTTTTTTAACCCCTTGACCTTGTTTAGTCATGTAACATCCCCTTCACCCAATCCGTTTAGCAAAGGGACATTAACTAAATCAGGGCCTCTAGATCTCGCCCCTTATCCAAAAATGCGAATTTATAAAAGCTCAAATGCATGTGCATATATGGAAATAAAAACACTCCGCGGAAATAAACTTAATCCACACACACATCTTACAATTACAGGCATAACTATAACAGACATTAAAATAAATTCATTGTACATTAGATACATAAGAATACTTATCTTTAAACAAAGAAGATCCAAGAAACTAGTTATGTAAGACCGATTTTCCACCTAGCCATAGGAACTCTATCTAGTATATAATATTTTTGCTGAGAGTCCAACCCCAAGTTGGGCTATGAGTCTACGAGGGAGAAGGAAACACCTATAGGATTCTCTCTCTCAGCCCACAACCCACTATGCTCTCTATGCTTAGCCAAAATATCCACCAAAGCTCTACATGGGTCTCACTAAGCCATCACAACCATGGCACTCCTTTCAACTGCCCCACAACACAACGAAGAAATTTCCCTTCACTGATCCACAGTTCCCTTAGGAAATCCAACCCTTATAGTTCTTACCAATGTGTGCAATAAGATTCCAACCTATTGTATATTATTGGAGAAGCTCCTACAATATTAATCCATGGCTTCTCAAGCATCCAAAAGTAGCAAAAATCAATGGGTAAAGATTCCTAGCTTTCCCGAACTCCATGCTCACCTACAACCATCTAATTTCCCTTCCAAGAGAAACTCTGTCTCCAAATTCAAAATTTTGGGTTAAACACAGTCTAGTAATAGACATGAACAACCATAGGAAAACTCTATGTAGTGTAGAAACATGCATGAGAGAGTGATCAAAAGAGTGTTGACTCCAAGGATATGAGGTAAGGGTGAAAAGACAACTAACATAGCTTCTGACCATATAGCTTCTAACAAGGATATGAGGTAAGGGTGAAAAGACAACTTTTGGAAGAGGAGGAAAATGAGCTTATTTTTCATCCTATAAATAAGGAAGAGATTTGAGGTGCTCTTGCATCCTTTCAAAATGAAAAAATCCCTAAGCCAAATGGTTGGTTGATGAAGTTTTATGTTGTTTTCTTTGACTTAGTTGGTGATAACCTACTAAAAGTGGGGAGGAAGTGTGGCAAATTGTGAGGTTTTCAACAAAACTAAACACAGCTTTCTTGGTGTTGATCCTCAAAGTGGATTTCCCTTCCACCTTTCATGAATTCAATCCTATCTTGTTTTGTAATGGCGTTGATAAATTCAGTTCAAAGGTTATTGTAATGCGACTAAAACCTATTCTTTCAAAAGTTATCTCCTTAAAGCAATTTGAATTTTTATAGGGGTGTCTAATCTATGAAGCTATTGGCTCGGTGTATGAGGGAATTCATTCTATGACGTGTCATCGATTGTCAATCATTAGAGTTAATTTATATTATTAAAATCAAATGAAAGAGTCTCTTGGCTCTATATTTGGTTGCTTCATTTTGGACATGGTCAAATGGATCATGTGTTGTGTTAGTTCATCTTCTTTTGTCATTTTGATAAATGGTTCGAGATCCAATTTTTTCAAGGCTTCCAGGGATTTGTGACAGGTTTCCACTTTTCCTTGTATATGTTATTATTGGTTGTCGAAGGTTTGAGTCATGCCATTCATCTAGAAGGGTAGAGAATAAATATTCAAGGAATATATTTTTGTGGTCAAGTGAAACTTACTCACCTCTTATTTGTTGACAATATCTTGTTGTTCTTCTTTATATTTGATGAGGAAGGAAGAAAATATAGGTGAATTATTGAAATTTGATTTATTTTACTGAGTGACAGGGATGGAAATTAATGTCGATAAGTCTGGAGTATTTTCTCCAAGTAATTTTATCCCAAGAAGAAATTGTAGGGAGTGTTTCCTTCCATTCCCTGTGTACAAGCTTCAGGAGGGTCTAAAGTAACTGGGATATCATCTCAAGCCCAATAATTATGGTAAAGTTGATTGGATTTGTTTGGTTTCCATGATAGAAAGGAGAGTATGCAACTACTGTAATTGTTGGATATCTAGGGGGTGTCGTTTGGTTCTTACCAAGACTCTCCTTATAGCAATACCTATTTACTAGCACCTTGTGGCACATATTCTAAAGGGAATATCGGACAAGATGAGATAGTTTTACTTCAATTATCTTTGGAAAGGAAGTCAAGAATACCAAGGTTCTCATCTTTCTAAGTAGAGAATTGTCGCCTTTCCTAAAGATCGTGGTGGATGGGGGTTAGAGAATATTTTTTCATTCAATCAGGTTTTGGTAGCCAAACATTTTTGGTGTTTTTAAACTATGGATAGTCTTTGGCAAAGAATCCTAGTTGCAAAATATACTTCCTAGGACTTAATCATTGATTATATTCGAAGGGGTGGAAAGAATATACATCTAGTCTACAATCAATGGAAAGCCACTAATTTAGTATTCCCTGTGGTGGGACACTATTTAACTTAGAACGTAGGCTCCAATTCTTTGGTCAAGGTGGGAAGTCATGTTATAATGGGTTTCCCAACAAGGATGCATTTGTTGGAGGCTCTTATCCCAATCCTTTTAGAGAGAGGTTTGGTTCTTTGAAACTAGTGGAAAACCCCTCAACAATGGATTTGTGGACCTAGGGGTGGTTAACTCCTTATGACATTTGTTCGATATGGAACTAGGATCAAATGTGGGATCGATATGTATCATATCTCTCTAAAGAACACATCTAGCTCAATGATTAAGTAGATGAATTGGTTTGGAATTTCATATGAACGAAGGGTAACTATTTGAATCATTTAGGGTATCTATCAACTCTTTTAAGGGAAGCAAGGGAGTCTCCCTAATGGTGGAGGAAACTTTGGAAGATCCTGGACCCTCACGAATCATGCAAAAGAAATACACTCACGAATCAAGCATCTAGGATGAGGAAACTAGTGGACAAATCTTTATTAGTTGTCCTATCTCCAAGCAGGTTTGGAAGGAATTAGAAGGGAATTTCAACCTACAAAGGCTATGGTAGAATCTCTTTACAATTGACTATTTTTTAGATTTCTTTACTCGTTGGATCCTAAATGTGTTCTCCTTTTAATATTTCCTCGTAAGAGGTCACCATGTTCCATTTCTATAGTCTTTCGATGTCCATAATTTGTGTTTGTTAGTTCGGTGATTTTCAAGTTAACAAAGATGGGGCATGGAGTTTCTCTAATGGAGCTAGTAAAGGGGAGGACCGACATTTTGACATTGGTTTTATGCTTTTTTTTATCCGACTCTCATTTCTTTCAAGGTAAATCCTTTGTGCGGGTTGTCTCCAATAATAATGTGTAGTTATGAGCACTCTTTCAATTGGTTAAATTGGATTTGGGCTTGGGTCTTAGAAAAATTCAACTTTATGCGAACTTTGCTCTCACCATTAACTGGATGAGGGGTGAAATTCAAATAGTGGATATCAGCTTACACCATTTTTCCTTTCACTTTAAATATATTTTTCAATGCTTTTCGTAGATAAGATTTGAGCATGTGTATCAAGAGCATAATATATAGGTGGATGCCATCTCCAAACAAGCTCTACATCTAAATGAGGAGGTCGTGCTTGTGGAGGAATTTCAAGACAATGTTCTATGTGCACAAAATCTCACTAGTCTATAAATTTTGTTTCTTTGTTTGTCATAACTCATTCTTTGTTAAAACTGTGCAATAAAGTGGTGGAATTAAAAAGGAATTTTGTTCCTCCCAAATTTTTCTATATTTATCATTTTGATTTTATCTTTCTGGTTTTTTTTTAGTGATTTATCTCTTTTTTACAGTTCGGTGATTTATCTCCTTTTTTACCGTTTGGTTATTTATTTATTTTTTGAAAATAATAATAATAACGATCCATTTTAAATCGAGATCTATTAAGCAACAAGAGGGATCCAATTTCTTGAGGTGTAAATTTGTTATTGATGTGTAAAAAAATAGGATAAAAAAATTTATATCTCAAGAAATTGGATCTCTCTTAGTGCTTAATAGATCAAGGTTTAAGATTGATGTACATGAAGTTTTTTTTTCTTACTTTTTTGGGAGAATGTAATTTGACAACATCTCCCCCATACTCGGCACCTAGCTACTTTTGGTATAATAATAATAAAAATAATAATGATAGTGATGATAATGGTAGTTTATATATGTTAAGATTTATTTTTTTTGCTTGTTTAAAATTTGTTAAAAAAATAAAAAAAAGTTGTTCCAACTGCATATATTAATTGTTGAAATTGCAAAATAAAGTGTAATATGAATATTTGAGATCATTTAATTTATTTAAATTGTAATTTGGATAATGAAATATTGCAATTTAATCAAAAATTATATAACTAAAAAAATTCAAATCATATCATGTTTAGATTACTCAAAATATATATATATATTACTCTAAAAAAAACTTATAAATTATTCTAAAAGAAACCTCTTTGTTATATTTCTTGTACCTCTCATATCCCCACTAAAACAACATTTATATATAATCCTATATCCCCACTAAAACAACATTTATATATAATCTTTAATAAAAATAAAAAGTATTTATGAAAATAACTACACCTAACCTAAAGGAATGAGCATAGAAAAGGTAGTTTATTGAGACTAAGGTCGGTATCTTCTTATAAATAATCCATAAAGATTTTTAAAAGCTTTACATTGCAATCTCCTATTTTAAAGGAAACAATCCAACACAAATAGAAGTACACATAATTGGCTTAGGCTTTTATGAAGCTAGTTTGGCTTCAAGCAAATGGCTATGAAATTGCATTGCATCATCGTGTGCATCTCTCTCATATTCCATATAATGAAAACATAACCTATCAAAAAATAAAAAGATTTGATAAACTGAAAGAAGGACAAAGAAAAAATACACCACCTATTTCTCATTTTGACGTAACGATTCGATGCATTAGAGGACAACACATACAACATTTGCATTGTTATACTACATGGACTTAGCACTTCATAATATCTCTAGGGAATGGACTCGGGTAATACTTACTATTTGATAGTGTTGTAGGAGATGCGGCAGATCCCCTAGAGCATATTTGTCATTTTAAACAGATATAATTTGTTGCAAAAGGTATAATGGATAACATTTATAGAACTATAGATCAATTTTAATAAAGATATGATGATAACATGGAACCAACATTCGATGGTTTAGGTGATTTCCTATTATTTTAATAAAGTTTTTTATGATTATCATTTTATTTTTCACACTTTCAATCGATTTTCACAGTCACTTCTGTCAAGGCCAAGATTCCAAAGATTATATATATATATATTTTAATTTTTTTTGTCATTTCCATAAAAAATTAATTTATCAAATAAAACCCTACAACCACTGCAGGCGAGTAAAGAGATGGGTGTAGTTGTACCCCAGCAGGGGATGGACAGAAGTGAAATCAAAGAAGCGAGAGAAGAAAGGGAAATTAGAGGATTATTATAAAATCCCTAATTCCTAGAAACTTTTGTAACAATAATGTTCTTTATTTTTTCTGCAGACCTTTGGTCTTGACTCAGTTGTGCTTATGCACTTACAGAATGTAATTTTGTATCGCTTCGGCTTGAAATAAAATTACGCTTTTTTTTCTTTGAAAAAAAAATCTTAGAATTTGAGGTGAATTACCATTTATGTTTTTCCTAAATGGAAGGAGGATGAAGCAGTCGTTCAAAATTCAAAATAAATAATTATAAAATTATAAAAAATAATTAGTAGCTAATGCATGAATAACTTGTAGTTTATGTATAGATAACACATAGTAATATACAACTCATTTAACTAAAGAAAGTAACAAGTAGATGAGACATAGACAAGAGGTGATTACAATTAACTTATTTATGGCGATTAACTTGCACAATTCACTCTGCTTTTGCATTCCCATCTTTTATTTAAGTATTGTTAGTTGTTAAATTTGAAAGTTAGTCGAAGCTAACAAATCCACCTGTAGCGGATGGCCAAACAAGATTTGTTTGTGATGACTTCTCTGTTTTAACCCGAAGCATCTGACAATAAAGGAATTTTTTGTTTGTTATGATGGGGTACGAATCATTTATGGCTTTAAAAAAAAAAGGAAGTTGGAAAGTTATCATTGTGAAGTGACAATTTTAAAATTGATAATTGAAAAGCCGAGATTAATGGAAAATTTAATGATTAGTTTTGGTTTTCAAACTTTTTTCATATGCTTACGTGCTCTGTGTATTTTACACAGGCAGAAATCTATACGGCAATCTGAGAATGGTTACCGTCGTATCTTTACAAATTTAGTGTGACGCAATGATTTGTCATGGTTACGTAAATTTTAATTTCTGATATTTTTTTTTGGTTTTTTAGTTAAAATGTTATTAAAATTTGTAATTTTAAGTTGTTAGAATTGTATATTTTAAATACTTTAAATTAATAGAAAAAAACTAACTCAATTACAATTTGAATAATAAAATTAAGATGAAATTCAAAATAGGCTCTGAATAATGACATTACCTTACAGGCTCTGAATAATGACAGTGACAACATAGCTTGCGAGTTTAAATATTATTTTTGGACGAGCATAATTTACAGTCATCATGTTCATAGCAGCTGTTATTTTCTTCTATATAATAAACAAATATGCAGCAACTGACAATAAAAGTTACAAAAAATCACCATATAAACCAAATATTGGGCAAGACACAATAGAAGTTTGGGAAATATTGATCAAATTATGCATATAGAGACCTGCACCTGTGCAACAAACAGATTCTGCAGGGAAAGCCAAACTAAAATATTGTCAAATATATGATCGAGTTGCAGGGATCTCAGAAAGCTAAAATTCGTCGGTCACCTCTACCAGTATGCCGTAGAAACTGTCAGAAACAACCTTTATGTTGGATGCTTGTTAACCATCCATAACAGCTTTTGCATACATGAACCGAAAGCGTTTGTTTACCAGAGAACAAGATCGCCTCAGGGTCTAGATCCCATTGGGCGAGAGGCCTATAAATTTTAATCCATTTTTACCTTGAAAAATTTCTCACTAATTTTGTCGTAATATCTCTGCTATGACGAAATTGCTAAATCTTCACCGAAGATATAAGCAATCCGATCGACGACCCACGATTCGCACACCTCTGTGTCGAGTATTTTACGAGGCATAAGAGAAGATCTACAGAGAGGGCACGTTGCCTGACGATGATCAAGCCATTTATCCAGACAATTCCTGTGAAATATATGACAACAATTACACAATTCTCTAATTTGGTCCTCTTCCTCGAAGTTGCTCAAGCAGACGGCGCACATATGATTATCTCCCATCGACTCAGAGAATCTCTCTAAAAACTCCCCGAATGAAACGACAGGCAAATTGTCTCTAACCGCATCAGCAGAGATCGAAGGAACGGAAGAGGAGTTGATGTCAGGGAAATCTTGCCAGGAAGAGCTGTGGGGCTCTCCAAAATCAGGTAGCCCAAGAAAATGAAGAGCCCGACACATGGCAGTCTTTATATAAGATAACATGAATGCTACTCGCAATACCTAGACCGTAGTAGCCTGCAGGGAATCTCATGACCGAAGAAACTTGAAGAAAATCCGCCACTTCAAATGCTCAGAGAAAGCCCAATAGAAACATCATAGGGTTTCTCTAATGCATATATAATCTATACAGACAGCAATTCCGAGTGTAATATAAGGCTTGAATGTAAACAAACTTCCGAGATGAGTTGAGGAATTTAATAAAATCTAGCTCGTATATGATAGGTATGAACAGAGAATGCGGAAGAGAAAGCATGAAGAGATCGAGCCCACTATAGCCGAAAGCCATCGAGTCCTCAACCGCAGCAGATGTTAGGTACAGCTTATAAAGCAAGGCAAACACGGAACGACAGCAATACTACGCTATCAGAGAGAGGAAAAACAGGGAGGATCAGGAATTCTCTGTAGTTGTGGGAACCACATTTTTACATGGACAGAAAATACCTCCAATAAAACTAATGCGACCGTCCTTTGATTGTCAGAGGAAGGAGGATTATTTTCTCTTTTTTGGGTGCCACCTAGCAATCTAAAATACACTCGAAAGCTAGGTACGACTTAACAATCTTAAAAACAAAAAAAGGTGTCATATAATCCATGGTTCCCACCGCATATTTAGTCCCATCATATCAGAATTTGATTTATCTTGTTAACCGTTGTTTATTTATTAACGATTCCTTTACAATTGAACTTTCCCAAGATTGGAAATTTGTGGCCCAAAAAGAAGAAGTTGCGCGAGCGAAAAGAAGATTAATCATTTTTCTTTATTAATGTTCAAGTGGTTGTGTAATATTTTTCAAAGATGGTTAGTTTCGCAAATTACGCGTGAACGACGGTTGAGCCTTGAGCATATTACTCACTTCAACTTGTGCAAGCACGGAGCGTTAGTCGGCAAACTAAGACTTGATACTCTTCCATTTCATGTATTGCCATCATTTCCATCCACTCCACTCGTTGGGAGGGGAAAGGGCTATACAATACACAACGTGTAAGGCTATAGAGAGTGTAACGCCCTAGCCATGAGAGTCTTCGAGTGCTTTCGTTTGATAATAACCTTGGTGGTCATTTGTTGGCATGAATAGACATGACATGAGGTTGATGGCTAGATGAGTCAGTTTTGGGTGTTTTGGCCCATCTGCAAAGCACACCACAAACACAACAGATGCACTCACACAAAGGCAAAGTGCACCGCAAACAGTGGCAACTTGCACTAGTTGGACAGACCAAGAGACGCTTGGAGGGAACTTGTCAAGGTAATGAAGGTTGTTGTGGGAAAACTCATACGAAGGCATGCACGACATGAAGGATGAATGGGAAAGAAGAAAATATCAATTTATAGGTGACTTGGGAAAACTTGGTTCAATGCACATCAAGTAGATGCACTTGGAGGCACCTTGCTCGAAGCACTCCTTAGGCACACTTGGGGACAACTTGTCGGATGCAACAGATGCAAATGCAATGGGCACACCCGTTGGGAAACCTTGCATCGAACACAATATGATGCATGCACTTGTTGGTTAGGCTCTGGATGAATGCGATGCAATGGGTGCACTGGTTGAAGGAACTTGCGATGATTGCATTTATTATATAGGATTGTGACAGACATGGATGCGATGGGTGCACTTGTAGGAACTTGCGTGTCGGGCAAACTTGTGATCGTGATTTTGTGGCATAGTGGGCATGATACCACTTGAGATGGACATATAGGTAGACAAGTCATGTGGGCACACTTGAATTGCATGTAGACACTTAGGTCCAATTAGATTTGGAGGGGATTGGTAGAGTTCGACAAGACTCATATATATAATGAAGGTCTTAAATTAACTATGGCATTCATTCAAATCCTAAGTGAGCTATGAAATTGTGTTAAGTCATCTAGTTTACACAATAAGGCAACTTTGGACTAGCTCAAAGAAAAATGAAGTGGTGAATAGGACCTTCAGGAGGTAGCCCTTTAATAGTTTTAGGGGTTAGCTTGGAAAGGACTGTTGGGCATTGGCAGCATGCTTATTTTCCTTAGAATCATTCTACTGACTGTAAAAAGAGTAGCATGCAAGTGGCTACCCTCCCTTGTTGTGTACTGTAAACATTCTTCTCAAAAATAAAGTTTAGGCATTTGCCTTGGGTGTCGGCTCTACATATGCATGTGTCTTGTGGCTTGTTTATTGAAATGAATGTTGTTCTATTTCATGCAATGCTTACTTTTGGTTAATTGTTGACAATGGCTAAGTGCATAATTGGTTGTGTTGAATATTGCTAAGAATATGTATTGATAGGATTTTTTAGAGGTTACGTTTGGATGCATGTCAAACTCTTAAATGAACTTGGTTGAGTATGACTTAGTTACATTTGATGGTTTGTAGTCTGAGACAAATTTATGGGCATATCTTAGGTGAAGAGACATTCTCTGATTGTAGTAGGCATATGTTGATCTAACCCTTGTGACCAAGGCAAGGAAATGCCACACAACTTCAGGTGTTGATGCAAAGTTGGGAAAATTTCTAAGTTAAAAAAGAATAATTTTGGATAGGGGTGGGTGTACAAAGATGCTCCTAAAGACCGTTGCAACGGGGCCACGCTAGCGGAAAATTTAAGGCACGCGCATGCACCTAAAGAAGTGCACATGCACAGCTAGCTTCAATACCGAACTGACGCATGTGCACGTTGGTGGTGTGTATGCTCCCAAAGGCACGCATGCAGGCCTGCTAAACACAATTAAAAAAACAAACTAGCTCGTGGCCATTTGATTTGCAAATGGACCAAGGAAGCACATTCACTCATGAAGGTTGGCGCGTACGCACACCAAGGGAACACATCCACTCACCAATTCCATCAAGACACCCATTGAGCGAGTATCCATTGCACTGGATAGGTAAGGTCATGCTTTTATTTGTGTTTTTATTGATTTTTTTATTGTTTATTAAATTTTTAATAGTTTCCAAATTAGTAAAAAAATAGATTTTTTTTCACTTGTGGACTATAAACCTATACAATGAATGAAGAAAATATAACATGGATTCTGGTGGAACCCAAGAAGCACAAGAAAATATATATCTTGGACCCAATCAAAACCCCCAACAAAATTTGGACCATGGTGACTTGAGCCATTGACTAAACGTAATGAGAGAGTACACCCGAGAATTAAGAAACATAGGGGAACCATCTATTGAGATTGTCCCTTTCCATCTCAATTGACTCCCTTAACCATGCACATCGCCAGTTGACAGACATGAATGGATATAGAGCTAGGATGCGAGAGTACTATTCCACCGACATTTCTAAGGAAGACATAAAAGCATTAAATATTACGAAGGCCCAACTATATAATATGTTCATTGATCCAAGAACACAACAACCACTGGATATTAGAAAGCCACATGTTTGAATGGATTGGTGTCATTTCCAACCATGGAAGTACAACTAGATGCAAAGGCGTCTTATGGTTTGCGATAAACCTCCTTGCAATAATAGGGAGGTTCCAAAATACTTCCTTCGACAACTATGGGATGATTTTGTGCTCAATTTACACGTCAACTATTTTGACATTACTGAGTTCCAGGGTGTTGGGATTGGATTTTCCCAAGATCGGCCTACTTCCAGGAGGAACCCACTGAGAGGGCCACCAAATCCTAGGCATGATCCTAACCCCCTTCCCCAGCCAACTCGGTTACCCGACATACTTGATCAGATAGAGGGGGAGATGAGGAGCATTGCACGCAAACTCCTTGGACACACTGCGTTTGTAGAAGTGACTACAATGGAGAGACAGGTTGACCCTGCGAGAGACTCAGGTGCATGGCCTTCATGACAGAGTCAGAAGAGACCAATGACTGGTGGTAGCCAGGCTGGGCCTTCCAGTTCAACAGGAACAGTGCCACATATTTGTCCCCATTGTGGGCACACTTTCCTTGGCCCGATCGAAGGTTGCTATATGAAGCAGCTTAGCACTTTTTTTAATGTGTTTTCAATCATCACTTGAGAATTTGTAAAGTAATTTTAAAGTATTCATGTATGAATTAATTTTTATTTCAATGTATAATTATTTAGAGTCGAGACAACGTCATGGGAGAACGTAGGATCTCCCAACTTGGGTGCAACAATGATACTTTTAACTGAAATTGTGGCACCTCACACAGAGGTATTTTCAGTACCTCACACAATATTGTTACGGGCATTTTAAAGTTTACTTTTGCATCATTTTTATTACTTTCTTATGTCATGTTTCTATTGTTTATTTATTTATAATTATATTTATGACATACACAGTGATAGTTCCTTCAATGCATTTAAAGTGGTATTTAATGAATATTTTTTAATATTTTGATTGCCTAAATAATTACTCGTTTAATATGTTCATAACATGCACGCATTTTGGTGTCCATAGGTATGTACAAACTATGATGATCATCCATCCCCGCTAGGGGTCAGCAGGTCACCGTACACACATGTATGATGTGTAGTTAAAAGCACACTTTTAATTTGAATTGTTATGACTTACTATAGTTTATTTTTATTTTTGTCTGCTAAACTATGATAAATTATAAATGTGTATGTAGGTTCCACGATCAGTTGCAGGTGCCACCGTTCCACCTCCCCACTTTAGTCCCGTTTTTCCACCCTCTCCCGTGAGTCTCCCCTCCCCTCCTTCCATCCAAACCCCTCCATCCATCCATCCCCTCCCTTCCATCCATCCTCACCCCTCTGTCCATACTCTCCCCTCCATCCATACTCCACCCTACGTCCATTATCCCCCATTTGTCCACGCCCCCCCTTCCATCCATCCTCCCCCATTCGTCCACAACCCCCCTTGGATCCATCCTCCTCGCTCTATTCAAGACCGCCTTCCCATCCACCATCCCTGAGAATCCCCTTTATCCCTTCTAGGTCGAGCCCATCTATCTTACAGTCGATCGGGGCTCGTCATCCATGACTTCCTCGTCCACCCCATACCACCATGCCCTCCTCCACCCTACCTTCTTCAGTTTCCTCCACTATTGTGGCAAATGCTATTGCATCCCTTCGTTCATACATCTACAGTGGTTTCACCTGTATTTGTTACAGCTACATCTCCCCCCCCTGATTGCATCGGAGTAGGTTGTCAAGCCAACTACTCCACTTGCTAGCCCTAAATCCCAATCATCTCCATTTCTTGAGGTGTTCACAGTGAGAATTAAATTAATTTATGAAAAAATTGTGAAGCATTAATGAAAATTATTTTAAGAAACTATTTTTTTCAATGAAATGATTGTCGTAAATGTTGTAGGTAGGCATTGCTTAGAGGCTTACTAGATCGAGGAGGAAACCCGCCTCACGTCTCCCATTCCCATCAACGGTAAGTTATTTAAGATTTGAATTCTACTTTCATTTTATAAATGTGTTAACTGTTACAAATGATTGAAAATGATGATATCTTATATCATTTGTTTCAAATCCCAGAGAGGCAGTCTACTCCTAGACGGAAGAAGGTCCGAGATTTCCCTAGCTCCAAGAAGAGGAAGATTGATTTCAAAGATGCACCTAGGAGTGTCGAGGGTGGGAATTATGCTTGACATACCATGTTATGCATATTAGCCACGATGCGACATTTTTGGGCATGAGCTTCCATGTACTTGGTATCTAGGGCATGAGTTGCCATGTATTTTGGATCTAGGGAATGAGTTGCCATTATGTGTACATTGGGAACCATGTTCCACTGTTTGCCAGAAAATTTATATGTTTGGACGAGTTTTGTAGCTTGGATGTACATGGATTTTTAGTTATGTGATTTATATGCATGTTGTCTCTATTTGCATCTTGTTGTATCTTGCTGTCTCTTATTGTGTCTGGTTACCTAATAAACAACATTATGCTTTTAATACAAATGGTTGAGTTTGAATGGATTTTGATATGATTTCCTTTATTTTGAAGAAATAGATAAAGTTTGATCTCTAGTGGCCTCATATATTTATTGTTGGACGGACGATTGAAAAAAATATTGTGTTTGAACTCTAACAAAACATACCCACTTGACCATGTTTGTAGCATTTGGAACCAATGTCAAAACTATAAAAATAATTATTTCCACCAATGTTTAATATTTGATGATATACCAATAAATAAGGACTTATCGATTGTACTTAGGTGTGCAAAACCTATTCTATCATCATTGTGGTAAAATATATGAAAAATATCTCCCCACCCCCTTGACTTGGAATGTTTCCTTGTGAAGGGACCAACATCCCTCTTCCATTGTATTTTTCTTCGCATGGATTTTTTTTAGGTTGAAGTGTCACTCTAGATTTAGAAGAGACATAATGAATATTATTTCAATTATTTTTATTATCAAAGGTACTTTGATCGTAAAATGTCATTATAATAAGATCCAACTAATTTGTATACATCACAATGCAAGGATAAGAGTTTCATGGTAAAATTCAACACCTTGAATAGTTATTGGCGAAATTTTATGGGTTCCTTGATATGATAACTAGGGAGATACTTGATATTTGGAGGTTTAAGCAATTGATACTACATGCCCCACCATAGGATTGGGAAATAGGTGTGGCTATTGTGACTATGCCAGTGGAGTTAGCTAGCGACATGTTAGTAATTGAATGAAAAACAATGCCCATCATAGTCCTTAGACAGATCATAGGGACGCAAGGCCCAAGATATT
This sequence comes from Larix kaempferi, assembly GCA_027924585.1. Classification (NCBI taxonomy): domain Eukaryota; kingdom Viridiplantae; phylum Streptophyta; class Pinopsida; order Pinales; family Pinaceae; genus Larix; species Larix kaempferi. The sequence continues at coordinate 20,863,505 of BSBM01000274.1, read as the reverse complement.
CCTAGTGATGGTTGGGAAATTATCTAGATTTTCAATGTGTATATAAAACATATCTTGTATATAAACCCTATCTTGCACAAATCCTATTGTGTTTATAAACCCTAGATAGCCTATAGATCACATGAACTAGGGCATGTGGAAGGAGGGGGTGTGCCTTAATGCATCATCCCTCCTTCCCTTGTGTCATATAATGCTTATGAGATGCGGCCTATTCATCATTGATAACACATGCATAAGACCTTAATGACTTAAGGGATGTGGAGGATTGAATCGACCCCATTTTCTATAGCCCCCTTCACATAACAATGTGGCAAGGTTGACCAACTGATCCTTTTCAATGTTCAAGGAGTTTTAAGGAGGGTAAGATGTGAACAAAATGAAATTATTTGAAATAGTGGATTTTGATCCTTATTATTTTGACAATTTTTTCTAAAGAGTTGTCACTAGATATGGAATTGTTGTGTAAGTCATGAATGATAATGATGAAGTTCCCAAATACCAAAAGGTTACTTATGTTTGATGAAAATGTGATCTTGATCTCTTGAAGGAGAGAATTTAAGTCTCTACTTTATTGTTTGAAGCATTCCTTAAACCCCATGATATTTTGATTTATTTAGTTCTCTCAGGATCAATGAGGATTCCCCCATGTGCACCTACCACCCCTAGATATATACATCATTATACACAAAAAAATACAAGTGATATGCACATCATTATATTGACACACATATTAAAGATATACACATACATGTAGATTTAAAATACAAAAACGTACACATAGAAAAATATTTACACATAAACATACAAAAAATACATGCACATAGGCAAATATCTATGCACATATACAAAAATTTACATGTTAAAAAAACACACATCGAAAAATATTTATAGACACACTTGCACAAAGAAAACCATATAAATATCAATATAATCTAACAAACAACATCATCTTTTCAAACACAATTACACACCTAAATATTACTTTCAAATATTTTGAATTATTACAAACAATGTGCGTTATTTAATTTGGAAAAATTATTTGCACACACCAAATATATGCACATTTCCAACTTTTCGTGGTGCATACAAAACTGCATGCACATTTCCACAAAAAAATACCTGGAAAAAGGACATGCTCATATACAAATATAGACACATACATACACACATAAGACATGCACATACACAATAAATAAGCCCTAGCTTGCAGAAGGCCATGCCAATTTTGCACAAGGGGGTCAATTTTGAACTGAACGCTCTCGGGAGACCGTGGCTATCATGAACACATCCACAATGGACATATGCACATGTGAGAGCTGACGGAACCTCGTTTTGCTCACCGATTTGGGTTCCGAGGCCCCAGAGCAAATTATCAAAGTGTCCTTGAATGGCCACGGGGTGCCAGGAAAAAATGGCCATAGAACCAAAAACGTGACTTCAATTGCAAAGCCATCGATTCCGATGGGTTCGATATGCCCAGTTTCATATAGGGGACCCCCCTACCTTTAAGCTATGGGAACCCCCCTACCGTGACTCAATCACTTAGAAATTGTGCTATTGTGTCATCTCCGAAACTAGGGTTTTGCTTAGTGAAGGCCATGTCAATTTTGCACAAGGGGGTCAATTTTGAACCGAATTCTCCCGAGCAACCATGGCCATCATTAAAAAATCCACAATGGACATATGCACGTGTGGGAGATAACAGAACCCTGTTCCGCTCGTTGGTTTGGGTTCCGTGCTCCTCCCAGAGTAAATTCTCAAAGTGTCCTTGAATGGCCATGGGGTGCCAGGAAAAAATGGCCATAGAACTAAAATCGTGACTCCGGTCGCAAAGTCATTGATTTCGATGGATTCAGGACTCCCAGTTTCATCTAAGGGACCCCCATACCATGACTTAATCTCCCATAAATGGTGCTATTGTGCCATCTCTGGAGCTAGGGTTTTGCTTAGTGAAGGCCATGCCAATTTTGCACAAGGGGGTCAATTTTTAACCGAAAACTCCTCGACGATCGTGGCCATCATGAACACATCCAAAAATGGCCATATGCATGTGTGGGAGATGACAGAACCCTGTTCCGCTCCCTGGTTTGGGTTTTGTGTCCCTGTAGAAACTTCTCAAAGTGTCTGTGAATGGCCACGGGGTGCCAAGAAAAAATGGCCATAGAACCAAAACTGTGACTACGGCCACGAGGCCGTCGATTTTGATGGATTCAGGACGTCAAATTCTAGCTGGGGGACCACCCCACGATGACTCAATCACCCAGAAACTATGTTATTGTGACATCTTCAGAATTAGGGTTTTGCTTAGTGAAGGTCATGCCAATTTTGCATAAGGGGTTCAATTTTGAACTGAGCGATCTCGGGTGACCGTGGCCATCATGAAAAATACACAATGGCCGTATGCACATGTGGGAGCTGACAGAACCCCGTTCGACTCATTGGTTTGGGTTCCGTACCACCGAAGCAAATTCTCAAAGTGTCCTTGAATTGCAACAGGGTGCTAGGAAAAAATGGCAATAGAACCAAAAAAATGACTCCAATCACAAAGCCATCAATTTTGATGGATTCAGGATGCCCGGTTTTAGCTACGGAACCCCCCCTATCGTGATTCAATTGCCCGGAAATAGTGCTATTGTGCCATCTCCGGAACTAGGGTTTTGCTCAATGAAGGCCATGCCAATTTTGCACAAAGGGGTTAATTTTGAACTGAATTCTCCCAAGCAACCATGGCCATCGTAAACACATCCAAAATGTCCATATGCACATATGGGGGCTGATGGAACCTCATTCCGCTCTCCGTTTTGGGTTTCATGTCCCGAGAGAAAATTCTCAAAGTGTCCCTAATGGCCATGGGGTGCCAGGAAAAAATGGCCATAGAACCAAAACCATGACTCTCATCGTAAATGAATCAATTGCAATGGATTCAAGATGCCCAGTTTCATCTAGGAGGCCCCCCATACTCTAACAATCACCCGGAAATGGTGCTATAGTGCCATATCTGAAACTAGGGTTTTGCTTAGTGATGGCCATGCCAATTTTGCATAAGGGGGTAAATTTTGAACCAAACGCTCCTGGGAAACCGTGTCCATCATGAACACATCCACAATGGCCATATGCATGTGTGGGAGCTTCCATAAACTCATTCTGCTCCCCGGTTTGCGTTCCGTGCCCCCGGAGCAACTTCTCAAAGTGTCCCTAAATGGGCACGGGGTGCCAGGAAAAAATGGACATAGAACCAAAACCATGACTCTGGTCGCTAAGCCGTCAATTTACGATGGATTCGAGATGCAGGGTTCCACCTGTGGGACCCCCCCTATCGTGATTCAATCACCTGGAAACAGTGCTATTGTGCCATCTCCAGAACTAGGGTTTTACTTGGTAAAGGCCACGCCAATTTTGCACAAGGGGGTAAATTTTGAACCAAACGCTCTCGAGAGACCATGGCATTCGTGAACACATCCACAATATCCATATACACGTGAGGGAGCCAACGAAACCTCGTTCTACTCCCCGGTTTGGGTTTTGTGCACCCAGAGAAAATTCTCAAAGTGTCCCTGAATGGCCACGATGTGTTAGGAAAAAATGGCCATATAACCAAAACCATGACTCCGGTCATGAATCCATCAATTCCAATGGATTTAGGATGCAAGGTTCCATATGGGGGACTCCCCCTACCTTGACTCAATCACCTAGAAACGGTGCTATTGTGCCATCTCTGGAATTAGGGGTTTGCTCAACGAAGGCCATGCGAATTTTGCATAAGGGGGTCAATTTTGAACCGGACGCTCTTGGGTGACTATGGAAATTGTGAAGAAATCCACAATGGCCATATGCACGTCTAGGAGCTGATGGAACCCCTTTCCGCTTGCTGATTTGGGCTTCGTGCCCTTGGAGATAATTCTCAAAGTGTCCTTGAATGGCCACGGGGTTCCACGTAAAAATGGCCATAGAACCAAAACCATAACTACGGTCACAAATTAGTCAATTCCTATGTATTCGGGACGCCCAGTTCCAGCTAGGCTCCCCCATATTGTGATTCAATCGTCTAGAAACGGTGCTATTGTGCCATCTGTAGAACTAGGGTTTTGCTCAGTGAAGGCCATGCCAATTTTGTACAAGGGGGTCAAATATGAATCGAACGCTCCGGGGAGACCGTGACCATCATGAACACATCCACAATGGCCATATGCACGCGTGGGAGCTGACGGAACCCCATTCTCTACTCGTTTCGGGTTCCGTGCCCTCGTAGAAAATTTAGGGACACATGTAAAAATTGCTCCTAAGGCATTCAAATCGAGTTCTATAAGTGCATGGATGTGTATCTAGGCATGGAAATAGTGGTCATGCCAACTCGAGACTTTCATGGTAGTGTCCATGAAATTTGACACCTGAATACATTAATTTATGTGATATTTTAGGATTAGTATCAGTCAGCAGTAGAAAACCTCACTAGAATTCACTCATAAAGTGCAAAAAGAAGAAGAAGAAATGGAGATTCAATAATCACTCATACACAAGAAATGACAATAACTGTTGTATCATACATCAGCTGTGAATTGGCACTCTGTAAAGTGAATAATAACTGAATACAATCAAATGGATTCGAATGCCTCTAAGGTCATTCGAATTCTCCTCAATGTGTGGCTTGGATAGCATTGGAGACATCATCCAAACCAGTGGCAGTAGTCAGAAAAGTAAAATAGTCAGTCAAATGAGTGTAACTGAGTCTAACTGAGTGCATGGGCACTGATGTAGGGAAGGAGACTCCAATGTGGGTGCATGAGGAGCTGTCAGTAATCAGAATAGTTGATCTAGTCTCTCTGGAGGTCTATCTAAGTGGTTCAGTTAGCTAAACTAGCAATCAATCCCAAAAACAAGGAACAGATCCACTAATCATGGAAATAAATGAAGTAACTCCTAAATAGGTGGAACAAGGCGCACTTGTACTCCAGTGATGAAAACAAGGGCGCATTAGTGGCTAGGAGGCCTAAAACTCAGCAGAAACAGGCTCCTGGGGCTGAAATATTAAGGAATAGGTGCTAAGAGACTAGCACGCTGATGACTGGATGCATGCAAAATGCATGTAGGCATGCAAAATACAAAAATGATGGTGAGAATATTCCAACAATTTCTAGGGTACAAGCACTTATAAGAGTTGATGAAGCAAGGTTTTATAAGACCAAGTACCTTGCATGGTATTTTAGTACCAAATAACGATGACAAATAAAAAATGTGCATTGACTACTTGAGAGAACACATCTAGTATGAAGCAAGGTTTGTACATGAATGGTTAGTAATGTTTTTTTGTTTGATTAGTGCATTGAGTAGTGCTAATGCAACGAGAGGAGACTCATGTACCATCTACATTAGTAATACCTCATTATCATTTCCATGGAATTTTTTGAGGCATTATCAAGGACAAGCAGAGGGCATGACTAATTGTATTTGGCAACATACATGCTTAGTAAGGTGTGCATTCTTATGGATTGTAAAAGGACCATGAAATGATTAGAAGGACCCTAATGATTAGATTAGGGTCTATAAGCTAGATTAGGTTATATATGTCTAAATTAGGTCTCCAAGGCTATATTAGGTCTCTAGGGCTTGATAAGGATTCTAGATTAGGTCTCTAGGGTTCTAGGTCCACATTAGTCTTTCCAAGGCTAGATTTTTTTTGTCTAGTTTCTAGGGCTAGATTAGGGTCTATAAGCTAGATTAGGTTATACATAGCTAGATTAGGTCTCTAGGGATAGATTAGGGTCTATAAGCTATATTAGGTTCTATATGGATAGATTAGGTCTCTAGTGATATATTAGGTCTCTAGGGATAGATAAGGATTCTAGATAAGGTCTCTAGGGTTCTAGGTCCACATTAGCATTTCCAGGGCTAGATTTGTTTTTGTCTGGTTTCTAGGGAGAGATTACGATCTATAAGCTATATTAGGTTCTATATGGCTAGATTAGGTCTCCAGGGATATATTAGGTCTCTAGCACTAGATAAGGATTCTAGATCAAGTCTCTGGGGTTCTAGGCCCACATTAGGATTTCCAGGGCTAGATTTGTTTTTGTCTGGTTTATAGGGCTATATTAGGGTCTATAAGCTAGACTAGGTTCTATATGTCTAGGTTAGGTCTCCAGGGATAGATTAGGTATCTAGGGCTAGATAAGGATTCTAGGTCAGGTCTATAGGGTTCTAGGTCCACATTAGGATTTTCAGGGCTAGATTTGTTTTGTTTGGTTTATAGGGCTAGATTAGGGTCTATAAGCTAGATTAGGTTCTATATGGCTAGATTAGGTATCTAGGGCTAGATAAGGATTCTAGATCATGTATTTAGATACAATATAAGGTACAATATAGTTGTGTACAATTGAACCATTAGGGAAATTGGCATTAGGGTAAACAATAACATATATACTCTCATGGATAATGGTTTTTATGAGGGCTTAAAGTGAAAGTGACTCATTCCTTTCAAGTATGATCCTTTAGGTGTGTTTGATGGTGGTGATGGGGATGATGACGATGGCGATGGTGACAATGTGGGCATCAGGAGGATGGTGGTGACATTGATGACAACAATGGGAACGAGGATGGTGTTCGATGGCTATGATGGTGACAATGGGGATGGGACAATGATCGTGGTTTAAAACACGTAATGGTGTAAAACATATAATGGTGTAGAAAATACATCAATGTATTGTAATATTAACTTAAACATAATTTAAACATCAAATAAACAATATAAGATAACAAGATCTATAAAACATGAAATAAACTATCTAACATGAATAATGTTAGACATGCATGAATAAATAATTACATCGTTATAGGTCAAATCTGCACTTCTCCATCCGTGATCACATTTAGCTATCGATCACACAAAAGGACAACTTGGATTGAAGAGAAAGATTGGCCTAAGTGATGTATGGACTTGGATTACTCTTCTGTAGCTGACAAAACACTGATTTTACCTACATTTTGACATGAACGCTACCCTACAGCCATAAGACTAGCGTACACCTTCTAGTATACTCTACTTTTCCTCTTGCAGACTAGCGTACACCTTCTAGTATACTCTTCTTTGCCTCTTGCACACTAGCATACACCTCAGAAAAACTGCAAACGCATGTTGTAAACAGTGGAGTTGCATATTGTGTGCTACTATACCTTGAGGAAACTCGCGTACATCTTAAGATGTGATAAAAAATATATATTAATTTGACGAATTAGGATTAGTTGAAGTTGGTTTGCAACTTCCCCAACCTCCCAATCAAACTACCTCTTAATCCAAGCTGCCTACGTTGTCCCATAAATACAAGGGGGATAGAGGAGAGAGAGGGGGAGAAACTATGCATTAAGGGTTGTTATGCTAGAGGAATTCCAAAGTTAGTGTGAAGAGAAGGATCCCAAAATCCGGTTGCACAAGCACTCTGAATGATCAGGTATAATTGTATTAGTTATTTGCTTTTGACAATAAAGGTTGAAATACCCTTCCTGTCCCAATCAAATGTCTAATGGATTGCATATTTGTTTGGATTAAATGCTTGATTGTATTTGATGTCTAAATTGCATTTCAATTTCATCATTGTTATATCAGTCCAGATACGTTGAGGAAGGTATCTTTTGTATTACAGGTTCATCAAACGAAAGATCAAGTGAAGGATTGAGTGGAGGATCGAGCCAAAGCTAGGATCGAACGTCATTAATAAGGTATGCCTTTTAAGATCTTGATCTCTTTCCTTTTGTAGAAACCTATGTGATATGATCAAGGAGGCTATGAGCATTTCTTCCATCTTCACTTCGAGCTCGTTAAAAACAGTAAGGAAGTTTTGAGCATACACCAAGGCTAGTTCGCGTACAGGTATCCTTTTGGATTTCGGGCTTAGCTACCCTGCCCATGCGTTCTAGTCGGACCTACAACTGTCCCCGAGAGCTTCTTTCGTGTTAATGGTATCCTTAGTATCTTGACTTTAGGGCTTCTTACACAGGTGGCAGTGAAAGGCTATTTTCATTATACCTAGGACAGATACGGAAGGTAACCCTTTTCAGTAGTCCTGGGAGGGCCGTTTGTTGACTCAAATGCTTGCACCCAGAGGACCTGAACTGGACGCCGTATAACTATTCTTCGATGCTCTACCAGCTTGTTCTAGGCCCTGATCATCCCATAATTTATATTGAGAGTATTCACCATCCTTGTTTTCCTGGTTTTGGATACTTAGGATTTTGTAGTGGCATGCTCTTTGTGCCTCTCGCCCTTAGTTGGCCTTAGATATTTTTGGCCCATTGAGTCGGAACTATGGATAGCATCCCGGTGAGCACTAATCAAGGGACCCCTATTCAAGGGGATCCTTGTGCTTTTCCATTCATTGGGAACATTGGTAGTCCCTTAATGGCTACCTTGAATCTTCCGGGATTCACTACAGGACTACTGGTTTGGTTGTTTTCCACTCTGAATGCCTTGCATGCTCCTGATGCTTCTCAAGTAAGCACCTCACATCAAGAGAATTAGAAATCTATGCCCGCTTCGCCAGTAACATCTTCTCCTCCTCCTTCTACCTCATGTGGTGAAAGTAGTAATACTAGTAACCAATAGTATAAAAGGAATAGATGGAGGAAGAATAGGAAGAAGATGCCAAAGCAAGGGAGCAGCCACCCAGCCTCAGGAGGTCATGCTGGGGGCACTTACCTAGCCTCTCGAGGTCATGCTGGGAAAAAACACTCAGTCACTGTAAGTCATACTAAACCCACCCATCCATCATCTGAAGGTCATGCTAGGGGCAACTACCCAGCCTCTGGAGGTCATGCTGGGAGTAAACTTTCAATCACTGCAAATCATACTGGAAGTATGTCTTCAACCACTGTTTCTCATGTTGAGGACATGTCATTGATCATTGCTAGTCATATTAATGACAAGTTGCCAGTTACTGTGAGTCATACTAGAGACACTGAATTAGCCACTGCAAGTCATGCTGAGAGAGTTGACATTGTTGACAAACCTAATAAACAAAAGCTTAAGTTCCCTTGTAAGTTTTGCGAGGGATACCACCTTACTCACCGGTGCCCTGCTATTCCAGAGGTGCAAAGAGCGTGGTCCATAGTTCAAAATTATTATGCTTATGAGCAACTAGCCAATGCAAGTCATGCTAGGGGCAAGCTATCAGCCAATGCTAGTCATGTTGAGAGTACTGTTGTTGTTATGGAGTCTAAGATTATAGGATGCAAGCCAAAGTTCCCTTGTAAACTTTGCAAGGGAGATCACCTTACTCACTGGTGCCCTGTTATTCCAGAGGTGTGGAGAGTGTGGTCCATGTCTGAAGGATCCTCTGCTCCTGAATTGTCTATAGATTCCCAACATCCTAATCAACCTTTGGTTGATGAAGTGGTTGAACCAATGCAATCTTTGGTCAACCTCACTCTTCCTTTGGAGAGTGAAGTGATCGAATCAATGCAATCTTTGATCGATCCCATCAGTCCTTCGGAGACTGATGCACCTGTCCCGGAAGTCTTCTGCATTACCAGTTTCGATGTCTCTAAAAATGGGGGCACTACATCTGTGCCGAGTGAACCCCTACCAAGCTCTAGGATCATTTCCTTTGATTAGAATAGTCTAATTGGGCCTCGCCTTCCTTCTACTACACCTTTCCAAATAAAGGTTGATATTAGCAACCATGTGGTTCACCTATGTATTGTAGATGAAGGAGCCTCTGTTAGTATCTTATCCCCCTATGCTTGGAAAGATTTAGGTTTTCCTAACCTTGTTACAACTATTAATTGGTCGTTGACCTTCGACAGAAGACCTAGTGAACCGTTGGGATTCCTCCCTTAGGTATTTGTTACTTTGAGTGGAAAAACAGTCTTAGTTGATTTTATGGTTATAAAGGACCCCATGGATTTTGATATGATCCTTGGACATGATTACGTATATGATATGCAGGCTCTGGTGTCTACGCTCTTTCGTGTGATGCATTTTCCTCACAATGAAAGCATTGTCACTATCGATCAGCTTACATTTGTTGATCCCTCTTATTACCCGACTATAGACCAAGTATGTCCCCCGTTAGTAGGCACTACTATGTCACAATCAAATTATGTGGAATATTGTTCCTTGAGTCCAATTGCTACTGAGAATAAGCCTCTGAATTCATGGTTACCTTCTCGGGACTAGATCCCGGCAATTGTTACACCTAAAATATACCCATCATGAGATTCAGTGTATACACCCCTGAAGACATCTTGACTAAGTAATTAACCTGGGATGATTTGTACCCAGTTGTACCAGGTTTTGAGAGGTCATCGCAGGTTGCACTCATGCAACATGTGACGTCGCAGCTTGCTTCATTGCAGGGTGCGACGAAGTCAGTTAATGGGAAAAAATAGCTTCTTCGAGGTTCTTCTCGAAACTTGCTGACTTGGGGCCTTATCCCTGACCTCTAGGGGAGTTGGTACTCGATTCCTAACACCTTGGGAAAATCCCCTATCTCTCTCCTACCATATATCAACCTGTCCTATCCATACCCTATCCACTTAGTCCTATATAAGAGAAGCTCTACTCCTCTCCAAGGGGAGGAAGTCTATGGTGTCTACATGCTGGTGAAATCACTCTTGAGAGATCTCTACTCATCCTTGAGAGACTCAAGCTTCCTTAGGAGGAAATGGCAAATGGCTTTGTTGGAGAAGGGCTACAGCGTTAAGCCTCGGTTGTAGTTCTATATCTCTACTATGGACTTCCCTATTTTTACAGTAATACAAATGCTTTCCACCAATATTGTTCATGTGTGTAATGATATTGAGTAGTTTACCTGCTTAACTGTTCACTTAGATCTCTTATTGTATAGATGCCCTTTACTTGTTTCTCTTGTTTCTTGTCTTGACAAGTCGTGCAGCTTGGATATGACAACTGTGAGACGTGGAGCAGCATTCAGGAGAAAGGATAGCGAAGTGAAAGGTAAGACATCTAGTACTCGATCCTTAAGTAGATCTAGGAAATGCATTCGTAGCCTGTCTTATTTGTTCTAGACTCGCATTGAGCTAGGGAGATCCGGCTCGCGTCCGCTTGAGTGGATTGTCTGATAAACAAATCTGGCGACCATACTGGGGAGTCAAGTAGTCTAATTCTGTAATTGTCTGAGAGTCATTTTCAGTTGATTGCTTGACACAATCCTTCCATTTGTCATTTGCTTCGTGAGTTGATTTCACTATCAGATCTTTGTCTTGAAGTCTATGATCTGATTCCTCTAAGTTTATACTACTCATTTCCAAACCATTCTATAGTTCATTGCTTGGAGATCTGACTCATTTTTGGACTTAGATCTTGCCCCTCGCACCTGGATAGTGGAAACACAGTGACACTGTGTCATTTCTGGCCTCTGTTCTTTACCTGTTAGCCACTCGTCGCAGCCTTTTCACTAGTATACTGTGACGTCGTCGCACTTCCCGCACTGGTGAGCCGCGACGTCGCACTGTGTACAAGCACAGAGTGCGTCGATTTGTCAAAATTTGACATGCAGGCATCCCCTCTCCATTTGCCAATTCTAAACTTTGGTTTGCTATATGAACTCCCTCTGTGCTGCAAGATCCAGCTAGAGAACTCATTCCTTGATTCATGTATTGAGTGTTTTGTTTTGTTTGGATTGATTTTGGGTTCCGTTTTGGACAAGTTTGAGGGCCGGTAGTGGTGGGTACTCTTGTCTCCTCCACCTTCATTCGCTCACCCTTGCATTCCCTTCCTTCCATTCCTTATCTGATCATTACATTAGATCAGCTTCCAGACCTCGTTTACGTTATTTTTTTAGCTTTGCTTGCTACTACTTGATTTTGAGTTAAGTGTGTCTTTCAGCTTGATTGAGTGCTTGCCTTTTCTTGAGTTTTCTGAGTGCACCGAGTGTTGCAAGTAGTGTTTTCCTTTCATTCATTTAGATGTGAAAGCTCAATTGTTATCAAGTTTATTCTTTGATGCATCTATCGAAAAGTTAAAAATTGCTTCTTTCCCATCATTTCTTGAGTGTTTTTGAAAGCAAAAACGTTCTTGCATTGGAATGTTTCGTTTATCAATCTTTTGGAAAATTGAATGAATGTATGATCATTTGTGTTTTTCTTGAAATATGAATCGCTCATCTTCTTGAAAGACTCAAGCTACACTTCCAATTTTGAAAAAGTATTTCCATGCTAGGGAAAGATAGGTGCATTTTTTATTTTTCATTGCTTTTAGGCAATTGAAAAGCTTGCATACTCCATCTTAGAATTCTCTCGTTTCATTACCTAGTATCATTTTTGTTTTGAAAAAAAAAAAATGTTGTGATTTGGATAGTAGTGTTGTGATATTTTGTGTTTCGTTGAAAAAGGAAAAGACTATTTCGGTATCAGATTTGATAGAATTCAGATTGTGTTGTATTGCATTGCTTTGGCAAAGTCATTGGAAAGAAAAGAAGATTTCTCCTTCCCATAGCTAGAATTCATTGAAAGAAAAGAATATTTCATGCATGTAGCTAGGACTTGCATTATGCTTCTGATTATTTACTCACCTCATGAATTCACCTAACCGTCCAAGATAAAATTAACTGTAGAACTAGGTAAAATTTTTAGCAACTTGTGTGTAAATTAGAGATGTGTTCCAGCGTCGTTAAGCGTGGTAGTTGTCGTTATTTGCCAACACTATATCCTGGGGTATTGCAGTCTTACACATACTTATCGGTATATCGAGATCCTTCACATACCCACCAAGTACCATAATCCATACTTGGCGTATATCGAAGGGTGTATCACGTACTCGGTAGTATATTGGAATGTCTCTTGCCAAACGGTTGTGCATTAGACAACACCACTACGGATTTGAGCTCCCATGTACCTTGCGTATATCAGGAGACACCATTAGGATTCCTGAAACCAACTGAGTTAACCATTTGGATGTCTTGGCAAAGAAATACACCGAGAACAGCACTCGGGGAGATTAGCACGCACATACTATCCAGGTAATTGGGTATGCAGGCAAGGGTATGGTCCCAATCCTCGTTGTCGCGTCATATTGTTGGACCCTGCAGTATATCGCAGTTTGCGATGCCTTGATAATCCCTTGAGGTTCTAGACTTTTGAATCCACTCTGTCACATAAGTCTGCTTGTTGCCTTAGTTTGAGTTGGTTTTTCTGGACTGCTTTTCTTTTGTAGCATACCCTTAGGAGAAACGTTGTTTCAGCCACTCTGGATAACTTTCCTGACATTCTGGAGGATTTTCCCTAGAGAAGGTCCCGTAGGATCTTAAACTTATCACCCGAATATCCCCTTAATCCGGAGGTTATTTCGAGGGTAAGAATGGATCAGTGTAACACGGTCGTAGTCACTGAAGTGGAAAAACCCACTTTGAATGTTGGAGGACTTTTGTTTCCTTCAGACTCACCTGCCTCTAACCCTACGCAGGGTGAAGAGGTGGACACTTCCACTTCACAAAACCTGTCCAGCGTTTTACCGGGAGAGCCTGGATCGTTGGAATGGATAAACCAACCCCGGGACGACCCTACAATGGCTGTTGGTCCTTCAGCAGCTTACTGGACATCTTCTACTGGTCACCCAGTGGCTCATTTTTCCATCGCATTGCCACCCAACTAGACTACTCCAGAGCTCTCTAGACCCTTCTACATGCCCGACCCCACCGAAATATTTGCACCCATTCACGAACTCTTGGATCAGTTACGTATTGAGGGTAATGAACTTCGAAGATAAAGTCTCAAGCAAAGACCCGGGTATAGAGATACCTCAATTCATCCAATATATTTTGGTTCACCCAAACAATCTTCCCACCATGTGACCATTAATGAGACTTGTCAACCCTCGCAAGAATCCAGTCCTGCTCTTCAAGCGAACCAATCGGTGGAAGGACAGCAGTCCAATACTACCACAGTTACTTTACCAGCTCCTCCCCCACCTCAAAATTCGAGGGGAGGATATTCCATTCCCACAGATTATCTCATTGGTAATGTTATTACTATGGTAGCTAATCAACAACCTACATTGGTTCAACCTTTGAATAGTGGTCAGCTTGTTGTGGCTGGGGGGAAACCCCCATTTCCTAACCAGAATGTAGGCAGTGGAATCCCCAACGGACCTTTCGTTGGAACTTCTCAACCCGCTAGACCATCCACCATGGGATTATCTCATGTTGGGGGGCCATCCAATGTAACTCAACCGTCATGGAGTCAAGTGTATCTAGGTTCCGTTAACCCTGCGCCGGGTCAAACTCACCCTGGAAACGCACTATATGGGATACCTTATCCCGGGAATCCATACACTCTATGGGGGAAACAGCCTGTGTTGCGACACAGACCCCAACCAACTATCCCTCAAGCACCACCACCCCCGATTGGTCATCCCCCACCTCTTGCTAGAGGCGGCGAGCCCTCACCTAAATTTGGTGGAGGTCCACCTCATTTTACCAACCATGTCCCTCACCCTTCAGGCGGTGGTGGGAATGGTCCACCACCCCCTCCAGGTGGAGGCGGCAGGGGACCACCCTATTATGGTGGAGGAGGACATTTCCCTTTGGGTGGTGGAGGTGGTCCACCACCCCCTCCAGGCGGAGGCAGTGGAGGACCTAATTACTATGGTGGCAGTGGTGGTGGTGGAGACCCTCATCCTTCCGGCGGTGGAGGTGGTGGGGGACCCCATCCTTCTGGCAGCGGAGGTGGTCCACCACCCCCTCCAGGAGGAGGCGGTGGCAGGCCGCCTTATTACGGTTATGGACCCCCAACTCCTCCCATTGGTGGCGGTGGACCTCCACCTCCTCCCCGTGGTGGAGATGGACCCCCACCTTATTGGAATGGACCACCTTATGGTGGCGGACCCCCTTACGGTCCGGGTGGCACACCCCCCTATGGCCAGTTTCCTCCTAGTACACCTTACGGTCATACTAGTCCTTACACGCCTTATCCGTATTATCAGTATGTGCATCCTAGTCCACAGCTGCCCTTTTTGGCTACCTTGGACCTACCTGACCTATCTCGTTTAACCAACAACCCCATTTACCACGGAACTAATTGACCACCTATTCCTGTGAAACTTTCGTCTGATATCCCGAAATTTGACGGAAAGCTAGGTGAAGATCCTAAAAACCACGTGATGACTTACCATTTATGGTGTTCATCTAATTCCTTAATGGATGACTCGATTCGTCTTAGATTGTTTCAAAGGACTCTCACTGGTTCGGCTGCCAAGTGGTACATTGAGTTGCCACCCCACTCTTTTCCTGATTTTGGCTCTCTTTCCATGAACTTTTTGACTCATTTCCAGATGCCTATACTGTATGAAACTGGTACCGAAATTTTGACCTCGCTCCGTCAAAATACCGCTACTCATATTTCTGATCATATCCGTGAGTGGCGAAGGATACGTCGTCTCATCAAAGCTCCCATTCCAGATCAACTCCTAGCCGACTGGTTTACAAAGTCACTCATCCCTGTCATAGTGAGAGATGTTTCCATGCGAGGTGTTGTCACCGAGGAACAAGCCATCGCGATTTCCCACGTACTAGACCTAGTCTACACTCAATCTGGCACTTTGTTTGATATTCTTCTTGATGCACCCCGTGACACTAACGATCCTATGAAACCACTTAAGGGACCCCAAGCTGATGGCATCATCGGATCCCTTCACACCTAGCCTTCTCATCAAACTGTTGGTTCTTCGAACCCCTAGGGTTTGTCCCCATTACCAACACAGGCTGGTCTCAGCACCACCAAGTCATCCGCTCCTGCTGCTACTGAAGAAGTGAATTCTGTCTCATCAACTTCACCTCAGAAGTCTGGCAGTAAGAAGAAAAATAAGGGAAAACCTAAGAAATATTTTGCCCAGCAAGAACAAAAGAGCACTCTTGATGACGCCAAACAAAAATGGAAGCTAAAATATCCTTGTTTACTATGTGGAGATGATCACTTCTCTAAAGAGTGTCCCCATAGAGATGAAGTCCAAAAGTTTCTTAGGGGTAAACCCACTCCCATGGTCCTCAATGACCAGTTTCCCGCTCAAAACCAGCAGATGATTGCTCAACCTCCCCCAGCCCAGGTGGAATCATCCAATATCACTCATGTTCTCATGGTGCGAAATGAGATGATCAATTTGAACACTCGCTCACGATCATACGACACGGTCCCTTCGAAGGCACCTGTTGGGAGAAATGCTGAAAAAGATTCCAACTCCTTGCCTGATGTCACTGTACCATCAACTTCTCTCACCATTGAGAAGCCATCCTTTGATTCGATATTTCGACCGCCCAAGGGCACGACTAGAAAAGCTGTTTTTAATCCTAATTCTCGGGTGGCGCAGAATTACAATATCATAGAAGACTTGGCACAAGCCCCTTGCGCCATGTCCATGCTGGAAGTTTTGTAGAATTGTCCCAATCAACGCAAAACTCTCCTTGCAGCAATCGATGCAGTTGACCCTGATTCTTCGAATACCATCATGTTCTGACTTGACCATTTCAAGCCGAGGCTTTCCCATCAGCTCTCATTTCAAGTAGCTACAAACCTCGCTGGGAAAATAGTCCATCGTAACCTTCTAGACGAAGGCGCCTCTACTTCTTTCATGTCGATCACCTATTGGAGAGCCATCAGCTCTCCCGAATTGAATCGTTCTCCCACCACGTTGAAAGAATTCAACGGTTGTGGCTTTCAACCTCATGGGCTCTTACAAGCCCTCGCAGTCAAGCTAGGCGGAAAGACCGTAAGCATCAATGTGGAGGTGGTATCCGCCCCAATAGACTATAATCTCTTGCTTGGTCGCAATTGGTTTTACGCCATGCAGGTGGTAGCTTCTTCAGTCTTTCGCACGGTACAATTCCCCCACTGAGGACGAATTGTTACCATCGACCAATTAGATTTTTGTATGCTGGACACTACTACTCATCCTGGTGACCATGTTCATTCCATTGGACAAACATCAAAACAATATGAGAGTATAGGGGTTGGCCTTTTGAAAGATTCATCTCTCATGGGCGTTTTTCCCATTTCGCACCACCCTAATCATGTTGCCACGGTGAACATGATCTCCGCGGAGATTTCATCTCACTCTTCTGATACTTGGCTTATACCAGACAAAACCACAACACACCTGATTGGAGATGTAATACCTCTTTCACCCACTGAATGTATTTACGAGGCTATCCAATCAGCACCGGAGGACCACCTAACCATGGCCTCCCCATCTTGTTCTCTACAATGAGCATCATCCATACCCGACCTCTTACTTCAGACTTTTCATTCAGATGAGTCCATCATGGAAGTTATGAATGTTGATGATGGCCCGTGGGATGACCTTCACCATAGGTCCTCTTTTCTTCCACCTTTGGAGTACATAGAGAACAACATTCACACCATCTTTTTTCCGGATATCTACCCGTTCCCTCATTCTCCCATACTTACATGTCTTTCGGAAACTGAGGGTAACTTGGCCAACATAGAGCCTACCACCCTGGTAGACATCTCAGTAAAACCTGGTGTAGTGGAACACATTCGCATAGGCCAGAAGTGTTCTTCTGAAGAAATAGCTATTGGTACGGCCTTATTCAAGTGATTTCGAGACATATTTGCTTGGCCCTATGAGGAGATTCTTGGGATAGACCCCGCAATTGTTTCTCATGAAATAAAAACCTATCTCGACATCAAACATATACTTCAAAAGTTGCGACCGGTACACCCCCGAAAGACTGCAGCGATCAAGGCAGAAATTGAAAAACTCTTAAAGGTTGGTTTCATTTATCCTATCCCGTTGACGGATTGGGTCTCAAACGTCGTCCCTATGAACAAAAAGCAGGGCACCATTCACTTCTGTGTCGATTATCGGGAGCTTAACAAGGCTTGTCCAAAGGACAATTACCCGACCCCATTCATCAACTAGATTATCGACAATTGTGCTAGAAGCGTCATCTTTTCATTCATGGATGGCTTTTCTGCTTACAACCAAATTGAGATCAACCCAGCTGACCAACATAAGATGGCTTTCATCTGTCCTTGGGGGATGTTTGCATATTGCAAACTCCCATTTGGCCTTAAAAATGCCGGCGCCACGTTCCAGCGAGCCATGCATATGCCTTCCATGACAGTAAGGACTTTGTGGAACCTTTTCTGGACTATTTCCCTGCTCATTCAAAGCAGCGTGAGTTCCACATGGATCATTTGATGGCCATTTTCCTCAGATGTAGACGCTACAATATCCGTCTGAATCCTCATAAGTGTATCTTTTGCATTGAATCTGGACGCCTCTTAGGATTTATCGTCTCGAAGGATGGGATCCGAATCGATCCCTTAAAGGTGGAGGCAATTTTCAACCTCCCACCTCCCACCACTATGACGGAACTTCAAAGTCTCCAAGGGAAGGAAACTTATTTAAGACGTTTTGTTTGTAATTTTGCGAAAAAGACTAAGGGGTACATGAGGTTGCTTAAGAAGGACGTCCCATTCATTTGGGATGATCAAGCTCAAAAATCCTTCGACAACATCAAACATGCCATCACGCATGCCCCCGTAATCCAACCGCCGAATTATTTCCGAGATTACATCTTATATCTTGCCGCTTATACTACCACCATCGCCATGGTTTTGGTATAGGAAGATCAAAATGCCTAGGAACATGTAATATACTATGCAAGTAAGGGTATCGCTGACACTGAAAC
This sequence comes from Larix kaempferi, assembly GCA_027924585.1. Taxonomy (NCBI): domain Eukaryota; kingdom Viridiplantae; phylum Streptophyta; class Pinopsida; order Pinales; family Pinaceae; genus Larix; species Larix kaempferi. Next base: position 20,844,852 of record BSBM01000274.1, on the reverse strand, counting down.
TAGATATTCACATGTCGAAAAACTTGCTTTCATGGCGGTCATTGCCATCCAAAACTTTCGACACTACATCCTGCTCCGCACCACCACCATCATTGCAGAATCAAACCCCATGTACCACGTATTGACATTTCAGGTGCTTGGGGGCAAGTATTCACGCTGGATCGTGATACTACAAGAATTTGATCTTCTTTTCGAGAAATCCAAGTCCAAAAAGTCCTTGGTGTTTGCTAAGCTGATTTGTGACTTTCCCTGGGATGAAGTAGAAGTTGAGCACAATGACTCCTTTCCAGATTAGTCACTTTTTCTCATCAGTACGACCGATCCATGGTATGGAGATATTTAGTTATATCTTCAAACCCAACGCTTCAACCCTCAACTCTCTCACAATGACCGTCGTCGAATTCGTCACCATGCAAAGTATTATCTGATTATCAGTGATACTTTGTACCGTCGTGGCATTGATTCCATTCATCGACGCTGTCTAACTCACGATGAGGCCAAACACGTTCTGAATGACTGTCACGCTGGGGCGTGTGGCGGTCACCTGTATGGGATGGCTACAGCTTAGAAGATTTTGCGCGTAGGATATTATTGGCCTACTATCTTCAAAGATTGTATTGAGGCCGTGAAAAGATGTCCTCCATGCCAACACTTCCATTCGAAGAAGCGCACCCATCTCGCCCCATTACACCTGGTTATTGCCGTGGGCCCCTTTGCAAAATGGGGCATCGATTTTATGCATTGTAACCCTACCTTAGTTGGGGGGCATAGTTACATCATTGTAGCTATGGATTACTTCACAAAGTGGGCCAAGGAAATGCCTACATACCAAAACGACGGCAGAACCGCCGCACTCTTCATGTTCAATCATGTAATAGCGCGGTTTGGAGTTCCTCAGGCTATAGTTACCGATCACGGTTCTCACTTTCAGAACCATATGGTTGATGAACTGAGCGATAGATTGGGTTTTCAACATGAAAACTAAACACCTTACTACTTGCAGTCCAATGGATAGGTCGAGGCCATTAACAAGGTCTTGAAAACTATGGTCCAATGGATGGTAGGTACGCACAAGTCCAACTGGCATAATATGCTCTTTTTAGCATTATGGGCCTATAGAACCTCCGTTAAAACCTCCACAGGTTTCAGTCCTTTCCAACTGGTGTATGGATTGGAAGTTGTCCTACCTATAGAGTGCGAAATTCCATCTCTGCAACTCGCTGTCAAACTTCTTCCTAACACTAATGTAGAGGAAGAACGTTTCCTGTACTTAGCAAAACTTGACGAGTCTCGCCGAGATGCTGCTCTTGCTAATGAAGCACACAAGAAATGCATCAAAGCTCAATACGACAATTTAGTTGAACCCTGTATATTCAATGAGGGTGACCTGGTCCTCACATACAACCATAAGCATGACAAACTAGGAGCAGGAAAGTTCGAGTCCATGTGGCACAGACCTTACATCGTCAAACGTGTTTTGGAAAAGGGAGCTTATGAGCTTGAAGATTATGATGGAATATATTTGGGTGAACCCTGTAATGGGATTTACCTGAAGAGGTACTATGCCTGACCCTCTCATGCATAGATTTTCTTGTATATACTGTACATGGTGTGCTTGTGTGTTTTTGTGTGGTGTGACGCACTTGTTTTTGAGTGTCTTTAGATGTTGTTTTCGCTTCTCATACCATGTTTTGTCTGCGTGTGCAGATGGAAACGTGCTACGGATTCACGGATGGAACCAGTCGGCATACCCATAACCTTGCTTCGGCAGCCTAGGTACTGTATTCCCCAACAAGTAAGCTCATCAGCTCAAGAGGAAGTTGCCTTAGATTCGCAACCAACAATGCCGCAGAATATCTGGTGGTTGTTGGAACCTTAACCGATGCAATTTCCTTGGGTATGGACCACATTGTCATCCACATGGATTCTCAATTGGTGGTTTCCTATCTTAACCGGGTTTACGCTATCTGTGATCCTACCCTACTCCGTCTCTTTATATGGGTTCGTCTCTTGGAAAGGTCGTTTGAAACCATTCAAGACCGGCACATTCCACGAGAGTTAAACACAGTTGCTGACTCGATGGCCAATTTCATTCTAGTTCGGTACATCGCACACACTTGATACTCATAACATGTAAAAGCATTCACAACATGTAAATAATGCACTGTATAGAAGCAAACAAATAAACAAGATCACATAATTATTTTTTGAAACACATAATGTATAAATCGTCGGACTGTCTATATATATATATAATCTCAAAAAGGTAGTGCTGATACAAAAATCTGAAGCCCGATAGCTTTCAATAAGTCTCTACAAAATCTGAAGCTTCGCTAGTACAAAATTTGAGGCCTCTCAGCTCTCAGTACACACACAATGAAAACATGTTTCCTATCGTCTGGCCCGTACAACCCTAGGTGGTCTACCATCCCTAGCCGGCTGAGTCTAGAAACAGTCCACTGCTCTTGCAACCTTGCAAAGCAGAGCGTTGAAGCGCGCAGTCGCTCCAACCGTGTGCACTTGCATGGGCCGCGGTACCTCATCTACCGTCGGCTTAGGAATAGCCAGTGTCAACCAACTCAGGTTGGCGTAGACTCTGTCCATCTCCACGATCGCAGCATGCACAGTAGGATCGACCATCGCTCCCTCTCCTCTCTCTCTCTTAGCTAGAAGAGAGGTCCCCACTAGTCGTATAGGCCCCACATCTACACACACATGTTGTTCACCTGTCAGCACTATATAAAAAAAATCATAAATGCACAAAACTTAAAAAGTTCAAGGGTCATTTGTTCTTATCGAGGTCTCCCCATGCTACTCCCTTAGGAAGCGACAAGTCTGGGTCATCTGTGAAGTCTGTGCCACTATATGGAAAGTCCTCCACCATCAGTAATTGACCTTCTAGCAGAGTGAAGAAATCAGGAGGGAATCCGATGATAGGAACCCCACCATGCCGAGCCATCACATCGGTCCACCTGACCATGTGCAGATCTTTGAGGTCCCTATCCTCTAGTGTTACCTGAGGATGCAAAAGGGGAACCCGTTCCAGCAAGAATGAGATCACAATAGAACCATAGCTGAACTGTTTCAGCTCTCCCCGCCGACACTTCGTCAGCTGAGCTCGCACATTTGCGAGCACCCCCTCACACTAGTTGAAGATATTTGGAGACAAACAATCCTCCGCATAAAGCATTTGGGGGGCTAGGTGAGGAGATTGACTCCCCTCCATCCTCGTAATGGTGAATAAAATGGCCCACAACGGGCGCTCCCGTACATCTCTAATGCAAATCTTCCCGCTAGATGCATGGGTGTTGGGACCACAATGTTGTCAGATCAAATCTTCCATGGTTCAATCACTCCCACGTGATCTAGTGAGTGCCACACTATCCCCTCTTCGAGACAAACTAGTCAGAAAATAGATGTCCTCGACATCTATGTGAAGCTCATGCTCACCAATCAGGAAGTACTACTGGGTGGCATCCCAACATTGGAGCATAGGGTTCAGTAGTGGAAGTTGGGATCTCATCCCCTGAATGCAGAAGAACTTGAGAAGCCCACAGTTTCTCAAAGCTTCCACACAATTGTTGATGTATATGTAACTTCGGAATGTATTTCATCTATGTATTTCATATATATTTATTGTACCCTTATTAGAGATGTGTTATTCCTCTATAAGGAAGTGTCGTCATGTGGATTGACAAGTGTCGCAAGTGTGTGTACTTGCCGATGGGTTATTAGACCACCATGTGGGGTCGGCCCTGAATTATATATATTATAATGTGGATGTACCTAGCTAGACAAGTCGGCCCCATAAGGTCACTGGGCAAACAGATCAGTATAAATAGAGATCAGGTGATATCTATTTAGATCATTCGAAAAAGTGTATCTCTCTCACTTAGAAAGTGGCACACTAGTGAGGAGGAGGATCATCTGCTACTAGGAGACTATCTCAGTGTATTTTGGCTGTACTTTGGTTGAGCCATTGCTCTCTCTATCTCTGAGGAAGTTGTGGGGTTTTTCACTTTAGGGTTTTCCCCACGGAAACTCTGTGTCTCTTGTCTCTCATGCTTTTGATTCTTGTGATGCTTGTCATGCATTGATATACTGTATATGTTAGTCTCTCTGTGAATATCCTAGAGTATTGTGAATTAATGCTAAAAATTTAACATGGTATCAGAGCTAACCTGAGAAGAAGACATTTTGCAGTGACAGAAACTTGAGTTTCTTGTTTATTGGGTTTCTCTCCATATATTTTGGAAACACAGTATAGTAGATTGACTCTACTCATCAAGGCGCATCTATCTATCCAATCAGAATTCAATTCTGAGCATTTTCAGATTTGGCCCTAAAAATTAGGGTTTCCACAAAAATAGGAATTTATGGAATCTGAAGACACAGCTGGAAGCTCCTTGCAAAAATCGAAGTTTAGAGATTTGGATCGAGATTTTTGGCTGGGTAGATCTCTGGGAAACTCAAACCCTAATTCAGGGCTCTCCCTAGTGAACCCGGGAGGACAAAAAGGCAAATCTGAAGGGCAAGTCTTTGCTGATCTCAAATTCTGAATAGACCAGGTTGACCAGCTCATCAAGGCGCATCTTTCTATCCTTTCAGAAAATTGAAATTCACATTTTGAGTTTTTAGGGTTTTTTCGACAAACCCTAATCCGGGACCAGATCCAGTTTTCAACATTCCAAGTGGTAAGATCTAAATCTTTTCTATTTCCATTTAAAGTACTCTTTAAGATGTCTCACCACACCAAGCTTGAGGATAAGCTTGAAGGGGATGATAACTTCCGAGCTTGGAAGTATAGGATTGGGTTAATCCTGGAAGAGAATGAGTTGGACTCATATGTAAAAGAAGACATCCCTATCCTAGAGGATGAAGAGGCCAAGGTATTGCATAAGAAGAACTTGGTCAAGGCAAAGAGAATCATTGTTGATTCTATCAAAGACCATCTCATACCCCATGTGTCTTCTCTTAAGACACTCAAGGAGATGTTTGACTCTTTGACCAAGCTATTTGAAGGGAAGAACATAAATCGGAAGATGACCCTGCGGAACCAATTGAAAGGAGTAAAGTTTCAGAATGGAGAAACCATTCAATCTTATTTTTCAAGGGTCTCCCAGATCAATGAACAACTAGAAGCAGTGGATGAAATGGTGGAGAATGGTGAAGTGGTCATGACCAATCTAAATGGCCTACCGAGGTCATGGGATTCCTTTATTCAAGGAATTTGTGCAAGGAAGAAGTTGATCTCCTTCAACAGATTGCGGGAAGAATGCTCTCAAGAAGAAGCTAGACTTATAGCTCATGAGGAAAAGATGGGAGGTGAAGATCAAGCTCTTGCAGCTCACACCAAAATGAGCAAGCCCAAGAAGGAGCACTCTCGCCACAAGAGATCCTCTCAAAAGAATAAGAAGGATCTAAGATGCTTCATATGCAATGAGAAGGGTCACTTTGCTTCAGATTGTCCCAAGAACAAAAGGGATAATAACAACAACTCCAGCAAGAAGAAGAAGGGCAGCAAAAGAAAGTTTCATGCTCATGCTACCGAGGATGATAAACCTCCAAAGAAGAAGGCTAGGACAGAAAGTGATGATAGTGATGTTGACTCATCAAGTGAAGAAGAGTATGTTCTAATCTCTGCTCTCATAGGTACTATATCCCATGGTTTTAATGATTGGTTGATTGATAGTGGAGCTTCCAAACACATGACTGGGTTTAAGGAATCTTTTGTGAATCTATCTGAACATGAATCACCCCATAAGGTGAAACTTCGGGATGATTATCAATACCCAATCAAAGGAAGTGGTGAAGCCTCCTACAACCTAGATTCTAGAAAATCTTTGAAGATGAAAGAAGTCCTTTATGTACCTGGGCTCAAGAAGAACTTACTCTTCAGCTCTGCATTGGATGCAAAAGGTATGAGGGTTGCATTTGTGGATGGCCAAGTCCTAATGTGGCCAAAGGGTAAAACAATCAATGATGCAGTAGTGATTGGAGAGCAAGAGGGAGGTTTGTATAAATTGAAGGGTCAACCTGAACATGCCATGATCCATGAATCCATGGAGCCAAGTGAACTTTGGCATAGAAGACTTGCTCATATGCACTATAGGGCACTTCCAATTGCAAGCAAGGCTGTAGAAGGTCTTCCTGAAATCAAGACCAAACATGAAGGTGTTTGCAAAGGATGTGCAAAAGGTAAGAACATTAAGAAGGATTTCCCAAGCAGTGAAAGCAAGGCAAAAGATATCCTGGAAATCATCCACTCAGATGTATGTGGTCCTATGTCATCCAGTTCTCTAAGTGGGTATGTTTATTATGTCTCATTTATTGATGACTTCTCCAGGAAGACTTGGGTATACTTCTTGAAGAATAAAGATGAGGTGCTTGATAAGTTCAAGGAGTTCAAAACCTTGATGGAGAATCAAACTGACAAGAAGATCAAAACATTCAGATCCGACAATGGTGGAGAATTCACCCTAGGTGACTTCAAGAATCTTTGTAGTGATTCAGGGATTAAGAGGGAGTTGACTGCTCCTTATAATCCTCAACAGAATGGAGTTGCAAAAAGGAAGAACAGAACTATCATGGAAGCAGCAAGGGCAATGTTGCATGACTAGGATCTACTTATGCATCTATGGGCAGAAGCAGCTAGAACAGCTGTATATGTGCAAAACAGAACACCCCACAAGATATTGGACAACAAGACACCAGAAGAGGTCTTTTCTGGTAAGAAACCTAAATTCAGCCATCTCAGAATATTTGGTTGTCCAGTATACACTCATGTCCCAAAGGAAAAGAGGAATAAATTAGATCCTTCAAGAAAGAAGGGTATCTTTGTGGGTTACAGTGAAAGCTCGAAGGCTTATAGAATATACTTTTCAGGGTTCAAGAAGATTGATGTCAGCAGGGATGTAACATTTGATGAAAACTCAACATTCGTCAAATCAAGAAAGGCACCTATTGAGGTTTATGAAGAACCTAAGGAAACTAGATTTCAAGACACGACCATGACTGAAGCAGTTCCAGAAGTTGTTTGTGAGTTTGAAGATCCGCAAGAACCTGTAGATCCACCCCGTGAGGATAACTCTCACAAAAGGAAACCTGCATGGGCTAGAGAGCTCATTCAAGATGCAGAAAGATTTGGCATTCCAGAAGAAGAACACAGAGCAAAGAAGAGAACCAGATCACATACCAGCTATGTTGCTTTACTCTGTGACATTATGAACAAAGAGCCTTCCAGTTATGAAGAAGCAGTGGGAAAGAAAGAATGGAAGGATGCCATGGTTGAGAAATACCAATCAATAATGAAGAATGATGTTTGGGATGTTGTCCCAAGAACTAAAGAGAAGTCTGTTGTGACTTCTAAATGGATCTTCAAAATCAAGCATGCTGCAGACGGTAGTGTAGAGAAATACAAGGCAAGATTTGTAGCTCGTGGCTTCTCTCAGAAAGAGGGAATAGATTATGAATAAACTTTTGCACCTGTAGCCAAGTATACTTCCATTAGAATAGTACTTGCCCTGGCTGCAGCAATGAAATGGAAAATACACCAGATGGATGTCAAGATTGCTTTCTTGAATGGTGTAGTTGAAGAGGAAGTATATGTGGAGCAGCCACTCGGTTTTGAAATACATGATAGAGAGTCATATGTATGCAGATTGAAGAAAGCCTTGTATGGCTTGAAACAAGCTCCCAGAACTTGGTATGGTAGGATGGACAGTTTCCTATCTAGTTTGGGATTTACCAAGAGTAAAGCGGATTCCAACCTTTTCTACAAGGTTGAGGAAGGGAATCCTGTGATTCTACTCCTGTATGTGGATGACTTATTTGTAGCAGGAGATGACAGACTGATTGCAGATACTAAGAGGAAGCTTGCTGCTGAATTCGATATGAAAGATTTGGGAGTGATGCACTATTTCCTAGGTATGGAGGTGTGGCAGAGTGCAGGTGGGATCTTCCTTGGTCAAGGGAAGTACACAGTAGATATCCTAAAGAGATTTGGGATGATGGATTGCAAGGCCATGGCCACACCTATGGCATCGAATCTGAAGCTTCTATGTGATGCTTCATCTGAGCCGGTTGATGTCTCTATGTATTGTCAGATGATTGGGTCCTTGATGTACCTGACGAACACGAGACCAGACATTTGCTTTGCTGTGAACACATTGAGTCAGTTCCTGATAGATCCGAGGAGTGTTCACCTGGTTGCTGTAAAGCATGTTCTGAGGTACCTGAAGGGTACAGTGGATTATGGGCTCAAGTATGAAGCGAATCAAAAGTTTAACCTGCAGGGTTATGTTGATTCAGATTGGGCTGGCAGTGCTGCAGATAGGAAGAGCACATCTGGATGCTGCTTCAATATGGGATCAGGTGTGATCTCTTGGTTTAGTAGAAAGCAGTCCTATGTAGCACTGAGTACAGCTGAGGCAGAGTATGTTGCAGCCTGTTCAGCTAGTTGTGAGGCAGTATGGCTACGGAAGCTACTGTCTGAGTTATTTGATCTCCCGTTGGATGCTACTCGTATCTTTTGTGATAACCAGAGTTGTGTGAAGCTGTCCGAGAACCCAGTGTTTCATGACAGGTCGAAACACATAGAGATCAAATATCACTATATCAGGGATATGGTGCAGAGAGGAGCTGTGAAGATCCTGTATGTTGCGATGGACGAGCAGATTGCATATGTGCTGACGAAGCCACTAGCCAGGGTGTACTTCAGAGAGAGGCTTGGTGTTCTTCAGATCGAGGACACTTCAAGGAAGAAGTGATGGACACATTTTCTAAAGCCATTCCAAGCATGATGGAAGGAGGATCCTTCACATGGCTGTGGATGTAAGCGCTGGATGATGAACATCAGGATGATGTTCTGGTTTCTGCTTTGTATGATCAGTTGGATCATTTTTATGTATGCATCATGTTGGATGCTGGATATGATCAGCTGGATCATTTATATGTATATGCATGTACGCATCATGTTGGATGCTGGATATGATCAGTTGGATCATTTATATGTATATGTATGTATGCATCATGTTGGATGCTGGATATGATCAGTTGGATCATTTATATGTATATGTATGTACGCATCATGTTGGATGTTGGATATGATCAGTTGGATCATTTATATGTATGTACGCATCATGTTGGATGTTGGATATGATCAGTAGGATCATTTGTATGTATTTTGTATGCATCATGTTGGATGCTCGGACCATGTATTTGTATATGTATCAGGTGGATACATTGTATGATCAGGTGGATCATGTATGGTGATATGTATCATGTAGTTGTATTTTTATCAGGTGGATACATTGTATGATCAGGTGGATCATGTATGATGATATGTATCAGGTAGATACTTGGTATGCATCAGGTAGATGCATTATATGATCAGGATGATCGTGGATGACGAGATTCAGGATGTTGCTCCAGATGACATGCAGCAGGATGTTGCAGTGATGATGATCAGGATGATGTATGGTGAGTATCAGGTTGATACTCTATGGCCATGGATCAGGTTGTGCAGATGAGAATATAATTTGGCCCTGGGAGATCTGCAGATAGTCTTTTGAGGTTTTGCCTATGGCATGTAATTCGTTTCCCTGGGATATCTGGCAGATGCTCTTTCGAGGTTTTGTCCTATGGCATATAATCTGTCCCTGGGAGATCCGATAGGTTGGGCTGTGTGCCTGTAATAAGTCCTGGGATGCTCTTGCGAGGTTTTTCCATGACCACATATAATCTGTCCCTGGGAGATCCTATAGGTAGAGCTGCGTGCTTGTAACAGCCTGGGATGCTCTTGCGAGGTTTTGTGGTGACCACATATAATCTGTCCCTGGGAGATCCTATAGGTAGAGCTTTGTGCTCGTAATAGCCTGGGATGCTCTTGCGAGGTTTTGTGGTGAGGTCACATATAATATGGCCTTGGGAGATCCTATAGGTAGAGCCATGTGCTTGTAATAGCCTGGGATGCTCTTTCAAGGTTTTGTGATGCACGTAATAAGTCCTAAGGATTCCACAGTATGGCCAGTGATGACGAAGACCTGCAGGTGGTGGGCCTACATCCAGTATGAAAAAGGACTGGCTCTGTAGAACTTCCTATGACGAGTAGAGTCAGAGATTGGTTGAGATAGCAGCAGCAGTGATGATGACGATGACGATGCATCGATGATGATGATCCCGAGAAAAAGACTTGTCTAGCAGATCTGTATCGAGAAATACCTTCCTAGTTAAGAGGGAGTGTTGATGTATATGTAACTTCGGAATGTATTTCATCTATGTATTTCATATATGTTTATTGTACCCTTATTAGAGATGTGTTATTCCTCTATAAGGAAGTGTCGTCATGTGGATTGACAAGTGTCGCAAGTGTGTGTACTTGCCGATGGGTTATTAGACCACCATGTGGGGAGATGTGTTATTCCTTTATAAGGAAGTGTCGTCATGTGGATTGCCAAGGGTCGCAAGTGTGTAACTTCGGAATGTATTTCATCTATGTATTTCATATATGTTTATTGTACCCTTATTAGAGATGTTTTATTCCTCTATAAGGAAGTGTCATCATGTGGATTGACAAGTGTCGCAAGTGTGTGTACTTGCCGATGGGTTATTAGACCACCATGTGGGGTCGGCCCTGAATTATATATATTATAATGTGGTTGTACCTAGCTAGACAAGTCGGCCCCATAAGGTCACTAGGAAAATAGATCAATATAAATAGAGATCAGGTGATCTCTATTTAGATCATTCGGAAAAGTGTATCTCTCTCACTCAGAAAGTGGCACACTAGTGAGGAGGAGGATCACTGCTACTAGGAGAATATGTTAGTGTATTTTGGTTGTACTTTGGTTGAGCCATTTCTCTCTCTATCTCTGAGGAAGTTGTGGGGTTTTTCACCTTAGGGTTTTCCCCACGGAAACTCTGTGTCTCTTGTCTCTCATGCTTTTGATTCTTGTGATGCTTGTCATGCGTATTGTGATTGTCATGCATTGATATACTGTATATGTTATTCTCTTAGTGAAGATCCTAGAGTATTGTGAATTAATGCTCAAAATTTAACAACAATGTGGATCGTTTGTAGCTTGTTCATCATCTAATTCATGTTCCCTTTCCCACCATTCCAAAACGATTTTGGATGCTCGGAACCTGTCAATAGGAAGTTTTTAACAATGTTAAGACTTGCTTCACCCACTGGAAGTCCTTCTGTTGAGTTTTGTTTGAGTTTGGGGATGGACGTCGCCGTCATCGCACCCCGTTTTTGCAAACAGGGCGACGTCGTCACAGTCCATGTATATTCCATTTGCAACGACTCGGTCTCGTCGCAGTTCCCAAAAGGGCCAACTGTGACGAGCCAAGGGTGAAATGGCCCTTCTCAAATCAACCCCAAACCCAAAAAAATGACTGAAAATCAAAATTGTAAACCACTACGATTTGGCTGGCTGAAGTTTAGGGTTACTTGTTCCTGACAGTGAGTGAAATGGCTAATCGTAGCTCCCGGAATCGACAAGTGAAAATCTGGCAGCAAATAACACTATTCCTCCCAAATTTGGGAAATAGAATAATGGTGACTATATTTGGTTTTTATTTCTATTTATAAAACAAAATGGAATATTCCTTTTTCAAATATTTGATGCCGTTATGCTATTTGCTATAGTTTGGTTCAGTTTTATTGTATTTGAACATTCCGTTGACTATTTGACCTAGTTTCCGAGTGTGCAAGAGTTGTGAAGTGCCTTTCTACGCCATTTTCATGTTGAAACGGTCATCTCAGGTATGAACACCCCTTGTGAGTTTTTGTCATTTACACAGTTTTTCATAGATTGCAATTAATGAGCTTACTCTTTGTTCTTTCTCGTGCTCTTGAAACTATGAGAATAGGAGTTACGATTTATCACTTTTCTGGGCTCATTAAACTCCTACGGAAAAGGAACCCCCCCGGAGTCTATCTTTAAGCTCTTTTCAGGCTCTCAAAATATGAAAATATTGCCAAGCGAACTTGTTGTGTTCACGCTTGTAAAAGAATTTGAATGGTCATCTTCCTGGTGACAGTTTACCCCTTTTTTGGACAAGGGGGCACTAGTTATGAAAAAGGTATACTCCAGCCAATCATGTCTGGAAGAGTCTTCTCCCACATTGTTTTACACTTTTTTTGGGCGATGAGGCTAACTTTACGAAAAAGGACCGTTGGAGTCTTCTTTAGTTCTTTTCAGACTCCCTAAACATGAAATGATGACCGAGTTTACCTTTTATGGACTCATTAAACTCTTGCATTGAAGGGCCTGCCATGGGACGAACCCCTCCTGTCCTAGGTTTGAAAAATATTTGGGATTGGACTCATCTATGAGATAAGCTATATCGAGCATCTGGTTACCCTCATCAAGCTCGTAAAAAACACATGAGGCACTCATCGTTCAGGATGGGGAAAAAGGAAAGCTTTTGTGTTATGTACCTTGTTAGTGGCAGTATGTCGTCATTCTTGAACATGGCACTCATTTGCATTTGCATACAGCACTTGGATCATCCATTTGTCCTCGAGTGACACTTACTTACTCAGTCTTGTTACTCCTTTGAGTCATTCAAAGAAATCTTCCATCATCAGTTGCATTAGGAGTTAATGTCATCCTCATCATGTCAATACTGCCAAGTCATGCCATGCCCATGTTCAAGAATATGTCCATCATTTATCATCTGCAGTCAGTACACCCACCATCATTTCGGTCTATTGAGTCAGTCTTGCATGTTACTGTACCATCCGATCTACTCTACACATCTTTTGTCGTGTTTCATGTCGATTGATGGGGGACTCATCATGGCCCTCCTTCGATGGATTCAGCCTTGTCGACTTCAAATCATCATCCGAGGATTGAATCTAGAAACCAACCAAGTACCTTGGCCCTACATGCCTCAATGGCAAGTTACCTTGCTTTCAACATGAGTTTACATCATTGACTCTTGATTGAAATATTTCATCTTGTGTTCGACTTCAACTCATTTATTCACGCTTGATGATATGTACTGTGATACCTTGGGAATCATTGATATCAATGGTGATCTCCCTCGCACTTGTTAACGGTTTACATCAATGGATGGTAATCAAGTGGTTTCTACCATGTTCGATGTCAAGACATTTTTAATCACATGGATAGATTCGTATCATTGCGGGTTTAGCTTGAAGACCTTGGGAAGTCATGTTTTACCCAGGCTGTGATGGAGTTTGTATTGAGTTATATTACATGGATCCACATTTGTATTGGTCGTGGCTGTGTTATCGTCCCATCATGGATCTACACTTGTGTCTAGTAGCCATGATTGTGTTAAGTCGGTTATTACTACCATGGATCTGCATTGTATTGGTCGGAAACCATGTTGTACTTTATATGAGATTATTAGTTCAGAGTCAGTTGTACTACAGCAGTCCTTCATCCGACAAGTCTATTCCCATTTCTTCTATCAAAGCACTTCACCTGTCCATCTTAAAACAGCTTCATGCTTTGCGGGGAATTTTGTTACACCTAAAATCTACCCATCATCAGATTTAGTGTATACACCCCTGAAGATATCTTAACTGCGTAATTAACCTGGGAGGAGTTGTACCCAGTTGTACCAGGTTTTGAGAGGTCATCGCAGCTTGCTTCATTGCAGGGTGCGACGAAGTCAGTTAATGAGAAAAAATAGCTTCTTTGAGGTTCTTCTTGAAACTTGTTGACTTGGGGCCTTATCTCTGACCTCTAGGGGAGTTGGTACTCGATTCCTAACACCTTGGGAAAATCCCCTATCTCTCTCCTACCATATCTCAACCTATCCTATCCATACCCTATCCACTTAGTCCTATATAAGAGAAGCTCTACCCCTCTCCAAGGGGAGGAAGTCTATGGTGTCTATATGCTGGTGAAATCACTCTTGAGAGATCTCTACTCATCCTTGAGAGACTCAAGCTTCCTTAGGAGGAAATGGAAAATGGCTTTGTTGGAGAAGGGCTGCAGTGTTAAGCCTCAATTACAGTTCTATATCTCTGCTATGTACTTCCCTATTTTTATAGTAATACAAATGCTTTCCACCAATATTGTTCATGTGTGTAATGATATTGAGTAGTTTACTTGCTTAACTGTTCACTTAGATATCTTATTGTATAAATGCCCTTTACTTGTTTCTCTTGTTTCTTATCTTGACAGGTCTTGCAGCTTGGATCTGACGACCGTGAGATGTGGATCAACATTCAGGAGAAAGGATAGCGAAGTGAAAGGTAAGACATCTAGTACTTGATCCTTAAGTAGATCTAGGAAATGCATTCGTAACCTGTCTTATTTGTTCTAGACTCGCATTGAGCTAGGGAGATCCGGCTCACGTCCGCTCGAGTGGATTTTCCGATAAACAACAATTGACCAGGTGAAGACTCCATTTGAATGTTTAACAACCTTCAACAATTAACAACCTTGTTTAATACAGCTGTATCAGTTAACTGTAACTCCGCAACATGAAGATCATAGATCTTCATTGCTGCATGATTATAGCGGAGCGGAAACTGTATTTTCCTTGTATAAATTCCAGAAGGCTCTCGTAGCCTGGGGTTGGACAGTTACCACTTTGTGTAAACTATAATAAAGCACTGAGACTGACGATTTTCCATCATTAATATGAGAGCAGAGTTCTTCATTTCTGTGTCTTAATTTGTTGTGATTCTCGATGTCTCTATTATAAGTCCAGGGTCCGCCTTCTCACAGAGATAACCGGTTTAAGTAGGTAGAGTAGCTTAGCTTTACTTCTGTTGTGTGGTGTGGAAATATTGAAGATGTTATTGATAGCTGTAACAGAGATTATCTTTCCTTTTTGGTAGCATGATTGCATCTTGAATAGCTGTAACAGAGTGGTGTGACAGTCGATTGTGTAGGTTAATTTAGATTTATGCATGTGTGCTCGAATCAGCTGTAACATCCAAGCTCAGTTCCAATCCTTTCAAGTTGTTTATGCCTTCTAGGATTTCCAGTAATTATCAGTTAGAGTTCAAGCTTATGTTTAGATTTTGGTTGCTGTTGTATCTTCAATTGGGTTATTGGAATTGGTAGAGTGTGGTTGAGTAACAGTAGCTACTAGATGGATCATTTTGGTAAAGATTGAATACTGTAGTTTGATAATTATAGGATTTAACTTCTTTCAAAAGTAATCTAGTTTACTTCTCTTTTTAAATTTATAACTCCTAAGTGATTTCTGTAGGAAGATAGTTCAATCAATTCCTAGATGTGTGAATTAGCTTAAGTCTGCTTTCTGGAGTGAGTTTGGCTGGATAGACTGGTAGGATCATTAGTTACACTTAGTAAATCAACTGCTTGATCTGTTTATGCATAGACTGTGCTTATTGCCTTTGAAATAAAAGACCTCCCTAGGTTTGACAATTTATATTGACCATCCGGTGTGTTAGCTTTAATTAACTGACATATAGGGTGACCAACATTTTGGCGTCGTTGCTGGGGATGGTAATAGATAGACAGAGTTAGTAGTTGGTTTCATTTGATTTCATTTTAGTTCAATTATTTACAGCATGCATGAATACAAGAAAAACAAATCAGGAACCCCCTTTGAATACTAACATTGCAGGTGGAAGAGGTCAAGGTCGAGGTCGTAATGCAGGTCAGGGAAGACACACATACATTGATGAGATAATTACTAGAGCTGATTCTTCCACTAGACCATCGGAACTCTACAGGCAGGGGAAATTCTGTTCCTCCCAATCTTGAACATTCAGCATCCACAGTGGAGAATACAATGGGACCTTCAACTCCTGTTGCATAAAGTAACCTCCTAAAGATAAGGGAAGCACTGTAGGTGCACCAGATAGAGAGGAGATCTATCACATTGATGGAACCAGAGTTACCAAAGAAGTGTGGTTGGAGACTCGCCGAATAGCAAAAGAAGAGAGAAGGCGAAAGGAAGAGAAGAGAAGAGAGGAGGAAGCTAAAGCAGAGGAAGAACGCATAAAGGAAGCTGTTGAATTTTGGACTAGAACCATGGCTGGTAGAGAATAGGAGGGCGAGAACGAACATGGGAGTCACCGGGAGGAAGAAAGAGAAAATAATCAGCCTGGTAATATTGTGGCTACATTAGAATTCCCTATCCTCCAGATACCTGGAGCAGCTCCTATGAAGAATATCTCACCATCTGTTCTCCCGAATTTTCATGGTAAGTCCTCTGAGGATCTTGATGAGTTTCTTTTTTAGTTTTATATCCTCTATCGCAGCTATGATTACACCTCTAGTGATCAGAAGCTGAAGTTATTCCCAGCCACCTTGAAAGGAAATGCTTTGCACTGGTTCATGAGTCTGGGTCGTGAGACCATTACTACTTGGGACCAAATGAAAAACGCCTTTCTTTCTAAGTACCAAGAATATTGCAGAACTAGAGATAGAAAGGAAGAGTTGTTTAAAATGGTTTAGAAGGATGAAGAAAGTTTGGAAGACTTTGTGGAAAGATTGGTGTACAACTTACAAAGATCTGGTCATGCTGAGATTGGCAAGGATGTGCTCAAGATTATCTTACTAAGAGAAATTAGAGAAGATTGCCTTGATATATCTAATCTGTTGGGAAAAGGGGATATCTCAAAGGAACCTTTTGAAAAGATTGTTGAATTATGTCTAAGGTACTCCAGGGGATCTTCCAGAACTAGCAAACGAGACAAAGATCGAGACCAGGATGTCTTCACTAGGACTCAGAAGTCAACTAGTGGAGGGGCCACTCGAGCAGAAATAGGAAACTTACTAGAGAATTTTAAAACAGACATGATGAGCTCCATTTCCTCAGATTTGGATGTCATGACGGAAAACAGAAACAAGTGGTAGAAGATCTTACACTTGGGGTATTCTGTCCTAAATGTAGGAAGAAGCATCCACTGAAGGAATGCCCATTGGACAAAGCAGAGGTATGTAGGACATGTGAACTCGAGCATGATACTAAGGAGTGTGCATCATTACCTAAGGTCAAAGCAGTCCTGCATGCATCTATTCCAGATGTGGAGCTAGCATACTTTATGGAACAGAGGAAACCATGGCAGCCTTGAAACCAAGGTATGAATCCAGATCCAGCATTTTTTTTGCATAATATGAATGGAATGAACAATATGCATAATATGAATAATATGAATACACTATTCCCTTCACATTATTCCAACAACTAGTGGCATCCATCTCAGAATCCAATGCAAAATCCTAATTCATGGACACTATGGCCACAACAGTCGAACCAAGCTCCTTGGAATTCCAACTGGAGAAACTCTTACCAAGGAAATAACTTTCCCCATCACCAGACTCAGTATCAACAGTACTCTCCTCAATAGTATCAGCATCAGCAGTATCATCAACCACAGCTCCCTTTCCAAAACACTACCGCACCTATGAATGCACCACTTTGACCACAGCTACCTACACAACCTAACCCAAACCCAAACAATAAAGCAGTCCGTCAATTTGAGACTGCCAACATGCCTGCGTATTCCATTACTCAGATTACCTGCAATGATATACCATTACGATCAGGGAGGGTAGTGGAACATATTATCACTGAGGATGTGTCACCCCTAGTGATTGAAACTGGAGTGAATCAGCACTATGAGAACATGGTTAATTCAGCAAGCCCCATTATTGAGGATGTTGATACTCCTACTGAAGCAGTAGCTGAAACTCAGAAAGCAACACACGATGTGTCACAGCCTACACAATTGAATAGAGAACCACCATACCCTGAACGATTGGAACTGCAGAAAACAGTGGAACAACCTCGATTTGATCTCATGGGAGAGTTGAAAAATTTGTATGTTAAAATTCCACTGTTACAGGCCCTCCATGATGTGCCCATTTATGCTAAGATGGTTAAAGATTTGTGTGTCAAGAAACTAGGAAGAAGGCTCGGGGATTCCCCCCACTGTCCACGTGTTGGGAAAGCTTTCAAAATTAATAATGGGGAAGGCCCCTGTGGCAAAGTATGATGACCTTGGGAACCCCACTGTTACAATTGACATAGGGGACACACGAATTCCAAATGTCTTGGTGGATTTAGGAACAGCTATTAACGTTATGACCATAGAAACTGTGAAGAAATTGGGACTCACTAATCTTCGGCCAACCCCTACCGTTTTGGAACTTGCTGATATATCAATGATCAAGCCTGAAGGGATCCTAGATGACCTCGTGATCTCAGTCAACTTGTGGGAATACCCTGCGGATTTCTAGGTGTTACAACTGAAATCCTAGTTGGGGGACACCCATTGATCCTGGGAAGACCGTGGTTGGACACAGCAGATTCCTGTATCAGTTGTCGGTCAAGATATATGACCATTTTAGACGGAACTGAGATCAAGAACCTAACCCTATACCCTACAGCTCGACCAAGCACAGAAGTTGAGACTCCATTATGGGCAGATTTGGAGGAGGAAGAGGGTGTGCAGCCACTACTAACCATAGGGAGAGCCTTAATGTTTAAGGATGAAATAGAGGATGATGCCATTAATAGTTTCATCAGTGAGCCCACGTCAGTCAATCAAAGTGTCTATCAGATCTTGGACAGTACTCTAGCAGCAACATAACAAGAAAAGCCTACATAAGAAACTCTAATTGGTGATGACAGTATAATTCCAGTACTTAAGAATTCGAAGAGTGTTCCAATAGAAATTGGGCCAGGAAAAACATTGAATATCAATCCTAATCTGGCACCTAATGAGCTGGAACAGCTAGTCACTTTGCTGAAACAATGTAGGGGAGCTTTCGCTTGGGAGTACACAGACATGAAAGGAATTCTTTCTCATATGTGCACCCATCACATTTATATTAAGAGCGACTCTAGGCCTGTATGTCAACCACAACGAAGGATGAACTTGAACCTGAGAGACATAGTGAAAGAAGAAATCCAGAAACTTTTGGAAGTAGGATTCATATATCCAATTTCAGACAGTGAGTGGGTTTCTCCACTTGTGATTGTGCCAAAGAAGAATGGGAAATGGAGGGTCTGCGTGGATTACAGAGAATTGAACAAGGCAACGCAGAAGGACAATTTCCCCTTACCTTTCATAGATTAGATCCTTGAAACCTTGTCTGGGAAAAAGTATTTCTCCTTTCTGGATGGCTTTAGTGGCTATAACCAGATCCAGATTGCTCCAAAAGATTAAGGCAAAATCACTTTCACTTGCCCTGGGGGGACTTTTGCATACCGAGTACGTCCTTTTGGGTTGTGCAACGCACCAGCTACATTTCAGAGAGCAGTGATTGGAATCTTTTCAGAAATGGTGAATGATTGCATGGAAATATTTATGGATGACTTTACTCCATATGGTGATAGTTATGAAGAAGCATTGAAGAACTTAGAAAAGGTCTTGAAATGCTGTGAACAAAGCCAGCTCTCTTTGAGCACTGAAAAGTGCCACATGATGATGAGTGAAGGCATAGTGCTGGGGCACTTCATCTCTTTTGATGGTATCCAGGTAGATCCATACAAAATCAAGGTAGTTGAAAATATACCAACTCCTGGGACACAGAAGGATGTACGTAGCTTCTTAGGGTATGCTGGCTATTACAGAAGGTTCATAGAAATTTTTTCCAAACTAGCCTCTCCTTTGTTCACTCTGTTGATGAAGGATGCACAGTTTGTCTGGAATGATGCATGCCATATAGTATTTACTGAGCTAAAGAAAAGGCCGTCTACAGCACCCATCTTACGAGGACCCAATTGGGCTCTACCTTTTCACATTTCTTCAGATGCTTCAGACACTGCCATTGGAGCAGTTTTGGGATAGCAGGAAGGTAGTGCTCCTTATGCCATTTACTACATTAGTAAAAATTTGTTTCCTGCTGAACTAAATTATACTGTCACAGAAAAATAATTTCTTGCCATTGTTTATGCCATCAACAAATTTAGACATTATATTACTGGATATTCTACTTTTGTGAACACTGATCATTCTGCTATCAAGTATTTAATGAATAAACCAATCACGAATGCTAGAGTTACTAGATGGCTGTTACTATTACAGGAATTTGATATCACAATTATTAATAGACCAGGAAAGGAAAATGTTGTTGCAGATTTTTTATCTCGACTTACTAACACTGATGATAATTTACCAGTCGAAGATTCCTTCCCTGACGAACATTTTTTTGCAGTATTAGCTCATTCCCCATGGTATGCAGATATTGCTAAGTTTTTGGCTGCAGGTAAGCTTCCAGCACATCTGTCGAACAGAGAAAAAAAGAAGATCATACAACAGAGTGCTAGGTACTGTTGGATTGATGGCCATCTTTTCTACACAGGGCTTGATTTATAAATTAGAAGATGTGTTAGACAAGATGAAATCTTTAGCATTCTTAAAGCTTGCCATGATGAGCCCTGTGGGGGACATTTTGCTGACAAAAGGACAGGTCATAAAGTTTTGAGAATGGGCTATTTCTGGCCTACATTGTTCATAGATGCAAAGAAATATGTTCATGCATGTGATAGCTGCCAAAGGATGGGTCAACCCAACAGATTAGATGAGATGCCTTTGCAGGAACAGCTTGTGGTTGAACCGTTTGATAGGTGGGCTCTAGATTTTGTAGGGCCTATCAACCCTCCCTCAAAGCAGAAAGTTCACATCTTGGTTTGCACAGATTTCATGACCAAATGGGTAGAAGCTGTAGCCTTGGTCAAGGCCAATGATCAAGCTATGATTGATTTCTTGTATGAAGAGATTTTTACTCGGTTCGGAGTACCTAAGGAGATCATTACAGATGGTGGACCACAGTTGTGTCTCACAAGATGGAATCACTATTACAGAAATTTCATATTCAGCACAGAATAACCTCACCATATAATCCACAAGCCAATGGTCAAGTGGAGAGCACAAACAAGGTTATCGAGGCTATTCTGAAAAAAACAGTGAAGAGCCATCTTAAAGATTGGGCTGAAAGGATTCTAGAGGCACTATGGGCCTATCGTACCACTTGGCGTAACACCACTGGTTTTTCCCTATATGAATTAGTGTATGGAAAGAACGTTGTTTTTCCAAATAGAATTTGAAATCAGAACCTTGAAAAAAGCTGTGGAGGAAAACCTGGATTTATCAGAGGCACAGAGGAATCGACTGAATCAGCTCAATGAATTGGATGAGAAGTGCACAGCTGCAGTAGATCATACAGCTTTAATCCAACAACAACGTTCTAAATGGCATGACAGATTTATAAAACAAAGGGTCTTCCAGGAAGGAGACTGGGCCCAGTTGTATGATTCACAGTTTAAGAGGGACTTTAAAGGCAAATTTCGCACCCGTTGGTTGGGACCCTATCAGATAGATCGGGTATTTGATAATGGAACAATCCGGTTGATCACCATCGACGAGAACAAAGTACCATTATTCGCAAATGGTCATCGGCTGCGACTATATCACAAGCCGATCTCAAGGGATGCTTTTATTTCACAAGTTGCAGCTGATCCAGAGTATCGTTTAACACTAGGGCAAGGATCTTCCTTAAACCCTGTGAATTCCTAAAAGTTGCAATTGCCACACATATTTTTGTACATAAATAATTGGTTTTCCTTTCATTCTGTATTTTATCTATTTTTATTTTTGCACTTGATTGGTTTGTTTTGAAGAACTGTGTGCAGGAAATAATTGGAGGAGAAGCAGCCGTGACCGGGCCAGATGACTGTAGACACCCCACATTTGTTCCTGATTTAATAAATCTCTTTGAAAAGATGGATAATTCGTAGTCTTCCACAGATAGCTAAAATTTGCTTCTACTTCACTCTAACGCAGCTGCGACTCTGCCACTTTTGCTCGTTTTGCCAAATTTCGTAGCCGTGACTCTGCCATTTTCCCTTTACTCCACTTTTCTACGGCTATGAATCCACCACTTTTTCCCATTCGGCTAAATTCCACAGCTGCGACTCCGCTATTTAAGCTCACCTTTCTAAGTTGGCAGCTGCTACTCCGCTATTTTCGCTCACCTTTCTATGTTGGCAGATACTACTCTGCTATTTCCATTTCATTTTTACTCCTTTCCAGTAGTTGTGACTTCGTTACCTTTGTCCATTCCGCTAAACCTAGCAGCTGTGACTCTGCTATCCTTGACTGTTCTGCTAAATCTAGTAGCTGCGACTCCATTCTTTCCACTTCACTCCTGCTCCTTCCGTACAGCTGCGACTCCACCATTTTCGCTTATTTTGCTAAATCAAGCAGCTGTGACTCCACTAGTTTGTCTGCTCTCCGATTGATGATGCCAATAATTATGTGATTAGGTGTCAGTTTTTTCACTCGCTCCACAAGATCCAATCATGGTTCGCCACGAAGGAAAATTTTGGGTGCCTTGAGTAGTTGTCAACCCGAGTGGTAGTGGCCACATCACTTCAGCACATGTGCATTCATACCCGCGAGGATGACGATCGGCTGTAATGATTAATCCATGGCTCAAACTCATAAACGCAAAGGTATAGATTGCATCTTTTACATGATTTGGAAGAAAATTAAATACGGTAATAATGATTATGTTCTGTTGCAACCCTTGATTGACGAACCCATGTGAATTAAACTTTAGGGACTATGCCAAGGTCATAATTGTAATTATTTTCCGTCACCTTACCCGATTTTTCACCTGTTACTCCTATCTGCCAACTTCATCGTTTCAACGGAATGTTCATACTAACGCAAACTTGCCTAAAACCTGATTTTTGAACCCCAACGACCCTTTGCATGTTCATAAAGCTTCAACTTCCACGTCTAGACTGGAGATTGTTGTGTTTGTTCTGAAGTTTGAGGAGGGATTAAAATGGGAAACCCAGTCCGACATGATCCAGTAGATATAGAAGCTGTACGTGCCAATGCAGCAGTTCTTAATATTTTTACTGCAGCAGGTTGGATGCCACACTTTGAATGGTTGAACGGTTTCCACACAGAAACCGCATTGCAATTTGCCCTCAACCTGACTGATACTCACTCCGAGGTCACGGGACGGCGTGTGGATGTTACAGAAGAAATCATAGCCGAGGTTACTGGATTACCCCTGGTTGGGAAGAAGTTATTTTGACGGAAGGCACATAATGCAAATGCGGTGAGGGAATTTTTGGCAGTTGGCGAGCAGGTTATTCCAAAGCGCTGTGGGATGGAACTGGCATCTTTACCACCACCCTGGAATCAAGTGGCAATCTTTGTGAAAAGATATATTTCTTGTGGAGGTAGGTACCAATTTGTTTCCTTCTCTGAACTTCCTTTACTGTCTCATTTACACCATGGTAATTTAGTGAATATACCATTCTATCTGCTCAAAGCACTACAAACCATGGCTGGATATGCAAGAACCGCCCAACACCTAGTTTCCTCCCTTACTAATCATGGCTTGATTAAATTACTGGTCCCAAGAGCCATTGTAAATCATAATTTAACCTGGGAGCAATTTTTGGCTGGAGATGCGCCAATCATACAACCTGTATTAGAAATGGAAGGTGTTGGTGAAGATAGTGAGGACCGACGTTCCTCAAAACCAGTTGGGGGGGAGGCTGGAGCATTAGAAAACAAGGCCAGTGACGAAGGGGAAGTAAACAAAGGGGAAGTAGCAGTAATAGAAAACCCTATAGCTGAGGAAATTGTGATGGAAACCATGGAGCAGGAGGAAGAAAAATTAGAAGCTGTAACTATAGAAGAAGATACTCAATTAAAAGAAGTTGAAACTGGAGCAGCTGTTGAAGCTGCAACAGTAGAAGCTGCAATTGTAGAAACAGGAATTCAGGAGGAAAGATATCAGATAGTAGAAGAAGGGACTGTGGAAATTTTGGAGGTTGCGTCCTCTCCAGAGATAAGGGGTACCATTATTGAAGAAGAAAAGACCAAGGTAAAAACCCGTGTGTCAAAGAAACGAAGAGTAGGATCAGGAAATAGGAGTCAGACACCCACTGCAGCAAAGAAAAGGAGGATCAGAACTGTCAAAGTGTTAGTAGCAGTAAGTAGTGAGGAACACCCAGTGGTAATGGTGAGGAAAAGAAGGACTTGATCAGTAGCAGCAGCTGTGAAAGTAGTAGCAACTGTGACAGTAGCAGTAGCAGAAGTAGCTGCAATAGCAGCAGAGTTAGCAGAGACAACAGAAGAAGCTGAGACAGTGGATGCAATGTGGGGTACTATTGAAGCACCTTTATCAGAGATAGAAGGAGAAGTCAGAGGGAATAGGGAGTCACCTGTGTTAGAAGAAGCACCTGCAATAGGGGTAGATATGGAGATTCCCAGTTTGAACCCCAAGTTGTCTGCTGCTATGCAGGAACCTTCCAAGGAAGAACCTCAAATCGAAAATCTACTGCTTGAAAATGAATTATTAAAAGAGGAGGTGCAGATATTGCGAAATGAGCTGGAAAGATGGAAGGGTATAGTTGGAAAACAAGCAACAAAAAATTTGAACACATTAGAAAATGCTGCAAACTTATTGGAAAATCCATCTTTTGCATTTGAAAATGAGAAGTATGGGGAGACTGTTTGCCCAGAGTGTGGAGATATATTTTCTGCAGCATGACACAGAGTTGTTGTGTTGGGACTTGCATCACAAAAGCATGTACAGATAGAGGAGGTGGAAGAAGGAATGCTAGAAATTGAATTGATGGGGGAAAATGGGCCAAGAATTGAAGAGATCCCTGATTTGAATTTAGGAGATGAAACAGTACAGTCTCAGCCATCAGGGGATACCAAGCTTCTTCAGGACTAGTCTCATCAGTTAGAAAAAGCTGATATAACCCAGAAACAATCTCAGCAGTTCAAAGAAATTGAGGAACATGGGACTGTTACACAAGAACTAGTACCCTTGAAAATGTTTAGTGAAGCTACAACTCAGACAACAACATTTGATATCAAGGACCAGGAAGAAAACACTGTTACACAAGAACCAGTATTTCCAAAATCATTTGCTACAGCTGCAACACAAACTGAGATGGATGAGATTGAAATGGAGAAGGAGGATGCTGTCACACAAGAACTAGCAGTCCTAAGAATATTGGCTGAGACTGTAACACAGACCGAGGAGGCTGAGGTGGATATGGAAATAAAGAATGTTGTTACACAAGAACCAGCATCCCTAAAACCCATGGCTGAGACTGCACTACATGCACAGACCACTGCAACCCCAATAGAGGATGAAACTGTCACAGTTCCAAAGCAAGATAAGGAAGTCATTTATCTGGATTTTGATGATGAAAAGGAGGTAGAAGACAGAAGAATTCAACGGCTGGAGAAGAAGATTCTCTGGTTAAATCTCGAGTTGGATAAATGGCTCAAGTGGATTGAACAGTTCAGAATAGGTATGATCTCTCTCCAGGAACATAGGAATGTCATTAAGGGACTGAGAGAAAAGTGGGCTGAGGATTTATTCTTCCAGAAACTCCGGTGGGAGAAACTTCAAGAAAAATTGGAAGGATTGAAGAAACTTAAGTCCCTGCAACAAGAAAAAGACAAAATGTACACTCTTTCCATAGAATTGTTGAGTTGTAGGGCTCCATCCCCCTCTTACCCTGTCTTTCTCCATGAGCAGACAACTTTATTTCAATTAAGAGCTCTCAAGGAAGGAAGATCATTTGATTTGGCAATAGCTACTCAGTTTTTGGAGAATTTACTGAAGAGTGATTTCGAGAATCAGCATTTGTTATGTGAATTGTATTTACATGACAGGGCTTGTTATATTGACTTTCCATCTAATCCTTTACCTTTTCTATGGGATTTTCAGCTAAGGGCATTTTCCTCCTTTGTCATTAACCATGTAAGATGGCGAGATGCTTTCCAAACCATCCTCAGGAATGAGGAGAATTATACTCTCTGGATTAGGGGGGAACATCAGAATCCACCAGCATTCATGG
This sequence comes from Larix kaempferi, assembly GCA_027924585.1. Taxonomy (NCBI): domain Eukaryota; kingdom Viridiplantae; phylum Streptophyta; class Pinopsida; order Pinales; family Pinaceae; genus Larix; species Larix kaempferi. The sequence goes on along the minus strand of BSBM01000274.1, from coordinate 20,819,019 downwards.
AAAATCATGCTAAATCTCTCAAGGTTCCCTCAATTGCCCGATATTTTGAGAGCTTGCGAGATAAACTCCTTACCACATGTGTCCCAATGATTCTTAATATGTAGTAGGATTCCCTGGAAGGTAGTGAATACAGATGGCTGAACTCTTCCTCATCTTTGAAGGAAATGGATCCATATGGCTTTGAAAATTTCAGGCAAGCTTTGATAAGGATTCCTAGATATGTGCAGTGCATGAAAAGGTGTGGGTCTTGGTGGATTGGTTTAAGATTCAAATTCCCTGTCATTTGGTTGACTTTGAGCAATTCTTATAGAAATAGCTATGCTTTGACATTAGAAGAAGAAGAGTTGTGGTGGGAGCATTGGATATCCTGCTATGGGTTTGTTCCTCGAGGGGAGACACCAGAACTTGCCTATAATCTTACAAATCTCCATAGATTCAACTCAGACTCAGATTCGGACTAGGGGAGGTTGTTGCATGAGGACATGCAATCGGATAGTTGGGGGGAGATGTTGGGTCAAGGAAATGCCCCTTTTTGGCCATCTTGATTACATCATTTTGCCCTGATTTCATCCTACTTTTATAAGCTATATCCATGTCTTTCTCCAGACCAATCAATAATATTGACATGTATAATTTGTTATTGCTTTATTTATTTTATGCCTAATATTGTTAAAGATTATGGATCTTAGTCCTTGGTTTATACTAATCTGAGTGATTTCATTTAGCCAAGGTCTAAAGCGCAGGTTTATCAGCCAAGTGGCGCCAACTGTTACTCTTCAAAGCACCAGCTCCTCATACCCCAAGGAACAACACATCTTCCACGTGAGCTGTAACAAATCCTCACTGTAACAGATTCCACTGAAACAAAGCCTAGCTGTGACAGATAGGTTGCATTCCATTTGCTGAGTCTATTGATCCATTAATTATCAGAGCAACAACATCCTTCACAACTAACAACCTTGTTTAATATGGCTGTATCAGTTAGCTATAACTCCGCAGCATGAAGATCATAGATCTTCATTGCTACACGATTATAGGGGAGCGAAAACTATATTTTCGTTGTATAAATTCCTGAACGCTCTCGTAGCCTGGAGTTGGACAATTACCACTTTGTGTAAGCTGTAACAGAGCACTGAGACTGACGATTTTCCATCATTAATATGAGAGCAGAGTTCTTCATTTCTGTTTCTTAATTTGTTGTGATTCTCGGCATCTCTGTTAGAAGGCCAGGGCCCACCTTCTCACAGAGATAGCCAGTTTAAGTAGGTAGAGTAGTTTAGCTTTACTTCTGTTGTGTGGTGTGGAATTATTGCAGATGTTATTGATAGCTGTAACAGAGATTAGATTTCCTTTTTGGTAGCATGATTGCATCTTGAATAGCTATAACAGAGTGGTGTGATAGTCGACTGTGATGTAACAGCCAAGCTCAGTTCCAATCTTTTCCAGTTGTTTATGCCTTCTAGGATTTCTAGTAATTATCAGTTAGAGTTCAAGCTTATGTTTAGATTATGGTTGCTGTTGTATCTTCAATTGGGTTATTAGAATTGGTAGAGTGTGGTTGAGTAACAGTAGATACTAGATGGATCATTTTGGTAAAGATTGAATAGTGTAGTTTGATGATTATAGGATTTAACTTCTTGCAAAAGTAATCTAGTTTACTTCTCTTTTTAAATTTATAATTGCTGGGTGATTTCTGTAGGAAGATAGTTCAATCAATTCCTAGATTTGTGAATTAGCTTAAGTCTACTTTTTGGAGTGAGTTTGGCTGGATAGACTGGTAGGATCATTACTTACACTTAGTAAATCAACTGCTTGATCTGTTTATGCATGGACTGTGCTTATTGGCTTTGAAATAAAAGACCTCATTGGGTTTGACAATGTATATTGACCATCCTGTGTGTTAGCTTTAATTAACTGACATATAGGGTGACCAACATTTTGGCATCATTGCCGGGGATGGTAATAGATAGACAGAGTCAGCAGTTGGTTTCATTTGATTTCATTTTAGTTCAGTTATTTACAGCATGTATGAATACAAGAAAAACAAATCGGAACCCCATTTGAATACTGACATTGCAGGTGGAAGAGGTCAAGGTCATAATGCAGGTCAGGGAAGACACACATACATTGATGAGATAATTGCTAGAGCTGATTCTTCCACTAGACCACCGCGGAACTCTACAGGCAGGGGAAATTATGTTCCTCCCAATCTTGAACATTCAGCATCCACAGTGTAGAATACAATGGGACCTTCAACTCCTGTTGCAAAAAGTAGACCTCCTAAAGATAAGGGAAGCGCTGCAGGTGCACCAGATAGAGAGGAGATCTATCACATTGACGGAACCAGAGTTACCAAAGAAGTGTGGTTGGAGACTTTCTGAATAGCAAACGAAGAGAGAAGGGGAAAGGAAGAGAAGAGAAGAGAGGAGGAAGCTAAAGCAGAGGAAGAACGCATAAAGGAAGTTGTTGAATTTTGGACTAGAACCATGGCTGGTAGAGAATAGGAGTGCGAGAACGAACATGGTAATCACCGGGAGGAAGAAAGAGAAAATAATCAGCCTGGTAATACTGTGGCTACATTAGAATTACCTATCCTCCAGATACCTGGAGTAGCTCCTATGAAGAATATCTCACCATCAGTTCTCCCGAATTTTCATGGTAAGTCCTCTGAGGATCCTGATGAGTTTCTTTTTGAGTTTTATATCCTCTATCGCAGCTATGATTACACCTCTAGTGCTCAGAAGCTGAAGTTATTCCCAGCCACCTTGAAAGGAAATGCTTTGCGCTGGTTCATGACTCTGGGTTGTGAGACCATTACTACTTGGGACCAAATGAAAAACACCTTTCTTTCTAACTACCAAGAATATTGCAGAACTAGAGATCGAAAGGAAGAGTTGTTTAAAATGGTTTAGAAGGATGAAGAAAGTTTGGAAGACTTTGTGGAATGATTGTTGTACAACTTACAAAGATTTGGTCATGCTGAGATTGGCAAGGATGTGCTCAAGATTATCTTACTAAGAGGAATTAGAGAAGATTTCCTTGATATGTTGAATCTTCTGGGAAAAGGGGATATCTCGAAGGAACCTTTTGAAAAGATTGTTGAATTATGTCGAAGGTACTCCAGGGGATCTTCCAGAACCAACAAACGAGACAAAGACCGAGACCAGGATGTCTTCACCAGGATTCAAAAGTCAGCTAGTGGAGGGGCCACTCGAGCAGAAATAGGGAACTTACTAGAGAATTTTAAAACAGACATGATAAGCTCCATTTCCTCAGAGTTGGATGTCATGAGGACAAAACAGAAACAAGTGGTAGAAGATCTTACACTTGGGGTATTCTGTCCTAAATGTACGAAGAAGCATCCACTGAAGCAATGCCCATTGGACAAAGTAGAGGTATGTAGGATATGTGAACTCGAGCATGATACTAAGGAGTGTCCATCATTACCTAAGGTCAAAGCAGTCCTGCAGGCATCTATTCCAGATGTGGAGCCAGCATACTTTATGGAACCGAGGAAACCATGGAAGCCTCGAAACCAAGGTATGAATCCAGATCCAACATTTTTTTTGCATAATATGAATGGAATGAACAATATGCATAATATGAATAATATGAATACACTATTCCCTTCACATTATTCCAACAACTAGTGGCATCCATCTAAGAATCCAATGCAAAATCCTAATTCATGGACACTATGGCCACAACAGTCGAACCAAGCTCCTTGGAATTCCCACTGGAGAAACTCTTACCAAGGAAATAACTTTCCCCATCACCAGACTCAGTATCAACAGTACTCTCCTCAATAGTATCAGCATCAGCAGTATCATCAACCACAGCTCCCTTTCCAAAACACTACCGCACCTATGAATGTACCACTTCGACCACAACTACCTGCACAACCTAACCCGAACCCAAACAATAAAGCAGTCCATCAATTTGAGGCTGCCAACATGCCTGCGTATTCCATTACTCAGATTCCCTGCAATGATATACAATTACGATTAGGGAGGGTAGTGGAACCTATTATCACTGAGGATGTGTCACCCCCAGTGATTGAAACTAAAGTAAATCAGCACTATGAGAACATGGTTAATTAAGCAAGCCCCATTATTGAGGATGTTGATACTCCTACTGAAGCTGTAGCTGAAACTCAGAAAGCAACACATGATGTGTCACAACCTACACAGTTGAATAGAGAACCACCATACCCTGAATGATTGCAACTGCAGAAAATAGTGGAATAGCCCCGATTTGATCTCGTGGGAGAGTTGAAAAATGTGTATGTTAAAATTCCATTGTTACAGGCCCTCCATGATGTGCCCATTTATGCTAAGACGGTTAAAGATTTGTGTGTCAAGAAACCAGGAAAAAGGCCCAGGGATCCCCCCACTATCCACGTGTTGGGAAAGCTTTCAGAATTAATAATGGGGAAGGCCTCTGTGGCAAAGTATGATGACCCTGGGAACCCCACTGTTACAGTTCACATAGGGGACATGCAAATTCCAAATGTCTTGGTGGATTTAGGCGCAGCTATTAACGTTATGACCATAGAAACTGTGAAGAAATTGGGACTCACTAATCATCGGCCAACCCCTACCGTTTTGGAACTTGCTGATATATCAATGATAAATCCTGAAGGGATCCTAGATGACCTCGTGATCTCAGTCGAATCATGGGAATACCCTGCAGATTTCTTGGTGTTACAACCGAAATCCCAATTGGGGGGACACCCACTGATCCTGGGAAGACCGTGGTTGGCCACAGCAAATGCCTGTATCAACTGTCGGTCAAGATTTATGACCATTTCAGATGGAACTGAGATTAAGAGCCTAACCCTGTACCCTCCATCTCGACCAAGCACAGAAGTTGAGACTCCATTATGGGCAGATTTGGAGGAGGAAGAGGGTGTGTAGCCACTAATAACCATAGGGAGAACCTCAATGTTTAAGGATGAAACAGAGGATGATGCTATTAATAGTTTCATCAGTGAGCCCACGTCAGTCAATAAAAGTGTCTATCAGATCTTGGACAGTACTCTAGCTGCAACAGAACAGGAAAATCTTACAGAAGAAAGTCTAATCGGTGATGACTGTATAATTCTAGTACTTAAGAATTCGAAGAGTGTTGCAGTAGAAATTGGGCCAGGAAAAACATTGAATATCAATCCTAATATGGCACCTAATGAGCTGGAACAGATAGTCACTCTGCTGAAGCAACGTAGGGGAGATTTCGCTTGGGAGTACACAAACATGAAAGGAATTCATTCTCATCTGTGCACACATCACATTTATATTAAGAGCGACTCTAGGCCTGTATGTCAACCACAACGAAGGATGAACTCGAACCTGAGAGACATAGTGAAAGAAGAAATCCAGAAACTTTTGGAAGTAGGATTCATATATCCAATTTCAGATAGTGAGTGGGTTTCTCTACTTGTGATTGTGCCAAAGAAGAATGGGAAATGGAGGGTTTGCGTGGATTACAGATAATTGAACAAGGCAACGTAGAAGGACCATTTCCCCTTACCTTTCATAGATCAGGTCCTTGATACCTTGCCTGGGAAAAAGTATTTCTCCTTTCTGGATGGCATTAGTGGCTATAACCAGATCCAGATTGCTCCAGAAGATCAAGACAAAACCACTTTCACTTGCCCTGGGGGACTTTTGCATACCGAGTATGTCCTTTTGGCTTGTGCAACGCACCAACTACATTTTAGAGAGCACTGATTGGAATCTTTTCAGAAATGGTGAATGATTGCATGGAAATTTTTATGGATGACTTTACTCCATATGGTGATAGTTATGAAGAAGCACTGAAGAACTTAGAAAAGGTCTTGAAATGCTGTGAACAAAGCCATCTCTCTTTGAGCACTGAAAAGTGCCACATGATGATGAGTGAAGGCATAGTGCTGGGGCAATTCATCTCTTCTGATGGTATCTAGGTAGATCCATCCAAAATCAAGGTAATTGAAAATATACCAACTCCTGGAACACAGAAGGATGTACGTAGCTTCTTGGGGCATGCTGGCTATTACAGAAGGTTCATAGAAATTTTTTCCAAACTAGCTTCTCCTTTGTCCACTCTGTTGATGAAGGATGCACAGTTTGTCTGGAATGATGCATGTAAAACAATGTTTACTGAGCTAAAGAAAAGGATGTCTACAGCACCCATCTTACGAGGACCCAATTGGGCTCTGCCTTTTCACATTTCTTCAGATGCTTCAGACACTGCCATTGGAGCAGTTTTTGGACAGTAGGAAGGTAGTGCTCCTTATGCCATGTACTACATTAGTAAAAATTTGTCTCCTACTGAACTAAATTATACTGTCACAGAAAAATAATTTCTTGCCATTGTTTATGCCATCAACAAATTTAGGCATTATGTTACTAGATATTCTACTTTTGTGCACACTGATCATTCCGCTATCAATTATTTAATGAATAAACCAATCACGAATGCTAGAGTTACTAGATGGCTGTTACTATTACAGGAATTTGATATCACAATTATTGATAGACCAGGAAAGGAAAATGTTGTTGCAGATTTTTTATCTCGACTTACTAACAGTGATGATAATTTACCAGTCGAACATTCCTTCCCTGATGAACATTTGTTCGCAGTATCAGCTCATTCCCCATGGTATGCATATATTACTAAGTTTTTGGCTGTAGGTCAGCTTCCAGCACATCTGTCAAAGAGAGAAAAAAGGAAGATCATACAACAGAGTGCTAGGTACTGCTGAATTGATGGCCATCTTTTCTACACAGGGCTTGATTTAGAAATCAGAAGATGTGTTAGAGAAGATGAAATCTTTAGCATTCTTAAAGCTTTCCATGATGAGCCCTGTGGGGGACATTTTGCTGACAAAAGGATAGGTCATAAAGTTCTGAGAATGGGCTATTTCTGTCCTACATTGTTCATAGATGCAAAGAAATATGTTCAGGCATATGATAGCTGCCAAAGGATGGGCCAACCCAACAGATTAGATGAGATGCCTTTGCAGCCACAGCTTGTGGTTGAATCGTTTGATAGGTGGGCTCTAGATTTTGTAGGGCCTATCAACCGTCCCTCAAAGCAGAAAGTTCACATCTTGGTTTGCATAGATTACATGACCAAATGGGTAGAAGCTGTAGCCTTGGTCAAGGCCAATGATCAGGTTGTGATTGATTTCCTGTATGAAGAGATTTTTACTCGGTTTGGAGTACCTAAGGAGATCATTACAGACGGTGGACAACAGTTTGTGTCTCACAAGATGGAATCACTGTTACAGAAATTTCATATTCAGCACAGAATAACCTCACCATATCATCCACAGGACAATGGTCAAGTGGAGAGCACAAACAAGGTTATTGAGGCTATTCTGACAAAAACAGTGAAGAGCCATCGTAAAGATTAGGCTGAAAGGCTCGCAAAGGCACTGTGGGCATATCGTACCACTTGGCGTAACACCACTGGTTTTTCCCCATATGAATTAGTGTATGGCAAGAACGTTGTTTTTCCAATAGAATTTGAAATCAGAACCTTGAAAGCAACTGTGGAGGAAAACCTAGATTTATCAGAGGCACAGAGCAATCGACTGAATCAACTCAATGAATTGGATGAGAAGCGCACAACTGAAGTACATCATACAACTTTCATCCAACAACAACGCTCTAAATGGCATGACAGATTTATAAAAAAAGGGTCTTCCAGGAAGGAGACTCGGCCCTATTGTATGATTCACGGTTTAAGAGGGACTTTAAAGGCAACTTGCACACTCGTTGGTTGGGACCCTATCAGATATATCGGGTATTTGATAATGGAACAGTCCGGTTGATCACCATCGACGAGAACAAAGTACCATTATTCGCAAATGGTCATCGGCTGCGACTGTACCACAAGTCGATCTCAAGGGATGCTTTTATTTGACAAGTTGCAGCTGATCCAGAGTATCAGTTAATGCCAGGGCAGGGATCTTTCTTAAACCCTGTGAATTCCTAAAAGTTGCAATTTCCACACATATTTTTGTACATAAATAATTGGTTTTTCTTTCATTCTGTATTTTATCTATTTTTATTTTTGCACTTGATCGGTTTGTTTTGAAGAACTGTGTGCAGGAACTAATTGGAGGAGCAGCAGCCATGACTGGGCCAGACGACTGTAGACACCCCACATTTGTTCCTGATCTAATAAGTCTCTTTGAAAAGATGGATAATTCGTAGTCTTCCACAGATAGCTAAAATTTGCTTCTACTTCACTCTGACGTAGCTGCGACTCCACCACTTTTGCCCGTTCTGCGAAATTTCGCAGCTGCGACTCCGCCATTTTTCCTTTACTTCACTTTTCCGCGGCTGCGACTCCGCCACTTTTGCCCATTCGGCCAAATTCCGCAGTTGCGACTCCGCTATTTTTGCTCACCTTTCTAAGTTGGTAGCTGCTACTCAGCTATTTCCACTCACCTTTCTAAGTTGGCAGCTACTATTGTGCTATTTCTGTTTCATTTTTACTCCTTTCCAGCAGCTGCGACTCCGCTACCTTTGTCCATTTTGCTAAACCTAGCAGCTCTGACTCTGCTATCCTTGATTATTTTGCTAAATCTAACAACTACGACTCTATTCTTTCCACTTCATTCCCGCTCCTTCCGTACAGCTGCAACTTTGCCATTTTTGCTTATTTTGCTAAATCTAGCAGCTGTGACTCCGCCAGTTTGTCTGCTCTCCGATTGATGATGCCAATAATGATGTGATTAGGCGTTAGTTTTTTCGCTCACTCCACAAGATCCAATCATGGTTTGCCACGAAGGAAAATTTTGGGTGCCTTGAGTAGCTGTCAGCCCGAGTGGCAGTGGCCACATCACTTCAGCACATGCGCATTCATACCCGCAAGGATGACGGCCGGTTGTAATGATTAATCCATGGTTCAAACTCATAAACGCAAAGGTACGGATCGCATATTTTACATGATTTGGCAGAAAATTAAATACGGTAATAACGATTATGTTCTGTCGCAACCCTCGATTGACGAACCCATGCGAATTAAACTTTAGGGACTATGTCAAGGTCATAATTGTAATTATTTTCCATCACCTTACCCGATTTTGCACCTGTTACTCCTATCTTCCAACTTCACCGTTTCAACGGAATGTTCATACTGGCGCAGACTTCCCTAAAACCTGATTTTTGAACCCCAACGACCCTTTGCATGTTCATAAAGCTTCAAATTCCACGTCTAAACTGGAGATTGTTGTGTTTGTTCTGAACTTTGAGGAGGGATTAAAATGGGAAACCCAATCCGACATGATCCAGTAGATATAGAAGTTGTACATGCCAATGCAACAGTTCTTAATATTTTTACAGCAGCAGGTTGGATGGCATACTTTGAACGGTTGAACAGTTTCCACACAGAAATCGCATTGCAATTTGCCCTCAACCTAACTGATACTCACTCCGAGGTCAGGGGACTGCATGTGGATGTTACAAAAGAAATCATAGCCGAGGTTACTGGCTTACCCCTGGTTGGGAAGAAATTATTTGGACGGAAGGCACCTAATGCAAAGGTGGTGAAGGAATTTTTGGCAGTTGGCAAGCAGGTTATTCCAAAGAGCCATGGGCTGGAACTGGCATCTTTACCACCACCCTGGAATCAAGTGGAAATCTTTGTGAAAATATATATTTATTGTGGAGGTAGGTACCAAGTTGTTTCCTTCTCTGAACTTCCTTTACTGTCTCATTTACGCCATGGTAATTTAGTGAATATACCATTCTATCTACTCAAAGCCCTACAAACCATGGCTGGATATGCAAGAACCGCCCAACACCCAATTTCCTCCCTTACTAATCATGGATTAATTAAATTACTGGTCCTAAGAGCCATTGTAAATCATAATTTAACTTGAAAGCAATTTTTGGCTGGAGATGCACCAATCATACAACCTGTATTAGAAATGGAAGGTGTTGGTGAAGATAGTGAGGACCGACGTTCCTCAAACCCAGTTGGGGGGGAGGCTGGAGCATTAGAAAACCAGGACAGTGACGAAGGGGAAGCAACGGTAATAGAAAACCCTATAGCTGAGGAAATTGTGATGGAAACCATGGAGCAGGAGGCAGAAAAATTAGAAGTTGTAACTATAGAAGAAGATACTCAATTAAAAGAAGTTGAAACTGGAGCAGCTGTTGAAGCTGCGATAGTAGAAGCTGCAATTGTAGAAACAAGAATTCAGGAGGAAAGATATCAGATAGTAGAATAAGGGACTGTGGAAATTTTGGAGGTTGCGTCCTCTCCAGAGATAAGGGGTACCATTATTGAAGAAGAAAATACCAAGGTAAAAACCCGTGTGTCAAAGAAACGAAGAGTAGGGTCAGGAAATAGGGGTCAGACACCCACTGCAGCAAAGAAAAGGAGGATCAGAACTCTCAAAGCATTAGTAGCAGTAAGAAGTGAGGAACACCCAGTGGGAATGGTGAGGAAAAGAAGGACTCGATCAATAGCAGCAGCAAAACCAACTATGACAGTAGCAGCAGCAGAAGCAGCTGTGATAGCAGCAGCAGCAGAAGTAGCTACAATAGCAACAGAGTTAGCAGAGACAACAGAAGAAGCTGAGACAATGGATGCAATTGGGGGTAATATTGAAGCACCCTTATCAGAGATAGCAGGAGCAATCAGAGGGGATAGGGAGTCACCTGTGTTAGAAGAAGCACCTGCAATAGGAGTAGATATAGAGATTCCCATTTTGAACCGCAAGTTGTCTGTTGCTATGCAGGAACCTTCCAGTGAAGAACCTCAAATTGAAAATCTCCTGCTTGAAAATGAATTATTAAAAGAGGAGGTGCAGATATTGCGAAATGAGCTGGAAAGATGGAAGGGAGTAGTTGGAAAACAAGCAGAGAAAAATTTGAACACATTAGCAAATGCTGCAAACTTATTGGAAAATCCATCTTTTGCATTTGAAAATGAGAATTATGGGTAGACTGTTTGTCGAGAGTGTGGAGATATATTTTCTACAGCAGGACACAGAGTTGTTGTGTTGGGACTTGCATCACAAAATCATGTATAGATAGAGGAGGTGGAAGAAGGAATGCCAGAAATCGAATTGATGGGGGAAAATGAGCCAAGAATTGAAGAGATCCCTGATTTGAATTTAGGATATGAAATAGTACAGTCCTAGCCATCAGGGGATATCGAGCTTCTTCTAAACCAGTCTCATCAGTCAGAAAAACCTGATATAACCCAGAAACAATCTCAACAGTTCAAATAAATTGAGGAACATGGGACTGTTACACAAGAACCAGTACCCTTGAAAATGTTTAGTGAAGCTGCAACTCAGACATCAACATTTGATATCAAGGACCAGGAAGAAAACACAATTACACAAGAACCAGTGTTTCGAAAATCATTTGCTATAGCTACAACACAAACTGAGATGGCTGAGATTGAAATGGAGAAGGAGGATGCTGTCACACAAGAACTAGCAGTCCTAAGAATATTGGTTGAGACTGTAACACAGACCGAGGAGGCTAAGGTGGATATGGAAATAAAGAATGTTGTTACACAAGAACCAGCATCCCTAAAACCCATGGCTGAGACTGCACTACATGCACAGACCACTGCAACCCCAATAGAGGATGAAACTGTCACAGTGCCAAAGCAAGATAAGGAAGTCATTTATCTGGATTCTGGTGATGAAAAGGAGGTAGAATACAGAAGAATTCAACGGCTAGAGAAGAAGATTCTCTGGTTAAATATCGAGTTGGATAAATGGCTCAAGTGGATTGAATAGTTCAGAAAAGGTATGATCTCTCTCCAGGAACATAGGAATGTCATTAAGGGACTGAGAGAAAAGTGGGCTGAGGAGTTATTCTTCCAGAAACTCCGGTGGGAGAAAAAGACAAAATGTACACTCTTTCCATAGAATTGTTGAGTTGCAGGGCTCCATCCCCCTCTTACCCTGTCTTTCTCCATGAGCAGGCAACTTTATTTCAATTAAGAGCTCTCAAGGAAGGAAGGTCATTTGATTTGGCAATAGCTACTCAGTTTTTGGAGACTTTTCTGAAGAGTGATTTCGAGAATCAACATTTGTTATGTGAATTGTATTTACATGATAGGGCTTGTTATATTGACTTTCCATCTGATCCTTTACCTTTTCTAGGGGATGTTCAGCTAAGGGCATTTGCCTCCTTTGTCATTAACCATGTAAGATGGCGAGATGCTTTCCAAACCATCCTCAGGAATGAGGAGAATTATACTCTCTGGATTAGGGGGGAACCTCAGAATCCACCATCATTCATGGAAAATCATGCTAAATCTCTTAGGGTTCCCTCAATTGCCTGATATTTTGAGAGCCTGCGAGATAAACTCCTTACCACATGTGTCCCAATGATTCTTAATATGTAGCAGGATTCCCTGGAAGGTAGTGAATACATATGGCTGTACTCTTCCTCATCTTCGAAGGAAATGGATCCATATGGCTTTGAAAATTTCAGGCAAGCTTTGACAAGGATTCCTAGATATGTGCAGTGCATGAAAAGGTGTGGGTCTTGGTGGATTGGTTTAAGATTCAAATTCCCTCTCATTTGGTTTCCTGTGAGCAATTCTTGCAGAAACAACTATGCTTTGACATTAGAAGAAGAAGAGTTGTGGTGGGAGCATTGGATATCCTGCTATGGGTTTCTTCCTTGAGGGGAGACACTAGAACTTGCCTATAATCTTACAAATCTCCACAGATTCAACCCAGACTCAGATTCAGACTAGGGGAGGTTGTTGCAGGAGGACATGCAATCGGATAGTTGGGGGGAGATGTTGGGTCTAGGAAATGCCCCTTTTGGGCCATCCTGATTACGTCATTTTGCCCTGATTTCATCATACTTTTATAAGCTATATCCATGTCTTTCTCCAGACCAATCAATAATATTGACAGGTATAATCTTTTATTGCTTTATTTATTTTATGCCTAAGATTGTTAAAGGTTATGGATCTTAGTCCTTGGTTTATACTGATCTGTGTGATTTCATTTAGCCAAGGTCTAAAGTGCAGGTGTATCAGCCAAGTGGCGCTAGTTGTTACTCTTCAAAGCACCAACTCCTCGTACGGCAAGGAATAACGCATCTTCCACGTGAGCTGTAACAGATCCTCACTATAACAGATTCCACTGAAACAGAGCCTAGCTATGACAGATAGGTTGCATTCCAGTTGCTGAGTCTGTTGATCCATTAATTATCAGTGTAACAACATCCTTCACAATTAACAGCCTTGTTTAATACGGCTATATCAGTTAGCTGTAACTCCACAGCATGAAGATCATAGATCTTCATTGCTGCACGATTATAGGGGAGCGGAAACTATATTTTCCTTGTATAAATTCCAGAAGGCTCTCGTAGCTTGGGGTTGGACAATTACCCCTTTGTGTAAGCTGTAACAGAGCACTGAGATTGACGATTTTCCATCATTAATATGAGAGCAGAGTTCTTCATTTCTGTGTCTTAATTTGTTGTGATTCTCGGTGTCTCTGTTAGAAGGCCAGGGCCCGCCTTCTCACAGAGATAGCCGGTTTAAGTAGGTAGAGTAGTTTAGCTTTACTTCTATTGTGTGGTGTGGAATTATTGCAGATGTTATTGATAGCTGTAACAGAGATTAGATTTCCTTTTTGGTAGCATGATTGCATCTTGAATAGCTGTAACAGAGTGGTGTGACAGTCGACTGTGTAGGTTAATTTAGATTTATGCATGTGTGCTCGAATCAGCTATAACAGCCAAGATCAGTTCCAATCTTTTCCAGTTGTTTATGCCTTCTAGGATTTCCAGTAATTATCAATTAGAGTTCAAGCTTATGTTTAGATTCTGGTTGCTATTGTATCTTCAATTGGGTTATTAGAATTGGTAGAGTGTGGTTGAGTAACAGTAGCTACTAGATGGCTCATTTTGGTAAAGATTGAATAGTGTAGTTTGATCATTATAGGATTTAACTTCTTTCAAAAGCAATCTAGTTTACTTCTCTTTTTAAATTTATAATTGCTGGGTGATTTCTGTAGGAAGATAGTTCAATCAATTCCTAGATGTGTGAATTAGCTTAAGTCTGCTTTCTAGAGTGAGTTTGGCTGGATAGACTGGTAGGATCATTAGTTACACTTAGTAAATCAACTGCTTGATCTATTTATGCATAGACTGTGCTTATTGCCTTTGAAATAAAAGACCTCCCTAGGTTTGACAATTTATATTGACCATCCTGTGTGTTAGCTTTAATTAACTAACATATAGGGTGACCAACAACTCCTAGGGAAAATTGAGTAATTGTGAAGTCCCGAGCAACAATATTATATCTAGCTCACTCACATATTTTGTTCTTAATGGACTTAGGATCATATGGGACCAACAATTGGGTAGAATTACAAGCATTGGATATTATTATAGATCATGGGATATTTAGTTTCATGTATAGAGAATCACTTGGCATATGTTTCATACAAACATATAGATCATGAGATCAATTCCATGATATATGCATAATTAAAATAAGCAATTACAACACTGTTGGGTTTTCTAAATATTCAGGAGTACTTGAAGATCGTGCATGCACATCACATTTTATATGAAGGTGGGATTTTGGGATTTAGGGATTGTGGGTTAGGGGCTTTAGGTGTTTGGGGTTAAATAGGATTTAACCACGTTTAAAACCCCAGTATCATGCATACCTAGTGCACAAAAAATTTGAATGTTTCCCATATCCCCATTTGAAGTCCATAAATACCCTCAAGAAGTCATCTATGGTGGTTCAAGGAATCATTCCAATACCATGAGCCTTATAGTGGTATTTATAAAATCCTAATTCCTAAGCATCCTTCACCAACCATGCTTAACACATGGGCACACATACCCGGTTCTCACAAACTGATAATGGTACCCATATCCACCCTCAAAGGTCAAGGGCACACTTAAGAGATTGTGTGTGGTGGTTCTTGGTGACATTCTTAGTCCTAGATGCCTGGAAGCTTCTTTTAGGTCCTACTAAGGCCTAGGCTCCTACCCCATACCATTTATATGCTACCATGACCCAATCCTAGTACTAAAAACCTTTTAATGGAGCCTATACTCCCTATTAGATGCCATAGATCCCACCAAAGGCTTGAACACCTGGATACTGGGTATTGAAAACCTCCTAGTGGCACCAATATACTCACTTCAAGTCCATGGCTACCTTGGAAAGGTCCTCTATGATGGCTCAATGTGTCATTCATGGATTTAGATGTGTCTTTACTTCCTTTGGGACCCAAGGCCCAATTTTACTCCCTTGATTGTGTTTAAAACCCCAGTACCATGCATACCTAGTGCACACAAATTTTGAACACTGCCCATATCCCCATTTGAAGGCCATAAATAACCTTAAGAAGTCATATATGGTGGTTCAAGGCATCATTACAAGGACATGATCGCTATAGTGTTATTTATAAGAGCCTAATGCCCGATCTTCCTTCATCAACCATGGTTAACACCCGGGCACCCATCCCTGGTGCTCACAAACTGATAATGGTACCCATATCCACCCTCAAAGGTCAAGGATACACTCAAGAGATGGTGTGTGGTGGTTCTTGGTGACATTATTATCCCTAGATGCTCAGAATCTTATTTTAGGGCCTACTAAGGCCTATGTTCCTACCCCCTACCATGTCTATGCTGCAATGACCCAATCCTAGTACTAAAAACCTTCTAATGTAGCCCATACCCCCTCTAAGAGACCATAGATTCCATAGAAAGGTTTTGTTTGGTGCTTTAAGTCCTTTTCCATGTCCCTTGACCCCTAGAAGCCACCTTTAGAGAATAAGGCCCAAGTTTCATCCACTAGCCATGGTCAAGGAACCATAACCTATACCAAGTGCTCAAAACCTCTCTATGGTGCCCATATCCCAACATAGAGGTAGATGATACTCTCAAGAAACCATTGATGGTGGGATAAGGCATTATTCTTTGAGTTGGATGCCTAAAAGCATAATTTGAGTCATAAGGGTTGGGTTTCCTCCCTTAACAATGTCCATGGTGCCACAATTCATCCTTGGTGCTAAAAACCTTCTAATGATGCTGGCATTTCCACTAAAAGACAAAGATTCCATAAATAACTCATGTGTGGTGGTTTTGAGGCCTTTTTGATGGATTTTGAGCCATAGGAGCTACTTTTTGGGCCTAATGATTGAGTTTCATTGCTTAACCTTGATCCAAACATTCAGATCATTTCCTAGTTTAAAAAAAAACTAATGGTGCTAATATGCTAACTCAAAGGTGAAGATTTCTATTGGGAGGTCATGTCTATAGGTTCACGACATTGTTTTTGGCTCTAAATGTAGAAAATTACCCTCTAGGGTCTAATTCCTAGGTTTCCTCCCATCACGTTCTTGAGGGCCCCGCAACTCATACCTTTTTCTTGGAAACTCGTAATGGTGCCCATATCCCCTTGGGAGGTCATTTTTTAGGTTTGAGGTATCAATCTTGAGCTTAGATTTCTATCATCTTCATTAGGGCATAAGGCGTGAATTTTATCCCTCAACCATGTCTAAGACCCTTATACCTCTACCTAGTGATCATGCATTCCTAATATCATTAGTATCGCTACTCATAGCGAAGGATATGCTTGAGAGATCATGTGTAGTGGACTAAGGCATTGTTCTTCAACTTGGATTATTACATTCTTATTTTAGGGATTAAATCCAAGGTACCATCCCAAACACCCATACCTAGAATCCAAGAAATTAGAATGACCACACCCATATTCATACTTAGAATCAAGGCTAGCCTTGGGAAATCCTATCTCATGTAATCCGAGTCATGTCCAAAAAGTACTAGGGGGACAACAATTCGAATGAATGAGTTTGCTCTGTTATGGAGGAAGCAATTAAGAATAAGAAGAATGAGCAAAAGAAGGATTACACTACACAGATAAACACAAATGCGCACAGACAATATGCATGAATGCAAACTGAACTTCTATTAGATGTAAGTAGGTAAATCCTTGATTGATGTATGTTACAATATTATACATGCTTATATAGATTTATGAGATGCTTGGGTGCCTTCCCGTTACATTCGGTTACAAAGAAGAAGTTAGAACGGTTCAACAGTTCAACCGTTACAGTCGACTGGAAGACAGAGAGACAGTCTGTTGAGGTTGAACAGTCGTTGGTCACATGTCGACGCTGCTTGTTGATGTCGTGAACTGTGAGGTTGTTGAACATGTTGAAGATGCGGAGTGTGTCGCAGTATGTCGAAGTCGAGACTCATCGGAGTTGTGTCAAGTTCGGAACCTGTCGGAGATAGATTTTCGAGTCGAAGTTGTATCAACATCGATGACTTTCCAACTGTGATGCAGATAATACCTCCTTCCTTAAGAAACAATGGACCCCATTGTTTTCTCTTGAAGGTGATGAAACTTGTCGTTTAATTCAGTAACAGAGTACCATTTTCCTTGAGATGGGATCTGACCAGTTGTGGCAACCTGAAACAAGGGAATTGTGTTTGTCCTTGTATGGCGTACTCATCATCCCACAATGGTGTCGCAAGGAAGAGGCTCCTGAACATATGGATCGATGTCTTCAGGTTCTGTTGTCTGCAAGTTGTTCTGTTCCAACAAGGGTGCATGGTATGGTCGAAGTAGATCCACATTAAATACTGGATGCAGACCGAGGCATGCAAGAATGTCGACCTGGAAAGCATTTTCTCCAATCTGTCGAAGAATACTGTACGGACCATATCGCAAAGGCTTGAGCTTCTTGAATGGGTCAGTGAAGCACTCCTTCTTGAGATGTAACCAAACCTTATCCCCAATTTGAAATGAATGAGGAATACAATGCTTGTCGTGTCAGGCCTTATCTTTCTCGATTGCTCTATGCAACATTTCCTGTGCTTGCTTCTATATGTCACATATCTGATATCTGAACTTGACTGCTTTATCAACTTCTCGTTGGTTGTAGTCAATGTCGCTCGGCTGTGTTGAGGAGCTGATAAGGTTGATAGGCGCTGAGTGCTGAAATTCGTAACAGACTTCAAATGGACTCTTTCCTGTAGAGCTGTGCTAAGCAAGATTGTAGTTGTGCTGGATGTATGGAAGAATTTCATCCCATTTGCGTCAATGCTGGTGATTGTACATGCGAAGCAGTTGTACTACCAAATGATTCACAACTTCCGTCGGTCTGTTGGTCTAAGGATGGAAAGCTGTCGCCAATGAGATTCGTGTGTCTAGCAATTTCCAAAGGGTCTTCCAAAATATGCTGACGAATCTGGCATCTCGATCGGAAATAATGGTTGTGATTAAACCAAAGTGTTTCCAAACATGTTCAAAGAAGAGTTGAGCAGTCTGCTGCACTGTCATGGTATTCTTACATGGTATGAGAATGGCCATCTTGGAAAATAGGTCGACTACTACTAATATCACGTCATGTTGATGTTTGGTAGTAGGATAACCCATCAATTAGTCCATAGAAATAGATTCCCATGGTCGACTAGGAACTGGTAGAGGTGTATACAATCCTTGTCGTCGATTAGGAGGTTTAGCAATGGCACAAACCACACATGATCGAATGTACTTGTTGACGTCAAATTTATGTGTAGGCCAAAAGAAATACTTCTACAGAGTGGCAAGTGTCTTTGCTACTCCAAACTGTCCTACAGTCTTGCTGTAGTGCGCGTCCCAAATGAGCTGTTGTCTATGCTCATCGGTTGGTACACAAATTTTTCCAAGCTTGTATAGCAAGGTGTCTTTCAGGAAATAGTCGGATTCTGAGGTTAGTCTGTAACTGTCGGTAAACTGCTGAGAAGTCATTGTCGTCCTAATACAACTGTGGCCAAGTGGTCATGTCGTGTCCCTGCATACTCATCACTGTCAAAAGGAGAGTAATGGGTGGTCGACTGAGGAAATCAGCGACAGAGTTAGCTTTACCTTTCCGATACTTAATCACCAACTGTAATTGTAGGTAATTAATCCACTTGAGTTATCGGTTTGTCTGCAACTTTGATTGTTTCGGAGTGAACTGTAGAGGCTTATGATCAGTGAGAATGACTGTTTCCTTTCCAAGGATGTAATGCCTCCATTGCTTGAGAGCTTGCACAATGCCATACAGTTATTTTTCGTACGTTGAGTATCTTCTAACTGTTTCATTAAAAGTCTCGGAATGAAAAGTGACTGGGTGACTAGACTAAGTGATCACTGCACCCAAGGCATAGTCTGATGCATCTGTCTCAATCTCAAAGGGCTGATGCAAATCAGGTAACACAAGTACTGGTGCAGTGCAGAGCTTGTGTTTGACCTGTTCAAAAGCTGCTTGTTGTGTTTCTGTCCACTAGAAGACAGTTTTCCCGTTTCCCTTCATCAACTGATTCAAGGGACAGGCTATGTAACTAAATCCAAGTATGAATCGTCGATAGAAATTTTCCAAACCAAGAAAACTTCCTAGTTTTTGAATGCTTCTAGGAATAGGCCAATATTTGAGGATCTGTACTTTTTCTGGGTCAACGTGAATGCCTGCAGAGTCAATTACATACCCCAAATATTTGATGCTGGTCATCGCAAAAGAGCACTTGTCATGTTCAGATAAAATCGATGTTGCTGGAGAGTGTCGAGGACTTGTCAAAGATGTCCGACATGTTCTTCCCATGATCGACTGAAAATCAGTATATCGCCGAGAAAGAAAAAAACCCATTTGCCGATGAAAGGTCGAAGAAGGTTATCCATATGTCGCATGAAGGTCGCAGGTGTGTTGGTTAAGCCGAAAGGAATGACTAAGAATTCAAATAATCCTTCCTTGGTCTTGAAAGCAGTTTTCCACACATGTGAGGGCTGGATTGGAATCTGATGGTATCCCTACTTTTGGTCGAGCTTAGTAAAGAATTTAACACCTTCCAGACAGTCTATGAGCTCATCTATCCATGGCAGAGTGTACCGATTCTTCACTGATATTTGTTGAGAGCTCTGTAGTGGTTGCACATGCGCCAAGTCCCGTCTTTCTTCGAAACTGGGACGACTCGACTTCTGCAAGGAGAGGAGCTAGGTCGGATATGACCTTTGTCGATTAATTCTTGGATATGTCCGTGAATCTCTTCATTTTTGAGAATGGATCTTCTGTAAATAGATGCATTAGGAAAAGAAGAAGCACGAACAAGTTCAATGGAGTGTTTTACCTGAAAATGTTGAGGTATTCTGTCTGGAGCTTGAAAGAGATTCTGGTACTCATCGAGAATATGATCGACTTGCTGCTTCTGTCGAGAGCTGCATTGGTTGATGACTCGACTCTTTGCTGCAATATTCTTAGAATGTTGCAGCTTGATCATGATTAATGCAAACTTCTGAGCATGATTGATGAGCTTCTTTGTTTGTTTGGAAGATATCATTGCAATCGTCAGTGTAGGTTGATGCTCTGGTATGCTAAACCATTGATTTCGGATTCGGACAATCACCTTCTGAGGCCGTGACTATAACTTCCATGTCTATCCCAGAGGTAAGGTTTCCCAAAGAGGGCGTCGACTATGGAGAGTGGTGCCACGTCGCAAAGTACTTCATCTTCAAAATGCTTTATGAAGTAGGTGAGTTTCCATTGTCGAGTGATCAAAAGTTCGTTTCCATCCTTCATCCAAGTGATGTTGTAAGGCTGAGGATGCAGAGTGGTAACAAGACCCAGTTTCTTCACGAGATATTTAGAAACGAAGTTCTTCTGGCTCCTGTTGTCCACAATCAGATGCAATGGGTTGCTTTGGACCCATATCTGTGTATGGAACATGTTCTCTTGTTCCTCCTCATTGACGATAGTCGAGGCTGCTAGAGTATTCGAGGTCAAAAGGGTTGTTGCGTCTGGATCAGATTCTTCCATCGTCTTGTTGAACGTGTCGGAGGTCGACACTTTTGTCAAAAATGTCTTCTGAGCTTTGCATTCAGATGGATCATGCCAAGATGAGTGGTGGTAATGGCACCATTTTCCGGTTGGCAGTTGTTTGCTACATTCCCTCTTGTGAAAAGGCTTCTTACCGTGGTTTGGCTATGGTGGTGTCAGCTGAGAACATTTCAACTTGTCGAAGTCAGCTGGTGCCTTTTTGTCAGGTGGTCGTCTTGATGTCGGCTTTGTCACAAAATGTGCTTTTCTTTTCTGCTTGGTTTCCAGTTTGTTGGCATAGTGGAAAGTATTCGCAAGCGTATTGACAGTCAAAAATTCCATCTTCTGCTGAATGTACTAGGACAATCCGCTAATGTACTTCAGAACAAGCAATTTCTCTTCTTCTTGGACACCAAGTCTAGCCATGAGTCGGTAGAAATCATTGGTGTAACTCTGTACTGATTGGTCTTTCCATTGCCTTAGCTACTGCCACTTCTTATACTGTTGCTTGAGGTATTTCGACGGGTAAAATTCCTTTCAAATGTGTTCTACGAATTTATCCCATGTGTCGATGGGGTCTCCACTTTTCTCCATCTTTGTCGAGAAGTTCTCCCACCAGTAGTGCACGGAGGTTGACATCTTTAAGGATGCAATGGTTATCTTGTCAGCTTTTGAGAGTTGATTCACAGCGTAATAGGATTCCAATTGTAGTACCCAATTTTCAACGGATTCCACGTCAATCTTACCTTTAAGATTCAGTATGTCCAGATTCATTTGTACTTTGAAGGGGCTGATTTTATCAGAGTGATTTCTTGTCGAAGATCCTCCGGATGTCGAAGCGAATCGCATGAGAATCTTGTTGAACTTGGCGAACATTTTAGTCCGTTGTCGAGCCAAAGCTTGTTCAATAAGCTATGTTGTCTCATCGGCTGCATGTCTATTGTTTGTTTCTTCTGCCATCTTTCGAGGTAGCATCTACTTGGATTGCTGAGATTGCGAGTGAGTTTGAACCGGCATAAGTCAGGTAACTTCGAGAGAAGTGCATACATAGAACTTAAGCACGAAAAGTGATTTCTTCGATTTGAGTCTACTCTGATACCAATGATCCGAGTCGTGTCTAGGAAGCATGAGGGGGACAACAGTTCGACTGAATGATTTGGCTCTGTTATGGTGGAAGCAATTAAGAATAAGCAGAATGATCAAAAGCAGGATTACACTACATAGATAAACACAAATGCGCATAGACAATATGCAGGAATGCGAACTAAACTTCTATTAGATGTAAGCAGGTAAATCCTTGATTGATGTATGTTACAATATTATACATTCTTATATAGATTTCTGAGATGCTTGGGTGCATGTCCGTTACGTTTAGTTACAAAGAAGAAGTTAGAACGGTTCAACAGTTCAACCATTATAGTCGACTGGAAGACAGAGAGACAGACTGTTGAGGTTCTACAGTCGTTGGTCACATGTCAACGCTGCTTGTCGACGTTGCGAACTGTGAGGCTGTTGAACATGTCGAAGATGCGGAGTGTGTTGCATTATGTCAAAGTCGAGACTCATCAGAGTTGTGTCAAGTTCGGAACCTGTAAGAGATA
This sequence comes from Larix kaempferi, assembly GCA_027924585.1. Classification (NCBI taxonomy): domain Eukaryota; kingdom Viridiplantae; phylum Streptophyta; class Pinopsida; order Pinales; family Pinaceae; genus Larix; species Larix kaempferi. The sequence continues at coordinate 20,796,600 of BSBM01000274.1, read as the reverse complement.
GTTTGTTGAGTCGAATTCGTGTCGAAGTTGAAAATTTTCGAAGTTGTATCAACGTTGATGACTTGCCAACTGTGATGTGGATCATCATGGCTTTAGGTTTTATTCATGGAAATGGATGACTAAGTCTCCTAACCCTTGTGGTTAAGGAGAGAGGGGGTGAGGGAGGGAAGATGGATTGGGTGGAGTGGAAGAGAGAGGGGGGATTGGGTGGATAGGAAGAGAGAGGGGGGGTGTGGTTATAGAGAGGGAGGGGGGGTTTTGGGAGAAGAAAAAAATGAGGGTATAAAACAACACGTGCATGCTCGTAGGCGTGCATGCATTTGTGCGTACGCATGTTTAAATTCAATTTTTTTTGTGCCCTTGCAGGTTTGGTACTAGGCTCAAATTCCCAAACCTTGAGGTTCGGGATGAGTTATATCAAAACAAATCAATTTCTGTAAATTCATATTTTTCACCCATCGTTTTGCATATGCTCCACTTGTGCACTACTGATGAAACTGCACACACTTGTCTAGCTCTGTGTGCAGATTATAACTATATTTCTTTGAATAAATCTGTTATTGTTTACTATTTTTAAAACATTTTTAATTGCATTCATGTCAAATTTGTATAAAACATAGGTCGTTTATTTCGGCTATAACTTTTGAGTGGCTTACCTATTTCGAAAACAGAGAAAAACCTACACAAGAGTACAAGAATACCTACAAACTAAAAAAAAATGATTGATTATGTTAAGACCATGACAGGGTGGACGAACGCTTGACCATGTCATTTTAGGAATTCACTGAATTTATTAATTTAAAAAAATATAAAATTAACTTTTAAAATTTTGGGAAAATAGCCCTGCACAAGATCCACCTGTTTCCTACTCCTCTACATATTTTTTCCACATAATTTGACAATATACATAACAAATTGGTGGACCAACGCGAACATTTGCATTATGTTTTAGAGAGAAAATAACATACCAATCTTAGAATAACGACATTTTGGGGTGGTTATACCAATTTTCCATAAATAAAAGTTATATATTCTAGAAGGTGATGTGATTGTCTAGGTTTCATCTTTTTACACCTAATTCTAGAAAAAATTGTAGGTACCTCTAATAATTCGTTTTAATGATCAAATTTATGTTTTTCCAGCATGCCATTGCAACTAACGCATCATAAGTGGGTATCATTACCTTGAACCAGCCCATAGATTTCAATCCCATGATGAGTGGTATCAAAGATGAAAAGTGGTGAGCTACATTTCTCTTCACCATTGTCACTCCCATGACAAGTGGTATCATAGAAATTTGGAACATTAACACTTCCATGACAATGGGTTGAAAATCAATTTTGGGCACTCTTCTATATGCCTAGATGAACATAGAGGTAGATTATAATCCTTGAGGCAAGTTGGTAGGAAGTGTGAAAGGTGACATGAATTTTTGATTGTAGACTTGTGCCTAGGTGTAGTGGGCACCAAGGGTAGTTCATCAGCAATCAATCACCAATTCATTGATAGTATATCAATAGTTCTTCAACACAAACTTGGTAAGTTAGGAACTCTTCACCATGACTTGGACATAAGTGTAAGAATTCATTGACAAGTTATGCAGGTGTACAAGAGAAATCTTAATCTAGCAAATGAGCTAAGTCTTAAGGATGAGGAATATTTTTCAGATGTTCTGAAAAATGTTGATCCATTTATGGAATGTGACATGATGGCACATGGAAAGAGTCATGGGAGACAAAGAGGAAATCCACATCCACGGAATGGGAACATTGGGATCATGAGATTCATGATATGTTCCCAAAACATGCAATGAACTTAGAGAATACTAGTGCATGGGCTCAAAAATTGTAGATTGTGACACACCAAGAGAAATATTGGGTGTTGTAGGTGGAATTGTTTGGAAGGAAAGAAGCCAAGTTCATATCTTGTGTGCAACAACAATTTCCTATGTATAGAGGTAAGCATTTTTCTTGTTTTCCTAGTGACCATGATAATATTTCCATTTTTTGTCCTTTGAAGGAAGAGTTGGGAGACCTATAAGAAATTCAAGTGTGACCAACACTGGTTGTGAAGTAAGAAGTCTTTGGAGTAGTCCAAGTGAATATTTCAAAAGAAACATTGGAGATTCTAGGTTGCTTGATACAATGTAATTTCCTCGACAACCTCTATGGTCCTTTGAGGTCAATGGGGGACTCAAACCCACTTTCTGAACTTCAAAACCCTGTTGTAACTTAACCATTTTTTAAGACAATAGTCGTTCCTTAGGCTAACTTAACTTCCATAAGAAGCAAGAAATACAAAAGCATATACATGTGCACAAATATAAAACACAATAGAATAAAAAAGATTCATACAAACTACATACATAATTAGGCACGTTTATAACCAAAGAAAAAAGATAAACATAAAGATTACATAACACACAACAACAATGAAAATTCTTATCTTCAATGATATATGATCCAATAAATTGGCTATGTAGGAGAAAGGTTCCACCCAACCATAGGTATCAAACTCTGATACCACCCCTGAATTGGGCTATGAGCACACTAGGGAAAAGGACACCTTTGGGCTTTTATCTTCCAACCCAAAACCCATTTACTCTCAAAGCTTAGCCAATTGCTCATCTAGAGATTCTAAATGAATCTCACTCAACCCGATAGCCATGACACTCCTCCCAATTTCCCCACACAACACAAGGAAAGCAGTCCCCTTCACTAATCCACATTTCTCTCAGATAAATAAGCTCTTACAATGCTAACCAATGTGTGCAATAAGAGTCCAAGATACTATGTGTGTTTCAATCATTTAAGATAGAAATTAACAATGTATTCTCTGACATATCATGATCAATAAATCTCATGGCAAGGTTCCTACTATTCCCATCCTCTGTGCTCCCTACATCTAACCTAGTTGCATTCTTTTGCCACCTCTCGCATGGTATGATCTTGGAATAGAACAATCTATGTCCCCCCCCCCCCCCTACAGGATTGGTTCGACACCCCCAAATGGTAGACTCTCATGGAGATACAAGGATGGATGACAAGAAAAATGATATTTCTTCTAATCCTCAAAGGAAATGGCTTGTACAAGGTTAAAAAGGTAGATCCAACCCAACTCTTCTATAACTATGAGAGAGGACTCCCTCACCAACCTCATGTATGCATTCAACAATTGAGTAAACATGTCAAAGGAAGGTATTGTCTCTTTTAATGAATAAGGAAGAATTATATGATTTTTAAGGTTGACACAAGGAAGCATTCAAATTTAGAGGCAGGACCACATATTTGAAAGGAAAATAGATGGTTGTAGGTGAGCATAGAGGTTGGGAAAGCTATGAAACCTTACCCATTGAGTTCTTCTACTCACAAATGATTGAGAATCCATGAATTGAGGTTACAAGTGGTTCTCCAATAGCATATAGCAGGTTTGTATCATTCTATGCACACACTATAAGCACATAACAAGATGGATCATGCAAGAGAATTGTGGATCGATGAAGGGGATGCTTGAGCCCAGAAGGGTGTTGTGTGGGGTAGGTGTTGTAGGAGCCAAGGTTATGAGGGTTGAGTGAGATCCATGTAGAGCTTTGCATGAGTAGTTGGCTAAGGATAGATATTAGAATGGGTTGTGGGTAGAGAGAGAGAAGCATGTAGGTGTTTCCTTTTCCCTGGTGGCCTCATAGCCCAAATTGGGGGTGGCTTCTTAGCATAAAGAATATATGTTGGACAACATGCCTACAGTTGGGTGGAAAATTTCTCTTACACAACCAATTGCTTGGATATTCTTTATTTAAAGATATTTTTTTCTTGTATTTGAATATGAAATGTTTTTAATCGATGACTATGATGATTATGCTTATATATGCATCCTAGATGTGTGTGGATATAGTGTATTTCCACTATGTATTTTCATTTATGCATCTGCAAACATATTTTATATGTTATGAATTCGTAATATGGCCATGGGATGAAATTTAGAAGCCTGTAATTTGTTCATGTCCCTCTTTGTTGGGATATTGGTGGATGGGTACATGCCAACATAATAAAATGTCTTGAGCAATCGATTGGAAGATGGCCACATTGATCAAAACAACAACATCTGAAAAGTATATTTTGGTAATATAAAATCTAAATGTGAATGAATCCACCAACCTCTATCTCCAATCTATTCAAAATTCCATCCCTTGTGTCTATTTCAACATATACTCTCACATACGATCGCCTACAACTATTTAAAAATGAGTCATCCACCGGAATTGGTTACCCAATTTTATCAAAAAAGACACCAACTAGAATTTGAGTGGAAGACCTAAAAATTTGATCCCAAATGGGAATATAGGTGGGATTCTCAAATCTTGGATTGAATACTAGATGCTAAGTCTTTAAGGAAAGGAAGGAATATCCCCAAAACCAACTACCTAAAAGTATCAACTCTCCATATTTTTCTGATCGAAAAGAAAAACTCAACCAACCTTTTTTTAACACATTAAAGGACATGCCATATCAAAGTACCAAACCCCAACACAGTTGTAACCACCATTCAAGCTTCCACCAAAAACATTTTCCCAAAGAAATGACCAATGAGGGTTAAGTTCCCTAAAAAATCCATAATCTAGTTGACCCTAATACTTTCTCCTACAACCATTTTCACCCTATTCTACTTCTTCTCAAGAACATTGTGAACCCTCCGAGATTTAGTGCTATTTACTATATACAAATACTATGCTTCCTTAAAATTAATGCCAGAAAGGATTCCTAGATCCAAACTTTGGCCCATGAAGCCCATACCTTTACCCACTGAATATGAACCACTAAGAAACTACTTAAAGATTAGCTTTGGCAAAAAATATGAGTCCCTACTTGCCTTTGAGAAAGTAACCACCCAATCCATCCAAAACATAGACGGAGGAGCACCAATAATGGGAGTAGGATCACCCCCCTAGGGGTAGGTTGATTTATACCTATGATTAGTGTTGAAAATACCAAAAAATGTCAAAGTGAGTGAAGCATGGTTTGATAGTAGGAATGGATCCCTATGAGTTGGAAGCCAACCCAAATTTGTCAAAAATTATAAGCCCAACTACCTCCACCTAACACCAACATTCAATACTCACTTTATCATTAAAGTATAATATTTCATCCACATAAGAAACCCCCCATTGGTGCATCTACAAAAATACTGTTTTAGTAAAGGGGAAAACTCTCACCTTGTAGGGATACGGAATATTCAAAAATATCAATACCCTTTGTAGGGTCTTCACTGTAGTTCAAAATTTGTATGTCTGCACCCTCAATATCTATGGTCTTCACTTAATATTATGAAATGATATTATTTTATTTTAATTTAATTTAAAGTAAATTTACTAATAATAAAAATAATAATTTAGAATGATTTAAGAAAATATTAACTATTAATAGGAAGAAGAATTGAAGTGGAAGAAATGGAATTAATATCAATCCAAGAGGAGTGTTTTGAAACAAGAACTAGTAGAAGCAATGGAATTTAGAGGATTCATGGATATGAAGACTAGGGATTGGTTCTGATCCAATGGAGGGGGAGATCCCTTTGGTCATCTATTCTAAATATAGTCGCTTAGAGGCATATATATTTATGTCAGGTGAGGATTTCCATTCCCATTCACGGTTGGTAGTTTTCGGTTTATCAAGCCCTTCCAGTTGGCAATGTATTGATGTCCTGCCAGTTCGAGGGCCCCTTCAATGTGGTGGTGTTAGTAATAACCCTAATCCAAGTCCTAAACACATCTTAACATCTATCTAGTTATGATGTTATTGTTAAGTAGTTACCAAGTTTGTACTATAAATGTATTCTTTCATACATATTAATTGAAAAATATCTATGTGATCTTTTCGGCCATGTTATTGTTTACCTAATCTTCTTGATTTCTACAATGCTATACTAACAATGGTATTATAACATATGATATTAAAGGATTGTGATTGAATATGGCTCATTAAGGATGAGTACGCAAATTTTGCAATCTACGAGGGTTTATGTAATGGTTTTCATTAGAGATAAAAAAATAGTAAGGGGAACAGTCGCAAAAGAGGAGCAATATGTCATTGGTTGCAATCACTAGTTGCATGCACACAATTTGAATTAGACAATGGGATGTCAGTGGTGAAGAGAAATATTTTTTACTCGATGGTCGAGAGATGAAACATTCAATGTGAGTTTTGATAAATTTAACAAAAGGAGCAGAAAGGATAGAAAATACAGTTGGGAATATTCATTCACCTTCTCAATATTACTTGCAAATATTTATAGCTAAGCTATTACAACATAGTTGGTTGATGTGTTCAAACCACTCACCATCAACATAAGTGCTAACAAACTTGAACTGGTAAAAGTGGAATGAAATAGACTAAATCATGACAGGCTAAATCAACTACTCAACTAATTAATGAATCGATAGTGGAACAGACTAGGGAAATTACTTCTTCTAACACTCCCCCTTAATATCAACTGGGACAATATTCTTAGCACTGTTAATGCCTAAGTGTTTTCTATGAAACTAAAATGCAAGTGTTCCCAATGGTTTGGTGAACATATCATCCAATTGCTCCTTGGAGCCACAAAATAGTAAAGTAATTTCTCCATTATTGACAAGCTCATGGATGAAGTGATATTGAGTGTCAATATGATTGATCTTTTTGTGAAAGACATGATGTTTGGAAAATGATATTGCAAAGCTATTGTCACAAAAGATAGGATTTGTACCCTTTTCTGTGTGTCCCATATCCTTTAAAAGTCTTCTTATCCAAACTGCGTGGCATGCTGTTGTAGTTGCTGCTACATATTTTTTTGCATTTGCAGAAGACACGCTAACAATGGATTGTTTCTAAGAGGCCCATGATATCATATTGGTACCCAAATGAAAAGCATAACTACATGTGCTTTTCCTATCAATACTTCCTGCAAAATTACTGTCAGTGTACCCTGTGAGAGTAAATTATGTTGAGTGAGTGTACTAAAGGCCGTACCCAACTATACTTGCAACATATCTCAAAATTCTTTTTCCAAATTTTCAATGAGAGTATTTGGGAGACTCCAAAAACCTGGAAATCAAGCTGACAGCATACATCAAATCAGGTATAGTTGCAGTCAAATACATTAAACTTCCTACCATTCTTTTATAGAGTGTAGAGTTCATGGTTGGTCCACCATCTTCCTTACTTAATTTGGTGCCTGTAGCAATGGGGATTTCTACTGGTTTTCATTTATCCATCCCGAATCTCTCCAAGATTTATGTAGCATACTTATGCTGACATATGAATATTCCTTGTTTACTTCAATGTTAAATTAAAGACCAATGAATTACTTCATAATCCCTAGATTAGTCATTTCAAATTCCTTTCTCATGACTATCTTAAATTCTTCTAACATCAAATTTCTAGTATATATCATATCATCAACATAAATACATACAATCAGAATATTACCTTGCTAATTTTTTTTGACATACAGAGTGGGCTCATTGTTGCTTCTGTTGAACCCATTGTTGATGAGATAGGAATCAATCCTACTGTACCAATCTCATGGAGCCTGTTTTAGACCATACAGTGCCTTTTCTAGCTTACACACTTTGTGTTCTTGACCCTTAATTGCATGTCTAGGTGGATAGTCTACATAGGATTCTTCTTCAAGTATGCCATTCAGAAAGGTTGATTTCACATCCATTTGATAGACATGCCATTTATTCTGAGCTTCTATGGCTAATACAACTCTTATGGTGTATAACCTTGCTACCAGAGCAAAGGTTTAATCATAACCCACAGCATATTGCTGAGCAAATCCATTAGCAATCAACCTGGCTTTATGCTTCTCTATCTCTACTTTTTCATTTAGTTTGGTCTTATAAACCCTTTTGAATCCAATACTAGTTTTTTCTACTGGGAGATCAACAAGATCCTAAGTTTGATTCCTTTCTATAACATCAATTTCTTCATTCATTGCTTGTACCCACTATGCATGCTTCACTGCATCCTCAAAATGTGTAGGATGGCAGGAAAACAAAGCATATTGAAGGTGCTCATCAATGGTAGGAGTCTGCTCATATATCTCTGTCAAACTTATGTTTTTCTGATTTTGTGATGGAGAAGATGTATCATGGCTAGGAGAAGAACTGTCTGCTGGGATTTCTTCTTGTTTCCATACCTGCAATCATGGCAAGCAGAGTGGAGGAACTGGAAGATTCAAACTTTCTTTCTGCTGATTTTCTTCTTGTTTCCCTTCTTCTTCTATATCATATCCCTCATATTGGTCTGATATATGTCCTTATTCCTCCATACCCCCTTCATACTCATCATTATCAGAAAACACTTCAATCTATTGTGCTTTCCCCTTAGCACATTTGTGCCCTGGCACCCATGGTTGGAAGCATGTGTAACACAATTTCTTTATTCTGAGTTCTTTCCTATTTGGTCCCTCTTTCTTATCCTTTTCAAATGCATCTCTTTTCCAAGGCTTCTTTTCAAATCTGAATTTGGAAGGGAAGTTAGGCTTGGGAGGAAACCTTATCCTAGGTAGCACATTTTGTAGATCTCTTGTCAAGTTCATGGCATCCTTCAATGAATTAGGTTTGTGGGATTTAACTAAACCTTTTAAGGGTTCAGCCAATCCTTTAGTAAAGAGAAACACTAATCTTACCATAGATATATCAGCCACCTTAAATAATAATTTTTGGAATTCCATCATATACTCAACAAGGGGTTCCAACTTGCTTCAATTGTGCTAGTTCTTTGAAAGGCAATTCTGGGTCCTTTTGTTCAAATCCCTCTAATACCATGTCAACAAATTCTCCATATGTTGTAACCTGATCATGTCCCAAGTTTTTTCGAACATGTAACCACCAATCATTGGCTTCTCCTTCAAGATGCAAAATAGCCATTTTTAAAGCATCCTCTTCCACCATTGCCATTCAGCTGAAAATACACATCTAATTTTTGTACCCAATTGCTTGCAGAACTTTGAGAGGAGCCATCAAAAGTGGGAAGGGGAATTTTTCCAATGGAATAATTCAATTCTTTGTTCTGATATGGAGGCCTATTACCATCCCTCATTTTGATTTTTCTTGCAACATTAAAGTCTTGCTCAAAGGGTAGAGTCCTTCTACAATCTTCACTCAATTTTTCCCATTCTTTTACAACTTCCTGCATATCAAATTGGAGGTTAGGCTCTTCTTTGGATTCAATAAATTTAGGTGTATTAGGCCTTAATGAACTCTGGAATTCATTAGGTCTTGTCCTTGAGAAAATGTTTTCACCCAATGCCTTCTTTTCCTCGAAAGGAGAACTACTGCTTCCTCCTATTACTCCTTTGCTTCCAAACTGACTAGCCAACAATTCGAACCCTTTCATGATCTATTTTTTCATGTCATCAAAGAATGGTTTCATGAATTTATTAAATTCCTCTTTATCCTCTAAGGTTCCCTTCTCATCCTTAGCCATAGTTTCAATAGAATGCACCTCTTCTCCTTCTTCTTCCTCTTCAACAAAAACACTTTTAGGTTCAGATTGTAAGGGTGGGAGATGATTTATTTGGCTTCTTGTATTCATAAATGGTCATACACATTAGGTTCAAGGAACATGCTCTGATACCACTTGTAGTTTCCCTTTTAGGAAAATTTGCATTTTTTAACCAATTCGACCCTTAGACTAGTATTGACATTACTGCCTCCAAATGACTCCAAATGCTTCCAAATTGGTTCTGAAAGTATTTGAAATGTATTAAGAAATAAATGAGTATTATGGATTCTCAACAACCCTTAAAACACTTTTGCAACATTCATTTACAATTTGGACAAAGTAGGGAAAGTTACTAGCAATTTCGAGCTTCAAAACCCCCAAGGGTAGTGGACAAAGATGAATTCCCAAATGATGTTAAAACCTTCCAAATTTATGAACAAAGGTACGGTACTGATAATTGGATTTAATTATGTCCCCAAGGTATCATTAATTAGTTCTCATGGCCTTCTTAAACGCAATTCAATCATATGTTTATATGCAAGATTTCACATAGGGGGGAAAGCTAGTAATTTTCACCATGTGTTGTGAAATTCGAATTTTAGGTGCCAAGCACTTGTGCACTGATAATGAAACTTCTTCAGAAATTTAATAACACTACATACATCAACAAAAGCACAGAGAATAACTGATACAACTCGAAATAATGTCTCTTCAAACTCCAATAACAAGATCTAGGGGAAATGGCATCATTTATGCATTGTTTGGTATTTTTACATAAATTCACTTGGTATTTCGACCTGAGAGTCTTATGAGAAGTAAATACAGAGTATATATATTAGAATACAAATATATGGATATTCTTGGACTCTCACAAAGTGATCAACATCTCACCAAGGGCGCAATTCCTCTAGGAGCCCAAATATGCAATAAAATGTGAAAGAGATGCAAGAATGAGTTGTAGCTGAATGAACCACTAGATCTATTGTAGATTCAACCTATAACTAAAGACTCCATTTCAGCTCCAAATGAAAGGTTTGAGTGGCCTCTCCAATTTCCAATTAGGATGGGAATCTTTCACCCTCGAAATTGGTGCTAAGGCAAGTAGACTAGTTCTCTACTAGCTCTTCTCTCCAAATGAAAAATGTAAAATGATCAAAATACACCATCCTTATTTGTTATTGTCTTTTATAAAATTATAAGGTCCTTCATGGGTCAAATTCCATCCAAAAGCGTCATGCCAACTCAAGTTGGGAAGAGATTCCAATGTGTGCCACTTGTCCCTCCAATTCTAGCCTCCTCCTCCACCAAATTCAAATAGGTGTCTCTTTGGCTTCCCTAACTCCCTTAAGTGCCGTCTTGGAGGCTTTTTTTAGCCCTGACATGTCATATATGTCAGAATGTCAGCCATCAGGTCTGATTTTTTCATAAGTGTCATAGGCATCTTCATCATTGGTGTCATAGAAGCTAGGGAATCTAGCCCAAGTGTTCCACTAGGTCCAAAATGCCTCTTCCTCTCCCATGGGAGTTACTCTTCCTATACAATTCGAACTCATTGATTCATGCCAAGTAATATGACCTTCCAACTACCCCAATAATAGTGGACTCCACGTTGGATTCGAATGGGTGAGAGTGGAATGCCATGTGGTATGGGGAATCTAGCTTTTGGGGGGTCCCACACCACCAATGTGTCTCCATGACCAAGTGCCATCTTATTTTCTCATCATAAATAGTTATTTATCCCCACATAAATATGTTTATGTCAATGCTAAAGTCCATTTGGGTTTATTAGTCTCCTTATTCCAAATTTAATGTCTCACCCAACCTAGGAAACTAGTAGATTGGTGGAATTTTCTCCTTTTGGAATTTATTTGAGTGGGGACATTACAATGGTCAACCAGAAACAACCATGCCCGACCAAACTTGATACTACATAGCCCCTGCTAAATATCAAAGTGCAACATAATCATTCAAAAATGAAGCAATTTGACACAAGCTAGCCAATATGAATATAAAAACATGAAAACCATTCCATAACATCACAATCTGACATCGTTTCCTTAAATGTTATTTACACGTCCAATCAATGCAATCATGACAAATATTTTACACGTCACTTTATCATTAATAATATTTGACACTAATATTAATGTGTCTCATTGAGATATTCATCTTCATTGACTAATGTCAAATTGTCACATTCCTAAATGGTTATGTTGCATTGTGACATTTAATAAAGTTTACGTCACATTTAGTTTGGTTGACTTTTGTTATCCATGGTTGACTATGGTTGAATGGTTATTTCACATTACATCATTCCTATGCAGTAACCGATAACTAACAACAACCACATTAATAATAATGTGTTATGTATATGTCGATAAGTGTATATTTAACACATTAATAATATTTTTTTTTCTATAGAATGTGTTAAATATATGCCTATCGATGTATACAAAACACATTATTATTAATGTGGTTGTTGGTAGTTTACATTTTCATGTAAATATTTGATGTATTAGACCACACCATGTGCAAACCTTACATTTTTTTGTTTGTAAGCTAAACTATTTTATTAAATACAAAAGATATAAATGAGCTTAGTTAGATGGTTGGCCACATGGAAAACTTGACCAACAACAAAATAGGAGGTCATCACTCAAATTTGTCATGGTCCTATAGCAATTTTTTTTTAGATCCTTGGGTATAACCTTCCTAATCGTAGCCTTATCATAATGGTAGTATGTACTATAGGATATTAAAAGATAACTAGAACAACTAAAAATAGAAAAACAAGCTTGAATTCACTACTGAAATTAAGAAGAATGCTCATCATCGTGAGAGATTGAGATAAGAGGTACCTCTTGGGCAAAGACCAAAGGATTTTCATCAACTTTAGTTCTCTTCTCTGCAAAGTTGAATCTTGTAGTGAATTTTGCAATCAAATTAGCCAAGTTAGCATTCATCCTTCTCATTTGATCATGGAGTTCATCCATTTATAGAGGAATTTCTTTGTGCTCCTTTTTGTGACCATCAATGCCTTCCCAAGTAGAGATTCTAGTTTCCAATATAGCCATACAGTCTTGAAATACTTGGTGTCTCTAGTCCTCTAGTTCCCAATGCCAGGCATCCAACCTTGCATTTTTTTGTATTAGGGGAATCAACAATGGGGATTGGGGTGGTACGCACGTGACACGGGGTCCATGGATCCAATATTGCTACCACTATACCATTAGGTGCATTCGCAGGGCCCGAACCATGGCACACAGGTAAGTTTGGTAGGATTCAAACATGTGACCTTCCATTTACAACCGATTACAACTTATCATCTTTACCACTTGAGCTGCCCCCCACGTGCATCCAACCTTGCATTGTTATACTTCATATGCTTCTATAATATATTTAGGAAATGGACTTGGGTAATAACCCTAAGATGTTCGACACTTTGAGTGTAGTGATTTGTCATGGATTTTAAATCTCTTGACATGCTTATGATTCATAAACATGGAATTTCAAATATTTTCTACCTGTCAAATAAAATTTTATGGCGGTTTCATTTTTTGCATAGCTTCCATTTTATGTTTTCTTCATAATTATGAGTGTCAAATTTTGTAATTTGGAGATCCTCTACTGGGATTATATACCACTAGAGCGAGTAGCGACTTAATTTATAAAATATATATACCTATCAGTTTGCTCACCCATTACATGGCTCTAGCTCGAAGCCGTTCATATTTTCCGTAGCAAAGTATAATGGTAATCTGCCATTTAGAAATATAATCTGAAAACAACCACATAATGCATAACACATCTAGCAGTAATTTGAACATTGAACATCGTAGAAATCAAATCTCATCTAAACCTACAATTAAATTACCAAAATTGAATGAAGAAAAACAAAAACAAAAACGACAATAAAATGTAATATAAATTCCATTTTCTCTGTGACAATAGTTATATGTCCACTTTCACTTTGTGGTCATGCATCGTTCTATTTCCATGTACAAGAGTAGTGAGTACATTTCCCAAACAAAAAACCGTATTCACCTCATGTAATGCTTTTGTATTGGTCTATAATTAGAACGTGCAACACATTTCTCCTCATGCAATGCTTTTGTAGTCTTGCTTCTAAGGTGAGTTGTTAGAATTTTTCTTTCCTATCTCAACGGATTATTCTTCTGTTAGTGGCACTAAAAGTAGGCCATTTCTAGACACAACATTTGCTAATCTAGTGCTGAATATTTTCATGTTGGACTTGTTATCTTGCACCTCTCTCAAGCATTTCTTGAAGGATGGAGATAGAGATAAACACAAATATTATGCGGAATTAGCTACGGCTCTTCAATCTTTATTGATAAAGGAAGATCAACTGATACCTTACAAACCAAAACTGAATGTGTATTTAAAACACTTATGGAAACCCTAAAAAGTATAACCTAGCTTTTGCATGTTGTTGCATGTTTTATTAACTGAACTTCTAAAGAGTAACTAAAGTAAAAGATAAAGCTAAAGCTAATATAACATAAGTAATTACTATTTCTAACACTCCCTCTTAATTCCTATTGCTGAATACTGCAGCTTTTACAATGCCTAAATTATCTCTATCGGTTTCAAAAATATCTTTTGCCAATGGCTTTGTGAATATGTAAGCCCGTTGGTCAATCGATTTACAATGCTCAACATGAACTTCACCATTGTTCACAAGTTCTCTTATGAAGTGATATCTAGTATCAATGTGATTGTTGAATTGTTGTCACAATAGATTGTTGTTGGTCCTTCTTGTTTCTATTGAAGACCTTCTAAAACTCTGTGTAACAAGACTACTTGACATGCTGTTGATGTTGCTGCTACATACTCTGCTTCTGCTAATGAAAGTGTCACAATGGGTTGTTTCTTGGATGCCCATGAAATCACCCCTGATCCAAGATGAAAAACATGACTGTAAGTGCTCTTTCTGTCATCCACACTTCCTGCAAAATCACTGTCAGTGAAACCTGTCAAAACATCATACTCAGTGCTCGAGTATAAAATTTCATAGCTTGAAGTCCCGTCAACATATCGTAGGATCCTTTTTCCAACTTGCCAATGTGAGTCTTTGGGAGACTCCATGAACCTGGAAATCAAGCTGACAGCAAACATAATATCTGGTCTCGTAGCTGTGAGATACATGAGACTTCCTACAAGTCTCTTAAATAATGTTGGATCTACTTTGGGACTTTCATCTTCTTTGCTCAACTTTGTACTAGTTTCCACTGGTGTAGGTGTCAGTTTTCAATTAAGCATTATGAATCGCTTAAGAACTTCATTAGCTTATTTACTTTGAGAAATAAATATACCATTTTTCTAATTGTTCTACCTCTAAGCCAAGAAATAACTTCATTAATCTGAGCTTTGTCATCTCGAACTCTTTCTTCATATCTACCTTGAAATCATCTACTGACAGGTCACCTGTAAAAATCATATCATCAACATATAAACAAACTATCAAAATTTGTCCTTGTTTATTTACCTTTTTGTAAAGTGTTGGCTCGCTGCTACTTCTGCAAAAAACATTTTTGATCAGATAAGAATCAATTCTGCTGTACCAAGCTCTTGGAGCTTGCTTGAGCCCATATAGAGCTTTCTTCAACTTGTAAACTTTCTCTTCATGTGCTTTGATTTCATACCCGTGTAGCTGCTCCACATAAATTTCTTCTTCAAGAATGCCGACTTGACATCCATCTGATACACTTTCCATCTATCTTGGGCTGCTATTGCTATGACTGCTCTTACTATGTCAAGTCTTGCCACTGGTGCAAAAGTTTCTCCAAAATCAATTCCTGGTTTTTGCGAGAAACCTTTTGCTACTAACCCTTCCTTGTACCCATCAATCTCACCTTTTTCATTGAGTTTGGTCTTGTAGACCCACTTCACACTAATGGGTTTTGTATCTTTTGGCAGGTCAACTAGATCCCATGTACCATTTCTCTCAATGGAATCTATCTCTTCGTCCATAGCTTTTACCCAATTCTCTTCTTTTACTACCTCTTCATAAAACACAGGTTCACTAGAAATAAAAGCATAATTGGTATTTGCATCCAATTCATCATAAATATCTTCCAATCTTCTAGTCTTTCCATTACTGTGATCAGATTCATTACCTGATTGCGGACTTGATGCTTCACCTCGAACTGAGTTTCTAGGTGTTCTTGCTGGAGTATTTTCTATTGGTGAAGATGCTACTGGATCCTATTGTCCAATCAGCTCCTCTTCTTCTTCATCTTCTAGTTGGGGTATTGCAGCTCCCACAACCTTGTCTATGGTTCCATCCCATGACTCTTCCTCCTTGAACAACACATCTCTGCTGAAGATAACCTTTTTGGTAATAGGGTTATACAGTTTGTAGGCTTTAGATTCTCCACCGTATCCAAGAAAGATACATTTCTCACTCTTGTCATCTAGATTTTTTCTTAGCTGTTCAGGAACATGAGCATAAGCAACGCAACCAAATATTCTGAAATGAGAAATATTACAACTCATACCAGTCCATGCTTCCTCTGGTACTTTGTTCTTCACAATTTTGGTGGGAGATATGTTTATGGCACATGAACAACACAAGCCACTGTGTCTCCCCAAAAATCATGGGACACGTTTCTTCCTTTCAACATGCTCCTTGCCATATTTATGATGATTCTGTTCTTGCATTCTGCAACACCGTTCTGTTGAGGTGTATATCTTGTAGTGAGTTGCCTCTTGATTCCATGATATTTGCAGTAATCATGAAATTCCTTTGAGTCATACTCTCCCCCTCCATCTGATCTCAATAATTTGAGTTGATAACCACTCTGTTTTTCAACCAAAGCCTTAAATTGCTTGAACTTGCCAAAAGTTTCAGACTTCTGACCAAGGAAATACACCCATGTTTTTCTATTGAAATCATCAATAAATGTAAGAAAATAATAGTTTCCACCAATTGATTGTTTCTGCATTGGACCACACAGATCAATATGAATAAGTTCTATAGGTGCATGTGCCCTTCGAGACATACCTTTAGGAAATCTATCCATGTGCTGCTTCGCAATGATGCAACACTCACAACTGTTTGCTGGCTCCTTCATAGGAGGTAATCCTTTTACCATCCCTTTCTGCTGCAACAACTTGAGACCACCAAAGTAAAGATGTCCATATATGAAATGCCATAACCAATAATCATCCATGCATGTGGCTTTGTGAGCAAAAGAGCTTACCTTGCTTCTGCAATTCATGACTAGTGGATACATCCTGTTCCTAGTCACTTGTACTTTGATGATCAATTGTCTATTTGGGGGTTTGTCATAGATTTCATAGTTTGATCCATCAAAGACAAGTCTGTATTTCTTTTCAGTAAGTTTCCCAATGCTAAGCAGATTATGCTTCAATCTTGGAGCATAATATACATCTGTGATTGTCTTTTGTTGGCCTTGTTTGGTCAGAATGTTGATCACTCCTTTGCCAAGAAATGGAACTATCTCATCCGTGTCGACTTTGACCTCTGTCTTCACTGATACATCTAGGTTTGCAATTAGACCTCTATCACTTGTCATATGGTTACTAGAGCCACTATCTAAAAGACAAAGTCCCTTTGGGATTTCGTGTGTAGCATGACATGTAAGAAATAACATATCTTCTTTATTCTCAGAGGTATTAGTCACATTAGCATTCTGTTTTTCCTGATCAAACTTTTTCTTTCTACATTCATGAGCATAATGGCCAAATTTACTGCAATAATAACACATAACATTAGTTTTATCTGACCTTCTTTTGTCGTAGTTCCCGCCTTCATGGTTATGATCATGATATTGATCTTGATTTGTCTTCACTGATACATCTAGGTCTGCAATTATACCTCTATCACCTGTCATATGGTTACTGCAGCCACTATCTAAAAGACAAAGTCCCTTTCGGCTTCCGTGTGCAGCATGGCATGTAAGAAATAACATATCTTCTTTATTCTCAGAGGTATTAGTCACATTAGCATTCTGTTTTTCCTGATCAAACTTTTTCTTTCTACATTCATGAGCATAATGGCCAAATTTACTGCAATAATAACACATAACATTAGTTTTATCTGACCTTTTTTTGTCATAGTTCCCGCCTTCATGGTTATGATCATGATCTTGATCTTCCTTGCCATTACTTTTGCCACTTCTGCCTCTTCCTCTTGATCCTCCTCCGCATCTGCCTCTTCCTATTCCTTTTGAGAATGAGACTTGTGCTTTGAAAGCATTCTCCAGATAGGACTCTTCATTCCTGTTGATTTTGAATTCATATGATAGTAGCGATCCGATCAACTTGTCTATAGAGAGAGTACTCAGATCCTTTGCTTCTTCAATCGCTGCAACTTTCGGATCAAATTTGTGGGGTAGAGATCTCAGAACCCTTTCAACCACCCTTTGATCTTTGATCTTTTCACCACAGGTATTCAGCTGATTAACAATCCCCATGACTTGGGTCATGAAAGAATCCAATGAGTCTGATTCTTTCATCTTCAAATCTTCAAAATCTCTTCTTAGGTTTTGGAGTGTAGCTGTTTGTACTTTACCAGCACCTTGATAACTGGTCACCAAGGTTTTCCATGCTACTTTGGCATGTAATGAAGCTGATATCTTTGGAAATACGTTGTTATCCAAAGCATTCATTAGGTGATGCAGTGCCTTTGCATCCTTCTTCCTGTGAATTCTTAGAGTATCTTTTTCTCCATTTCTTAAGGCTTGATAGGCTGCGTCATCTGCTGGTTTGAATAGCCATTCACGACATATTCCCACACATCTTCTGATTTGAGATAAACCGCCATTCTCGTGGCCCAGAAAGCATAGTCCTTTTTCCTCGTAAGAGGAGAAATTTGAGACTAATTGCTGCTGCTAGAAACCATAGACGTTGCAGAGTCTTTCACTGGCTTATTAAAAAAAATCTCCTTCCTTTTGTTTTTTGTTTTAAAATGAAACCTCTTCACTTCCTTAAGAATAAAAAGACTTTTGTAAAAAAAAATTTCTTCTACTCTTGTTAAAAAAAATTCTTACTTGAAGTAACTCGTAAGTAAAAAAAAAAATTACCCAACTCAAAAATCTTCTCGTGGAGAAATTTTGCCCTTTATTTTCGCGCCTCTATACAGGGGAGGGGTGCCAAAATTTCAGCAAATATTTTTTATTGCAAATTTCTTCAAAGCTACGGCTTTGGCTTCTCCAAAACTCTCACGATCGATCTTCTTCCAAGCTCTGATACCAAACTGAAGGATGGAGACAGAGATAAACACAAAGATTATGTTGAATGAGCTACGGTTCTTCAATCTTTATTGATAAAGGAAGATCAACTGATACCTTACAAACCAAAACTGACCTAGCTTTTGCATGGTGTTGCATGTTTTATTAACTGAACTTCTAAATAGTAACTAAAGTAAAAGCTACAGCTAAACTAACATAAGTAATTACTATTTCTAACATTTCCTGGTATTGTAGGAAAGACTTCTGATTCTCTAGTCTCAATTGTTAATAAAATTTAGCTATGAATTTCTCAGCCTGCCTATCGACTTGATAGTCATCGAGTGAGCTCGATATCGTTGGACATAGAGGAGACAACAAAGGGTTGAGTTTCTGAATTAGGGAAGGAAAATCATTATAATCAATGCAATCCTCCTTTTTCTCTTCCTTGTCATCTTCAACTCGACTCGGACGAGTTGGAAAACACAAATGTTTTTTGTTGGTCTGCACGTGGAAGGCCTGCGATGATAGTGTGGATTTTTCTGTTGGGCTGAGTGACATCTCCATTCCTAAATATTTTTTATGTCGCATCGTTCTGTGTTTTGGGCTTCAGCATATGATCCTTCTGTCCACTGGAGATCAAGAGGCTTAACCTTGTAAAACATTGGAAACATAGTATCCCTCAATTTCAACATTAGAACGAGGTCTTGGAAGGACCATGTCAATTCCTCCTAGAGTGGAGAGAAAATAGCTACATGGTTAGAGGCAACTTTAATAGCCTATGTTATTGGAAAACTAATTTGGATTTCAGCCTACAATTCTGGCTTGTCAATAATTACTTGCAACCCCCTGGATCTAGGTCTATGGTAGAGATAGCCAGTAACGGGATTTTAAATGTCTGGCCTATGATGATAGTGTGGAGAGAGCATACATCTCCTGTTTCCTCCAACATGGAAGTGTGGAAAGAGCATATAACACTTGCTGACTCGGAATTGATGATCAGACCAGGTCTATGCTATGCCACCAGTATGTTGCAGCCCGTTATGCTTAATCTACATCGATGTATGGCCATTAGAAATCATGACGGGTTATGCAAGTTTTTAGACGTTAAATCCACTTTTTAAAAATTAACACACTGGTAGCAGTTAACGTGTTCAGTTTGTGACTCGGTGTCAAATACGCTCCACGGAGAAGGAAATACGTCCTACAGGCCATCAAAATTCCAGGCCTATGTACTATTTGGAAAGCAATTGAAGTCACAGGAAATGCTTATGTAATTAACTTTATATTCATTACTATACTCCCTCCATAGTAATGTGTTTGTTCAATCAATTTGTTTACATTTTCCTGTCGGTTTGAATTGTACGAATATTGTCATTTCAGTCTCGTTTTTTAGGATTGTTGTTCTCTTTACACCACATCATTCTTTTGTTTTTGTATGATGTTCTTTGAGATTAAATATGCCATTTGTAATGACTCGGGTGCTTCTATGTTACCACGTTTGTTGTAATGGGAGCTCAAGTACGAGAGATGTTACATGTTACGGTGGTTGACGATGGCATGTTATTACATAGCGAAGTTTCCGATTTTGGGAGATAAGACTTTATCTGTTTGCAGGCAGGGGCGGTATATATATATATATATATTTGAAGACTCGCCAAGCTTCTAGAAATTTGACACTTCTTAAATTTTTCTTTGCTTGCAGGCAGAGGCAGAGGCCGTGTATATATATGCAGCAACTAACAAGTGTGTAAATATATATATATACATATGCAGCAACTTACAATAGAAGTTTGTAAAAATCGCTGTCAAACAATTAATAAGCGTAAAGTTCGGAAAATTCACATGGATCAAATTATGTAGAGAAGTAGAGACCTACACCTGTGCAACAAACAGTAAATCCGAAGCCTTCGTGAAACAATTAAAATATTCTCAAATATATAATAGAGTTGCAGGAATCTCAGAAAGCTAAAATTCGTCGGTCACCACTAACACAATGGCATAGAATTTGTCAGAAGCAGTCTTTAATCTGGATGCTTTTCAAGCATCGATAAAAGCTTTTGCATACATCATCAGAAACCGTTTACAATTTTCCCAGCAAATAACAGGATCGCTTCAGCGTTTTGTCCTCTCATTATGGACGGACTAGATTGGTCTATAAATTGTAATCCATTTTTACAAATATGTGATACCCAGTAAGGTATTTATCATTATATTTCTCGTAATATCTCTGCTACGACGAAATTGCTAAATCTTCACCGAAGATAAAACCGATCCCATCGACAACCCACGATTTGCACAGCTCTGTGTCGAGTACTGTCTCAGACATAAGAGAAGATCTGCAGAGAGGGCACGTCGTCTGACGTTGATCAAGCCACTTATCCAGACAACTCCTGTGAAATATATGACGGCAATTACACAATTCTCTGATTTGGTCCTCTTCCTCAAAGGAGCTCAGACAGACGGCACACATATCATTATCTCCCGTCGACTCAGAGAATCTCTTTAAAAACTCACCGAATGTAACGACAGGCAAGTTGTCTCTAATCGTATCAGCAGCGACCGAAGGAACGGAAGACGAGTTGATGTCAGGTAAATCCTGCCAGTCAGAGCTGTTGGGTTCTTCAAAGTCTAGTAGCCCAAGAAAATGAAGAGCCCAACACATGGCAGTCTTTATATAAGATAACATCAATGCTATATGAAACAGAAGTCTCGCGATACCTAGACCGTAGTAGCCTGCAGGGAATCCCATGACCGAAGAAACTTGAAGACAATCCACTCTCAGAGAAAACCCAATACAAACACCTTAGGGTTTCGAACTCCTATGCCTTTTCCTCAAGCCTCTCTAATGCAGCTTATATGATCTATACAGACAGCAAGCGCAAGCCTGAGTGTAATATATATAGGGCTTGAATATAAACAAACTTCCGAGAAGAGTTGAGGAAATCAATGAAATCCAGCTCATATATATGATGGGTATGAGCGTAGACTTGGATGTGGAGAAGAAAGCATGAAGAGATCCAACCCAGAAGAGCTTATAATGCAAGACAAACACGGAAAGACGGCAGCACTATCGGAGAGAGGAAAAACATGAAGGGGCAGGAAATCTCTAGAGACGTGGGAACCACGTAACGTAACCACACGGCCAGAAAATAACTCAATAAAATGTGTAGGACCCACCTTTGGTTGTCCATAGAAGCTGTAGTATTTTCTCTTTTAGGGTGCCACGTAGCAATCTAAAATACAATGAATTATTCGCCGTTGTTTATTAACGCTATTAAATTAAGATTCTCCTTGTATTTTTTTCCCATCCTACAAAAGATTGGAAATTTGTGGCCAAAATGCTGAAGTTGTGGAGCTAAAAGGAAATTAAACAATTTTGTATGTGAATATTAAAGTACTTGCGCAATACTTTTCAAAGATAGTTAGTTGAGCACATTGCGCGTGGTTTCCCGGGTATTACTCAATTCGATTATTGCATGTGCGAGCACGGGGCATTAATAGGCATGATACCCTTTCATTTCATGATTTGTTGGCCTCGAGTTTAGTTTGATTTGTTAGAAAACTATAGCCAGTTGGGAGGGCCAATCATGCCTTTCTCATATGAGGTTGGTTTTTCAAATAGGGTTGAATCCATTTTCACATGTATAAATCTCTACATAAATATTGAGCGTATTTTCATGTATTAAATGTATTAAAAATAACGGATAAAGATGATAAACATTGTCAATTTTGAAATTAATTTTGAGATAAAAACATTATTTAGATTTGTTCTTCAAAAAGATTAAATTTTTCTAAAATTTGTAAAATTTGTAAAACTAATAGGTTTTATTTTATATATATATATATATATATATATATCATTACTTGAAAGATGCTTTAGGAAATAGTATTCATATTATCAAATTTGAAAATGATTTTGAGAACAACTGTGTTATAGGGTAATTTATGTATATTACATAGTACTAAAATGAAAATGAAGGCTACGAGAATATAGGGTTTTAAGGTGAAGATCCATCTTAAACCCGGATCCAATTTCTTGAGGTGTATTTCTTTTTTTAAATTTAAACTCAAGAAATTTAATCTCTCTTGATTGATAGATCCGGGTTTAGGTTTTAATTTTTTATTTTATAAACAAACATCTATTTTTTAATTGCTTTTCATAATATTTTATTTTATGAGATTTTTTAAAATACTTTCCATAATTTTACGTTTTTTTTTACATTTTAATTAATGGCCAACAATACATTTTACTTTTTTACTTTTCATTACATTTTACTTTTTTACTTTTCATTCAACACTTTCCATTACATTTTACTTTTTTTTTTACATTTTAATTAATGGCCGACAATAATAAAGACAAACGTTTATAGCCTAGGATTTAATTCAAACGAAAATACACGTCCATGTATTATATAGCCTAGGATTTAATTCAAACTAAAATACACGTCCTTTTATTAATCGCCGACATACTATTAAATTTTGTATTATTATTATGTTAAAGACAAGCACCTCGTTTCACTCGATGCAACAAGCACTTACACACAAATAAATGACTAAAGTTGTTATGTGGTTAAAACTTAATAAAATAAAACTAGAAGCATAATTAAGACTATGTCTTTTCAAGTAAGAAAAAAACAAAATCAAAAAACGAATATGATTATTCTGAGGGATTTCATATTCTTGAACTAGCATGACTCTTGATGGCCATCATCCCCATAAAAATTACAATGATTATTAGTCTTCTTTCCACTTGGCTTAGCTCTTTTATCAATATAGGAGCAAGAGAAATTTGAGACTCTTGTGTGGTTTTTTTGTTGGGTGATGTTATTTATTGGGATGCATGGGGCATTTCTTTAATTGTATCATTAAAATATTCTCTTATAGATTGAAAGGAGGATAAATAAATAGAATATGCATGTATAATGTTAGAAGGAATAGAAAAAATTAGTTGATCATAACTTTTATTGATTCCAGGGTCTAGAAGTAAGAGCCTAAATGCCTTGAACTTTGAAATAAAATATTTATTGCACATAAAACCATTAGGAATTAAAGCTATGAGTTAATTCTCAATTTTGTGGGTTTGAAGCTTCTTGTGTTTACCAAACATAGTTTCTGACTTAGTCCAAGTTGCATCAATGACAATGACACCCTTGAAGGTGAAGCTACAATTCATTGGAAATGGGCATCCATATGAGTTCAAATGATGATTCGTTTCTATTGTCACATTCAGCACTATTTAATTCATCCACGGGGACAACCTTTATTCCTAATGTGACCTAATAAAGTCACTTACTACAACTAACTAAAATCAATTTTCGATAGGGCACTAGAAAAATAAGATAAGGAAGTGGTAAATAATAAAAATAAAGATACTTTTTATAAGTCCATGGATGGATGTGTTTTGTACATTTCGTATGACTTCTTAACAGGGTATTTTTTATGGATTCAAATATTAGTATTCAAGTAGACAATTTGGATTGAAAAAATATGCATATAGATATATAGGAAAATATTCAATAAAAACATATATTATACTATTAAAAATTATAATTTTTGACAAATTTTAGTAATTTAATCATATCTTATGTAAAAGTAGGAAACGTTTTAAGCTAATTGGTGATTATATATTTTTTTAAATGACCAAAAAGTAGCGAATTAGTGAAATTCCTCCCTTAAAAAATACCTTGCCTCTTAATAAATTACCATTTGGGATTTACAAAAAAAAGGGATGGTTATAAGTAGGATCTAACTTGAATTGACCGTATTAAAATCTAGAAGTAAAATGACTCTAAAACAAGAATTGTCTGCTCATATATAAAGTGTTTGAAAAAATATTAACTTAGAAATGACATCTAAAATAATGCACAAATGCAACAATTATGCCTCAAGGGAGTTTGATAAATAAGGCATAGAGTGTAACTACAAGAGAAACATATTGAAGTTCACAAACATGGACCACACTAGTGCGTAAAGTACACAAAAGTCATTGAAAATAAAAAATAGGACACCACTACTACTACAAGCTAAAAGAGGCACACATGGTAGGTGACCATGGGGCATTGACTTAGTAAACCTATAACATAGCATGCGTGTTCATGTGGTATTAAATAATACCCCTAATTTTGTGTCTACTTTCAAAATTTTAAATGTTTATACCACCTTCCAATACATGTTTAAAAACAAAAAACCTATTTTCACCAAATATTGTAAGTACCAATTTTTTGCAACACTTTTCTATACCCCTTATTTACATATGTATATGAAATCTACTTTAGAAAATGTTGTTTATCATATGCTAATTTAACTTTACTTGAACTTTCAGTAAAAAAAATCAAACATGTTCCTTAGGAACTAAAAGAGAATTTCATCTTTAGATCCACTACTGTTAAATTTGTAGTCATTTTAATTGTTTGTTCAAATAATTTTATGTTTTATCTTTAAGCCTACTCCCCCCAAAAATATAAAAATAAAAAATTGATGAGTTCAACCACAATAATATGTATACTTCTATAGTAAAAACCTCCTCACCCACTTCTAATATATTGTATTACCAATTAATTTATTTAAACTCCCAATATGAACCCATGTGTTATGATATTGATTTACCAATGAATTCCATGTTGGTCACTAGACATTGACATGGTAGTGACATGAAAATGATTGATTTTGATTAACATGGCAAGTGACTCATGGAAAGGCATTGATGTGGCATTGATGACATGGTGCATTAATGTAGAAGCCATGACATGTTAGTGAATGGAAGGCCCACATCATAGTGGGTGCACAACAAGGTGGAAACACGGAAAAATACGCACATCCTTCTTGCTTTGGATCCTAGTTGTGTGGAACTTTGTGTTTAGATAAATGATCAAAGTTTAAAAGTTTGGATAAAAATTCATTAAAAACCTTATGGTTGAACTTTGTTGTGCTTAAAAAAATAAAAACATTATAGTTCCCCATTTACGGGGAAGGCCTCCACAGAAGAGAGCTAGTAAGGAAACCTTCTAAGGATGAATTAAACCAGCATCTACTAAATAACTTTTAACCAAGGACACATGGATATCACGTGTACCACTAAAACAAGGTAACATTGGCAAGCCAAAGAACTCAATGGCCAAACGATAGTGAACCGATATGTAGTTTGTGATAGAAGCTCGGATGGCATAGACTCTATCTTGGATCATGAAAAAAATTCCAAATATGTTGCACACATGCCACACAAACAACAAAACAACCCCAAAATACCCAATGAATGCAAGAAAACTAAGAGTGAAGTAAAAAATATTATATTTATTTGGCAATAAAGCAGTGAGGTTTTACCCAAAAAATGACAGAAAGATGCGCCTTGCAACACCATGTTTTGATTAATCGTATTGGTTCTAATTTGAAGGTGTTTCAAAGGCATGGGATAACTGGCACTCAAATCGCCCTGCTTTTCCGGTGATTTCTTTTCTTGATCTAGCTATAAAAATCGGCGAAAGCATAGTTCCACCAGTTTATTGCGGAACTATGCCATAGAACTGTGCCTTAGGGGTTTTGGGTCATTTTAAGACGACCCAAATCGTCGAAATTCCAAAAAAATGATCAGAAGGGAGTGGAACTGTGCCTCGCCGAAAAACCACTCACCAAAATATCGAGGCAATTTGAGTGCCCCATATCACGCACCTGTTTCAAATGTATGGGTGACCATTACTCTTTATTGGATGCACCTTTAAGTGGTTTATGGTTTAAACTCCTTCTAATCAAACGATATGGTTACCTGCCATGATATGATGGGTTGAATACAACCTATAAACATGCTTAAGATATATTTGGTTTCCTTATTATTAAAAACAAATGAAATATGATGATTTCACTTGGATGTAAATAATTTTATAATTTTGTGTATTGATTTATAACGATCTTGATGTGATGATGATTTAATAACAAAACCTTATGAAATATGTTGGCTCATGGAATTGGTTGATGATTACATGACATGCATGGTTGGCTTGTTAGATAATATGATATCATGGAGGATGTGCTGTGTATTATAGGAAGGAGATATCGGTATATGGACTCCAATTGTGTGTCAATATACATGAACTCAATAGGGATTAAGAGGATGGATGTCATAACATGGTTTCCATGATGTATATATGTAATTTTGTTTATTTGGATAATAATTTTATATTACTTACTTTATACTGATTATTTAGATTGTACGAAGAGGATGTAATAGGGAAAGGTGGAGGTTTTTCCTTCCTACTATTAAATCCCTCTATGTAAAGTAGGATTGGAGTGAATGTGTTCTCACTCATGATATTGCGTGATGTTGCAAGGTTGTTCATGTTGTTAAGCTAAGGGGTGTGAAATAAGGGCATACCATCCTTATCCTTTGAGTGAACATGGAATTCCCTATAGCATATTGGATCCTCCTGTATTTGAATGTGTTTGTACCAAGGTTGGAGTGACCATAGCCTTATCCTTAGTATTGGTTGGGATTTCCCATCTCAAAATAAATACATACATCATTGGATATAATTATAAATAATAATTATGTTGATAGGGTTGACTCATTTTAAGAAAAATGATATTCATGAAAAAAATAGATTTATCTTCTATAAATGTATAAATAAATGAGAAAGTATATAAAATTAAAGTAAAAATTGCATTAGGAACATTTTAATTGAAGGTAGCACCCCACCCTTATTTAAATACATTTATTTAATAAGAATGGATATTTTAACATGCACACATATACATGTGAGTTTGATTTAGAAAATAGAGGAAAAATATGTGTGTCAAAGTCATATTAGATAATTAAAAATTAGAGATTTATACTGGAGCACTATAAAATAAGGGTGAGGGTGGCCATGAAAGAAACTCAATGGTTGGAAGGTAAAAATTGCTGAAATTCAATGAAGTGTTGGTGGAGATATCTATATTGTGCCAAGAAGTAATCAAACATGTGGATTCCATGCGATGACGATCAACACTAGATCTTTAAGAGAAACACAATCTTTTAGTGAAGGAGCTCTTCTTGCCCTTCACATTTTTTCTATTTATTACCCGTTCATATAAGTATTTACAACTTGGGGTTCTAGGGGAAGAGGAATACCCCTTCGGGTAGAAATTTTTTATGTTGAATTTTGTTGGCAAGGTAAGAGCTTGGAAAAATAACTTGGAGTGTACTGATATTTGGAACAGGAAGAGGGATTTATGAGTTATAAAATAACATATGTTTATTTCCAAAACTTATGATTTACATTCCTTGATTTCATGCATAAGAAGATTTATTTTTGGAACAAACATTTGTTTCCACATTTAAAAACTATTTTTCTTTCATATTGAAAATTTTACTCCCATGAATAGGGCAGACTTCATGGGCTAGAATTTAAGGTAGTTTATTAATTTTTTGTAAATATTTTTTAGTTGAAGAATGTAGCATGGTTTCATACATTATGACCTATTTTATTTTTTATTTTTTAATTATGTGTGGAGAGGTGATCATGACGTATAAGTCATAAGCATGGGTGCCAATACATGGTCCTTAGAAATACTATGGGAAGCCATGGTTGTTGACTTTATGATGATGGAAAAATATTGTATAAGACTAAACAAAATTAAAGAATTTAGAGAAAGAGTGTTATTTTTATTGTCATGTCTAAAATTACTACTTTGAATATGTAAGAGTATCATTGAATGCTAATAAATCTTACTCCTACTCCCATAACCTAGGAATGTCTACAAAATACTTTTGGATTACCTTTCCAGGTCCCTTAGGTCCCTCTTGTCATTATCTCTCGCCAAAAGAAATGATTGTCTTATCTTTATGTTTCATTTCTTGAAGGGAATATACTAAGACATCATACATTATTGTTCAATAGAGACCAGAAACCCTCATGGACATTAATTTATAGACCTTATACACCCAAACACAAAACCAAAACCATAGATAGTGACTCTACGTATTTATATTTTCAATATATATAAACCTTTTTCATTGCTATTAGGACCATTTTATCCAATATGTATCTTTATGGGTAATCACAATACCCTCTTCCCCTTGGGCCCTTCTATGTCCATTGCCTCTACACCCTCTTTTGGAAAACATTATAATTTAATCATAGAATTAATAGGACACATGGTGCACCTAAAACAAGGAAACACAACCCTTCATAATCATTAAGGTAAGTTAATTCCCTAGATAGGCCTAGTAATTCACGCTTCAACAAGTTTGAAAAAAATTTCTCGTCTATTAGATAGTGCCATAAATTTTCGTATTTCAGTAAAATCTAACATGATGATGGCTTACACTTAAAAAAAAAAAAAAAGCTATTATACTATTTCTATTAATATGAACGAGGGGGTTTCATCCTTACCATCCAACCTTTTAATACCAAAAGTTCGTAAATAATATTGTCCAAAACACTTCCAATAACTTTATAATGTCCTAATATGTGCTACCAGATTCACCTATGTTTAAAGCTATTACCCTAAAATTCACTACATGGCTTGTGTAAAGCATTATAAAAGGTCCTAGCAAAAATGAAAGACTTGTAAAACATACTAATTAGCAGAAAAATATTTAACCATACATGCGATGGGAATTATTCTTATGGCATGTTATTGATGTAAGGATAAAGGGGTCATCTTTGTTGTTTTTCTCAATACGTTGCTTCACTATCTATTCTTCCATTGCTCCCACTTGGTATTGTCCAACATAACAAATTAATTCTTTTGGAGGCACAAGATTTATTAATTCTCCATACACAATCCTTCGTTGCAAGTCCAAGTGTAAGACTCCTACAACCCCTTGATTTTTTCTACTTCCCTTGATTTTTTCTACTTCCTTTTTGAGATTTTCTTTTTTTTTTCATTCTTCTCCTACTTCCAGTAATACAAACTTAATTTTAAGTTTTATAGCTAAAATTTCATTACTATCGGTTGTCTTATTGTCTCTTTTAGGTTCCTGGAAGAATCTAATTCTCAATATTTTTTCCATGTTCCTAATCTCATCATAGCCAAGGCAACAAATTCTTGATTTCCATCATAGTGTCAATGACATATGAATTGTTCTTATCATCTCTTAGTGTTCTCAATGGATACATTTATTTGGATTTCCATTCAAAATATCCATCTTCCCCACTAAGTACCTTTCAAAACTATCCTTGAGGCTAGCTTCCTTAATACCGATAAAATTGTGGTGACACATGAACTAGAGAAAGCACCCTAAAGAACCAAATTAACTTTTGGTTTAAAAAACGTATTGTTGTTGACTTGAAAATAATAAAAGGAACACCATACACATAAAACCCAACTAATAACACCTAACAATAAATACCTTAGTGTCTATTGGAAATCCCTTTCCAAAATTCACCTTAACAAGTTTTGAATGACCAACGAGATAATATCCAATCATAAAGGACATCAAAATTCAAACTCCATGTTTGACGGACAATCCACTCGAGCGGACGCGAGCCGGATCTCCCAAGATAAATGTGAGTCTAGAACAAATAAAATAGACTATAAACCACTTCCCTAGACCTAGCTAAGGATCAAGTTATCAGGTGTCTTACCTTAAGTTTGTAGTCCCTTTTCCTGGATGTTGTTCCACACCTCGCGGTCGTCAGATCTAAACTGCAAGACCTGCCAAGTAACACAAAACAAGACAAACAAGTAAAAAATCTAAACGATAATAGATCTAAGTACACAGTTAAGCAGGTAAACTACACAATATCATCAACACAACAATATTGGTGGAAAGCGTTTATATTACTGTAAAAATAGGGAAAGTACATAGAAGAGAATGACTACAACCAGAGCTTAACGAAGTAATCCTTCTCCATCCAAGCCAATGCCATATCCTCCCAAGGAAGTGTGAGTCTCTCAATGGATGAGTAGAGATCTCTCTAAGATGATTTCACCAGCATGTAGACACTATAGACTTCATCCCTTTGGAATGGGAGTGAGCTTCACTTATATAGGACTAAGTGGATAGGGTAGGTTGAGATATGGTAGGAGAGAGATAGGGGATCCTTCCAAGAGGTTAGGAACCGAGTGCCACTCTCCCAAAAGGTTAGGGATAAGGATCCATGTCAGCTAGCTTCAAGAATGGACTCGAAGGAGCTATTTTTGTCCATTAACTGACATCGTCACACCCTACAAGAGAGCAAGATACGACGTCATAGGTTGCATGAGGGCAGCCTACGATGACCTCTCAAAACCTAGTATAAATGGGTTATATCTCTTCCAGGTCAATAACTTAGTCAAGAAAAATTTAGGGATGTATACACTGAATCTCATGATGGTAAGATTTTAGGTGTAATAGAATGCCCCCCAAAGCATGAAGCTGTTGAAAATTGGACAGGTGAAATGCTTTGACAGAAGGAATGGAAATGGATCGTCAGACTAAGGACGCTACTGCAGTACAACTGACTCTGAGTACACAGTCTCATATGACGTACAACATGGCTTCCAACCAATACATTGTAGATCCATGATAGTAAATACCGACTAAACACAATCATGGCTACTAGACACAATCATAGATCCATGATGAGATGATAACACAACCACAACCAATACAAAAGTGGATCCGTGTAACTATGAACTGACAACACAACCACGACCAATACAAAGTGGATATGTGTGCCTCAAACAACCTCCATCACAACCTGGGTAGCAAATAACTTCCCCAAGGTCTTCAAGCTAAACCTGCAATGATACGAATCTATCCATGTGATTACAATGTTTTGGAGTCAAACATGGTAGAAACCACTTGATTACCGGTCATTAATGTAAACCGTTAACAAGTGCGAGGGGAATCACCATTAATGTCAATGATCCCCAAGGTATCAAAGTACATACCATCAAGCGTGAATCAATGGGCTGAAGTCGAATGCCTAATGGAATCTTTCAATCAAGAGTCAATGAGGTAAACTCATGTTGAAAGCGAGGTAACCTACCATTGAGGCATGCAGGACCAAGGTACTTGGTTGGTTTCTAAGTTCAATCCTAGGATGATGATTTGAAGTCGACGAGGATGAACCTGTTGAAGGAGGGCCATGAAGAATTCCCCATCATCGACATGAAACTCGATAATACTAGATGTTTGGTGTAGAACGGGTGGTACAGTAACATGCAAGACTGACTCAGAGTAAATCAACATGATGGAAGGTGTACTGATTGCAGATAATGAGTAGTGATAATATTCTTGAATATGGGCATGGCATGCCTTGGCAGTATTGACTTGACGAGTTATGGTACGAACTTCTAATGCAACTGATGATGGAAGCATTCTTTTAATGACTCAAATGAGTAACAAGACTCAAGGAATGGGTGAAACTCGAAGACAATCGGATAATCCAAGTGCAGTATGCAAATGCAAATGAGTGCCATGTTCAAGAAATGACTAAGTACTACCATTGATAAAGGGTGTAACATAAAAGCTTTCCTTTTTCCCCATAATGAACGATGAGTGCCTCATGTGTTTTTTACGAGCTTGATGAGGGTAACCACATGCTCGATATAGCTCATCTCATGTGTTTTTTCACTATGGTACCATTATGTAACCTCAACATTCTTATAATAAACTAGTTACAAAATACATATGTACGTTAATGGAGATTATGCAAAGTTAATTTAACAATGCACTCCATTTATGAACGCATAAATATAAATGCAAACTTATGCATGCAACCATATGTCACATTCAATATAAATTCCACATCATATTTTATAATTAAAAGAGCATGCATGCATTAGGAACACATATGCATTCTTGAAAGTGCTACATGATTCAAAGCATCCAAATAGTAGGAACAGGTGCATGTTACTTTGTGTATATACAAACAAACAAAATAAGGTTGATTACTATTTTTTATTTGACCCTCCCATACCAACAACAAATTTTGTGTAAGGAGGTAATATGAGCTTGTTCTAGGAGGACCTATAGTCATCCATTGCCAATTTCCAAGGAGCATTTCCGTAAGTTTTATTTGTCTAGCCATTTTTATAATTTTTACATTTTAGAAATGTCCATATTTTTAAAAAGGTGTTTTTATTGTTGAATTGTAGTTTGTATTCCACAAAGATGGTGGAAAAATCTAATCCAAACACATCTAGTCTAGTCCAGCAAAATGCATTTGTAATGGCTTATCATTCAGAGACATCATCTAATGATGTTAGGCCACCTGATGTTGGGAATTTTTCCAAGCTATCCATTATGGTTCCAGTCCAATTTATCTTCATTGATGGTCACATTGTGGACATACTTTTCATGGCCTACGAGATGATCCTATTTAGGACAATTTCTTGGATGAGGTTAGTATGCCATAATTTTTATACTTTCTTTGCTTATATATTTATTGTTGCATTTGATATTTAGTATACATGAATTTAAAGTATTTGTAACTATATTTGTATTTGGTGTGTGTAATTGCTATGAGATAACACCCTTACATCTAGGCAACATGATGCCCCATCTCTTGGACTTTATGTAGCAATCAACGAATCTTGTTCCCTTGGGGATCCTCACTCCCAGGTATTATACACAATAAAATAACTATTATATTTTAAACCTTTTAACCATTTTACAATTTTATTTTTTAATAAAAATTATCAATTACTAATAATCATATTTGATGATTATTGAAAAATGTTAACTATGCCAGGAAATCAATGCAATAAGATACAACTTCCATTTTTGCCTCACATTGATTAGGAATGACACTTTGATAAGGAGTTGTCTAAAAACTCGACGATTTGGCTTGGACGAGGGATTTTCACCGGAATCCGACATTTTTTATTTTGCAAAATCTGAACTGGTTATAATATTAGGTGGTTGGATGATGCTACATGAACTGGTTATGGTGGCAAGTTGTTAGGTTATGGTTATGATTAATAATATATGATTATATATTATTAATATTCACTTTTTAATTTTTTATATTATATAATATTATTATTTTTAAATAAATTAAGTAAAAATTAATAAATAATATATGATTATATATATTATTAATATTCATTTTTTAATTTTTTATATTATATTATTAATATTAATTTTTTGTGATGTTATATTGGTAGGTTTAGAGTTATAGGTTAAGTAATGTAATATATGATTTTTTTTTCAATCCTCTTGGCATTCTCAGAGGATTGAAAAAAAATGGGCAGCATTTCTGCTTGTAAAAACACATTTTAAAATAAAATTGGTAGCATTTATGCGGTAAGATGCTACCGGTTGATATAAACAAATTTATATACCAAATAATTTTTAAACAAATAAATGCAAAATAAATTTAAAATCCTAAACCTATTTCAAATGTCAAATGGTTTTGGTTTTTGTTTTGAAATGGTTTTTTGTTTTAGGTTCAAATGGTTTTTTTTTTCAATCCTCTTGGTGTTCTCGGAGGATTGAAAAAAAATGGGTAGCATTTCTGCTTGTGAAAACACATTTTAAAATAAAACCGGTAGCATTTATGCGGTGAAATGCTACCGGTTGATATAAGCAAAAATAAATCAAATAATTTAAACAAATAACTGCGAAATAAATTTAAAACCCTAAATCTATTTCAAATATCAAATGGTTTTGGTTTTTGTTTTGGTTTGAAAGGGGTTTTTGTTTTAGTTTCAAATGGTTTTTTTTTTTCAATTAGTTTGGTTTCAATGGTGGTTTTCGGTTTCAATCCTGGTTTAGTTTCAATGGCTACATCCTAACCAATTCATAAAAACCAAATAAAAACTAGATTTGATCTAAAACCCAATTTTATACAACACAAACAAAATATAATTTTTTTTTAAATAACAAAACATTGGATGAATTCTACCCACCTGGTGGAATAGAAGACATGGTGGAGGCCTTGTGGTGAGGTGGAGTCATTGTGGTGAGGTGGCATGGGCGTGAGCTCGGTCGAGGGAGTCCGAATGCATCGTTGTAGACGTCACTATCGATTACCTACAGAAACAGGGTCGGCCGGGTCCTGTTTTGTTTTTTTTCCCTGTCGCATACCGTCGATCGAGGGTTTGGTTAGACCCTCGATCGAGGTTTAGAACAACCTCGAGGTCCGTTGCAGCCCTCGATCGAGGTATTTTAAAACCTTGATCGAGCATTTAAAACCTCGATCGAGGGTCCGAAAAACAAATTTTTCCCATTCGATCCGCCAAAAATGGTGAACCACATTCGTGGATTCACCCAGTAGTAGTAATAATAATAATAATAGGTGTTATTCGTCTATGTATAAGTTTTAGA
This sequence comes from Larix kaempferi, assembly GCA_027924585.1. Classification (NCBI taxonomy): domain Eukaryota; kingdom Viridiplantae; phylum Streptophyta; class Pinopsida; order Pinales; family Pinaceae; genus Larix; species Larix kaempferi. Next base: position 20,761,663 of record BSBM01000274.1, on the reverse strand, counting down.
GAGAAAAAGGGAGTTCTATATATAAGTTTTAGAGAGATATTCAGTTTAATATAAAAGTGCATGTTTTGAGACTATTGGGATTTTTAAGTAATTTGAAGTAATTATAATTTATCTATTTGTGATTTTCATGGTTGATTATGGTTTACTATCGATGATTACGGTTCACATGAATTGTTATGTTCATCAATGGTTGCATTGCATTGTAATGTTCATCAAGGATTATGTGCCAATGAGTTTGGTTCGCTTTATTCATGAATGGTTACTTTACATAGCAATGTTCATAGAGGGTTATGTCTCATTGACAATGATTGACTATGGTTAACCAAGTTGAACATGGTTGACTATCCTTCAACATGATTGACTATGATTGACTTGGTTCATGTTGGTTTATTATGAATGGCAACATTGAGGTAAACCATGATGTACATGGTTGATAATGGTTTACTATGGATGATCACGTTGACTGTGGTTGAGTATGGTTTATTTTATGTCAAGTGTGATATAAATATTCTTGAACTTATGTTTATTATGATGTTTCTCAATGATTATGTCACGTTTCAACATTCATCATTGTTGGGTTATGTCAAGTTATTATGTTCCTCAATAGTTATGCTACATGGTGACATCCTTCAAGGGCTTTGCCACATTCAATTTTTTTTACTATGGTTGACCATGACATACATGGTTCACAATGGTTTACTATGAATGACGATGTTGAAGTAGAAAATTATACATCGTTGACCATGGTTTACTATGGATGACCATGTTGACTACGGTTGAGAATGATTGACTTTATGTCAAAGTGTGACTTTGATATTCATTAACATATGTTGTTTGTGATGTTCCTTAATGCTTATGTCACATTGTGACTTTCGTCATGGTTAACTTATGTCAAATTGCTATGTTCCTCATTGGTTATGTTGCATTATGACATTCTTGAAGGGTTATGTCACTTTGCGTTTGTTTTGCATTGGTTGACTGTGGTTTCCCATGGTTTACTATGGATGACCATGTTGACTATGGTTGAACATGATTAGTTTTATGTGACATTGCAACAATCATCTTTGTTGACTTATGTTCCTTAATTGTTTTGTTGCATTGTGACATTTATCATGGCTAACTAATGTCAAATTTCTATGTTCCTCAATGGTTATGTTGCATTACAACATTCTTCAAGGGTTGGTTCAAGACCATGGTTTACAATGGCTAACCATCTTGCCTATGGTTAAACATGATTGACTTCATGTGACATTCCAAAAATCATAATGGGAGACTTATCTTTCTTGCAATGTTCATAAATGCTTATATCAAATTATGATATTCATCTTAGCTTACTTATGTAGAATTGCTATGTTCCTAAATTGTTGTGGTGGATTATGATATGTTTCAATGATTATATTGCATTGATTGTTGTTGGTCATGGTTTCCTTTATTTAATTATGTTTGATTATGCTTGATGGTTGAAAATTATGGGGGTGTGTGTGAGCTAATGAGGGTGTCTTTTGACATGTTATATGTGTTGATCATTGGTTGTCAACGATGTAAACTGAAGAGGATGCTAAGTGTTTGAATGTCATCCAATGGAAAAGAGGATATCCACTGATTCAGTATCAGTCATTGATATAAACCAAAGTCAAAGTGGATACTTCATTCCAGAAGAAGTATGAATAAGCCACTTTGAGATGAAGAAAGCATGAGCATCACTCGAAATATGCGCAAGTGGTAAAGGTGATAGATATGTATGCAACTTTGGAGTATATCTAAGAGTGCATTCTATCTAAAGATGTGTATCAAGGATTTATCATGCGGAACTAGTTTGAAGAAGTACATAAGATGATACATCATACAGATTCAGAAGATACTTGATAAAGATCTAGTTCAAGAAGGAACACAAGTAAAGTATTCTACATCATGTGGTCATTGCGTATAATTCAAGTCCACCAAGTCATACTCTCTCAAGCCAACAAATCGATGGAGTTGGTTGGATAATGGTACATGTTCTCAAACAACCAGGGATTTGGTTGAACAAATGGGACAAGTGTGCAAGCTAGCCTAAGCATTGCTTGGTTGATGATTGGGAGTGCGCAGGAAGAAAGGAACAACAGATGGTCAGACAATCCTGAAATCCCGCAAGCATAGCCAATCAGAAGATGCTTTCAATTAGTGGAAAGCGCACAAGTTCCTAGAAGAGTACATCAGTTGAAGATGATATATGTGCAAATTCCACATCTGACGGAACAACAATAGCACAAGTCCCACAAGTGATGATAAGGCAGAATTCAAAGTCCCACCAAACATAAGTCAGAGTATGCACAAATTACATAAAGTATCAATACTACAAGGGTGTATTACCCACAAAGGATGGTATAGAAAAAGTCATGGACATATCAATATGAAGTGGAAGATTGCGCACATACCGTAAGGAAATGGTACATCAAGAGCGCAATGGTACACCACCAAGGTGTAAAGACCCACCAAGTTGTGAACCTTGAGGGCGCTTGATACATAAAAATTGACACATCAATAGTGCATATGATTACATGTGGAATATGCACAATCCATGAAGTATGGAAGAAGGGATTCCATGACCAACTTGCAAAAATACAATCCGTGCAGAGCATGTATAAATAGAGATGCAAGTTGGAGAGTCGATAAGGAAAAATCTTGAAAGCTTGACAGTAAGAAGCTAAGGGTTTTTGTGTGAAATTTTTTTTTCGGGGCATCAAGGGGCTCATGAACATAACATAATAATCTAGCGAAGAGATGAATACGCACATGCAGTAGAACAAGGTTTTGATGGTGCGTAGAGATATGTTGTAGATCTGTGACAAGTTGTGCAAGTAACGAAAGGAATAAATACTGAAGTATGCGCAAGTTATGGATATCTCAAAGGACAGTATCACAATCAACATGTCGATAGTCACAGAGGTTGAAGAAATAGAAGCACAGAGACAAAATTGAAAATTATCAGATATTACCCAGATGTCTAGCTGATGCATATGAGTAGAAGTGAAAGTGTGCGAAGTTGAAGACTCCATCTGATGCGCAACGAGAAAACCACAATTAGATCCTATAGGCAGATTATGATGTAGATGATTTGATACATTTGCATTAAATATAACAGACCAATTATTTGACGCACAGGATGTCGTAGATTATCTGAGAGACTACAACACTTAATTAGAACGGACACATCACAACGTGCACAGTTCCATATGTTACCAGTGCTTCACTTTGACCAGCAAATTATCAATTGAAAGCACTGTATCAAGTGATCATTGCAGTAACATAGAGAAGAACAATGAGATAACTGAGACATAGACTGCAGTATCATCAGAACACACAATACATGAATTAAGTTATTAATAGAAGTGTAATTTGAGAGGAATAAGATGTCAAGTGATGTATGCAGCATAATGGAAGAGTGTACAATCTGCATACAAAGGTAACAAACAACAAAATCATCATCATAAGACCTGAAGAAGTACGTAGATTTGAATATCAGCATGGCAATAAAATATTTTGGATATCAAGGTGGTCGGATGGGGCAAGGAGAAGGTATTCCCATCTTCCTTTAGGTTTGTTCCTGTAAAACAAAGTGACAGGGGGTGGTGCCTCCTTCCATTTGGTGCTGGAGAAAACACAGGGGGTTTGTGCCTCCTTCCAATTGGTGCTAGTAAACACAGGAACTTGGTGCTTCCTTGAATGTATTCTTTCTCACTATAAAGAAGCATTATGTGGTTTTCTCCCGTTTGGGTTTCCATGTAAAAATTATGTGTGTTATGTGTTGATGATGTGGTGCATATATGTGTGTGTTTATTTATTGATGCATAACAGAATATAAAGATGAAGTAAAGGCTAATATGTTAAAGAAGGTAAAATCTGTTAATAACTACACTAGTACTGATTCACCCCCTCTCTCAGTATTAAATCGATTCCAACAAGATGAAATAGAAAACTAAAAAAATAGGCATCCCTCAACTTACATGGATAGTTTAAGACACATACACAATGAATGTTGCGAAGAGTAAAAAAGCTGAAATGCAGGAAATTGAATGACGTTTTCGAACATATAATTTTTTTCTTTTGAAAATATTCTTAACTATCTAAAGTTTGATATTTTTTAACAAACACTTTTTTTGGGGGAAAATTATAAGGTATATGTTTTTGTGGGTGCATCCTTCGAGTGCCCAATTAATGGAATCAACTTACGAAAACTGGTAGACATATAGAGAACAACTAGTACTAGTGCATTGCTATTTTTAAATTTTTTTTTTTTAAAGTATCTAAGTGATTGAACCTTGAAAACAGTACGTCAAGTGTTGGTGCAACCTTTGAAGGTCTTAATGCAATGATCATGAAACATGATTTTTATAGCATGTAGAGTTCGGTGTCCTTTAGTGCACCATACAATTTTTTTTACCACCCACAATGTCTCTCCCTATCTCTCTCTCTTCCTCTCCCTCTCCCCCTCTCCCTCTCCCTCTCCCTCACCCTCTCTCTCTCTAACCCAAACACTCACCCTCCTCACCTATACCCCCCTTTCTCTCTAATCACTATACTCCTCCCCAAACCCCTAACCCCCCCTCTCTCTCTCTCTCTTCCCCCTAACTCTTACTAACCCCCTCTATAACTCTCTCTCACTCCTCTACTCCACCTACACCTAACACCCATCCCCCCCTCTATCTCTCCCCATCCTCTCCCTAACCCTTACTAACCCCTAACCTCTAATCCCTTAACACTCCCCCTCTCTCTCTACCTCTAACCCCTTACCACCCCACAATGTCTCTCTCTCTCTAACCTAAACAACCAAACTCATCACCTATACTCCCTTTCTCTCTAATCACCCTAAGTTCCTCCCCAAACCCCTCCCTACCTCCCCTCTACATGGATAATTTTAGGGGCTAGATTTAGCCCATGGGATAAATTAAGGGGGTTAAAGAAATTTAGTGGGCTATTTTTTTATATGGAAAGGGTTTTTTCAGTTCAATGATATTCGTCCAATATTTATTATAAAATAAATAAATCCAAAATGAATAGCTTCCCATATATTAATAAGGAAGATGAAAAAAACTATTTTTTCCCTAGCAAAATCTCCCTCTAATTTATCTTTCGCCCTCAATTTCTAAAGAGATTCTAGTGGAATCATTCCTTCGCCCTAGATTTTTAGTAATGGAGGCTCCCAAGGGTTATTTCTCCCTCCCTTTTCCTTGTAATTCAAGCATACGGTTTCGTTCACTCAGATTTTTTAGTCAATTTCATGTTGATGCTTTCTTTGAGCCCTTGATTTCCAGTATTGGAGGGAAAATCATGGGCAATTTTGTGCTATATAATGGCTACAGTGATTCATGGTTCACCCACATTAGATTGCACTTGCAAGGTGAAGGTTCCGGTTTATGTGATTCCACTTTTATTTCTTAGTTTTCTAGACATTTTAATCTTCGTGTATCATCTCCATTAACGAAAGCTCAGGTCTTGAAGGGGCATACTACACATGCAATTTATGAGAGAATACATACTCGCGGCATGCTTTTGATCCAATAATTAACATGGTATATTGCTTTTTATCATGCGTTTTATGCTTTTTATCTGAAACTACAATAGATTATTATACTGTAAATTTGTCTTTTATCATGCTTTTTCTCATGGATTCTTTTTAAGTCCTATTGAATTCTAGGGTGCTCTTGAATCTTAGGGCTCACTCAATGTTTTTAGGGTTTGTATCTATCCTAGGAGTATTGGTTTTGTGAAATCGTTATAGAGCTCAGAAGATATGATTTATTTTATACCCTGTCATGTTTAAACCATTGACTCATATTTATACATTGTTAGTGGTTGCTACTCTTAATGGAGAGAAGTCACATGGTTTTTATATATTCAAACTAAATTTGACCCAATTGTATAAAATATGCTTTTATTAAGATCTTGTTGTGCAATTATTACTGGACCAAGGAATTCATGAGAGTGTGTATGTTCATATTTATTATTTATTATTGTTGATGTTTGGGACATTTGTAATATAAATGAATGCACATTGATTATAATGGTCGGGCTACAATGGAATGGCAATTATTTTGGCACTGTCTTCATGTAGAGTTGTCCAAAGCATTTTGGTAGATTATCTTATTTGTATTGAGAATTTTGTTATTGGTAGATTTTTTTAATTCATATGACCAAGTTCATCAATTTTATCTATATTAAACCTAAATTTGTTGGACTTGGTATTTGTTTTACGGTATTTTGTTTTTTGTAAGGGTCATTCAGAAGTAAAATATTTTTTTGTGATTTGTTTTGATGTGCAATTGCTATCATCATTGAGTTATGTATGATGAATATATTGTCGATGTATATGTAACTTCGGAATGTATTTCACATATATGTATATTGTATTCCTATAGAGATGTTATTATTCCTCTATACGGAAGTGTCGTCATTTATATTGTAAGTGTTGTAACTTATACTTGATGGGTTATTAGACCACCTTCTTGGGATCGGCCTTGTATAAGTCATGTGGGTCAAAGGGTTACTAGACCACCCTATTGGGGGTCGACCATGTGGGTCAAAGAGTTATTAGACCACCCTAGTGGGGGTCGGCCCAGTCAGCATTATGTTAAGTGGTTAAGTTGAGGCCGACCTAGTTGAGTAAAGGTCAAGTCAAGTTAGTGTATAAATAGAGAGTGTGTCTCTCTCATTTTACACATTCTATTCTCACTCACACTTGGGAGAGTGGCGCACTTGTGGAGGAGGAGGCTCTGTTGCTAGGAGAAGAATATCTTTTGTATTCTGGTTGTATCATTGCTCTATCTATCTTTGAGGAAGTTATTGGGGTTTTTCACCTTTATGGTTTTCCACAAGTAAACTCTGTGTCTCTTGTGTGCTTGCATTATTGTGTCCATGATTGATATGCTGTAGATTTGCTGTACATGTTGTTCTCTCAGTTAAGATCCTAGATCAGATTGAAGTAAATTCTGAAAATTTAACATGGTATCAAAGCTAGCCTGAAAGAAGGCATCATATGGCATGTATGACACTTGTTGCACTTACGATGCTAGGGCTTGATATAACAAAAACCAGTCATCGTAGCACTTTCGCTATAAATTCGTTTGGAAAAATTTTCAGGTCTGAAACATTTACAGGTCGAATATTAGATCCCCATGTTCCTTGTGTCCAAAGGAAAACCTCTAATTCGTTGTACTTTGTGATTTATGATCTGTACAATACAGGGTTTCTGCCTCTTCCAGATCTGAGTCAAAAACAGGTGACCTTGGAAAAAAGGTCATAACTTGGGCTAGGAAGCTCCAAATGAAATTTTGTAAAATGTAATAGGTATTACACAGACTGTAATATCTTAGAAAATGTTTTCGGAGGCAGACGTTGAACCAATGACACGTGGCACGCCGTACAAGTTCGCTCTCCTGTTTTATCCCATAAACAGGTCACGTTGCGACACTTGGCATAACTCTCTCTCAGAGAATCCAATTGAGGTCAGACCTATCAGGATGGAAAGATGACAGGTCGGGCTATCTCAAGAAACGTTTTCAGACCCTGTGGATCGAAAAGTGCGGAGTTACACCATAAACAATCAGGTACATATTTCTGTCAAAACAGAATTATTTTTTAGCACCTTCACTCATGGCTTCCGGAATTTAGGGTTTCGGAGAAAGTTGGAATTCTTGTAATCAGAGACCATGGCTGAATTATACTCATGAAAATCGAAATTTAGAGACCAAGATCATAATTTTTGGTTGGGTAGAAGGACGGTCTTGATCAGACCCTAGTTCGGGACTTTGATTAGAAAAGTGGAAAATTAGGGCTTCTGTAAAAATGGGAATTTTTGAAATCTGTGACCACGGCTGGAAGCTCCTCAGAAAAATAGAAGCTTAGAGCTTTGGATCAAACCTTTTGATTGGGAAGAAGAGTGGGCTTCATCAAACCCCAGTTCAGGGTCATGTCCATTGAATCCGGAAGTTTCAAAGGCAAAATTGAGGAGTGAAACTTTGCAGTTTTCAAATTCTGAATATACCAGCTTGATCAACTCATCAAGGCGCATATTTCTATCCTTTCAGAAGTTTGAATTTTTGGGGTTTCTCTGACAAACCCTAATCCAGCTCCAGGTCCAGTTCTTGCAAATCAAGTGGATTGGGTTAATCCTAGTAGAAGATGGATTGGTCACCTGCATAAGTGAAGAAGTTCCTGTTTCAGAGGGATATGAGGCTAAGGCCTTACATAAGAAGATTACAAGTGATCTCGACAGGTATGATTCATCGAGGTATGTTTCGAGATTTGTTCATGATTAAGTTTATGGTATGTTTGTCTTCATGTTATTACGGTTAGTACAATCTTGATTTTAGATTTGTCGTATCACCTTAACAAAATTATGAATGCATGATAGAAGGTATTCATTGGTTATGGTGTTGACACTTATGATTGTACTAATGCATTATGGTGTTGTATGAGGTTTATGTTGTCTGCTAACATAAAAGGTACACCAAGAAAGACAAATCATGTTCTACTTCAAGAACATATGATCATGGTGACATGAAGACAAAGATTCATCCATTGTCATGGATCACATAGAAGATCTAATTTCGAGGTATGTATAACTTGGTTCTACAATGGTTAACTTATGAGACATGCAGGTTACTAGCACAAGTCACTGAAGAGAACCAGAAGACATTATGCGGTTATGTTAGGCATAACTAGCTAGCATGCTAATCCAGGTATGTTTTTCCTATATCAAGCTAGAATCCTACCTTGTGTTAGGATCTTATACTGTTGTGTTGTTGATAATGATTATTCATGAAGTCATAGGTTTGAATAGTCATGGTTGTATGCATATTATGTTTCTTACCATAATTGATGATATGACTAACCAGAAGAATCATGAAGGCATAGGTTTGAGTAATCACAGACTTAGGCATATTATGTTTCTTACTTTAATTTATGATATGACTAACCATAAGAGTCCTATACAAACCTTGAATACTAATGCTTATTGTTTCTGTTTGAAATGATCATGACTATACATGCTTAAGATTATTGTGTTTTGATAGTATTAAGAATATAATAATAAATGTGTGATTATGTATGAGACCTCAAGGATAACACAATGATGATACTATTAAGCATGCATAGTGATTAAGGATGGATATAAGTTCAAGGACAGGTAATCCAGGAAGCAAAGATCAAGAGGGAGCACACTCCAGTTGTTCCTGCAAGAAAGCAAAGGAGCACACTTCAGTAGTTTCTGCAAGGATGCAGATATTCAGAGGGAGTTGACCACTTCTCACAATCCTCATCAGAATGGAGTTGCAAAGATTCAGAGGGAGTCCACCCAGCAACCAAACAAAGATAGGTATTTGAATTGTCATTTCTTACATAATGTTATTCAATGATGTATATGCTTATGTTCCTAGAATTAGGTTGTGTATTATGCATATTAGAATAGTTGCATTGATGAACAATATAGTACTAATATACATGGGTAAGTGGCCTATGGCACTGTACAACATTCCATTGCTACTTATCTAGAATGAAACCTCTTTGCTGACATGTTAGGAGTTGTGCACACTCTTAACAATGTTCTGGTAGAGATTGGAAGGCATCTAGAAAGTTATGGAATATGGATAAATGTTGTATTGAAGCATTGGCTAAGATAATTTCATGACTGTATGACATATTTCTTTATGTGTAAGAATTTGTTCTGAAAACTATGAGATGTTTTCTAATCATGCAATTTAACTTGTTGTGTAGGAAAGATCATATACCATCACCTACAAAAGAAGGACTACAACATTTGTTCAGCAACAAAGTTATCTATTGAAAATATTGAAGTTCCTAGGATCTGGGAAGAATGCCATGATCGAGGAGTACCAGTCAATCATGAATATGTTTGGGATGCAGTCCCAAGACCTGAAGGGGAGTCTATAGTGACTTCCAAGAGGATCTACAAGATCAAGCATGCTGCAATGATGAAGAGGAAGATACACTTTCTTGAATGGTGTAGTTGAAGAAGAAGTGTATGTGGTGCAACCATTTGGTTCTGAGACATATGACAGGGAGTCATATATGTGCAGAACTTGGTATGGTAGGATAGATAGCTTTCTATCCAGTTTGGGATTTACAAAGAATAAAGTGGATTCCAACCTTTACTACAAGGTTGAGGAAGGAAATCCAGTGATACTACTATGTGGATGACCTGTTTGTAACAGGTGAGGATAGATTGATTGCCAACATGCAGCGGAAGCTTGCTACCGAGTTTGAGTTGAAGAACTTGGGGATGATGCACTATTTGTTTTTGGCATGGAGGTGTGGCAGAGTGCAGATGGAATCTTCCTTGGAAAAGGGAAGTATGCAGTAGAGATCTTGAAGAGGTTCGGGATGATGGACTGCAAGGCTATGGCCACACCTATGGCATCGAACCTGAAGCTTCTGTGTGATGCTTCATCTGAGCCGGTTGATATCACTATCATTCGTCAGATGATTAGGTCCTTGATGTACCTGACGAACACGAGACCAGATATTTGCTTTGCGGTGAACACATTGAGCCAGTTCCTGATGGATCCGAGGAGTGTTCACCTAGTTGTTGTAAAGCATATTCTGAGGTACCTGAAGGGTACAATTGATTATGGGCGCAAGTATGATGCGAATCAAAAGTTTAACCTGTAGGGTTATGTTGATTCAGATTGGGCAGGCAGTGCTGCAGATAGGGATCAGGTGTGATCTTTTGGTTTAGTAGGAAGCAGTTTTTCATAGCACTAAGTACAGCTGAAGCAGAGTATGTTGCGACGGATGAGTAGGTTGCAGATGTATTGACCAAGCCATTGGCCAGAGTGCAGTTTGAGTACTTCAAAGAGAGGCTTGGTGCACTTCAGATCGAGGTTCCTTCCAAAGGGAAGTGATGAGTCTGAAAGATGCAGATGCACATGAGCTTTTCTGACATGGTTGATGTGTTCTCCCTTAGTCGTGATGTAATTGCTGAGCCATTTTTCACATGGTGGTAGATGTGTTCTCCCATGGTGAAAAAGTAAGGGCTGGAGCCTTCCCCGAATGGTGGTAGATGTGTTCTCCCATGGTGAAAAAGTAAGGGCTGGAGCCTTCCCTGAATGGTGGTAGATGTGTTCTCCCATGTCGGTGGTGTAAGTGCTGGATGATGTGCATCTGGGCTGTGCTTCATGGAGGATGAGATGATCTGAAGAGGACGATGCTATGATGATCAGGAGGATCATGGATGATGAGCACCGAGACGATGCTCCAGTTACTACTCTGTATATGTATATGCATCATGTTGGATGCTTGTTATGATCAGTTGGATCATTTATATATATATATGCATCATGTTGGATGCTGGATATGATCAGTTGAATCATTTATGTATGTATGCATCATGTTGGATGCCGGATATGATCAGTTGGATCATTTGTATGTATTTTGTATATGCATCATGTTGGATGTTGGATATGATCAGTTGAATGATTTATGTATGTATGCATCATGTTGGATGCTGGATATGATCAGTTGGATCATTTGTATGTATTTTGTATATGCATCATGTTGGATGCTTGGACCATGTATCTGTATATGTATCAGGTGGATACTGAGATCATGTATGTTGATATGTATCGGTTGGATACATTGTGTGGAGCATGTATCTGTGTATGTATCAGGTGGATACATTGTATGATCAGGTAGATCATGTATGATGATATGTATAAGGTAGATACTTGGTATGCATCAGGTGGATGCATTGTATGATCAGGATGATCGTGGATGACGAGCTTCTCCAGATGACATGCATCAGGACGATGCAGTGATGATGATCAGGATGATCATGTGTACATTAGGATGATGTATGGTGAGTATCAGGATGATACTTTGTGGTCGTGGATCAGGTTGTGCAGATGAGCATGTCTGGGAGATCCTATAGGTCGGAGTTGTGTACCCGTAACAGCCTGGGATGCTCTTTCGAGACATTTCCCTGGGAAGACATGTAATTTGTGCCCTGGGAGATCTTCAGGTCAGAGTTGTGTACCCGTAACATCCTGAGATGCTCTTGCGAGGTTTTGTCTTATGGCATGTAATTTTCTCCTAGGAGATCCGGACAAGATGAAAAAGGCATCAGATGCTTCAGCTAGGTTTTTCCATGACCACATGTAATTTGCTCCTAGGAGATCTGGACAGGATGAAAAAGACCTCAGATGCTTCAGCCAGGTTTTATGGTGGACCACATGTAATGTGCTCCTGGGAGATCCGACAGGTAGAGCTGTGTGCTCGTAACAGCTTGGGATGCTTTAGCCAGGTTTTGTGGTGAGATCACATGTAATGTGCTCCTGGGAGATCCAACAGGTAGAGCTATGTGCTCGTAACAGCCTGGGATGTTTCAGCCAGGTTTTGTGATGGGTCACATGTAATGTGCTCCTTGGAGATCCGACAGGTAGAGCTGTGTGCTCGTAACAGCCTAGGATGCTTCAGCCAGGTTTTGTGATGGGTCACATGTAATGTGCTCCTCGGAGATACGACAGGTAGAGCTGTGTGCTCGTAATAGCCTAGGATGATGCAGCCAGGTTTTGTGATGCACGTAATAAGTCTTGAGGATTCCATAGTATGCCCAGTGATGACAAAGATCTACAGGTGGTGGGCCTACATCTAGTATGAAAAAGGACTGGCTTTGTAGAACTTCCTATGACGAGTAGATTTAGAGATTGATTGAGATAGCAGCAGCAGTGATGATGATGATGACTAGATGACGATTATTCGTTGATGATGATCCAGAGAAGAAGACTTGTGCTAGCAGACCTGTGTCGAGAAATACCTTCCTAGTTAAGAGGGAGTGTTGATGTATATGTAACTTTGGAATGTATTTCACATATATGTATATTGTATTCCTATAGAGATGTTATTATTCCTCTATACAGAAGTGTCGTCATTTATATTGTAAGTGTCGTAACTTATACTTGATGGGTTATTAGACCACCTTGTTGGGGTCGGCCCTGTATAATTCATGTGGGACAAAGGGTTATTAAACCACCCTATTGGGGGTCGGCCATGTGGGTCAAAGGGTTATTAGACAACCCTAGTGGGGTTCGGCCCAATCAGTATTATGTTAAGTGGTTAAGTTGAGGCTGACCTAGTTGAGTAAAGGTCAAGTCAATTTAGTGTATAAATAGAGAGTGTGTCTCTTTCATTTTACACATTCTATTGTCACTCACACTTGGGAGAGTGGCGCACTAGTGGAGGAGGAGGCTCTGCTGCTAGGAGAAGACTATCTCTTGTATTCTGGTTGTATCATTGCTCTATCTATCTCTGAGGAAATTATTGGGTTTTTTCACCTTTATGGTTTTCCCCAAGTAAACTCTGTGTCTCTTGTGTGCTTGCATTATTGTGTCCATGATTGATATGCTGTAGATTTGTTGTACATGTTGTTCTCTCAGTTAAGATCCTAGATCAGATTGAAGTAAATTCTGAAAATTTAACATATATGATTTAGTTGGAACATGATACTTCATTTACATCATGATTATATATTATATGTACAAGGCATGTTTGGCCTTTAGATGTAGACATTATACTATTTGATATCTCGTCTTTTGCATTCAATGATCGCTCTAAACCAATTTTACAAAACTTTGCATGCTTTTAAAAATTTCAAGGACATGGATATAGATGCCACCTCAGTTTATCTGAGAAAAAATAGTCTTTAACAGAGTAGTTCTAATGATATGCATGATGATGCATTAATGCGTTTTCTATTCTTGTTAGTGTATGTTCTTATTTCTAATAATGCTTGCAAGTTTCTGACTCACTCTAAAAAATGCTATATCATATGACATAATTTAGATTTTGATTGTCAACAAAAGAAAGGAAAAAGTGATATTCGTATCTATAAACAGATAAGCATGTAATTTTTTTCTTAGAGGGTAGCTTAAAAATGGAAGGTTGGGAATTCATACACTATATTAAGGTTATGGGTCTCGATAAGTGTACACATTGTAATAATGGTTTGTGGGTTCCATAATCACTCCATAGTGTAAAGTGCTCAAATATATCAGTTTATTGGTATCTCAAGATTTGGGTCCCCACTTGTCCATTGGACCATTAAGGGACGAGATAACAAGTGGAGTCCCCACTTTCCCTGAATCTATTTTGTGCAGTTGTGTTTCATTGACAACTTTAGTTGTGAGTGGTTGAATATCACTTATGAAATGTATAAATAAATCCCTCATCTCCTCATTCATGAATTTGTTCATTTGAGAGTCTAGGAGTCGAAAAAGTTTAGAGTTGAACTCTGGTATACGCTCTTCTATTGCACTACCTTAGTAATCTACATAATCAAATGCTAAGCCTTCCTGGAAAAAGATTCACCAAGACATTACAAGGTTTTATAATTCAATGAAATATTTTTGAAGTTAAATTACAATATTTTATAATTAAGTGAATGTTCACCAATATCCTAATATATCTTATAATTTAGTGAAAGATTCACCAATATTTTACAAGATTCTATATTAGAATGAAAGATTAGCGAAAAAATTATATATACATATTATATTATTAATAAAATAACCTTCAAATTTTTTCATATATCAGGTAGATTCGGCCATTTATTATACATATAAATTTGGGGGGGTTCTTAAAATTATCCCTACCCCTCTCTCTTTCTTCCCCCTAACTCTTACTAAAACCTAACCTCTAACCCCCTAACTCTCCCCCTCTCTAAGTACCTCTAAACGATTTGTGAAAATCCTCAAAGCAGATCTAAGAGCTAATGTATACCTCACAAGAAAGATTAAGTACGAAAATAGAAGAAGAGTGGACAATGCAATGTGAAAGAGCAACAGAATCATGATACAATAGAACTTGGATAGAAGCATAATAACATCACACACTAATTCATTAATCACAATATGGACAAATAAATAATACAATGGTGAGGATTCGAATGCCAAGGTGGCCATTCGAATTAGCCTTCATGGAGTGATCATCAGATCAATGGAGTGTCATCAAAGCACAACTAGAAGTCATGATCATCATCAGTGGAGTCATCAATGCCCAAGTAACTGTCAACCAGATGTCAAACTGAGCCTAACTGAGTGTGGTAGGTGTAACTGGAACATGGAGGCACTAACTGAATGAAGGAGGCTCAATGCAGGGCACATGAGGAGCTAACTAGAGTCAGAATAGGTAGTCTAGTCTCACTGGAGGTCCATCGGAGTGATACAGTCAGTTGAGGAGTCAATCTAGCCTTAAATCAAGGAAAGATCTAAATATAACTCAACTAACTAAAGTGCAACAGAGTGGTAGGTGAGAGAGGGTGCCTGGGATGCATGCAATTGCATGCAGGGCGCACTAAGCACTAGGAGGGATAAAACTGATCAGAAAGAAGCTCCCAAGGATATCTAAATGAGGGCTAGGTGTTGGGACTGATGACTGGGATGCATGCAATTGCATACATGCATGCAAATCATGACTGCATGCATGACTGAAAATGCAAAAATGGAGAATGTTGTTAGGACTAGGATGGAGTATAGGAATATCCCAACACCCAATCTCTCTCTCTCTCTCTCTCTCTCTCTCTCTCTCTCTAACCCAAACACCCATGCTCATCACCTATACCCCCTTTTCTCTCCACTCACCCTAAGTTCCTGCCCAAACCCCCAATCCCCCCCATCTCTCTCTTCGCCCCCCCCCCCTCCTCCTAACTCTTTGTAACTCCATCTATCACACTCTCTAACTCCCTTACTCCTCTACCTACAACTAACCCCCACCCCCTCTCCATCCCCCTCCTCTCTCTAACCCTTAGTAACCCCTAACCTCTAATCCCCTAACACTCTCCCTCTCTCTCTATCTAACCACTTACCACCCCCCAATGTCTCTCTCTTTCTCTAGCACAAACACCCACACTCATCACCTATACCTCCCTTTCTCTCTAATCACCCTAAGTTCCTCCCCAAACCCATAACACCCCCCTCTTCTTCCCCCTCTCTCTCTCTCCCCTTAACTCTTACTAACCCATAACCTCTAACCCCTTAACACTCCACCTCTCTCTCTACCTCTAAGTGCTTACCACCCCCCAATGTCTCTCTCTCTCGCTTTCTAACCCAAGCACCCATGCTCGTCACCTATACCCCCCCTTTCTCTCTAATCACCCTAAGTCCCTACCCAAACCCCTAACCCCCCCCCATTTCCCCCTAACTATTACTAATCCCCTCTCTTACTCTCTTTCATTCCCCTACTCCTCCACCTACACCTAACCCCCACCCCTCTCTCTATCCCTCAACCCCTTAAAACACCACTTCCCCATTGGTTCTCTCCCTTTCTCTCTCTCACACACACATCCCTATGCTTCCCCCTACCACTAACCTTGCTCCTCTCTCTCCCTCTAACCCTTACTAATCCATTCTCTCATTCTCTTTCTCCCTTGATCCACTTACCCCCAATATCCTAACACCTCACTCTATCTCTACCTCTAACCCATTAACACTCACCTTCTCTCTTTACCTGTAACCCCTTACCACCCCTTAATGGCTCTCCCATTACCCCTCTCTCTCTCTCTAAACCAAACACTCACACTCCTCACATATACCCCCCTTTCTCTCTAATCACCCTAAGTTCCTCCCCAAACCCCAAACCCCCTCCTCTCTCTCTCCCCCCACCCCCCCCCACCTCTCCCCCCTAACTCATACCGACCCCCTCTCTCACTCTCTCTCACTCCCTTACTCCTCCACCTGCACCTAACCTTGACCCCACCTCTCTCTCTGCCTCTCTCTCCCTAACCCTTGGGAATATATCCTTGGTATATCTGATATGATAATTAAGCCAATACATGTGGACCATGCAAATAAGACAAGAGATAAAGATAAAATATGATAAGACATGAGAGAATTCAAATTGCACATAAAAGAATTAATTAAGAGAGAAATTTGAATTGTTAAAGTTCAGTGAAGACTTCAGTAAATCAAAGGAGAACTTGAATTGATCACTATACTGATGTTAACAAAGAAAGAATCAATTAAGATAGTTAACTAAGTGATAACAAAGAAGATCTAGTAACTAAGTGTTATTGCATGACGACACTTATGTTAAAATAAAAGACGACACTTGAGTTGCGACAGTTACATGATGACACTTAACTTATCCCCCTAACTAAGTGGGAAAGCTTTCAATTAAAGGGCGAGTTCATCCTAAGAGTTGGTTCAGTGAGTTAATGCACTGCATTAGAAGTGGGGTGCACTTCTTCATACGAGATTAATGCATCCAGATGGAGGGTAATTTCATCATGAAGTCAGAAGATAAAAATAGAAGCTGATGCATGTGAAGAATATATAAATATGTTATACATGATCGATGAATTCAATGTGAAGGGAGTTCTCTACTCCATTGAAGGCAAGGCACTTCTCTTTGTGTAGGATATTATTCTGAGTCTCTCTTCTTTATAATTCTCTTGCTTTGTAATTGCACTGGGGATGGTCGATGTAAAATGCATTCTTTTCTATCTATCAATATACTAAGGAAGTTTTTGGTGGGATTTTCTCCCTCAAGTCATAGAGGGTTTCCCTAGGGTAAATTCATGTGTCGAATGTGATTGCTTATGTGTATCATTGTTATTTGATTTCAAGTACTATTGCATTTCCGAATTAAAGATAAAAAAATTTACATGATATCATAACTCAGGGCATGAAAGAGCTAAGTTCAACAATCAAGCTTGAGCCTACGTAGATCCTGAGTGTGAAGAGTACTTGAAGAATTATGGCTTCAATCTCAGTAAGACCGGAAGGCCATCTTGAAGGAACTTCGAAATTCAATACTTGGAAGGATAGGATCCTAAATTTCCTAGAAGAGAATGATTTGGATGGCACACCAACTTCAAGAAGAATCAATCCAAGGAAAAGAGGATTATTTATGATTCCGTGAAAGACAACTTGATTCCCATGATCACTCCATTGAAGACCGCAAAGGAATGCTTCGACACTTTAAAAAATATTTATGAGAAGAAGGATCCCAATCAAAATAGATCATTGAAGAAAAAGATTCAAAATATGAAGATGGAAAAGGATGAAGTTGTTTCCTCATTCTTCACAAATATCTCTCAAGTAAGAGATCAACTCATGAGCATTGGTGCGACGATTGATGGTCTTCCATCTTCATGGGAGACATTCTTGGATGCAATAAATGAAACCTAAATTTGAGAGGTTGTGGCATGATTTCCTACATGAAGAAGGGAAAATCCAGATAAAGTATACTCCCTCCAAAGAAGAGAACCTCTCTCTTGCAACACGAATGAAAAGAGGTAAGAAATATCACAAGAAATTCTCTCATCAAAAGGAGAATGTTTTCAAGAAATTTGATAAGTATAAAGTTAAATGTTTCAATTGCAATAAGAAGGGCCATTATTCAAGAGAATGTTGTGCAAAGCAAAGAGGAAATTTCAAGGGTAGGTTTCATGCTTCTACTACTACAAGAAATAATTCATCTGATGATCAAGAGACAAAGAAGGAAGACTATCTTGTCTTAGCCCTTTATGGAACCATTACCACTAATGTTGAGACATGGATGGTAGACAGTGGCACATCCAATCATATGACTGGATATAGGAATGTTGTCACAGATCTAAAGAAAAATAAGTTTTCCTGTAAGGTGGAGCTTGGAGATAATACCACCTACTCGATCCAAGGCATTGGATCCACTTATTTTTAGTTGGATTTAGAAGATGTACTGCATTTGGATGAAATTATGTTTGTCCTCGAATTGAAGAAAAACCTCTTGTTTGTTTTCGTTCTAGAAGATAAATGATTCATAGTTATCTTTATGGACAACAAAGCACTCATGTGGCCTAAGCATGAAGACTTGAACTCTGCATCAATGATTGGAGTTAGAGAGGGAAGTCTCTACAAAGTTCTTCGAAAACTATTCGAGCCATGATCCATGACACAATCAGTCCTTGTGAGTTGTGGCAAAAAAGGTTTGGTCATATACATTTCAAAGCACTACCTGAATTGCAAAAGATGGTGAAAGGTATTCCCATGTTTAAATTTGATTTTGATAGTGTTTGTAGATGTTCCTCTCTTGGAAAGAACATTAAGAATATTTTTCCAAGTAGTACCAAAAGATCCAAGGGGATCCTTTCCTTGATTCATTATGATCTATGTGGTCCTATGTCTGCACCCTCCTTGAGTGGTTATTTGTATTATGTGCTTTTCATATATGACTTCTCTCGCGAGTCATGGGTTTATTTTTTGAAAGCAAAGAGTGAAACTTTCAACAAGTTTCAAGAGTTTAAAGCACTAGTTAAGAATCAGACTGGGAAGCACATTCGTGCTTTGAGATATGATAATGGAGGAAACTTTGAGTCCCATGAATTCAATGACTTCTATCGAGATGCAGGAATAAAAATATAGTTGATTGTACCCTACAACCCCCCAATAAAATGGGGTTGCTAAAATAAAAGATAGAACAATATGTGAGGCTACAAAATCCATGATGTGTGATCAGGATCTGCCCACATCCTTATGGGTAGAAGCCTCCATCACTGTTGTTTATATTTAGAACATAAGCCCTCATGCTATCTTGGGAGAAAAAACTCCTGAAGAGGTTTTCACTGGTGAAAAACCAGATATTGGACACTTGAATATTTGTGGTTGTCATGTTTACATTCACATAAAAAAAGAGAAGAGGAAAAAGATGGATCCATCCATAAATAAAGGAACATTTGTTGGTGTAGTGAATCCTCCAAATCCTACAAAATTTATGTATTAGGAAAAAGAAACATTGAAGTCAACATAGATGTAACATTTCATGAAGAACTTTCCTTCAAGTGCTCCAAATAACTTTAGTGTGATTCATATATGGAGGAGCATGATCCTCTAATGATGGAGGATCTAGGTTTTATTCTCCCCTTTTACATGGTGAGAGGGAGAAGCCAGATGAGTTTGTAGATCCACTTGATCCTGAAGAGCCAAATGATATGATAGAAATATCTCTTGATGAACCTCCTGCTAAGAGGAGATCTGCATGGTGTTGATACATTCTGCAAGAGGCAGAAAAGCATGGACCACCTCCAGAATCATTCAGAAAGTGAAAGAGACCTGAAATATTTTGAG
Organism: Larix kaempferi; assembly: GCA_027924585.1. NCBI lineage: Eukaryota > Viridiplantae > Streptophyta > Pinopsida > Pinales > Pinaceae > Larix > Larix kaempferi. Next base: position 20,741,567 of record BSBM01000274.1, on the reverse strand, counting down.
GATATATAGCATAGATGAGTCTCATTAGTGATTTAGAACCCTCTACCTATGAGGAATCCTCAAAGAAGAAAGTATGGAAATATGCCATGGTAGAAGAATACAAATCTATCATGAAGAATGATGTGTGGATAGTGGTTCCTAAACCTGATGGGAAGTCAATAGTAACTTCCAAGTGGCTTTATAAAATCAAGCATGCAGCTGATTGAAGCATTGAAAAGTATAAAGCAAGATTTGTGGCCCATGGTTTCTCATAGAAAGAAGGGATAGACTATGATGAGACATTAACTCCCGTGGCCAAGTACATTACTATCCAAACCATAATTTTCCTTGCTTTAGTTTTGGGTTGGAAACTTCACCAGATGGATGTGAAGACTGCCTTCCTCAATGGTGAGGTTGAGGAAGAGGTTTACAAACAACAAAGTGAGGGGTTTGTAATTCATGGGAAGGAGTCCCATGTATGCAAACTTAAGAAATCCTTGTATGGGCTTAAGCAGGTCTTGAGGGCTTGGTATTCAAGGATTGACAGCTATCTTCTAAGCTTGGGCTTCTCCAAAAGCAAAGTTGACCCTAGCCTATGCTTCAAGGTTGTGAAGAACCAACCATTGATCTTGGTTCTGTATGTCGATGACTTGTTCCTTACTGAAGAGGAGAAACAGATAGCTTGGTGCAAGAGGGAGCTCACTTCTGAGTTCGAAATGAAATACTTAGGTCTTATGCACCATTTTATTGGTTTAGAAGTTTGGCAAAGGAAATATGAGATCTTTCTTTCTAAAGGAAAGTACAAAGTTGATGTATTGCGGAGATTTGGTATGATGGATTGTAAGTCCATGTCTACTCCAATGGTGTCTAATATAAAGAAGCTACATGATTGAAGTTCCGGATCGGATCTATTGGATCATACCATGTATAGATAACTCATCGGTTCCTTGATGTATTTGATACATAGTAGACCAAACATATGTTATGTAGTGAGTATCTTGAGTCAGTTCATGTCTGATCCAAGACATAGACATTGGGTTACTACCAAGCATGTGCTTAGATACCTTCGAGGTACTATTGCTTATGGACTTGGGTATTCTTGAAGTGGTGGAGTGATGTTAATTGCATATGTCGACTACGAATGGGGTGGTAGTATCGTGGACCGAAAGAGTACATCTAGATTCTGTTTTAACTTGGTATCATCTGTGATCTCTTGGTCCAGTAGGAGGCAGTACTAAGTAGCTTAGAGTACTACACTAACATAGTATATTGGAGCTAGTACCTCCTTCCGAGAAGTTGTGTGGCTTAGGAATATACTTGCTGGGTTGTTCGGTGAGAAGATTGAGACTACATCCATTCGCTTAATTGACAATCAAAACTGCATTAATCTCTTAGAAAACCCTATGTTTCATGATAGATCGAAACACATTGAGATGAAGTATCACTACATTAGAGACATGGTCCAGAGAGGTGTCGTAAGACTTTAGTACATTTCTACTGGTGAGCAGATTGTAGATATGTTGACTAAACCTCTATCTGTGATGAAGTACAGGTACTTCCGACAGAATCTTGGATGGTAGAGAATGCATCCCTCACTGAGAGGGAGTGTTAAAGTTACAACATCATGATTCATTCTCCAAGTCAATCTTGTGTGTAAATATTGAGCCTTGTGTGTTGAGGTAGTTCCTTATAGGAGCCTGAGTTGGACTCATGATACTTGGAAAAGAATCTTGTGTTGGACTCAAGAATGGTTAATCTTCATGTGTTGAAGGAATTGCTTTGTTTTCCAACGTGATGATGTTGTATAGTCTTGCTAGTCAAGGCTAAGGTCTTGTGTGTCAAGACAGATCCTCATGTGTTGAGGTGATGCTTTGCATGTTGAAGTATGCATGATGTGTGATGTAAAACTAACCATGGTTGAGATATTAAGTCTCCCTTAGGGATTGGTCACCCCTAGAGTGAATTACTTAAGCATATAACCACTTGGAACGATAATAGAACAATATGATTATGTCATTGGGAAAATTTCCTTAGTGTATTTGATATGATAATTAAGTTGGCATGTGTGGAACAGGAAGATAAGACAAGAGATAAAGATAAGATATGATAAGATATGAGAGAATTCAAATTGCACATAAATGAATTAATTAAGAGGTAAATTTGAATTGTTAAAATTTAGTGAAGACTTCAGTAAATCAAAGGAGAATTCAAATTGTTCACTACAGTGGTGTTAACAAAGAAAGAATCAGTTAAGAGAGTTAACTACGTGATAACAAAGAAGATCTAGTTAAGTAAGTGTTATTGCATGACAACACTTATGTTAAACTAAAAGAGAACACTTATGTTAAACTAAAAGACGACACTTATGTTAAACTAAAAGATGACACTTGAGTTGCGACACTTGCATGACGACACTTAAGTTAGCCACCTAACTAAGTTGGCAAGCTTTGAGTTAAGGGTTGAGTTCATCCTAAGAGCTAGTTCAGTGAGTTAATGCACTACATGAGAAGTGGGGTGCACTACTTCATGCAAGATTGATGCATCAAGATGGAGGGTGAGTTCATCCTGAAGTCAGAAGATAAAAATAGAAGCCAATGCATGTGAATAATATATAAATATGTTATACAATATTGATGATTTCAATGTGAAGCGAATTCTCTTCTCACTTGAAGGAAAGGCGCTTCTCTTTGTGTAGGATATTATTTCGTGTCTCTCTTCTTTTTCTTTCTCTTGCTCTGTTATTTCACTAGGGGTTCTTGATGTAAAAGACATTCTCTATTATCTATCAATATGCTAAGGAAGGTTTTGCTGGGGTTTTCTCCCTCAAGTCATAGAGGGTTTCCCTAGGGTAAATTCATGTGTTGAATGTGATTGCTTATGTGAATCATTGTTATTTTATTTTGAAAGTACTATTGCATTTCCGAATTAAAGTTCAAAAATTAACAATTGTCTTCTTTCTTCCTTTAGGTTCATGGCATAATTCAAATCATAATAATTTGTCCATGTCTCCCATCTCCTTGTATCTAAATAAACAAATTCTTCATTGTCATCGTAGTGACACTTACATCTACAAATTGTTCTTCTCATCTTTGAGTGTTCTCAATGAGCATATTTATTTGGATTCCCATGAAAACTTGCCATATTCCCCACTAAGTAACTTTACAAATTATCTTTGAGGATAGTTTCCTTAATACCAATAAAGTTTGTGTTGGCACTTGAACTGGAGAAAGCACCCCGAATCACCTAATAAACTTCTGTTTTAGACAATATATCACTGTGGAATTAAAGAGAATAAAAGGAAACACCATATAAATAAAACCCAACTAAGAACACCCAACAATAAACACGATAGTTTCCACATGAAATCTTTTCCAAAATTCAAATTGGCAAGTTTTGGATGAGGGATGAGATAATAACCCGTCATAAATGACATCAAGATCGAAACTCTAGGAAATGAACATAAAATTTGAATCTACTAATCTCTCATAAAAAATTTCCCTCATTAGTTCACCACATATGATACTAAAAGGAAAATGAAATAACATTAAATTCCCATTGGGGAGAAGGGACTATCCAAACACAAGACTCTAAGTATATAACACCAAAACTCTCACAAGGACTTCCCCTTAAGAAACAATAGAGTGAACTAAATAATTGTGATGGAATTTTATTGGATGATAAATGAGGGACATTAATCCACACACAATCATTCATCCCATTTGGATGTCTTTCATATTTAATGATCTATGGATGTGTGATTTTGAAGCATGGTCCACACTATTACCATGCATGACACTTGTCATGAGTGATGTATGTATAGAGTTGGGTTTGAAATTTAGGGTAGGCGGATTGGCACAAATATCACTTTTTAAATAAAAAATTCATAAGGAGTTTTGTAGTTTTTATTAACCATTTCATCCACTGCGAAGTTAAGTCCTCAGAGAATATGGAAGAACTCTATCGATTCTATGCTATGCAAATGATTTTCATGAAGTCATGAAATGAGTCTTTTAATATGAGGCTCATGAGTAGAAGATTTGATGACCATGTGACAAATAATCATGATTGAATTGCCTAGCACCATGACTTTCTTGATTCTCATTTATTTGACTATATAAAATCCTTGTTACAAAGTGATAACTTTAGCTTGATTGTTTGATGTCTTTCCTAATCCCACGATGACATTAACTATCTCTATGGATTACACTTCTCACAATAATGAAATGGGAACCATTCTTGTCAAGGGACACAACTGATTTGTACATTTGCACTCTCCTAGTCTATGTAGGAAACTTGAATATTTAGTGCTAAAACTTTGATAAGGTGCATCGTGGCTACCATCATTGCTTATTTTTTATCATACCCAATCCATAACATGTGGCCATTGCCTAATATCTAGTGTATCAATATCCTAATGCCAATGCTTTGATTGCATGATAGAGGATTCACACAATTGATTAGTTGGGTGATTAAATTTGATAAGGTCAATCTAGACAATTTACACTGAGGATAATTCTAACTAAATTAATGGATGTACATTACTTACATGATCATACTCATTGATAATAAATGAATTTAATTATGAAGATCAACCTTTATTAATGATTTAACCATTCAAAATTGTAAAAATATGTATCATCCGCCTAAAATATAAACTTATAAATTGAATATATTGCTAACCTATATTAAGATCCACAATCATTTCCTTCATTATAAAGATTGTATAGCTAACATACCTTTTTTTATTTCTAGTTGAATAATTATAATTTTCATTACATTATTGTGTGTGTGTGTGTCGATTCCTACTAAATCATTTGGTTAAATTGCGGGTCTCGTCAGCAAGGCGAACTGGGTTCAATTCCCCTTAGGGGTGAACTAGTTGGGAGAAGACATCCCAAAATGCATCCAATTTGATGGCTGGTGTGGTCCAGGAAGGGTGGAATCCCTGAGTGATTTTGATTGTGTGTGTGTGTGTGTGTGTGGATTCTTTCTAGCTTATTCAATTAAGGTGTGGGTCTCGTTAGCAGGATGAACCAGGTTCAATTCTCCTTAGGAGTGAACTAGTTGGGAGGAGACACCCTAAAATCTAGCCAAAGTGACGGCTAATGTGGACCAGCGAGGATGTGATCCCTGGTTTATTTTGATGGAATAAATGCACTGAGTGATTTTGACAAAATAAATGTCCCTAAAACCACTCCCACCAAATGAAAGAGTTCAAATACCTACGCGCACACACACTAATTTATAGATTATTTTGTTGTTACACTTTATTATTTATTAACTTAATTTACAACATTTACAAACTAATTCTCTTACGCATAAACATGCTTTCACATTCCATTGATTCCACTAATACACTATAAATTTAATACATTATAAAATTCATAACAAAAACACATATCTTGTTCTTTGTTCTTTCCTGTGCACGTCTCATAAAAGAAAGCACATGTGTTGTTCATTCCTCTCCACCCATGTTTGTCCCTTGTCTCATTGCAACCAAAGCCACATAACCTACCACTCTTCACAAATTAAAGGGTGGCATACATCTAGGGTGATATGATCCATTCCCACATTGCATCCATCTTAAGACTTATTGCATTGGATTTCCTTGGGGAAAGGTTATTTCCATATGTTTACATTGAAGTCGCTCAGAAACTGAAGTTGCTCATAAAGGAACTTTTTTTTTTATGATTGAGTAAAAGAATGAAAAGCATGCAAGCTAGATTCTTGGTCGTATGACAAATAATATTGTATTTCATCTGAGAGGAACCACCTTTAATGATTGGACTATCAATCTCTTGTTCATGCACATTTTAACATGAAAGATATTGAAATCATTTTTGGTTTTAAAAAAAGAAGTTAGCAGTCTAGGAAGTTCCAAGTATAAAATAATGTGATGTGCAATCATTTTGGAATTAATAATAAAAAGAAAACCCAGATGGAAAGGAATATCCTGACATAGCCACAAATTTAGTGATTAGTTTTGATTTCGATTTTTTTGGTCATATATGTTTTTATATGATCTCTACATCGAGACAGATCTATAGTGCAATCTGAGAATGATTTGCATAATATCTTAACACAGAAACAGATCTATAGTGCAATCTAAGAAGGATCTTACAAGTCCAGCGGGATGCAACGCCCTTCCAAGTGCTAATTATTATATGTTAATCACATTGTTTAGGAACATGTGATTGATTGTAAACCTATTTTAGAATATTTTCCAATCAGGGTCTGAAGAGAAACACTGATAACATGGATTGGGAGTTTAAATATTATATTTGGACAAATATAACTTGTAGGGAGCATGTTCATCGGAGCTGTGACTTTTTTCGCGTATATATAAACAATTATGCAACAACTGACATATAATCCACCACAACTTCTACAATATAAATACCTAAAAATGTTAAAATCTATTACAGTTTGCACATACTAAAAGTGCCCACCAGATTACCCATCAGAGTACATGATCGTCTCAGGGTCTTACCCGTTTTAATAATTTGTTATCCATTTTTAAGAGCCGATATCATGAAGAGTTTGTAACAGAAGAATTTATGTAAACAAGAGAGTTTCGACGTAGTTGTATAATATTTTTGAGAGAGTGTTGAATGAGCACATTACGTGTGGTTGCTGGGATATTAGTCCAATCAACTTGTGCATGTGCAACCTAACTGTCAATGGGCACAGTGACATTTGGTCTTGAAAATCACACCTAACTGTCAATGGGCACAGTGACATTTGGTCTTGAAAATCACAAAAGGTTCGAATGAGAGATTTGTTCTTGGAATGGTTGTAATGTTTTTCAAAGAATCTTGGTTCTGCACATTACGCATTACGTGTGGTGGTTGGGATATTACTTAATTCAACCTGTCCATGTGCAGGGTTGGAGAATCAATTGGAGATTTAACACTTTGGCTTTGAAATGACGAGATTGAAATATAATCTAAAAACCAATGCTTTGGCTTTGAAAAACATTACAGATTGAAATATAATCTAAAAATTATTAAACCAATGATTTGTCTAGTTAAATTTGGTTTCATTTGTTATAAAAGTATGACTAGCGCAGTCATTTAACTTGTGTTAGTGAATATCGATATGTCACACTTTAAGTGTTATGAACAAGTTATGTGTTACTTGTTCTTCATGCTTAATTCTAATCACTTGTTATCTATCTTTGTTTTGCTTAATTCTAATCACTAAGTGTTATCCATGCATGAGCTACAAGTTATCCATGCATCAACTACACTTTTTTTTTTATATTTCTTTTTTTATTACACCTATAGGTGTTTATATCTTAGAATTTGGGGTAGACTACCATCTATGTTTTTCCTATATTGAAGGAAGATGAACAAAGTGTATTGTCAGATTGATTTTATGGTCCTCATTCAAAATTACAAATAAACAATTATTAAAAAATGCAATAAAAAAATCATTGATGCTTGGATAACTCTTAATCCATGCATGGATAAGAGATAGACAACCCAAAGGTAACATGTAGTAGGTTGATTACAACTAAGCATAGAGAACAAGTAAGAGATAACTTCTTCATGACACTTAGCTTGTGACCTATCGGTGTTAAGTGGTTGTGCTAGTAATTGTTTATTTCAATTTCTCAATGACAACCATAAAATCAATTTGGATACTACATTTGTCACATTCTCTTTCAATCTAGAAAAAAACATAGATGACAATCCACCCTAAATTCTAGGATATAAACACCTATCAATATAAATATAAATATAATTAAAAGGGCAGTCAAACTTTCATATTTAAAGGGACATGGTCACGATGGTTCAATTCTTTCACAAGTATGAAGGTTTATGTCTGTAAGCAAATATTGTGCCATGGTTCTAGCTTAAGCATTTTCATATATGATAATTCCTATCAGAGTTGATGTGAGAAAACAGATATCGACACATAAAGGTGTTGGGATGAAGTGAAAAACTTAAGCATTTTCATATATGATAATTCTTATCAGAGTTGATGTGAGAAAACACATATCGACACATAAAGGTGTTGGGATGAAGTGAGAAACTGGAAGTTATACATGTATACTAACTGTCTATATTATATAGACACTCTCTTCAAAATAAAAGCATAGGTCATGAGAGTCTTTGTTTTTAATGTAATTTGAAGTGATGATATTTATAGTTTTAATTTATAAATATTTCATGTAATTATGATGAGTTTATGGGTAAGTGTGAAGAGTTATAAATATAAATTTGTAAAAAAATGTTGAAATCAAATTTATAAATATTATAGATATATGTTTTATAAAATAAAAATATAGGTATGTAAATATTGATTATTGATTTTTTTAGAGATAATAAAATTATTTTTAATTTAAATATAAATATTTCTAGCACATCCACATAATAGTGGATGAAAATGTAGATAGGGATCAGATGTTATCAATATTCCACACATACGTCATAAGGATTTTTCATAGATATCTGTAGCTATTTTTCATGGATAGTGTTGGGTGGTGTTGAGAATAAAACAATAAGAGAGAACACAATATTTTCAATTTTAAAATTAACCCAACTTTAAGATTCATGGTTTGCAATTGAAATAGATCTCTGTTTGCACATTGAAATTTACAAAAACCAATTCAAACATCCATCATATTGCAGATTGACTATTATGAAAATGAATTCAGAGAAATATAACACACAACGCTTTAGGATTTTCTAGTGGATATTGACAAAAAAGAAATGACTAAATTTTTATGTTTAAATAAGAGAGCACCACTAAGGTGAATGGGGACACATGATGACCATACACCCTAATTCTCATACTCCCCATTACTCTTATCAGTCTCACACTGAAACTTTTCAACACGCATTGATTGGAAAGTGATCCCTGGTTGATCTTTAAATAATAACAACCATGTGAGTTGAAGAGTACTATCATTCCATGGGAGTCTCTTCAATCAATCCCATCAATGGATTTCTAATTCTAGACCTAATTGGAATAGCATTAAGGAGCACAAATTAACATTATTTGAACCATTTTGGAAATTGAACGTACCAAGAAAAAATAACCAAACTATGTAGCTCACCCTTCACCGAAATTATAGACTTCATGGGACATCTTGAAAAACAGTTATGGCTGTAATCGGGGTCCTGTGTTCAACTCCACTGCAGCTCTAGCGCATTCATAGAAATCACAGAAGCCATCTTCCCATGCGAATATCCTGGTTCATAAACACAAATACAAACACAGTAATAATAGTCATTCATTAGAAGTTGGTTGTTAGGTTTTTGTGGCGTACCAGTATATACACAAAGAAGTTTATTACATTAAAATCATGCAGAAAACAACAATGATACTCATGAATTGAAGGGAAAAGGAACACTGCACAGTAAAGAAGATTTAACTATGCAGTAGATGGATACCTTCTTTCCTTTTCTTCAGACTTCGCAGACCATACAACAGAGAACTTCAATTTTATCTTCGCGGAACACTTTCCTCACTAAGAATTAACTTCGCAGTTTTAACTACACGGCAATTAACTTTTACTTTGCAACATTCACCTCACGACAAGTAACTGCGCGACATTCACTTCGCAGCAAGTAACTGCGCGATTTCGACTTTTCACTGCGCGGTGAAATTTAGAGTGATGCGAAGTTAACTTCTCCGCAATACTTCACTTCGTGGACTTCAAAAACACTTCGTGGAATACTTAACCAATATTCCAAACTTTATCATGAAATAAATTTCTTTAAGATATAACAACTTAAAACATCTAACGCGAAGTTACTCTTAGTAGATATGAAACTTTCACTGCGGTGAACTATTTGGAGATATTCACATGAGTAAATCTGGAGATGATGTGCAACTTGCAATAAACAACATTCTTGAGAATGAAACATAAAACTATAGACTTGTATATTTACCACAGTAAACTGCGCAGCTCCTCAATTCATGGAAGTGAGTTTCACTGCGGACTTTTACATTCACAGAGCTTGGTCTCTTGATACAATTTACGAGAGCTTCTTCTCCTTTCACTCTTCTTACACATCTCTCTCTGAGTTTTAACTAAGAGCTTCTATTTATAGAATTTCAACCAACCGACTTAGGAACGTTTCCTATGGAAGCTACAGGATTGCATTAAAGACTGAAATAAATTATAACCTAAGGTTTCTTGACTTGCAAATTATTAACGCGGTTTCATTAATGAAAACATAACGTGCGCCGGATTTGCTGCGAACTAACTGACATACTGACACTTGCGCACTGCACGCTGACACAATCTTTACTGACAAAGCCGGCGTAGTAACTACACGATCAGCTCATTTAATTAGATATTTCCAACACTCCCCCTTAATTATGAGCAGATGGGGATCATTAAACAAAATTAAAATATTACAAAATATTTCAGAGCTTAAAACATGCTCTGTTCATGACCAAGTTCACTGCGCAGAACTTGTCATTCCCAAACAACTTCGCAGAAATTGGAATGGGCCTTTTGCCAATGGTTTTGTAAATATGTCTGCAACTTGATCTTCAGACCTACAAAATTCTAAACAAATTTCATTGTTGTTTATCAATTCTCTAATGAAGTGATACCTTGTGTCGATGTGCTTGGTTCTTTTGTGAAACACATGATTCTTTGACAGTGCGATAGCTGAATTGTTGTCGCAGTAAATGACTGTAGGTTCTTGTTGATGCTGTGACATATGAATTAACATTCTGCGCATCCAAACGGCTTGACATGCAGCGCTTGTAGATGCAACATACTATGCTTCTACTAAAGAAAGAGTTACGATCAGTTTCTTCTTTGAAGCCCGAGATACAACACCTGTTCCTACATGAAATGTATTGCCAGATGTGCTTTTTCTGTCATCTATGCTGCCTCCATTATCACTATCAATGTATCCAATGAGTTTCAAATTTTTTGAGGTGGAATACAGAATACCAAAGTTTCTTGTTCCACTTACATACCTCAGAATTCTTTTACCTGCTTGCCAATGCGATTCTTTTGGTGACTCCATAAATCTTGGGATTAAGCTGAATCCATACATTATGTCTGGCCTTATTGATGTAAGATACATAAGGATGCCAACAAGCCTTTTAAACAGAGTAGGATCTACATTGGTTCCATCATCATCCTTGCTCAATTTCAAACCTGTTATTACTAGTGTTGGAACTGTTTTTGTTATTTAACATCTAAAACTGTTCAATACATCACTTGCATACTTTGATTGAGATATAAATATCCGGTTTTCAGTCTGTTGGACTTCAATGCCCAGAAAGTACTTCATAAGCCCCAAATTAGTCATTTCAAATTCACTTTCCATGACTGTTCTAAATTCTTCTATGCCAAAATCACCAGTAAATATCAAATCATCTACATACAGACAGACAATTAGTTTATTACCTTGCTGGTTGATTTTTGTGTACAACGTTGGCTCACATTCATTTCTGTGAAATCAATTCTGAATGAGGTATGAGTCAATCCAACTGTACCAAGCTCTAGGAGCTTGCTTCAAACCATAGTGCGCCTTCTTCAATCTGTATACTCTGTGTCCTTGTCCTGGAACTTCATAGCCTTGTGGCTGCTCCACATATACTTCTTCTAAATATCCATTTAGAAACGCAGACTTAACATCCATTTGATAGACATGCCATTTCTTTTGTGCTGCGATGGCCAAGACTGTTCTGATAGTGTCCATGCGAGCTATAGGTGCAAAAGTTTCATTAAAGTCTATGCCAGGTTGTTGAGTGAACCCTCTTGCTACTAATCTCGCCTTGTGCTTCCACACATTTCCTTTAGCATCTTGCTTGGTCTTATAAATCCATTTCAAGCTTATTACATCCTTGTCCTTAGGAAAATCAACTAGTTCCCATGTTTGATTCTTCTCTATGCATTCTATTTCTTCATTCATGGCTTGTGCCCAGACTTCATCTTCAACTACTTTTTCATATGTTAGAGGATCATTAATTTGAGAAAATAATGCAAAACAAGAGAATGAATTAGGTGTACCAGACTCATATATCTCACGCAGACTTCTTGTCCTTGGCGGAGTTGCTGGTGTCGAACTGCGCAAACTACTTGATGGAGTTTGTTGCGCACTTGGAGTGCTTGTCGGAGTTGCTGCGACTTGTGTTGGAGTTGCTTGTGCTGAACCATGCTGCGCAATCCTTGAAGTAGGCGGTGCTGCGAAGTTCTGATTCTCATGCGGAGTCTCAACCATGTCTTCTGCGATGTCATCATGTTCAACATGTGACACTATTTTCACATTCTTCTCAATAGTTCCATCCCATGCTTCATTTTCCACAAACTGAACATCGCAGCTGATAATAACTTTTATTGCGACAGGATCAAACAACTTGTGTGCTTTTGTGTCTTCAGAATATCCAATAAAGATGCATTTCTATTCTTTATTGTCTAATTTTCTTCTCAACTCATCCGGAACATGTGCATATGCTACACAACCAAAAACTTTTAAATGCGAAACACTATGTTTCATACCTGTCCATGCTTCCTACTAAAACTTGTTCTTCACGCTCTTTGTCAGACATCGATTCATGATGTAGACAACAGTTACCACTGCTTCAGCCCAGTATTCATTTGACAGATGCATCGCTGCCAACATACTGTGCGCCATCTCCATGATGGTTCTGTTTTTTCTCTCCGCGATACCATTCTGCTGTGGTGTATACCGCACAGTGAATTGCTTCTATATGCCATGATTCTTGCAAAAATTTAAGAAATCATTTGAGACATACTCACCACCTCTGTCTGTTCTTAATATCTTGATGCTGTAACCACTCTGCTTCTCCACAAGTGCCTTGAATTGCTAAAAACAATCAAATGCATCAGATTTATGCTTTAGAAAATAGAACCAGGTTTTTCTTGTGAAGTCATCAATGAATGTGAGAAGATATGTGCATCCTCTCATGGATGGTGTTTGCATCGGTCCACAGATATCAGAGTGCACAATTTCAAGTGGTGCATGAGCTCTGTATGACTTTTCGACTAGAAAAGTCTCTCTATGCTGCTTTCCAAAATTACATCCTTCACAAATTCTCTCTGGCTTTTCAATCAATGGAAATCCTTTCACCATATCCTACATGTGTAGTAGCTTCAACCCACCAAAATTCAGATGTCCAAATCTGAAATGCCATAACCAGGATTCATCCTTCATTTCTGTTTGAAATGCAGCTTGCATTGCATTGCCTTTTTCTTCCTCGTTGCTGTGAACTTCTGCTCCTTTGATTTCTGTCTTGAATGCAGCTTCATAATTTTCTTTCTGACTTTCATGAACAACATGAGTATTTTTACCTTTGATGATTGGTGTTATCTTCAAAGGAAACAAGCGATTGCTTGTCATATGCACTTAGACTATTAACTCATTGCTTGGGTATACATCTTTTATCACACAATGCTTCCCTATCATATGAACTCTATAACCTTTTTCCATCATCTTCCCAATGCTCATCATATTATGCTTCAAACCTTGAACATAATACACATTAGGAATAAATTTATGCTCCCCCTATTTTGTTAGAATATCAATAGTACCTTACCCAAAACAGTGACTTGGATATTGTTTCCAAGTGTGACATCAGTTTGAATTGATTTATCTAGACTGGAAAATAAACTTAAATTACCAGTCATATGATTGCTACAGCCTGAGTCTAAATACCATATGTCATTTGGACTTTCTTGGACGGCATTGCATTCCAGCGATGATGCGCATGCCAAGAAGAGTGAATTGTTCACAATGCTATTGCTGCTTGACTGAGTTTCACCTTGCTTTCCTTGGTCATACTGCTTCTTCCTGCATTCATATGCAAAGTGTCCATACTTCTTACAGTAATGACATTGAATCTTTGATTTATCATACCTTTGTCCACTTGGTTCATTGGGGGTCTGATTCTGGCCTCTTCCCGTGACATGTGTAGGACTGCTATTGCGACCTCCTCTGAATGAAATTCGTCCTTTGCCTCTAGAGTTTGATCTTCCTCTTCCTCTTCCGTGACTTATGGATGGGTGTGCTGCAAACGCACCTTCCAACGATGTGTCTGAACCGCTGATTCTATGTTCATGATTGAGTAATGAGGCTTGCAACTCATCAATAGTAAATACAGACAGATATTTGTTTTCCTCTAAGGTCACAACTAAAGATTCAAATTTCTTTGGAAGAACTCTAAGAAATTTTTCAACAACTCTTTGGTTAGTTAGTGTTTCTCCATGAGACTTTATTTGATTCACTAGACCAATTACTCGAGTATAGAATGAGTCTAATGACTCTATATTTTTCATTGACAGAGATTCAAACTCTCTTCTAAGAATTTGAAGTTTGGTAGTATTTACGTTGTTGAAACCTTGATATGCTATTTCCAGCGTGTCCCACGCTTCTTTTGCTAACTGTGCTGCTGCTACTCTTGGGAGTATGGATTCATGTGTCACTTGATGTATGTGGAACAATGCCTTTCCATCTTTCTTCCTTTGTTCCCTCAGAACATCCTTCTCAGCTTGTGTGAGATTGTTGTATGTTGCTACATCTACTGGTTCTGCACACGGGGGGTTCACTCAATGAACTTGTTACATAGCACGATCGTTCGCGTGATATTAAAGAATACCCCTAATTTCACTCAATATTGAAAAATGCATCCTAAAATTGTATTGTTGAACCCCCCTCCCAATATCCCTTTTCAATTAAGAAAACCCCTAGTTTCACCAGATATTGTAGGTATCCATTTTTATCAACCCATTTTTAACACCCCCTTTATATCATATTATCAAGTTGTAACAAACAGGATCCCAGCCACATCTTAGTACAAGCAAACAAGATGCTAAATAAAATAATAGTATAATGCTAATAATGATCCCACTAGGATTGTAGGGGTGACTGATCAATTTGTAGCATTGGAGAGTGGAACACCCAAATAAATAGTACTTGGGAAGGAAAAATGCATAAAACGCAACCTAGTCAAGAGATCAACATAACAAAGAATGTAAAAGATCGATAGTCCAATTGTTAGTGCACTGCTTAGAAAATATGAGAATTGCAAATGCTGCACACCACAACCTGCCAATCTACCAATTTTATATCATGTAAATACAAATATAGCCATAGATAACTCATGTTTTCTATAAACTTAATAAATTAATCTCCATAAAAAAACAAAATTGAAACCCTTTTGTGGAAGGACGCCCCTACCTTCCTATCGAAGCAAACATCATTGATGTTTGAACCCAAATGGACATAGAAAATTCCTTTTACTTTTCAATAATACCATATGATCATGTGCATAGCTTGGATTTGGGTCATTCACAAGATCCAATGAATTGTCTCCACTTCCTCTACATTTATTCTTGCAATCATGGGAATTAACAACATTTAGTTACATTTTCTTGGTTATATCTAGTTTTTTTTTTATCTTTAAAGGATAGGGAAAAATATCCATTGTTAGGTTTCAAGCATGCAATAGTTATAAAGATACACAGATAATGAAACTTATATGATACCATTTCATGGTATCGATAACACATAGGGTATGTAAATAGGGATTTAGATTTTCACTTATGTTCATGTTAATTTCAATATAATATTAAGGCATATGCCTTGCATATAAGAATTGAAATTACAATTATGAATGTGCCAAATATAACTCAATCTAACAACTATTCCTAACTGGAAATGTGAAATTATATTAAAGAAGAATACAAAAATTTGAAAGAAATAATTAGTCAAGAAACATTGATCTAATTGTTCTTGGTTCCAATGAGACAAGAAAGATTGATCTCACTTTTCTTGGTTATCGTGGAGCAAGGTTTAATTGAATCTCAATTCCCACCTAAACCCCAACCTAAAAAATGAAGAGTTAAATCGTTTACTTGAATGCCTACAAAAATACAATACAATTGGTCAAGTCTGGAACTCCCATTTAATTACATCTCTTAACTTAAAGATGAAAAACAATATAACATCAATTCAAACCAAGCCTAAATAAGCTATTAAATGAGGATTTCTCAAGGACAATAATCGAAAGAGACTTCCATCGATATTATCTTTGGTACACTGTTATCAAATTTATGCAAAACTTAGGATCATAAGAAATATTAAATAAAAATGGAAGGTCCTTAAGTTTTAGGTGGGTATGAATTGAGCCCGTATTTTGGACGTATAAATCCATCCCACGATTTGGAGGTTATTCCTCAACACTCCGAAATAAAATAACCCCCAATATTTTTATTACTATGTAAAATTAAAAACCCCCCTTGACCCCTTAATACAGAGCAATATATTTTTAAGGTTTTTAAGAGTATTCAACCCCCCAATATGAATGGACGTGATATGATATTGCCTCACTAGTGAACCCCCCGTGGTTCTGCATAACTAGTCTGGACTATGTCCCATACATCTTGACCTCTAAACAAAGCCTTCATAGTTAGAGACCAATATTCATAATTTTTACTAGTAAATATTGGGGTTTGCAAATTACCCAAAGTGGAAGCCATCCTTAACCTCTTTTCCCTTATGAATTGAATTCCTTCTTTCCGTAAACTAGGCTCTGATACCAGATGAAGGGAAAAGGAACACCGTGCAGTAGATGGATACCTTCTTTTCTTTTCTTCGGACTTCGCGGACCATACAAGGAGAACTTCAATTTTATCTTCACGGAACACTTTCCTCACTAAGAATTAACTTCACAGTTTTAACTGTGCGGCAATTAACTTTTACTTCGCAGCATTCACCTCGCGGCAGTTAACTGCGTGGCATTCACATCGCAGCAAGTAACTGCACGATTTCAACTTTTCACTGCGCGGTGAACTTTAGAGTGATGCAAAGTTAGCTTCTCCGCAATACTTCACTTCGTGGACTTCACAAACACTTCGCGGAATACTTAACCAATATTCCAAACTTTATCATGAAATAAATTTCTTTAAGACATAACAACTTAAAACATCTAACGTGAAGTCACTCTTAGTATATATGAAACTTTCACTGTGGTGAACTATTTGGAGATATTCACATGAGTAAATCTGGAGATGATGTGTGACTTGCAATAAGCAACATTCTTGAGAATGAAACATAAAACTATAGACTTGTATATTTACCACAGTAAACTGCGTAGCTCCTCAATTCATGGAAGTGAGTTTCACTACAGACTTTTACATTCACAGAGCTTGGGCTCTTGATACAATTTATGGGAGCTTCTTCTCCTTTGACTCTTCTTACACATCTCTCTCTGAGTTTTAACTAAGAGCTTCTATTTATAGAATTTCAACCAACCGACTTAGGAACGCTTCCTATGGAAGCTATAGGATTGCATTAAAGACTGAAATAAATTCTAACCTAAGGTTTCTTGACTTGCAAATTATTAACGCGGTTTCATTAATGAAAACATAACGTGCGTCGGATTGGCTGTGAACTAACTGACATACTGACACTTACGCATTGCACACTGACACAATCTTTACTGACAGGGTGATTGACAGAGCCGGCACAATAACTACGTGATCAGTTCATTTAATTAGATATTTCCAACATGAATATGGTTGTCCAATTCCCAAAAATTCCATGCATGAACGCTATTACTAAATTAACACATACCAATTTCTTTTATTTCCCGGAGATCTTATCAAATGGCAGTATCTACATTTACACAATATGAAGAATTTGGACAAAAACACATAAGATTTGAGATTTAAGTCATTTGTTGAATTTGCCAATAAAACAAATAACCAAATGGTTCTTGATAGGTTGAGTGTGGTCTAAATTTCAATTCTTAGTTGTTTCTTTGTTTCAGTTTATGTGTAAATAAGTCATGCAATTTGCAATTGGTGTGATTGCTCCATATTGAGATGATCATGTAGGAGAGTACCACTGCCCTGTAAACAAAACTATATATAAATAAGTGGCAATCTATTTCTTAAAAATGATGCCTACTTTACGGGGAAACTACTTTACTTCAATTGTCTTCAAACAATGAAATTTACCGTTTCAAAACATTCAGGACATGAAGATTAAATGTCAGTCAGAAGTTGCGCAAACCTACATGGAAGAGATGTTGAGGAAGGGATCCAACAATTTTCAGGGTTCATAGGAAGAGATATTAATCATCCATTGTTGAGGGTACTGATCGTTGAGAGTTTCAAAGATGGCTTCTCAGTCGCCTGCGAGGTGGTGTTGTTCGAACATTTGGTGTGATGTTCAGAACGATTCTAGCTTGAAGGAATTGGTAATCTGTTCGAACATTTGTAAGAGCGTTTATTGATTCAAAATTTTGTTCGAACTGTGACAATGTGTGTTTAATAATATTGACATTGTTGTTAAAGTGTTTATAGATTAAAACTCTTGATCTGATAGTTTAGATCAATGAAAGATTGAACAACTTTTTATATCTGAAATTTTACCCTTTCATATCAATATCAAGATCTAAAACTTGTTTCTTTTAACGCAAGTTCAACTTACTCTGAAAATTTTCCCTTTCCATATCGAATTTATGATTCTTCTACTGCAAATTTGACTTAGTCCATCCAAAGGAAACAATAAAAGTGTAGCTAGGGTTTTTCACCCTAGCTTGTGCAAATGAGCACCTACTAAGGAGAAGGGACTCCTTAGTAGTAGTTCAATAAACAATAAATTAAAATGCTAAAACAATATAAACTTTAAACTAACATGAGCATTAAGAAGCATAACAAAACATGGAATATAAATGGTTTTTCTTTTGTATTAAAATGTTATCTCAAGTGTAGAGGTTGGTGAAGTTCTTGCAATGATCCAAGAGGGTTGCTCCAAACTCCAACTTTGCTCCTTCTCTTTCTCCAATGGTGGAAATGGGCCAAAAGGGGCACTCAATGGTGAAAGTAGCTCGAGGGTGAGCTAGGGTCTCAAGAGTGATTTTGGCAGAGTAAGGGTATACTTGATTGTGGATATGAAATGAGGGGTCTCCATCACCTATTTATAGGTTTTTGGTGGTGGAGTGTTGGCCCATGGTTTTGGGAACCATATGGTTTAGGTCAGTTGTATAGGGTTTTTTCCTCCTTTTTCCTCTTTATTTTATATTTTTTATTCCCTTTTTAGAGGGTTTTTGCTATTTTGGAGGAATTTTGGATATTTTTGGAGGGAAAAGGGGTTTTTTAGCCTTTTTGAGGCTTTTTTGATGGTTTTGTGGCCTTTTGGAGGCTTTTTTTAGTGGGATTTTTTGGGTTTTTAAGGAAAATATGGTAGGAAAATGGACAAATGAGTCATGTAATGGGGTAGATGAGGTAGTGAGCAATTTTGGGGTGTTAACAAAAAGGTGTTCAGAAAAAGCTTGAAACAAAATAAAATGCTTATTCAATTAACAAAATCCACTAACAAGTAAGTTCAAACGCCAATGTTTTTAAACTATCTTTGTCCACCAGAAAATTTGTTATTTGAAATATGCATTCAAATTTGGGTGAAACTTTTGAAAAAACAAAACCGTCCGAATTGTTGTTTTAGTTATGATTTCAAAAACAAAGATTTTCGTTTCCCGTTAAATGCAGCAACAGACAAGTACATTCATTCAATAATTCATGTTCTAGATGGGATTTACCTGTTCATGTTTAATACGCTATAGCTTTAAATATCATGCCTTACTTCAAGGCAAGTCAATCTTGTTTGGCATTGTTTTATAATAATGACAGCACCAACCTACAACTTTCCCCAATACAAGAATGAAGCATATGAAGATGCCTATGATCGACAACATACAGTCGCCAAACCCAGGTTCACTGTATTTTAACCAGAGTTACAATGAGTGCATAAGGCCGCTACTCGATACTGTGGACACGCTTCACAACCTCTGAGTAGTGAAAGAGGGTATCCGGCTACCCACTATTGTTTTTATTGGCGATCAGTCCTGGGAAATCTAGTGTTCTGGAATCCCTTGCCGGGATTAGCCTCCCTACTGGGCAAGGGATTTGTATAACACTCCCACGTATTTTATGATTGCAAAACTGCAAATCCCAACAATGTGAAATTGTGATAGAGTACAATGGGAAGCAAAGGAAAATTTCAGAAGCAGAGATAAAAGAAACACTCGATATAGTTACAGAAGAGATTGCAGGAAGCGACAAGGGTATAAGTGATACGCCTGTAACACTTCATGTTAAGAAAAGACGGATGCTACAGATTTGACCATGGTTGATTGACCAAGGGTCCCTGTGCATGGGCATCCACGAGATATCTACGAACAGATTGAAGGTATAATTAAGTAATACATTACTCCCAAAGAGAGCATCATTCTGAATGTGTTATCTGCCACTGTAGATTTCCCCACCAGTGATTCCATAAGAATGTCTCAGGATGTTGATCAACACGGTGAAAGAACATTGGCCGTGGTGACTAAAGTTGACAAAGCTCCTAAAGGCGTCCTGGAGAAAGTAACACCGATACGCGTTCTGTACACCGATTTGAATCGATCGAGCTCTCATTCTCCTTCCTGGATCCCAAACGATTAGCCAGCAGATCAAGCTCTCCTTCTCCAGCGCAGCGAATTATTACACTAATTCTCTCCTTCTCCTTCCTGGATCCCAAACGTTAGCCAGCCAATCTAGCTCTCCCTCTCCAGCGCGGCAAGTTATTACACTAATTCAAATAACGTTTGATTAAGAAATTGACATGAAACGACAATTCAATCAGAGCCTTCCAATTGATGTGCTCGACGAATCTAATAATAGAATATCAGCTTGATATCAAATCTGGGTCATCCATCACTAATTAGTGATTAAAAGCTTGCCGTGGCTAATTATTATTATTTATAAAAGGACATTTTTAAATTATAAAAAATATGATCAATATATTGTAGGTATTGAGCGGGATGTAAGGTATCCGGGGTTTATATATTAGGAGGTTTATAAAAGGGTATATATGCTAAGAATAAGGGATATTTAGTAATAGAGTTTTTTTAATCAGAAAGATATATTTTGAGGGGATCAACAAAAGGATTACGGTAGATATTTATAAATATCTAGTGAAATTAGGGGTATTCTTTAATATCTTAGGAATGATGGATGCATAGTTTCACTAAGTGAAGACCCCACTCTTTTTTGCAAGAGAAATTATATTGGAGAGAAATTATACTCCGTGATGTTGGAATTCTGGTACAATCTTTACTTTGTGGTGTTTGATACTAAGTGAGTAGGAATGAAGTTGTTAGCTAAAAGTTTATGTCAATCAAAGAGACTAAAAAATTTGATTAAGATGCTTACTAAAAATAAGCATCTTATTTAACTTTTTTGTTTTGTTTATTTAAACATGAAAATATAATTTCATTTATACATACCCCTCTTATTGTATTATGTTTTCTCCTCAATAAATATTAAGTGTAAACCTAAGAAAACATTTAAAAAAAATTAATGAGAATTAAGATTTTACTCAACACACATTGCAATTATTGTAAAAATTTACATTCGCTATGTTATGATATGCATTTGTTTAAACATAAAACACTACCAATGTCATCTATATAAACTATCTACAATTTTGACACCCATCCTCTTCTGATATATCTACTACGACGAAATTGCTATATCTTCACCAAAGATATAAGCGATCTGATCGACGATCCACGAATTATTCATCTCTGTGTCGAGTAATATTGTATTCGGCATAAGAGAAGATCTGCAGAATGGGCACGTCGTCCGACGGTGATCAAGCCACTTATCCAGACAACTCCTGTGAAATATATGACGGCAATTACACAATTCTCTCACTTCGTCCTCTTCCACGAATGAACTCAAACAGACGGCACACATGAGATCATTCCCCATCGACTCAGAGAATCTCTCTGCAAAGTTCCCGAATGCAACGAGAGCCAAGTTGTCTCGAATCGTATCAGCAGAGACCGAAGGAATGGAAGTGGAGAAATCTTCCCATGAAGAGCTGTCGGAATCTCCAGAGTCGGCTACCCCAACAAAATGAAGAGCCCAACATATTGCCGTCTTTATATAAGCTAAACCGAATGCTAAGTGAAACAGCAATCTCTGGATAGCGAGACCGCAGTAGCGGCCTGCAGGGAATCCCATCACTGAAGAAACTTGTACTAGAAAATCCGCCACTTCAAACCCTCAGAGCGAAAACCTAATACAAACAACCTTAGGATTTTAAAACCTAATACAAACAACTTTAGGGTTTTAAAACCTAATACAAACAACCTTAGGGTTTCAAGAAGCCTGTCTAATGCTTATATGATCAACAGCAAGTCTGAGTGCATAAGGTTTGAAGTAAACAAATTTCCGAGAAGACTGTAGGAATTTAATCAAACGCAGCTTGAATATGATTATAGGTATGAACTGAGACTTGAATGTTGAGAAGAAATCATGAAGAGATCCAGCACAAAGGAGCCGAAAGGCGCTGAATACACAAGCTCAACCGATGCCCGTTACAGCTGATAATGCAACATGGCTAAGGTAGATCAGGAATTCACAGGTTCAGCTATGAAAGCAAGAATTTATAGACGTAAAACACGGGTACGTTGGAATCACATGTCCAGATCCATAGACAATACTTTTCTTGAGATGTATATTACCCACAGTTTCATTTACATTCACTTGACGCGGTGGGTGCCACAGATTGACTCCATCATCCGAGAAAGTTAATTAATTAAGATTCTCATGATATTTTCCTCCGATACAATGGAACTTACCTAAGATTTGGAGTTTGTGGTCTGGGGAGGAGAACTTGCCTTTAAAGCTAGAAATTAAATATTTCATATAGTGGTTGAGAATCATACGGTTGATTGCTTGGGGATTACTCAATTCTGCTGGTGCATGTGAAAGCACAGATCATCAATTAGCAAAGTGACAACTTTGCCTCAAAAATTAATAGAAGATAGAAAAATAATAGGAAAGGCAATGGCTTGTTGGCCTCAAGTCATTAGTCATAAAATTATATCGTCAATTATTGGGAAGGCCAAGTATGATCATGTTATAATTGTACTTTGTCATTGAGAGCTTGAGTGTTGGGTCTATATATATATTCTATGGTATTCAATGTGATAATAATTAACTAAATAACTAGTGCATAATTATGATCATAATGGGTCATTGGTATTGTGATTTACTATAAAAAGGACAGCAAACATTGTTTAGCTTTTCAAAGTCTATGTACATGGTATGTATTTTTAAACTATTGAGACTTTGTCATCATGTGAGTGGTGCATATTTATATGGGTATGGGAGAATCTATGTGATCATTATAAGGCTGCTTATGAGCAAAAAGCTTTTTCTTTGTGTCAAAACAATAACGATATATGGTTGCATCGCCTACATAGCACATTGTTGGAAAATGTTTCCACATCAACAATGCACATGTATATAAGTCGAGCAAGCAATGTGATCGTGATAATGTTAGACTATGAACTATACACCAAAGAGCAATATACATTATCCATGTATGGATCCTACATGTGCTTAGACTATGATAAGTACCTCATTGTGTCTATGAATGTGCCATCGCTTTTGTTAATTGTTGTGGAAACGTATGCTTTTCAAAAAATTTGAGTATATTTTTTGAAAAAACCTTCGAAAATTAGTCTATGAGATAAGTTTCTCCTTTAAAATTTTCCATGCTTGAAAGGTGAAGAATTACTTCATGAGATGATTATTATGACATTAAAATTAAGGTGAACAACGATATATACATTGATATTGTTTTTTCATCATACATAAAAACACATAATTTGTATAAAAAAAATTTCATATGAATTTTCTAAGTAATATCTATATATTCCAAATAAAAATTAACTTACTTTTATTTTCATAATTTTACATTATTAAATGCATACATGTTATTCAAAGTGGAATGTAACATGACAAATAAACTCTTTATTTTTTAAATGTGGATGCTCATCTTTTTAATGTAAAGATCCAATATAAGGATTTGTCATTATCTATTGTTCTACCCCTTTCCCATCCTTATGTTCCTCTTTTTACTAGATGGATTTGCATGTTTATTCCCTCTAATTATGTGGCATAATTATGTGAAATGATATGGTTGATTATGTAGCATAACTATGTGAAATGATATTGTTGAATAGCATATTTTTATTGACATTGTCTAGGCATACTTCATTTATCACGTAGATGTCACCATTATGTACATGAAAATAAATATTACTAATAAGATGGGTATTTATTTATTTTTTATTTTTTTTAACAATATGTTAATACAATTTTAATTTTTCTAGGGAAAACTTCATGGAAACCTAATATATGCTTCCCAAAATTCATTGATAGCATTTTTAATAAACCAATCAACATAAAACTAGAGCACCTCACCCAATGACATTGAAACTAGGTATCTACTAGCATGGAACTAACCAAACGTCCAACAACACTCACAACAACTGACTAACACTTGGATCCACATTTATACGAAACCAATCCAATACATAATATCTCATATATATAAGAACACCTATCTCAAGTTCTTCCAATATACATATACATCTTAATAAATTTACACTATGTCACTTTGTCTGGTTAAAAATAAATCATCATCATTGTCCTTACATAGTGAGCATGCTAATCCATCAATATTATAAATTTTAAAAAGATGTCGAGACATTTGTATCATATTTAATTGGATACTAAAGCTAGGACTAACTTTTTTGTTTTTTTTTATTTGTCAAAAATATTTTGATATTTATGTACAAAATCTATATTTCAAAAAATTTGTATAATTATTAAGAGCATAATCAATATAAATGAGAATAGATTTGAAGAATTATTATTTGATTTTCTTTTATATGTCAATTGATGAAGAAACATTCCAATAAGAATAAGAATTGTTAAATATTAATGTAAATAAAGAAGCATCAGTCGATTATTCTTCAAAGATCTTTATAAAACTCTTAAACCAAAATTTTGATATAAAAAATTAATGATAAATAAATAAATTGAACCAAAATTTTGATATAAAAAATTAATAATAAATAAATAAACCTTTAAAAGTTTAAAGAAACAGATCAATTAACTAAATTATTTAAATTTTAAAATTTGTATAATGCTTTGTGCTCATTCGTAGGTAAAATAGTTTTTACCTAACAATATAAACTTCTCTTCATATCGAACACACACTTTATTACTTATATTATGATATTTTCTACACTTTGTGGAACATTGTACTTAAGCAAACCACAATAACAACTATGAAATTGTGAATACACAACAATATACTTGTTAAAATTTTATTTTTATAAAATCATTTACCATGTCACTAACCATCAATCAAATGTATATAAAAGAATATGCATTCACTACAAACTTATACACATCACAGTTATGAATATTCCACACTAAATCATATCAAAGCAATATCACAAGATCATATTTTCTAAATAATATCTATTGTTATATGCCCACAAAATTGTAACATAATTAATGTCTTGAAGTGTTAAACTAAGACATATATATGCATAAATTAAATCTATGTAATATATATACATGTATATGCATAAGAAGTGTGTACATATTCCACTCATCGTACAATAAAGAAACCTATCATCAATTAACAAATTTGTTAAATTATATCCAAACAGTGCCTAAATAAATTGCCAACTCATAATTATATCAAACTTAGGAGTGTGTACATATTCAACTCATCGTTCAATACAGAAACCTATCATCAATTAACAAATTTGTTAAATTATATCCAACACTGCCTAAATAAATTGCCAACTCATAATTATATCAAACTTAGGATTTCTCTCATAAGTATTAGGACTCCTTGGTGGTTGGTGACTCAATCTAGCAAGGGGAATGATTTGGTTTCCTCAAGATGTTATTGGACAGGTAGAAAATATAATCACAATAACAAAATTTGGAATATGTAGCAACAATTTCTGAATTCACTAGTTGATTGTTTTAATGATCAATGATAATAATTGAATGTTTTATTTATACATATTCACAAATTAGGGTGGCATTCATTTCAAATGAAGAAAATATATATTACGTAGATGTTCAAAGCAAGGAGGTTGCATATCATTAGGTCTTAACACAAATGTGGATAAACACCATGTTAATTATAAAGGTGATAGGGTGGGACCTCTCTTGTATGGAGTGAGGGTGAAATGACAACTATTGTTTGGTGACAATTCTTGGTCCTTAATGCAACATAAAAGCATAGTTTCTAGGCCAATAGAGAAAATGGTGGATGAAAAAATTGGTTCCATGTTGAAGGTCAACGAAATAGAACAAGGAGAAGGTCTAGCCTCAACTACAAACAATAGTCACAACCTTATTAAGTCCTTAGGAGTAAAAGTGAAAAAAAGTCCTTACAACAAACTCAAATGCCCATGGTTGGGTGCTACTATTAAGGATTTCTACATAGAACCTCTATCTAATAAGAGTAGCGATGAATTATTTCCAAATGTTGATGTTGTTGAGGGACAAATGTTCATAGTATCATCATCAAACCCATGGTGTGCACTATTGTTGGGTAGCGTAGAGGTCAGTGTTTACCAAAATCTAGATGTTGTTATGAGACATATAAGGAATAATTTCAATGGTGGAATCTCATTGGAACAAGGAGGGAAAATAAATATTTGTAAAAAAATTCTTAAATAAAACTTAGTAATGTATTGTTGGAAGAGATGGAATGATGTTCATCAATGTGAATAGAATCATATGGGCATGATAACCAATGGAAAGGGTGGAGAGGACATACAATAAAAATATGTGGGAAGGTATTTGCAACAATTAAATCACAATGAGAACAACTAGAATAAAATAGAGATATCGAGAGCCATACTGATAAATGAACCATAATTTAAAAAACAAACTTCCATAATGGTCATTATTTAATGGAAAATCATGTGAAAACTTTTAAATTAGTAGTCAATATTATTTATCTATTACTTTCATTAAAACCATTGAATGCAAATTGTTTTGTTATTCTCTCTTAGTTGGGGATGTGGGATTTGTGAATATTTATATAGTAATATAGTTATATTGTTCATAGAAGGAAAAGGATGGGGACATCATGCCAGGGTTTAGGGTTTCAAGCTGGTACACGAAGACAACATGGAAAGATGGACTGTCCCTGTAGGGCTCTGTAGACAATCGATGGGGTGGCCTCCTCTATCACCCTGCACATCACTGGCACCGATCCTGATGGCTGGTACTTTTCTTCCAACTACAGAAGCACCGGCATATCACATGGTGGACATCATTGACTATTCATCAGACCCTTGGGAGGGTCAAAACATTTTTTACCACCCCGCAACTGTAACTTCAACGGTAGCTGGTTTAATCCACTCGACACTTGGGACCGTGACTCCGACAATCATGACACCTAGGGATGGAAAACTGCAAATGGATTCCTCGTCTCCTGGTAGTTGGTCCCTCGATGAAGACGAAGACAGTCTTCTAACGCCAGATCTGTTCACCATCAGACCTCTTACTCTGGTTCTAGGGGGAACGTCATTCTCACCTTTTGAAACGACTCAAGGGATGGTGCAAGGTAATGATACCCAATTATGACACATTAGTTGCAATGACATTCTGGAAAAACAGAAATATTATCATTAAAATCAATTATTAGAGGTACCTACAAAATTTTTTCCGATTAGGTGTAAAAAGATGAAACGTAGAAAAACGGATGACCTTCCGGAATATATAACTTTTATTTATGGAAAAGTGGTATAACCACCCCAAAATGTCATTATTCGAAGATTGGTATGTTATTTTTTTTCTAAAACATAATGCACATGTTTTTGTTGACCTGCCTATTTGCTAAGTAAAATTTCAATTTATGAGAAAAAAAATATGTAGAGGCATAGGCAACAAACAAATCTTTTGCGGAGCTATTTTTCCAAAATTTTAAAAGTTAATTTTATATTTTTTTTTAAATTACCGAAGTCAGTGAAGCCCTAAAAGGACATTGTCAAGTTTTAATCCACCATATCATGGTCTAAAAATAATCAAAATGCTTTTTTTTTTTAAGGTTGTAGGTATTTTCGTGCTCTTAGGTGGGTTCTTTTTCGTTTTTGAAATAGGTAGGCCAATCAAAAGTTATAGGCCAAGTAAACGACCTATGTTTATGTTTTTTACGAATTTGACATGAGTGCAGTTTAAAATGAATTAAAAATAGAGAACAACAGCACAGGAACAACCATGAGATCCTGCGTGGGAACTACCCTGTTTGATTAACTATTCCCAGTGGACGGAGATTTATTGGAAGGGAGGGCTTGGGCATTAAGAACATTTAATCTGATTTACTCAAGTGACTATACTACTGCTTTGGGTATCAGGATCTCAATGATAGCCATATCTGCACACAGAGCTCGACAAGTGTGTGCAATTTCATCTGCAGTGCACTCGTCGAGCTTATGCAGAACTAGCTATGAAAAACAGGAAGTTGCAGCATTTGATGTTTTCTGCTATAAATCAGGGATAAATAAGACCGAGCCTAAAGGTGCAATCCGTAGCTAATTCCAAGCCTACAAGGGCGCCAAAAACAATTTGAATTCAAACATGCGCACGTGCAACTATGTGCACGCGCAAACACACGCACACGTGATTGAAAGCGCGCACGTGTTAAGAACAACATGCACGCGTCCTTGCATGTACGTGCTATTGTATGCCTTTGTATGGTTTATTTAATTTCCTTTGTCAAGGGGATACATGAAGTTGATGAAGATGTGATGATGAAGAAGATGACGATGATGGAGATGTTGATGAGGAAGGGGGAGATGACAATGCTATTGAAGATGTTGATGATGATGCTAATGATGATAAGATGATGGTGATGTTGATGATGATGATGATGACAATGGTGATGAATATGACGATGAGGATGATGGTGATGATGATGAGATGATGGTGATGGTGATGATGATGATGGAAATGGTGATGAAGATGACGATGAGGATGATGGTGACGATGATGATGATGATGATGGTGGTGATGAGGATGATGGTGATGAGGATGATGATCATGATGGTGATGAAGATGATGATGATGATGATGATGATGATGATGATGATAATGATGATCATCATCATCATCATCACCATCACCATCATCATCCACATCTTCATCATCATTGTCATCTCCCCCTTCCTCATCAACATCTCCACCATCGTCATCTTCTTCATCATCATCATCTTCACCACCATCCTCATCAACATCAACATCATCTCCATAATCATCATCTTCTTCATCCTCATCACCATCACCATCATCATCTTCGTCATCATCATCATTGTCATCATCAACACCATCATCATCATCATTGTCATCATAAACACCATCATCATCATCGTCCTTCTTCCTCATCTTCATCAACATCTAGGTCATCATCTTCATCATCAACGTCATGATCATCATCATCCTCATCATCAACATTGATGACGATGATGATGAAGATGATGATGACGATGTTGATGATGAGTGTGATGATCATCAACATCATCATCATGTTCATCATCGTACTCATATTCATCACCATCCACCATCATCATCATCATCATCTTCGTCATCACCCTCTTCCTCATCATCATCATCAACAACATCTTCGTCGTCATCATCATCATCATCATCAAATGATGATGATACGAAGATGATGATGATGATGACGAAGAAGATGGTGATGATGAGTATGATGAGGATGATGAAGATGATGATTATGATGACAAAGACAATGATCATCATGACCATGATCATATGATGATGATGATGATGGTGAGGATGATGAAGATGGCGATGATGATGATGACGAATATGATGATTTTGATGATGATGATCATATTTGTCATCATCATCATCATCATCATAATCGTACTCATATTCATCACCATCCACCACCATCATCATCATCATCGTCATCCTCGTCCTCACAATGATGATGATGATGAAGAAGATGATGATGATGATGGTGATGATGATGATCATGTTGATGATCATGTTGATGATGATGATCATGTTGTTGATGATGATGAAGATGATGATGATGATGAGAATGATGTGTTGCATATTCATCATCTTCTTCATCATCAACATCATCATCATCATCATCATCATCATCATCATCATCATCATCATCATCTCCATTAGTCATCATCATCATCACCATCTTCATCATCATCGTCGTCATCATCATCATCATCATCATCATAATGATAAGGATGATGGTGATGACAAGTATGATGAGGATGATGCAGATGACTGTTATGATGACTATCATCATCATCATCATATGATCATCATCCATATCCTCACAATGATGTTGACGATGATGAGGAGGAGGAGGAAGTTGATGATCATGATCATGCTGATGATGATGATGAAGATGTTGATGATGTGCTGCATATTCCTCGTCATCTTCATCGTCATCATCATCACCGTCATCATCATCATCTCCAAATTATTCATCATCATTATCGTACTCATATTCATCATCATCCACCATCATCATCATCATCATCATTATCATCATCATATCATCATGACGAAGACGATGATGATGTGTTGCATATTCATCATCATCTCCAACAACATCTTCATCATCGTCATCATCATCGTCATCGTCATCATTATCATCCTCATGCTCGTCCTCACAATTATGATGATGACGACGATGATGATGTTCATGCTGTGGATCATGTTGTGGATGATGATGATGTGTTGCATATTCACCATCATCTTCATCATCAACATCATAATCATCAACATCATCATCACCATCATCTCCATTAGTCATCATTGTCATCATCATCGTCATCGACATCATCATCATCATCATCTTCATCATCATCATCTTCATCATCATCATCTTCTTCATGATGATGATGATGATGATGATGATGATGATGATGATGATGATGATGACGACGATGAAGATGGTGATGATGATGATGACGATGAAGATGGTGATGATGATGATGATGACTACTGGAGATGATGATGATGTTGATGATGAATATGATGACGAATATGCTACACATCATCCTCATTCTCATCATCATCTTCATGATGATGATGATGATGAAGATGGCTATGATGAGTATCATGAGGATGATGAAGATGCCGATTATGATGACGAAGACATTGATCATCGTGACCATGATCATATGATGATGATGGGGATGGGGAGGATGATGAAGATGGAGATGATGATGACTAATGAAGATGATGATGATGATGGCGATGTGTTGCATATTCGCCATCATCTTCATCATCAACATCATAATCATCATCATCATCATCATCATCATCATCATCTCCATTAGTCATCATCATCATCATCATCATCATCAACATCATCATCATCATCATCTTCATCATCATCATCATCTTCATCATCATCATCATCATCATCATGACGAAGATGATGATGATGATGATGATGATGATGATGATGATGATGATGATGATGATGATGATGACGATGAAGATGGTGATGATGATGATGACGATGAATATGGTGATGATGATGATGATGACTACTAGAGATGATGATGATGTTGATGATTAATATGATGACGAATATGTTGCACATCATCCTCATCCTCATCATCATCTTCATGATGATAATGATGATGATGATGATGAAGATGGCTATGACGAGTATGATGAGGATGATGAAGATGTCGATTATGATGACGAAGACAACGATCATCGTGACCATGATCATATAATGATGATGGTGATGGTGAGGATGATGAAGATTGTGATGATGATGACTAATGAAGATGATGGCGATGAATATGATGATTTTGATGATGATGATCATATTCATCATCATATCATCATCATCATCACCATCCTCATCCTCACAATGATGATGATGATGAAGATGATGATGGTGATGATGATGATCATGTTTTTGATGATGATGAAAATGATGATGATGAGGAGGATGATGTGCTGCATATTCGTCATCATCTTCATCTTCATCATCATCATCATCATCATATCCATTAGTCATCATCGTTGTCGTCATCATCATCTTCATCATCATCATCATCCGCATGCTCTTCCTCAAAATGATGATGATGATGACGATGATGAAGATGAT
Organism: Larix kaempferi; assembly: GCA_027924585.1. NCBI lineage: Eukaryota > Viridiplantae > Streptophyta > Pinopsida > Pinales > Pinaceae > Larix > Larix kaempferi. Next base: position 20,709,573 of record BSBM01000274.1, on the reverse strand, counting down.
GATGATGATCATGCTGTGGATCATGTTGTGGATGATGATGATGTGTTTCATATTCGCCATCATCTTCATCATCAACATCATAATCATCATCATCATCATCACCATCATCTCCATTAGTCATCATTGTCATCATCATCATCATCAACATCATCATCATCATCATCTTCATCGTCATCATCATCATCATCATCATCATCATCATCACCACCACCATCATCTTCGTGATGATGACGAAGATGATGGTGGTGATGATGATGATGATAATGATGATGATGATGATGATGATGACGATGAAGATGGTGATGATGATGACGACGATGAAGATGGTGATGATGATGATGATGACTACTGGAGATGATGATGATGTTGATGATGAAGATGATGACGAATATGCTGCACATCATCCTCATCCTCATCATCATCTTCATCATGATCATCTTCATGATGATGATGATGATGATGATGATGATGATGATGGTGATGGTGAGGATGATGAAGATTGCGATGATGATGACTAATGAAGATGATGACGACGAATATGATGATTTTGATGATGATGATCATATTCGTTATCATCATTATCATCATATCATCATCATCATCACCATCCTCGTCCTCACAATGATGATGATGATGAAGATGATGATGGTGATGGTGATGATGATGATCATGTTTTTGATGATGATGAAAATGATGATGAGGAGGAGGAGGATGTGCTGCATATTTGTCATCATCATCATCTCCATTAGTCATCATCTTCATCATCATCGTCGTCGTCATCATCATCTTCATCATCATCATCATCCGCATGCTCTTCCTCAAAATGATGATGATGACGATGATGATGAAGATCATGATGATGATCATGCTATGGATCATGTTGTGGATGATGATGAAGATGATGATGATGTGGTACATATTCGTCATCATCTTCATCATCAACAACATCATCATCATCAATCATCATCATCATCATTTCCATTAGTCATCATCATCATCATTATCACCATGTTCATCGTCATCATCATCTTAATCACCATCTTTATCATCATCATGGTCTTCATCACCATCGTCATCATCACCATCATCATCATCATCATCATCATCGTACTCATATTCATCATCATCCACCACCACCACCATCATCATCATGTCATCATCCTCGTCCTCACAATGATGATGATGATGAAGATGATGACAATGATGATGGTGATGATGATGATCATGTTGGTGATGATGATGAAGATGATGAGGGTGATGTGCTGCATATTCGTCATCATCTTCATCATCAACATCATCGTCAACATCATCATCATTATCATCATCATCATCATATCCATTAGTCATCATCATCATCACCATCTTCATCATCATCATCATCTTCATCATGATCTTCATCATCATCATCATCAGATCATCATGACGAAAAACCTTACTTTATTGCAATTGTGATTCCACTTACAGCAGATGAACACTATTCGTAAAATCTTCCACGATGAACAGGTCATCCATGACTACTTGATTAGATCCTTTACATCTCATCATCTTCATCCTACATTGAGACAAAAAATAACAGGTGCCTTAGATTTTGATTAATACAGCAATGTAAAGAAGAGTGCTCTGCATATTACATGAAGCCAAGCTTATACCTTCTGTGCTATGCCTTTCCAGCCTTCCATAGGGGTGGGAGTATCAAGACTGTTATCCTTCCCCATAAATTAACCGGGCAAATATTTCCCAGCAAATAAAACTAACCATCAAAGTGCATTTTGTCACATCTACATCGCCCTAAGAGAATAAAATCTGATGGGAATTATGAACAAATCTGACATACTGCAATCTCACAATAATCACACCTTCGAGCAGTCTTTATACAACATTAATATATATCTACTATGTATTTAATTATTCTTGATGTAATACATATGTTTCTAACTGAAAATTAAATTAATGTTTTGAAATCAAAATACACAAATTTGTAAATATACCCTTAAACCCCCAAACACCTAGAAGCACTTAAATGCACTTAGGGATTATGGGTTAGAAGAGGTCCTAAAGGCCTTTATGGGGGAGGGGCTCTTTACGGGTAGGGGCTCTAGGCATAACTCGACGCATTTATATATGTTGGGCAATAAATACAATGAACGTTACCCACCAACCATTGCAACATCCAGCAAGGACGCGCACGCGCCAGATGCGTGCACGTGCCTTTAGCACGCACGCGCCAAAGGCGCATGCGCATCCCTATTGAACATAAAATTTAGAAAATCACCCGTGTTCTTTCTCCCGCATTTTTTTCCACATTCATCGCGTTCTGTTCGCTGGTTTCACGCACAGTCCAACAAGCATTTTCATGGTAAATTGAATTCATACACCATTTGGATAAAATACACAATACTTGGGGCTCTATTTGGCTCTTTGTATCGAATACACACCTATTGGGATCTATTTGGATCAATTGAGTGAATACACAATATTTGGACTCTATTTGGCACCTTGGATTGAATTCTCATGCTACTTGGATACACATGAAGTCTTCTTACATATAGTGGACACATCAAAATAGCATTTGACATTTGAAGCAAAGAGCAATCATAATCCTTGAGGTATGGAGAAAATTTGATCTTGTTAAATGTAATGAAGTCTTCATTCACTTGTTTGAATGGCATCTATTTTGGTTTTTCCTCATGAATTGTATGATAGATCTATTTTAGTCTTCTTAATCTTCAACATAGACAATAAAAACATCCTACCAAAAAAAAACTACAACATGCACCAAGCAATGCTTTCAACCTTTCATGAAGATAATAAAAAAAATTACTTGCATCACCACCAATAACATTTCATAATCACATTCCTCCATCTAGTAGACAAACATTTGTTGAACTCCTCATGGTTTCACTACAACAACTCACACAAACAACTAAACAATTGAAAACTCTTAGTCTTTTGGGGCTATTTTCCCTCATCCATACCATGAAAATGAAGTGATATGAGCTTCTCCCTTGTAGGGAATTTGCTGGACTACTAACATCCCATACCACCATCCAATACCATCCTACTGAGTTCCTAGATGTGATGTTGTAACTTTATATGTAGGGCATTCCCAATAGCTTTTAAGATTATATGAAAACATTATCACTAGATGTTTTTGTACATAATCAATTGCTACATCGAGCTTTAATAATCATGCACATCGAGTTTTAATATCTTGTTTGTTGTTCATTCTTGCAGGGGTCATATTTTCATATTTCCAAAAGCGCATTGAATATGGGCACCATACGTAATAATCAAAGAAAGTCTAGAAGGACATAGCTGCCCCCTGAAAAGGCAAATGAGATAAGAGAAAAGGCCAGGTTGTACATGCAAAACCGTAGAAATCAAAATGTTAGTTCCTTAGATCCATCAACAAGCAATGACGAAGTGGTTGAAGTCAATCAAATATTGCCTGATGTTGAGTATGAAGGGATGGATGTTGAACAAGTTCTTAACTGGAAACCACCCCAAGAAGAGCACCCACCTAGCGAACACACTCCATTGCAGGACTATTTATTGAACGAAGGGCCACAACAAACCATTGATGAGACTCGTACTTCCTTACCAACTCCCTTGCCTCAACTATCAACCGGACGATGAAGAAATCCCAGACGTATTCATGTCGATGAAAGTTCATTTTCAGGACTTGAAGGTAAGATGCCCAAACGCACTATTGATTTCCATTGTAAGAAGATAATCAAAGATTTTTTTGAATCCAAAACCAATGCAACAAAATGTCAATTGTTTCTTGCTTTGTTAAAATCACATTGTCTAGCTCATGTTAGGAGAATTTTGTGCATAAAGGTAGTTAGAAGTTTAGAGGCCAACAATCATGTTGTTAGAAATCTACAATCTGCATTTAATTTGATTGTAAAAACTTCTCGCACAAAAGATTTTAATGCGGCCCATCGTGTACTGTCGGAATCGATTGTAGACAAATCCACAAGGCAACATCGCCTACTATCACACACATGTAAAATATTTAAAGTAGATAGAAAGACTCTTCAAAAGTATTCTGCCATTAGAGAAAAACTTGAGACCCCAGGCCAAAAAGATTATTGGGCCTTTGTTGGTAGGTTACCTTGTTCAGACATGAAGCTCATTGATGCTGTTAAAGAACTAGTGCAAAAGTTTTGGCATGATAACACTAGACCGTCATCGTATCAAAGATATGTTTTAAAGTTGAGAAAAGGTGTTAGGGAGGGTGAACCCCATGTCAAGCACTTCCTTGACACCACACAAACAGAACTCTATGAGAGGTTCAAGAATGAGTACACACAATTGAACTTGGGCCAAAGGTCCTTCGAAAAATGCAAACCCTGGTATGTTAGAATTTGCATTGATCACAGTACATGTTGTTGTAGATACCATGTAGAATTTGAGTACTATTATGATACATATAGACATATAATTTGTGGTTTGCATACTAACATTGTGCAGGATTGGCCTTCGTTACAACCACTGAATGCATCCATAGAATTTATACATAGCATAATGTGTCGAAGGCCTGAAGGACAAAAATATTATAAAAGATCATGTTTATATGGGACATGTTCCAGTTGCAGTGGATTTGCATTATTGAGCCGCTGCATCCATGCAACCATGGAGCACGAATTTGGGAGGATGTCAGTAGAAATGTAGAACTTCCAGTACATAACATATCAAGTAGATAGTTCGAAGGAAAGCAAAAAAATTGCATTGGTGAAGTCACAGGTAATCTAAGTTTGCATGCTTTCATACTGTACATGTTGAATTTGTACATATATATTCAGATTGAAAATGTCACGTTGTATTAATGCCCTTGGTTTTGTGGCACCAGGTACAAATTTGTGATTTCATGAAGGAATTCTACCAAAAGACCGAGCATTATGTACAAGACGTTAATGTAGCACGATGGCAGGATGAACAGTACAGATAGTAGGAACACCTTTCCCAAGGGCACAATATTGTCAGTTGTGGACTTTGCGGAAAAATATACCCTACAGCCACAAAATGAGATTCAAAGTCAATACTACCATTCAGACCAAGTTAGCATAATGGTCCATATCACGTACAGGCACGCGCCAGAGAGCACCAACGACATGAGGATAATATTGAAAGAGACCAACTTCTACAGCAGTGACGACAGGTGCCACGACCTGCATTATGTGCAGCATTGCTTCAAAATTTTCTATGATCAGCTGAAAGAGAGAGGGATACATATGGATCAGCATTGGATATGGTCAGATGGTTGTGCAGGCCAGTTCAAAAATGCACGTGTTTTCTAGTGGTTGAGTATGTTGCACAAGACTTATGATGTGCTGCATGTATGAAACTATTTTGAGACCGGGCATGGAAAGGGAGAGCACGATGGGGCTGGAGCATGTCTCAAAACTACCCTACGAAGGGAGGAGATGAGGTGCATAGGAGGCCCTCATATTCGGAATACCGAATCCACAGTTCGATGGTGCAAATACAAAATGTCAGATCGAACCACGGAGCAACACATACCAATAGGTAGAGGACATGTTGTCAAAAATTTCTGGAATGTAGTTTATATAGATCGATCGCGTTCTTATAGTTGTAGTACTATGCAAGGCACTCGTGGATTTCATTTGGTTTGAAGCTCAAAAAATCCTTTATTTGAAATATGGATGTGAAAACTTGCTTGCTTTTGTGGGTCTTGCAGCAATTGTGAGTGGGATGAGTGCGAATCAATGGATTGGGTTGATTAATGGGATCATGTATCACTTGCAGTGGACCCACGTGCAGTTGTTGAAACAATCCAGTAGAGGAAGGCCAATCCTCTATTTCGAATGAATATGATCATATATATGATCTTGTACAACCAGGTAAACATTTCTGCATGCATATCCCGGTTCCCTCCTTGTTTTTGTAATTATCCAAGTTATCAAACCACTGCTTGTTGGAATATGACCTGAAAATGCATTTTTACAGGACACATATATGCAGTTGTCGCCCCGACAGACAATGCAATTGGGACGAATTATTGGTTGGAACGATGCATCCAGGGGAAGCAAACCCTCCTCGCATCATTAACAGATAGTGAAGGCATAACCTTTTCGACTGGCTCGATGGTTGTTTAGGGGGTATATCTTAGAGTGGATGGAAAGGGACCAAAGAGCAATGGCTACACATACATAGATTATAGACCAAGGTTGCGGGTGTATCACTTTACGCACTTGATCATGGGTACAAACATCCAACTACAGACAATGTCAACAAATCCATCAAACAAGGTACGCTACTTACTACCTCATGCAGAGCATGAGAGGTTGTTCGAGACAATAAAAAACCGAGAGGATCCAGAAGGCCTAATTGACTGAGGTACATAGTATATCCATGTGATTGTTTATTCATGCACGTTTATGTTATTCATGTTAGATGGTTTATTTGATATCGTTATCTTATATCGTTTATTTGATGTATGAGTTATGATTAAGTTATGATTTATAGCCATGTGATTGTTTATTCATGTATGATTAACCCTAGAAGCACTAATATAACCCTACAAACATAATCTAGCCCTAGAAATGCTAGAAAGCTAAACTAACCCTAGAAACACTAATCTAACCCTCAAAAACTAATCTAGAATCCTAGAAACATAATCTAGCCCTAGAAATCCTAGAAAGCTAAACTAACCCTAGAAACACTAATCTAACCCTCAGAAACTAATCTAGAATCCTAGAAACATAATCTAGCCCTAGAAATCCTAGAAAGCTAAACTAACCCTAGAAACACTAATCTAACCCTCAGAAACTAATCTAGAATCCTAGAAACCTAATGTAGCCCTATTAACCTAATCTAGCCCTAGAATCCATGACCCACCACACGTACCCTCAATAGGGGGTATTTGGACTCCAAGTGGGATAGGATCACTATTAGAAGGGTTTGTTACCCAATCTATTAAGGGCCCAAGTCACATTGAGTCATTTCCAGTCTTATATAGCCTATATGCCGCTAATCAAATGCCAAAAAATCCGGCTGGGAGAACACTTGTTATCTTACACACTCTAATTAACCTCTAGGAAAAGCAATGGCCATTGCTCTGCAACTTGTGAAGGCTACGCAGGAAAAAAAAACTAAGTGCTACTAATCAGAGGAGGGTAGTTGTCACTGGATTGGGAGTAGTCACTTCCTTTGGTCATGATCTAGGTACTTTATAAGGAAATCTTCTTTAGGGATAGAGTGGTATCGATGATATTGAGAGCTTTGATTGCTCTGATTTTGCAAGTGTAATTGGCGTCAATGCGATTCATTTGCTTCCTCTCATTTACACCTCTTTTGAATTTTTCTACTTGACTTGTAAATGTGGAATAGTCCACCAAGTCAAAGGTTTTTTTCTCATCATGATCTCACCAAGAGCCACATACACAAAAACCATGCATCATATACAAAATAAACATGCAAAAGCCTTCGGGTCAATGCTTAATCAGTGATCTCCACCATGCATGATTCACTCAAGCATGATTCTCCTTACAATACATGCAAGAGCTAGCAACAACATTCAACATTGCCTTCACACAACCTCTATGACCTCTATTCCTTATGTAGCTCATTCTCCATGCTTTATGCACTACGGTCATAATAATCATAGCAATTGCCTAATAATTCATAAACACATATGATCAATCATGACTACTCAATCCATCGTGATGTCACATAAGTAAAAAAAAATGAGACCAAGACTTCCTTGGGACAAAATATTGTTGATTCATATCTTCAACCCCCCCATCTATTATAGTTATTCTTCACAGCTACAAAATCCCAACAATGACATAATAATTGGGAATCACATTCAACTCAAGCACATCATTAGTAGTACTTATTTGCAACTTTTCCATGATAATTCTTTCATAAAGCATAATATTAGTAGCATCTTGTAGAATATTTTCTCATTATATGGTGCATTGTGTCAAACCAATAGACAATGACTACTATTTTGCAACAAATAACCTCCAAAAAACATAGAACCAATGACATCATAGAAAAACCATAGAACATAGAAACACACTATGTAACATAATTATCAATGAAAAATATACTTTATTATATGTTAATCCTCTTATCCTACAAATGAAACTTCCCAATATTTTGTTGCTTCCGGTTCTCTTGTCAGATTTATTAGAAAATATAGGGAGATGTTTTTCAAAATTCAATGCAATTGCACATTTATTACATGTATATGTACATTAAGGACATGTAACTACTTCCTTAAAAAAAAGATAAGTTGAGAGCAAATCTCTTAATAACTTAACACTCAACCTAAATAGAAAGATATTATAAAAATTAATCATAAAAATACTCACCTAACACATACTTAGCTGAGAGAATATCTCAATTATATCAACATCCACTTAGTTAGGCTCATAACAACCACATCCACCCCGTGATACCTCATGTATACATCCACTTAACTTATGTGCACAAGCTTCAACCATATGAGAACCCATCATATAACACCTTACCTAATCTAGTAGTTTAATCACTCATAATAACCATGAAGTAATAGGTCATAGTATACATATGCAAAATTCTTCATATTTGCACTTGTATCCTCATCCATTAGCATACACCAAATATATTTGAAAACATTGCATTATCAACCCTCACCCAAACCCTAGCACTAACCCTCACCCAAAACCTAGCACTAAACCATCTCCCTCATCATCACCATCACCATCACCATCACCATCTCCATCATCATCATTGACTCTAACTCTAACCCTAATTCAATTTCCTTCTATAACCCTAGCTCTAACCCTCACCCAAACCCTATCACTAAGCCATCTTCTCCATCCTCACCATCACCATCACCGTCACCATCAACGTCTTCATCATCACCACCATCTCCATCATCATCATTGACTCTAACTCTAACCCTAATTCAATTTCCTTCTATAACCCTAGCCCTAACCCTCACCCAAACCCTAGCACTAAGCCATCTTCTCCATCCTCACCATCACCATCACCGTCACCATCAACGTCTTCATCATCACCACCATATCCATCATCATCATTGACTCTACCTCTAACCCTAATTCAATTTCCTTCTATAACCCTAGCCCTAACCTCACCCAAACCCTAGCACTAAGCCATCTTCTCCATCCTCACCATCACCATCACCGTCACCATCAACGTCTTCATCATCACCACCATCTCCATCATCATCATTGACTCTACCTCTTACCCTAATTCAATTTCCTTCTATAACCCTAGCCCTAACCCTCACCCAAACCCTAGAACTAAGCCATCTTCTCCATCCTCACCATCACCATCATTGTCAACATCAACATCTTCATCATCACCACCATCTCCATCATCATCATTGACTCTACCTCTAACCCTAACTCTAACTCCAACTCTAACTCTAACTCCAGGTTCCTCATCAAAGCCTCCATCATCATCATCTTCATGACCATCGCCATCTCCATCACCATCACCGTCAACCTCTTCATCATCATCACCATCATCATCATCATACGTGCCTGGTGGAAGATTTTCCAGAGTTGACCCCCATGTGCAAAAATTGCACACTCCCTCATTGAGAAAAACCCTAGTTTCCAAGATGGACGTACAAGATGAGGGTGGGGCCACCGGGTTGGAGAGGAGGGACACCCCTAGCACTATCCCGATGTGTTGAATCCAACGAAGTCAACGGTTCGTCGATCCTATCCACGGTATTCATTCTATGGCTCATCCCGTCTCGCATCCAGAAGGCCTTTAGGGACACCTGTTGGATACCTGCCGGGGTCGTAGAACTAAAAACCGTGCAACAAAACCAGGTTTCGGGGAGTCCTGCAGGTGTGTCTAGGCAGGTTCCAGCCAAGAACACTAGCCACAAGTGCCCGGTGGATGATTTTCTAGAGTTGACCCCCGTGTGCAAAAATTGCACACTCCCTCACTGAGCAAAACCCTAGTTTCCAATATGGACGTACAAGATGAGGGCGGGGCCATCGGGCCGGAGGGGAGGGGAACCCCTAGCACTTTCCCGACATGCTGAATCCAATGGAGTTGACGGTTCATCGATCCAAGCCACGGTCTTCATTCTATGGCTCGTCCCGTCTCGCTGCCAGAAGGCCTTCAGGGACACCTGCTGGATACCTACCGGGGGCGTAGAACTCCAACTGTGCAAAAAAACTGGGTTTTGGGGAGTCCTGCAGGTGTGTCTAGGCAGGTTCCGGCCGGGAATGCTAGCCCTAAGTGCCCGGTGGAAGATTTTCCAGAGTTGACCCCAGTGTGAAGGCCATGCCAAATTCGCTAAAGGGGGCCATTTCTCGACTGGAGGCCCCCGGGCATGCGTGGCCACCATGGATAGGTCTGCAATGGCTAGGTGGACCTGTGGGAGGTGACGTAATCCAAGTCCTCTCGCTGGTTTGGGTTCTGTGGCCTCGGGTGAAATCCTCCAATTGTCCCTGAACGGCCCCGGGGTGCCTAACTAGAATGCCCGTAGCACCCAAACTGTGGCTCGGTTTGCGAATCCATCGATTTCGATGGGTCTGGGACAGCGGGTTTTATCTAGGGGCCCCCCCACAGCATCCCCTGAAGACCCAAAAGTAGTGCCAACGGTCCATCTCCAGAGCTAGGGTTTTTCTCAATGAAGGCCATGCCAAATTCGCTAAAGGGGGTCATTTCTCGTCTGGAGGACCCCGGGCATGCGTGGCCACCGTGGACAGGTCCACAATGGCCACATGGACCTGTGGGAGCCGACGAGATACAAGTCCACTAGCCAGTTTGGGTTCCATGGCCCTGGAGCAAATCACCATCACTGAGCAAAACCTTAGCTCCGTAGATGGCCCGTTGGCACCGCTTCTGGGTCTTTGGGGGACGCTGTGGGGGGGGGCCCTAGCTAAAATCCGTCGTCTCGGACCCACCAGAATTGATGGATTCACGAATTGAGCCATGGTTCAGGTGCTACGGGAATTCTAGTCACGTGCCCCAGGGTCGTTTAGGGACACTTGGAGGATTTGACCCGGGGCCACGAAACCCAAACCGACGAGAGGACTTGGATTCCGTTGCCTCCCACAAGTCCACATGGCCATTGTGGACCTGTCCACAGTGGCCACGCATGCCCGGGGGCCTCCGGTTGAGAAATGGCCCCCTTTATAGAATTTGGCATGGCCTTCACTGAGCAAAACCCTAGCTCCGGAGATGGCCCGTTGGCACCCGCTTTTGGGTCTTTGGGGGACGCTGTGGGGGGTCCCCTAGCTGAAACCCACTGTCCTAGACCCACCGGAATCGATGGTTTCATGAACCGAGCCACTGTTCGGGTTCTACGGGCATTCTAGTTAGGCACCCCGGGGCCGTTCAGGGACACTTGGAGGATTTGACCCAGGGCCACAGAACCCAAACCGGCGAGAGGAGTTGGATTACGTCACCTCCCACATGTCCACCTGTCCATTGCAAACCTGTCCATGGTGGCCACGCACACCCGAGGGCCTCCGGTCGAGAAATGCCCCCCTTTAGCGAATTTGGCATGGCCTTCACACTAGGTTCAATTCTGGAAAATCTTCCACTGGGCAGTTAGGGCTAGCGTTTACAACCGGAACCTGCCTAGACACACCTGCAAGACTCCCCGAAACCCGGTTTTGTTGCACGGTTGGAGTTCTATGCCCCCGCCAGGTATCCAGTAGGTGTCCCTGAAGGCCTTTTGGATGTGAGACGGGTCGAGCCATAGAATGAAGACCGTGGCTCGGATCGACGAACCATCGACTCCGTTGGATTCAGCACGTCGAGATAGTGCTAGGTGTGCCCCTCCCCTCTGGCTTGGTGGCCCCGTCCTCATCTTGTATGTCCATCTTGGAAACTAGCGTTTTGCTCAGTGAGGGAATGTGCAATTTTTGCACACGGGGGTCAACTCTGGAAAATATTCCACCGAGCACTTAGGGCTAGCGTTTCCGGTCGAAACCTTCCTAGACACACCTACAAGAGTCCCCAAAACCCGATTTTGTTGCACGGTTGGAGTTCTACGCCCCTAACAGGTATCTAGCAGGTGTCCCTGAAGGCCTTCTGGATGCGAAACGGGACGAGCCATAGAATGAAGACCGTGGCTCGGATCGACGAACCGTCGACTCCATTGGATTCAGCACACCATGATAGTGCTAGGGGTGCCCCTCCCCTCTAACCTGGTGGCGCCACCCTCATCTTGTACGTCCATCTTGGAAACTAGGGTTTTGCTCAGTGAGGGAGTGTGCAATTTTTGCACACGGGGGTCAACTCTGGAAAATCATCCATCGGGCACTTGTCGCTAGCGTTCCTGGATGGAACTTGCCTAGACACACCTGCAGGACTCCTTGGAACCCGATTTTGTTGCATGGTTGAATTTCTACGCCCTCGACAGGTATCCAGCAGGTGTCCCTGAAGGCCTTCTGGCAGCGAGACGGGACGAGCCATAGAATGAAGACCGTAGCTCGGATCAACGAATCGTTGAATCCGTTGGATTCAGCACTCCAGGATAGTGCTATAGGTGCCTCTCCCCTTCGGCCTGGTGGCCCCGCCCTCATATTGTACGTCCATCTTGGAAACGAGGGTTTTGCTCAGTGAGGGAGTGTGCAATTTTTGCACAAGGGGGTCAACTCTGGAAAATCTTCCACTGGGCACGTATGATGATGATGATGGTGATGATGATGAAGAGGTTGACAGTGATGGTGATGGTGATGGCGATGGTCATGAAGATGATGATGATGATGGAGCCTTTGATGAGGAACCTAGAGTTAGAGTTAGAGTTGGAGTTAGTGTTGGGGTTAGAGGTAGAGTCAATGATGATGATGGAGATGGTGGTGATGATGAAGACGTTGATGGTGACGATGATGGTGATGGTGAGGATGGAGAAGATGGCTTAGTGCTAGGGTTTGGGTGAGGGTTAGGGCTAGGGTTATAGAAGGAAATTGAATTAGGATTAGAGTTAGAGTCAATGATGATGATGGAGATGGTGGTGATGATGAAGATGTTGATGGTGACGGTGATGGTGAGTATATAGAAGATGGCTTAGTGCTATGGTTTGGGTGAGGTTGATGGTGATGGTAATGGTGATGGTGATGATGATGGTGATGTTGGTGAGGTTGATGTTGATGGTGATGGTGATGGTTCCGTCTCGCATCCAAAAGATGGAGATGGTGATGATGACGAAGATGGTGATGATAATGAAGATGGTGATGGTGGTGATGATGGTGATGGTGGTGAGGTTGATGGTGATGGAGATGGTGATGGTGATGATGAAGATGGTGATGGTTCTGTCTCCCTTGCAAAAGATGGTGATGGTGATGATGATGAGGATGGTGATGATGATGAAGATGGTGAAGTTGATGATGATGGTGATGGTGGTGAGGTTGATGGTGGTGGTGATGGTGATGATGAAGATGGTGATGGTGCCATCTCGCATCCAAAAGATGGAGATGGCGATGGTGATGAAGATGGTGATGATGATGAAGATGGTGACGTTGATGATGATGGTGATGGCGGTGAGCTTGATGGTGATGGTGATGGTGATGATGAAGATGGTGATGGTTCCGTCTCACATCCAAAAGATGGAGATGGTGATGGAGATGGTGATGGAGATGGTGATGGAGATGGTGATGGTGATGAAGATGGTGATGATGATGAAGATGGTGACGTTGATGATGATGGTGATGGTGCTGAGGTTGATGGTGATGGTGATGGTGATGATGAAGATGGTGATGGTTCTGTCTTGCATCCAAAAGATGGAGATGGTGATGATGACGAAGATGGTGATGATGATGAAGATGGTGAAGTTGATGATGATGGTGATGGTGGTGAAGTTGATGGTCATGGTGATGGTGATGATGATGAAGATGGTGATGATGATGAAGGCGTTGATGATGATGGCAATGGTGATGAAGATGATGATGAAGATGATGAAGGCGTTGGGGAATTTATTTATATCCAATGTATTTGACTCTAAGAACTCTCATGTGTAATTATAAAAAAATCAAGATTCCCTCAACCCCCAAACATGCCCTTCAAAGAATTTTTTATCTTTGAGTGTGGTATGGGTGCCAACATGAGGTTTTGTCTACTAAGGATGGATCTTGGCATCTTGACCCTGGTTGGGGTGATGATAATGAGGTTCATATGACTCCAATGAATCTTCCATGGATCATGGGGTAAAATGATCTCTCAAGTATTATTGCATGTGAACTTGCACATACCAAGCTACAACAAATATTTCACAGGAGTGGATTTGTCTATGTGAATAGATAAGTGAAAATATTTTAGCAACAAGTGGGATTGAGAGGCTTGATGGTGATTGTAGTAGTGGGCATGGTATTGGTGAGACTGATGACATGATAGTGGAATTAAACATTAATATGGTGACCCTAGAGGTTCCATCCTAGCCTAGAAACACGAGAGCCTAGCCTAAAAACCCTAGTTGGTAGCATAAACCCTAGTTTGTATTCTAATCACAATGAAACCCTATTATGTATCCTAAGAACTAGCCCTAAATTATAATACATGTAAAGATTAAATCATTTTCATTGTACATATATATTCATCTGCATACATTTGAATCCAAACCACTATACACATATATGCATACATAAAATTAGATCGCTATCACATAATGATAAATTAAGGAAGTCCTAATTGTAAATGGTAGTGGATGTGATGGTCATCAAATCAAAGGTGGCTATATCTGTGAGTGAGAATTAATGAGCTAGCTATACATTGTGCTCAAGGTTGTCCTATTTGTATGGTGACAATTGATTAAGAAATGATTCCATAACTTGGTTATTAATTTGTTGCATGATCTTAAGTGGACAAAATGGTCAAAATAAATACTAGTGACGACATTTCATTATGTAGAGTATCACCTTTTTGGATCTCATTATGTAGAGCTATTAAAAATCATGTTGGATCTCATTTTAAACTTTTGAAGAGAATGGACATTTTCTATTTTTAAGTGTTCTTTTCCTAGTACTCAAGTTCCCAATATATATCTTATGTGCCATGAGGTGTGATTTGTCCATCCATTTATTCCGTTTGTTTTTAGATTAATTCTCACACATGATTTTGTTTGAGTTAGCCTATGTTTACAATGTTCTCTTAACATAGATACCATTAGAAGCTTTTACATGTGGAAAGATAAACCAAGCTGAACTACGATATCCAACTTCTCTTCTAAGATCAAGGTAGAACCAAAATTTAGACATCACATCCTAATACACACAACATGAGACATCGAGATTAGACAATGAGATATATAAATCACATAACTAAAAGTCCATGTACATTGAGGCTGCAAAACTCATCCAAACATATACAATTTCTGGCAAATAGTGGAACATGGTTCCCAATGTATGTACAGTGGCAACTCGTGCCCTAAACAAAATGCGACAACTCATGCCGTAGATACAAAGTACATCAAAACTGGTGCAAAAAAGTGCCACATCATGGCTAATGTACATAACACATGGTGTGTCAAGCATTGTGACCTCCCCCGTCACTCCCAGGCGCATCTCCAAAGTCGATCTTCCTACTCTTTGAGCTACCGGTACCTCGGGTCTTGCTCCGTCTAGGAGTAGACCATCTCTTCGGGCTCTGGAACAAATGATATAAGATACCATCATTTTCAAGCATTTGCAACATTCACCACATTTATAAAACAAATGTAGAATTCGAATCTTAAATAAATCACCTTTGACATGAGTGAGAAACCTTGGACAGGTGTCCTGGATCTGCGGATCCTCTTAGCGATTCCAGCCTACAACATTTACAACAATCATTTCATTGAAAAGTCATAATTGCTTAAATTAATTTGTGTTAATGCATCAAAATATTTTCATAAATTAGTTTGATTCTCACTGTGTACACCTCCGACGATGGACATGGCTGGGCTTCTAGGCTAGCAGGTGGCGCAGATGGCCGGACAACCACCTCCGATGCAATGATGGGGGGGGGCGCAGATGTAGTGGCAGCCACTACAGGTGCAACCACTAGAGATACAGATGAGGATATTGGAAGGGTAGATGCCACAATAGTGGCGGGAAGTGGGGATGATATGGTGGGAGAAGAAATGGTGGTATGGGGTGGATGTCATGTCCCAAATTTGGAATTGGGTCACAATGGCCATATTCATTAGATTTTGTAAAATTGATGTTAAAGGTCAAATAATTGCCAAGGAGGAAAATTACTAGTTTCCTACGTTTTGGGTGGAAGCTTCGGGATTGTAAAGTTAGTCACAGCAGATCTAATGAACAAATAAATCAGTCACAACAGATGAACATAGAAGATATGGTGCAAAACTGTGCAAAACATGCAGCAGTGCTCTCTATCCCAGAAAGGGTGAATGAATTACAATACAAACTGTTACAATGAACAGAGCAATTCGAATTGCCTAAGGAGGTCATTCGAATCACTGAATGGAGTAGCTTGACTCAATCTAGGAGTCCTCATCAATCATCGGTGTTGCTCATCAATCACAACAACCAGTCATCCAGGTGTCAAGCTGAGTCTAACTGATCATAATAAATGTAACTGAAGTGTGTAGCACTGATATAGGATCTGGAGGCTCAGTGGGGGCGCATGGGAGGCTAACTGGAGTCAGAGCAAGTCACCTAATCGAACTGGAGGTAAATCGGAGGTGAAACAGTCAGTCAGGAGTGAAATCGGAGTGAAATCAATCAGAATCGGAGCTAACTGAATGTAACTGGAGTGAATCTGCAGTGGTAGGTGAACAAGTGCGCCCTTCTCTGTCAGTAGGTGAGAAGAGGGCGCCTTTCAGCTTAGGAGGGCTAAAACTCTGTGGAAAGTGGCTCCCGGGTGCTAGAAGAAGGTGGATAAGGTGCTGGAGGCATCAAACTGGTGACTGGACTGCATATCCTGAAATAGATCATGCAAGATCCTGAAGTAGATATGTATCCCGAAATAGATGATCCTGAAATAGATATGTATCCCGAAATAGATGATGGATATCCGAACACCCCCCCTCAAGCTAGACTATGATGTGCCAACTAAAATAATATGGGGCCCTGGTAACTAAGACCAAAGGTCACCCCAATACAATAATCCAAAAAAATGCTGAAAAATAAACTAAGTGAGGAAAGAGGGAAAACCCAGTGGGAAGAAAGCCCCCCCTCAAGTCTAAGGCATAATAATGAATCAATCTGTCTCCACCATGATGGAACTCACCCCCAACAGTGAACGGAGGTAAGAGAACTTCTTCTCAGTGAAGCTCTTGGTGAAGATGTCTGCAATTTGCTCATCGGTAGGGCAATATTGCAGAATGATGGTGCGGTCATGCACCAACTGTCGAATGTAATGCATATGAATCTCAATGTGCTTGGTCCTCTTCCGCTGAACTGGATCTGTGGAGATCTTGATAGCACTTTGATTGTCACAAAATAGGACAGTCGAAGTAGTGCCACCAAAACCAAACTCGGAAAGAATACCCTGCAACCAAACTGCCTGAATGCAGGCATTGACTGCCCCTCGATACTCTGCCTCTGCTGAAGAAAGTGCAATGGCTGCTTGCTTTTTGCTGGACCAGCAAATAGCACCATGACCAATCATGAAAACATAACCGGAAGTGGACTTCCGATCAATGCTATCACCTGCCCAATCTGAATCAGTAAAACCAATGAAATCTAGCTCAGAATCTGCAGCATAATGTATGCCAAACTGTCTCGTACCTTGCACATACTGCAAGATCCGCTTGGCTGCTCGCCAATGAAGCTCATGTGGCTACTGCATATATCTTGACACGGCACTCACGGCATATGAGATATCAGGCCGTGAATGTGTCAAATAAAGTAGTGAACCAATCAACTGTCGATACATACTGCAATCTGCAAGCGGTGTGGAATCTCCCTCCTCAAGACTGATTCCTGAGAGGAATGGGAACGGGGCTGCCTTACATTCAGCCATATTAAACTTCAATAACAGGTCGGAAGCATATTTTTGCTGAGATATAGTGATCCCATCGAAATTTTGAGCTATCTCCAAGCCCAAAAAGTGACTCAGCAAGCCCAAATCGCTCATGTCAAAAGCTAGATTTAAGGCAGTTTTTAGCTTGTTTATTGAAGTAAGTGTGCTACCAGTAATAAGCAGATCATCAACATAAAGTACAATAACCAACAAATTACCTTTAACTCGCTGAAGATAGACATTTGGATCAGATTTGCATCTTTGGAAATTCTGAGAAAGAAGGAAGGAGTCCATCTTTGCGTACCAAGCTCTTGGGGCCTGTTTTAACCCGTACAAAGACTTCTTCAATCTACAAACCAATGATGGATCTGATGTATAACCCTCTGGCTGCTGCATATAGACCTCTTCAGCAAGGTCTCCATGTAAAGATGCACTCTTCACATCCATGTGATGCACCTCCCAGTGCTTGGATGCGGCAATAGCTAAAACAAGGCGGATGGAATC
Source organism: Larix kaempferi (assembly GCA_027924585.1). Taxonomy (NCBI): domain Eukaryota; kingdom Viridiplantae; phylum Streptophyta; class Pinopsida; order Pinales; family Pinaceae; genus Larix; species Larix kaempferi. The sequence continues at coordinate 20,691,150 of BSBM01000274.1, read as the reverse complement.
CATCTTTGCAACCGGTGCAAAAGTCTCTGTGTAGTCCACTCCTTGGACTTGGGAAAAACCTTTTGCCACCAACCTTGCTTTATATTTGCTGATAGTGCCATCAGCAGCAACTTTAGTACGGTAGACCCATTTACACTTCACTAATTTTCTTCCAGGTGGAAGAGAAACTAGCTCCCATGTATTGTTCTTTTGAAGAGAACTGTACTCTTCATCCATGGCATGTTTCCATCTCGGATCTCGATGGGCTGAATAATATGATTGGGGATCTGAACCAGCCATCAAATAACAAATCTCAGGAATAAATGGATCAGCAATAGAAAGAGCCATACCTGCCCTTTGAAAGTCTCCTCTTGTTCGTCTCGGATCAGCAGGATTTCCAAGATTCGAACCAGCAGATTGTAGAGTATTTTGGGCCCACTTTGGTAACTGAGGGGTATCTGAATGGTCGGATTCCGAACCTGATATGTCATGATCATCATATGCTGCTACAATATCAGAAATATCAGAACTCATACCTTCATTATCGCTGCTCGAATCTTCTTCTGGTGAAGGCGGTGAATCGGCAGTTTTCTCCTCAACTAGTTGCAATTCTTGAAGCGGTTCTTCAAACTGCACACTGCGCTCTATGAATATCTTTTTAGATCTGATATCCATGAGTTTATATGCTTTTGATTCTTCCCCATATCCTATCAATATGCACTCGATACTTTGTGGATCCAAAGCTCGTCTCTTCTCAGAAGGAATTCTAGCCCATGCAGTAGAGCCAAAAACTCTCAAATTTGACACATCCGGTTTGTGACCAAAGAATGCTTCGAAAGGAGTCATACCTTTCACGGATGAATGTGGAACTCGGTTCTGTATTTATGCAGCAACATTGATTGCTTCAGCCCAAAGATTTGCAGCCAAACCTTTTGATTCAATCATGCATGTAGCCATCTCTTTTAGTGACCGGTTTTTCCTTTTCGCTACACCGTTCTGCTGGGGTGTGTAGGGAACTGTATGTTGGATCTTGATTCCGCTTTGGGCACAAAGTTGCAGCAACTCGGACTTGATATATTCCCCACCATTATCAGATCTAAGAGCTTTGATCTTGCTCTCAGTGGTGGTCTCAACAGAAGCCTTAAAATCCTTGAATTTTCCAAGCACTTCTGACTTGTTTTTGAGAAAGAATACCCATGTAAAGCGAGAATAATCGTCAATAAATGTCAAAACATACCTTGAACCATTTAATGACATATGGGGCAGCGGACCGCTGATATCAAAATGGATCAATCCCAAAATAGTAGAGGCTCTGCTAGCCTTGCCGCGGTCGAATCTGTGCTCGGGGTGCTTCCCAATAATGCAACCGGAGCATATTCCCTTCGAGGAACGGAGTTGTGGAAGCCCATCAACCATGGATTTATTTGATAGCAGAAGCAAATACTTATAATTTAGATGTCCAAATCTTTCATGCCAAAGCCTACTAACCTCATTACCATGTGTGCGAAGAGCAGTGGGCTTTGCAAGCGGAATAAAGTGCGAAAACTCATAACATTTAGCAGTGTGGTTTGCCTTTCCAACCGCAACTAGTCTTCCACTTTTGATATCAGAAATTTCAACTGTATTAGGGATGAATGTGACTTTCTTTGGATCACTAGTATGTGTCATTTGATACACAGAAAGGAGATTCGAAGCTAAGGAAGGCACATAGAGAACATTCTGAAAGCATCCATGATCTACATGAATCGTACCTTTGCCCTTTGAAGAAATTTTTGAGTCATCTCCCAAATGGATGGGGATGGAGCTGTTTGGATCGAATGAGGAAAAAGAATCAATATTTTCAGCCATATGATTTGATGCACCCGAATCTATCAAGAGAGTGGGCTTCGAAACCGTTGCCATGAGTGCTTGTCCTCTTTCATGATCGTCATTCCGATCCTTCTTCCTTGCACCGTCAGGAAGGGTTATGTTGTTCTTTTCCAAAAGGAGGGCCATTTGATCTATAGTCTTCTTCATACATGAACTTTCGGGATGAAAGCCACGGTTACAATAAGTACATTTAGATTTTTGGTTACCTTCTTTACCCTTTTGCTTGGATTTCGAACTGGATGGTGCATCCGTTTGCTTGCCTTTGTCTTTTTGCTTGTGAGGCTCGAATTTGGGCTTCTCCTTCTTTAGCTTTCCTTTACCATTCGAGATCTTGGGTCCTTGAACAAATAGGGCTGAATCTTTGGAGCTTATGGACCCCATTTGAATCAACTTGTCATGCTCTTTCGTAACGGACTCAATGAAGGCATTCAAGGTAGGCATCTTCCAATTCGGGGTAGTTAGCCGACCGGAATTGAAAGTGGAGACAAATACCGAATAATCTTTCCCAAGCTTGCTTAGAATGGAGAGGATCAACTGTTTATCCTCTTTGATAACACCACTGTTCTTCAATTGCAAGTTCAAGTTCTTGAATTTTGTGAAGAATTCATTGATGGTCTCGAAATTTTCAGGATTAAGGCCAATCAATTCATTCTCTAATTGAAAAGCCCTAAGCTCATCCTGCTTGCCGAATAGTGTCTCAAGTTGCTCCCATATGGCCTTTGGAGTCTTCAATCCGCTGAGATGGAAGTGAAGATCTTTGGAGATGGAGAGACAAAGAAGACCGTAAGATTCATCAAGCTTATTGTAGTGTTTGGTTCTTTCTGCTACATTGTTTGGCTCCAATTCAAGACCAAGAGTGACTCGGTAGTATCCTTTTGAACGTAATATAATCTCCATATCATCTTTCCAATCAAAATAATTGAATGGGGTGAGGATAGGCTTTGAAGAAGAGTATTCCATTGCTAGGAGCGAGTCAAATGATGAAGAAGAAGCTTGCATGCAGACTATAGCGAATGGAGATGCTGTAGGGAAGCTTGCATGCAGAATGTAGCGAGTGCACTTGGAGGAGATAATTAACCTGCAAATCACATAAGAACAATCACAATAAGGTCGAACAATCCACCCTTTGAGAGTTGCATCACACCTGGGATTGGATTTCAAGCAATGTTGAATAGGTCCAATGTATCAGATCCAGGAATTATGTGGTAACTCAAGCTTCTGGAGTGGTATTGGAGTATTTTTCAAGCTTTGCATGCACAGGAGCGAATGCCCTTGAGATATCTCATGCCAAACTTTTTGCAATTTTTAGCAATTCAGTCAAATCTTCTTGTATAAACACCTGTAGAAAAGAGATCTTGTTCCTGCAATGGCTCTGATACCATGTAAAGTTAGTCACAGCAGATCTAATGAACAAATAAATCAGTCACAACAGATGAACATAGAAGATATGGTGCAAAACTGTGCAAAACATGCAGCAGTGCTCTCTATCCCAGAAAGGGTGAATGAATTACAATACAAACTGTTACAATGAACAGAGCAATTCGAATTGCCTAAGGAGGTCATTCGAATCACTGAATGGAGTAGCTTGACTCAATCTAGGAGTCCTCATCAATCATCGGTGTTGCTCATCAATCACAACAACCAGTCATCCAGGTGTCAAGCTGAGTCTAACTGATCATAATAAATGTAACTGAAGTGTGTAGCACTGATATAGGATCTGGAGGCTCAGTGGGGGCGCATGGGAGGCTAACTGGAGTCAGAGCAAGTCACCTAATCGAACTGGAGGTCAATCGGAGGTGAAACAGTCAGTCAGGAGTGAAATCGGAGTGAAATCAATCAGAATCGGAGCTAACTGAATGTAACTGGAGTGAATCTGCAGTGGTAGGTGAACAAGTGCGCCCTTCTCTGTCAGTAGGTGAGAAGAGGGCGCCTTTCAGCTTAGGAGGGCTAAAACTCTGTGGAAAGTGGCTCCCGGGTGCTAGAAGAAGGTGGATAAGGTGCTGGAGGCATCAAACTGGTGACTGGACTGCATATCCTGAAATAGATCATGCAAGATCCTGAAGTAGATATGTATCCCGAAATAGATGATCCTGAAATAGATATGTATCCCGAAATAGATGATGGATATCCAAACAGGGATTTGGAATAATGGGGATAATAAATGATGTTTGAACATTAGAGTGGCATAAATATTTAATAAAGGAGCTAAATAAATATATACAAGTGAAAATCAAAGTGGCATTTGATCATGAAGACACATGGAGGAAGTGAGACCCACATATGGCTAGATTTCCCCACTACACTTGGCATCATTCTCTCACCAATTCGAATTCAAGGTGAATGGTAACATACTTGGGGGAGTCCAAAAGGTATTATTCATGGCATGACTCATCCAAGGTCAAAATATAGAGTAAGAGTAACTCACATGGAAGAGGAAGAGACAATTTGGAGCTAGTGAGACACTTGGGCTAGATTCCCTAGCTCTATGACAACAATGATGAAGATGCTATGACACCTATGACAAAAATCAGACTTGAAGGCTGACATATGACATATATGACATGTCATGGCTAAAAATAGACTCCAAGAGAGTGCTCAAGGGTGTTAGGGAAGCTAATATGCTTCGACATGTGATTTGGTGGAAGTGGGAGACTAGGAATTGTTGTACAAGTGGCGTTCTTTGGAATCTCTTTTCAACTTGAGTTGGCATGAATCTCTTGGAAGGAATTCAACCCATGGAGGATATTAGAACTTTATAAATTTCAATAAAAAAGAATGAAACTGGCTTTTGATCATTTGTAGAATTTGCAATTGCATTTGTGAAGAGGGAGAGCTAGTGGATGACTAGTTTCTTGCCTTATCCAATTTCGAGGGTGAAAGATTCCCATCCACGTTGGTAATTGGAAAGGCCATTCAGACCTTTCATTTGGAGATTTAATGGAGTATTTATTTGAAGTTGTAAGCTATAGGGCAGCTCATGGTTTCTTCTATTGCAGCTCACTCCTTCAACCATTTCCAGTTTTGATGGCATATTCTTGATCCTTGAGGGAGGGCGTTTTTGGTGAGCTACTGTACTCTTTGGGGGAGCTTATAATGCCCCATTTCTTTTTTAATATGAATTAAATACTATGTTCTTAATCTACAGAAAGTTTCAGGTCGAAATTCCAAGTAGAAATGTATAAATCTCATTTTTAATGGAAGAACAATGCCATGTCCCTACTACCTTGTTGTGAACCAATGTATTGATGATTATTTCGAATGAATGGATGATTATATGATGAATTTGTGATTAATGGACTTCCATGGATTTATTTTACAAGTTTCATGTACTGTACTTGAGCATTTGAAGTATTTTTACTCAATTTAATTGCATTGGGAGAAGAAATAGTGCCATTTCCCCAAGGGTCGAATTGGTGATTTTTGCAGTTTAATGGGAGAGGGTTGGAAGAGATATAATAATCAATTAATGGTGCACATGAGACCTTAATAACATAATTAATACATTACCTACCTATTTTCATAAATTTGAGTGGCTTTGGAGGCATTTGGGAAGGCATTTTCAGTACATACCCCAGGGGGATTTGAACCCCAAATTACTAATAAAATTGCATACTTAGCCCAGAATCTTAAGAGAGTTTGTATAGGTCTTTTGGTGGCCATATGTCATCCTTGAACATCATATTCCAGTACTAATATCATTCATACACCTTCCTTGAATATTTGAAGGCATTTGGAGTCAATTTGAGACCTAGAGACCAATACTAGTCAAAGGGAAATCACTAGTAAAGTTACCTACATTGACCAGAATTGAAAGAGGATTTGCAGAAGTATTTTAAAGGTCCAAAGGAATTCTTGAAACACATATTTATGTTCTAATGTCATTAATATACCTTCTCGGAAGATTTGGGAGCAATTGGAGCAATTTTGGGACCTAAAGCTCAAAACTAGTCAAAGGTCAAACTAGGGAAAAAAGTGAAAAATTGCCATTTTAATAAAATTCCTAGCAAGGGACATTACAGTGGTATCAGAGCATGGTCTTAGCACTTGATGTGGTAGAACATTAATGAAGACCAGGAGTCAACGATATAAGCCACCACCCTTAGAATCTGAAACTGGATGTACTTTGGTGAAAGGGAAGAAGTAGGAGAAGAAGTGCATTCATTGGTCACCATGAGTAAGGATGAGAAAGGAACCTTAGAGGAGAATGAGTAGTTTAGAAAATTACTTAAACCATCCTTTGAATACAAGTGGAGGCAATGCTTTCAAGAGTTCAAATTGTTTCTTAGTGAACTTGGAAGCAACTCGGAAAAAATAATGAGCAATGGTTCTCTTTTCAAGGAAAAGGATGAAATAATTTTTGTCACAAAAGAGGAACCTAATGTAATTGTGGAACATGAGGTACATGTTGATATACAGGTTCTTGAAGATGATACACTAAAACAAGAAGGAGTAAAATAACTTGTCCTTGTTCAGAGGGATTATGAGTTGCCTCATGGAGAGAATTGCAAATCCTTGAAGGAGGCACATGATCTCACAATAGTTGGACCAGCCAATTATGGAGAGGATGAATTAAAGATTTCAATGGGTAAGAGTTGTAAGGATTTAATTTTGGTTCATAATTCCTCACCCCCTACTTCTTTTCCAGCCACATCACTTTGGGATGAAAATTGGGTGAAAGGTTTTTTTCTAGTGGTGCCACATGAGGGGTATGAAACTCCTACCTCTCCTTTTGATGATGACATGAATAGAGCACCTCATTATTTAGAATTGCAGCAGCATATTGCTTTACCTTACGATGATACATATCCTCATGGATGTATGGATGAGACTTCTTTGAGTCCTTTGAAGTCTCCTTGTTTTTCCTGCTCATTATTTGGTTCAGATTTTGGTGGAGATTCTTCATTCACTTCTTGGATGAAAGAATGCATGGCTGAATATTTTTATGCATATCACATTCTTTTGGAGCAGCACTATCGGACATGGGATCCTCACCTATGTCATTGGAGCATATTTGATGGGTCACTTGAAGATTGTATGCACTTGGAAAATGGTGGTCTACATGCTTGGAGGTATAAGCACTTTCATGACTCTTTGATGAAGCATCTCCTTTATGTACATTTTCATTATGTTGTTATGTACCTTGATGATATATATTTTGTACTCATGATGTTTGGAAGAATGCATACAAGAAAATGGGATCCCGGAATCCTCTTATCTGATGGTATGGGTTGGAGAGCACTCTTAATGATTGGGGTGCAATACAAGCAATGGGACCCTGGAATAATTTTTATCTCATTGGTTTCAAAGTTTTTGGGGAAACAAGTAGTAGGGGAGATGGATTTCCCACTTAATAAAGTGATTTTTATCAAAGTAGTGCAGCAGCAAGCATGGTGGTTCCTCTCTAAAATATTCATGGAAACTCAAAGACTCAAGGTTGGGCAATTTAATGGCAACTTCAAAGAATTATACAGGAAGCAAGTTCTTCAACACCCATGTTTGAAATTGCTTGAGGACAAGCAATATTGGGAAGGGAGTATTTGTCATGTCCCAAATTTGGAATTGGGTCACAATGTCCTAATCACATTGGCCATATTCATTAGAGTTTGTAAAATTGATGTTAAAGGTCAAATAATTGCCAAGGAGGAAAATGACTAGTTTCCTAGGTTTGGGGTGGAAGCTTTGGGATTTGGAATAATGGGTATAATAAATGATGTTTGAACATTAGAGTGGCATAAATATTTAATAAAGGAGACAAATAAATATATACAAGTGAAAATCAAAGTGGCATTTGATCATGAAGACACATGGAGGAAGTGAGACCCACATATGGCTAGATTTCCCCACTACACTTGGCATCATTCTCACACCAATTTGAATTCAAGGTGAATGGTAACATACTTGGGGGAGTCCAAAAGGTATTATCCATGGCATGACTCATTTAAGGTCAAAATATAGAGGAAGAGTAACTCCCATGGAAGAGGAAGAGACAATTTGGAGCTAGTGAGACACTTGGGCTAGATTCCCTAGCTCTATGACAACAATGATGAAGATGCTATGACACCTATGACAAAAATCAGACCTGAAGGATGACATATGACATATATGACATGTCATGGCTAAAAATAGACTCCAAGAGGGCACTCAAGGGTGTTAGGTCAGCTATTATGCTTCCACATGTGATTTGGTGGAAGTGGGAGACTAGGAATTGTTGTACAAGTGGCGTTCTTTGGAATCTCTTTTCAACTTGAGTTGGAATGAGTCTCTTGGAAGGAATTCGACCCATGGAGGACATTAGAAATTTATAAATGTCAATAACAAAGAATGAAACCGGCTTTTGATCATTTGTAGAATTTGCAATTGCATTTGTGAAGAGGGAGAGCTAGTGGATGACTAGTTTCTTGCCTTAGCCAATTTCAAGGGTGAAAGATTCCCATCCAAGTTGGTAATTGGAAAGTGCATTTAGGCCTTTCATTTGGAGCCTTAATGGAGTCCTTATTTGCAGGTGTAAGATACAAGGCATCTCATGGTTTCTTCTATTGCAGCTCATGGTTTCTTCTATTGCAGCTCACTCCTTCAACCATTTCCATTGTTGATGGCATATTCTTGATCCTTGAGGGAGGGCGTTTTTGGTGAGCTATTGTACTATTTGGGGGAGATTATAATGCCCCATTTATTTTTTAATATGAATTAAATACTCTTTTCTTAGTCTCCAGAAAGTTTCAGATCGAAATTCAAAGTAGAAATGTATAAATCTCATTTTTAATGGAAGAACAATGCCATGTCCCCACTACCTTGTTGTGAACCAATGTATTGATGATGATTTCGAATGAATGGATGATTATCTGATGAATTTGTGATTAATGGACTTCCATGGATGTATTTTACAAGTTTCATGTACTATACTTGAGCATTTGAAGTATTTTTACTCAGTTTAATTGCATTGGGAGAAGAAATAGTGCCATTTCCCCAAGGGTCGAATTGGTGATTTTTGCAGTTGAATGGGATAGGGTTGGAACAGATATAATAATCAATTAATGGTGCACATGAGACCTTAATAACATCCTTAATACATTCCATACCTATTTTCAGAAATTTGAGTGGATTTGGAGGCATTTGGGAAGGCATTTGCAGTACATACCCCTGGGGGATTTGAACCCCAAATTACTAGTAAAATTGCATACTTGGCCCAGAATATTAAGAGAGTTTGTAGAGGTATTTTGGTGGCCATATGTCATCCCTAAACATCATATTCCAGTCCTAATATCATTCATACACCTTCCTTGAATATTTGAAGGCATTTGGAGTCAATTTGAGACCTAGAGACCAATACTAGTCAAAGGGAAATCACTAGTAAAGTTACCCACATTGACCAAAATTGAAAGAGGATTTGTAGAAGTATTTTAAAGGTAAAAAGGCATCCCTGAAACACATATTTATGTTCTAATTCCATTAATATACTTTCTCAGAAGATTTGGGAGCAATTGGAGCAATTTTGGGACCTAGAGCTCAAAACTAGTCAAAGGTCAACCTAGGGAAAATAGTGAAAAATTGCCATTTTAATAAAGATCCTAACAAGGGACATTACAGTGGAGGACGACGTCATGGACTATGAACCCATACTAGTTGTATGATAGAGGGTATCGAACCAAAAGGGCTAGGGGGGGTGTTGAGGGATGGTGCATGGGAGGGAAGTCCTGCATAGAGGGAGGAGGATGGACGGAATGGAGGTTGTGGACGAAGAGGGGAAGCTGGAAGGAAGGGGGGCATGGATGAAAGGGGGAGGATTGATAGACAAGGGGGTGTGGATAAATTGGGGAGGATGTATGGACATGGGGGCATGGTTGAGTGGGGGGGGATGGATGGAAGGGGGAGTATGGCTTGAGAGGGGAGGCTGGATGGAAGGGAGGGGGTGGGTGTAGGGAGGAGTCTAGATGGAAGAGAGGGGGGGGACTCATGGGAGAGGGTGGATACATAGGACTAAAATGGGGAGACGCGGTTGCTGGTGGCAACTACATATACATTTGTAATATCACAATTTAGTAAACAAACAATAAATTAAACCATAGTAAGTAGTAACAAATCAAATTAAAAACATGTTTATAACTACACATTGTACCTGTGTATGTGGTGATCTGCCAATCCCTGGCGGGGGTGGTTGATCACCGTAGTCATGGAATATCTGTGGACAACCAAATGCATACATTTTATGGACATGTTAAACAAGTCATTCTCTAGGAAATCAAGATATTCAAAAACATCGTACGAACTATCAACGCGTGTGCCATAAATATAAATACTTGAGTAATATAAATGACATAAGTAATAACAAAATTGTGTCAGGTACTGAAAATAGCTCCGTGTGGGGTGTCGCAATTTCAGTTGCAGTTGCCATTGCTGCATCTAGGTTAGGAGATTCTACGTTCTCCCATCTCAGTGTATCATCTTTGAATAACTGTATATGAAATAATAGTTTAAGTCAAACAAAAATACTTTCAAAATACTTTACAAGTTATAAAGTGATGATTGAAAACACATTAAAAAAATTGTTGACCTAATCCATATAACAACCCTCGATCGGGTCAGGGCAAGTGTGCCCGCAATGGGGACAAAGATGTGGCATTGTCCCCGTCGAACTGGAATGCCCAGCATGGCTACCATCGGCCATGGGTCTATCCTGGCCCTGTCGTGAAGGCCCTGCACCTAGATCTCTATCAAGGTCACCCGACCTCTCCACTCTAGTCGCTGCTACAAAGGAGGTGTGTTTGAGGAGACCATGTGCAACATTCCTCATTGCCACCTCGATCTGATAAAGCTTATGGGGCAACTGAGGTGGCTGGGGAGAGGGGTTGGGGTCGCGCCTCCGAGCTGGGTTCCTCCTAGCAGCAGGTCGATCTTGGGTAGAGCCACGCCCAACACCCTGGAACTCGGTTATGTCAAAATAGTTGACATGTAAATCGAGGCAAAACTCAGCCCACAGTTGGCGAAGGAAGTACTGTGGAACCTCCCTATTATTGCAGGGAGGTTTATCGTACACCATGAACCACCTCTACATCCAATTCTCCCTCCACAGTTGGTAATGACACCAATCCATGCAGACACGTGGCTTTGTAATGTTCGGTGGTTGGCCTGTTTTCGGCTCGGTGAACATACTATATAATTGGGCTTTTGAAATGTTCAAATCTTTTATTGCTTCCTTGGAGATGCCCGTGGAGTAGTACTCCCGCATCCTAGCTCTAAATTGAGTCATGTCTATCAATTGCTGGTGTGCATGTATGCGGGAGTCGATTGAGTTCTCAATTGACGTGGAAAGAGACAATCGAGATGGTTCACCCGAGTTTCTAAGTTCGTGAGTGTGCACTCGCATTTAATTTACATAGTGGTTAATGTCATCTTGTTCAAAATTAGGTTGTGGGTTTTGGTTTTGTTCGGCATTTGGATTGTGTTCACGGGTTTCTTCGGCATTGGGTCCAAGGTTTGGGTTTTCTTGTGTTCCACCAGACTCGGGGTTAACATATTGTTCACTCATTGTCTCAATTTACAATCTACAATAGAAAATTGGTTCATTGTTTTCAAAATTTGAGAATTATTTACAATTAAATAAACAAAAAAAATCAAAAAATTGATACAAAGAATGAATAAAATGAAAACGAAACTTCATATTTACCTATCAATCGCCCTGTTGATGAGTTAGTGGGTGTTGTGGGGTGGTTTTGAATTTGATTTGGCTAACTTTGGTGGTTGAATTCACGCGTACGTGGAGGTGCAAGTCACACTCGGCCGACCCAATGGAACAATGTGGAAATTGGGCACTGTTTTTTTTTTTTAACAAAGGTGCATGCACGCCCTATTGCGCGCATGCGCCAGGAATGCAGACGCGCCACATATGCACACGCGCCTCAGTTCGGTACTGATCCTAGCGGTGCTTGCACGCTTCCTTAGGTGCGTACACGCCATTTTTTTTTCTGCTAGCGCGCCCCCATAGCAACGAAAATGGGGACCATCTTCGTGCGCCTGCTCTCAAACCACCATCGTGGACTACTTGAGGACGCATGAACCACCAAACGCTCCTTGCTCTTCATCGATTTTTCATTGGGAACTTCACTCTCATCTGGATTCGGCGTTGCTTGACCGTGGTTGGCCCACTACTGAGAGTGGGGTCAATCTGCCTCTTCCCCCTGACTTGGAGGAGGTAACCTTACCTCATAGCCCTGACGGTTTCATCACTTCTTTTCTTTAAGATATAGAATAGTGTGGCTCTCAACCGATGACAAATCAAGGGGTTGATTGTTCACAACCAAAAATCCCTCACCTCTCTTCCAAGGGTTCATGGGCGCGGAGGCAAAAAGGGAAGTGCTTAAAAAACACTCGAGAAACACTCAACCTAATCAGTGGGAAAAACGTTTATGTGGAAAATTCTTTAGAGATGGAGGAATCGGCTGTGGTTGGACGTGCTAGGGGAAAATATCCCACCTTTGAAGGGCTTGAAAAATGGGTAGACACACACTGGCTAGATTTTCTAGACTATAAACCAGAGATTTCAGTTCTCTCCAGGGGTTGGTTCGTCTTTAAATTTTGTTGCAAGGAGGATGCAGGACGAGTCCTTCAAAAGCATTGGAGTCTGGGTAACACCCTTATCCTCTTCAAAAATTGGACCCCTATGTTTGACGCTAACACTGAGAAATTCGATGACATTCCGATTTGGGTCAGACTGTCGGGTTTACCCTGGGAATTCTAGAACTGGGACTCCTTCAGAGATATAAGGAATGCCTGTGGAGTTTTCATTGATGCGGACATGTCCTTTCTACAGTCTAGAAGGATGTCAATAGCTAGAATTCTTGTCTCGATAAATGTCAGAGCGGGTCTCCGTGAACAACTTAATTTCATCTGGGGTCTGGCGACTCGCATTAAAAAAACTAGACTACGAAGGGCCTCCTTTTCGTGGTCATCGCTGCCATTGCTATGGTCATATGGCCAAATAGTGTAGGTTGTCTTTTAGTAAGAAAGTGGGTGACTCCAAGAAGCGATCAGAGGTCAGCGGATGCGAGGCCGCAGAGGGCACCCAAAAAGTGGAAAGCCTACACGATTGCGTGAAGGAATTCCACAATGATCAGGAAGACACTGAACCTGTTGCGACTCTTCGGGAGCACTATGATTCCCCTCTTCATCGTCTTACACAGATCCCTGCTGACTGCACTGTTGAAGAGAAGGAGATCTAGCATGACGCTTCGGCTGCCACAGAATCTATGGGTAATACTTTTACAAACTTTGTTCCCCCTTCCTCTCTTGAAGTTTCTTTTGGTTCCTTATCTTTGGACTTGAATGGCTTGGATCCCCCCTTTTTGCCCCCTCCTCCCCCACTTCCCCCTCTTGACCCTCTTATCACTCCCTCTCTGGACCGTCCTATGCCTCGGGCTGATCCCCCCCCTTTCCACTCAGTGGCTACTCAGGATCCCCCCCCTTCACCCCTACTGACCCATTCCATTCATTTTTCATCTTCATTCTAGGGACATACCTACCCTTACGGCTCCCCACTCCCTGGTTCTGGGATTTGGTCTGAACCCTGCTCCTAGCAAACCTTCCAGAGGTAGAGGGAGACCTACTCTCCTATCTTCGGCTCAGCACAAAGCCATCTAGGACCTGGCTGATGGAAAGAAAAAAACTATTTTTGGAACACTTAGAGCAGCGAATGCCCAGAAAGAGGTCATCTGATGAAACTTCTCTCTCTAAATTGTAGGGGTTTGGAAATTAAACCCAAAACAATTTCCCTCAAAAGGTTGATTTCTCTACATTAGCCGTACATATTCATGCTAGAAGAAACTATGGGCTCTAAGGAGGATGTTACTTTTCTTCTCAAATCTATCCTTCCCTTGTATGATTTTGTTTCCTTAGATGCCATATGAAACTCTGCTGGACTTGCTCTGGGGTGGAACTCAAAGTTGGTTAAAATTTCTAGCACCTAGGGCTTTGTTTCAGGTTTGGGAATGGATTTCTTCCATGCCGGGTTAAACAATTTCTTTACTGTTCTAAATATCTATGGTCCATTTTTGGATCGAGCTACTTTCTGGAACTCTCTTTGCAAAAAATCAGTGCACTCCACTGAGAATCTAATTCTTGGTGGCAATATGAACTTCAATTTGGGAACCCATGATATTTGGGGGCCTACTGCTAGAGGGGACTCCCTTGCAGGGTTCTTCGACTTGATGCTCAGGGATGCACACCTCATCGATTTCATTCCCACAAAATTGAAACCCGACTAGACTAATCAGAGTAGTGGTGAAGGAAGAATTGAAAAACGATTGGATCATTTTCTCTTGGATGACAAGTTGGTTGATCAAAATATTCGAATCAGACAATGGGTGGCCTCTGGTGGTGAATCTGATCACTCACCCATTTGCCTCGAAATCATGTGATCAAAAAAAAAACCTCCTATATCTTTTAAATTATGTGCATCCTGGATAAATGAGCCAAAAGTTACTAAAATAATGAAGGACTCTTGGATTCCCTATCAACCGGATGAAGATTCCTTTGCTGCACAACATTTTGTAAAAAATATCACAAAATATAAATTATTGATCAAAGAGTGGGATTTCAAAAAAACAAAGGGATGAGGAACAACTCCTTTAGATTGAGGAAGATATAAACATCATCCTAGAGTCTGATGGGGGAGCTTTCCTAAATGTTGAAACTTCTGAAAAGCTCAAAACTCTTGAACTCTGTTTCCTTAAGCTACTCTTGGAACAAGAGGAAGTTTGGAGATTAAAGAGCAGGGTTGTTTGGTTGGAATGTGGGGACAAAAACACCAAATTATTTTAGGATTTTGCAAAGGGAAGGAAGTCACAAAACACTATTTGGGAGCTCAAATATGCAAATAATGACACTAAAACCTCCTTTGAAGACCTTGCAACTTTGGGTACCTCTCACTTCAAAGACCTTTTCTCAGAACCTAGAAGAGCCATCCTTGTGGAATTCATCAGTCTCTCTTAGTTTTTTATTGGCTCTGTCTCTCCATAGGACGATCAAGAACTCTTGGAAGAGGTCATGGAGGAAGAGCTCCAAGAAACTCTCAACAACTTTCAAAAGGACAAAATCCTAGAGCCAGATGGATGGACCATTGAATTCTTTATTGCACACTTTGATATCATTGGCAGCGATCTTCTCCATCTGGTGGAGGAATCAAGGAAAGGGGGCCTAATGCACCCTCCCCCAAACGCCACCTTCATCACTTTAATTCCAAATTCGGACAAACCTGATTCTATGAACGACTTTCGACCAATCTCCCTTTGTAATGTTACTTACAAGGTTGTAGCAAAGATCATGGTGAAAAGGCTGAAGGGGGTACTCTCAAAAATCATCTCCAAGGAAAAATTTGGCTTTCTAGATGGTAGGAAGATTCATGAGACTATTGGAGTTGCTCAGGAAGTTCAACACTCTAAAAAAAAAGGAATCAGAGGAGCAGTTATAAAAATTGATCTCTCAAAGGCTTTTGACAGAGTCAGCTGGCTCTACCTGAGGATGCTTATGACTCACCTAGGTTTCGGCTATGCTTTTATCAAGTGGACTATGAGCTGCATCTCGACATCCTCTTTTGCAGTACTCATAAACGGCTTCCCATACACATTTAGTTTTTTCATAAAGAGGTCTCCGACAAGGTTGTCCACTATCCCCCCTTCTCTTCCTTTTGGTGGCGGAGGGCTTGAGCAGAGCGATTCTGGATGCAAAAAGACAAGGGAATTTTAAAGGTATCCACATAACAAATTCTCTTAGCCTCACTCACTTTCTCTTTGTCGACGACATCCTCCTCTTCTATGATGGGTCCAAAAGGGATGCGGATCAACTGGATTCAATATTGAATCTGTTCCAGACTGCAATTGGAATGGTCATCAATGTGCAAAAATATTCCCTGACGATGCATCATTTTTCTGAGGAGGAACGACAAAGGTATGCAACTTTTTTTCCCTTTGAAATTATTTCTCTAGATGCTGGCTTAAAATATTTGGGTTTTCATCTAAAACCCAAGGACTACAAAAAAATGATTGGAACTGGATTATTGCAAACTGGAAAAATGCCTCTTTAGCTCGAGTCATCATTGGCTCTCAAGAGCAGGGAGATTAGTCGTCATCAAATCGGTACCGGAGGCCATCCCAGTTTATTGGATGTCACTGGCTTGGATACCAAAAGGAATCCTGGAAAAATCCAGGAAACTATTTTTTTTGTTTTCTTTGGTCTAGACACTCGGACTCTTTTGTTGCTCCTTGGATCAAATGGGACAAGCTCGTATTGCCTAAATATTTGGGAGTTTGGGGGCTGAAGCAGATACATCTTTTTGTGCATTCCCTTGCTGCAAAAGAGGGGTGGAGGCTCCTCACCACTGATAACCTCTGGACTGATGTGGTAAAGCACAAATATATTTCCCCCGAATCCATCTTACAATGGATTAGAAGCCCCTCAAATTCTCAGCAGGGTATCTCTGTCATCTAGAAAGCGATTCTTAAATCTCTTCCTCTAATTGAACAGGGGCTGGCATGGAAATTTGGAAACGGTGAACAAATTCGTATTGGAACTGACCCGTGGCTGGGTTGCAATAATCAACATCTTCTTTCCAACCCCCTACTTCAACATCTCAAACAACTCGGTTTCCATCATCTCATCCAAATAGAAAACATTTCACATACAAATATGTGGCAGCAAGGATGGTTGGCAGCGAATGTTCTCGACAATTTGGATGAATTCCACAACATTTGGGAAACTTATCTTCTTTCCCTCAGAAACTCTCACGTTCGCATTACTGATCTACCTGATGAACTTATCTGGTCTCCCGCAACAAAAGGTAATTACACTCTGAAACATAGTTATAAGTTTTTAATGGAACAACAACAACAATTCAGGGAACGTAAGTGGTGGTGGAAATCGATCTGGAAGGCACACTATCCCTCAAAATCAAAATTGTTTATGTGGTGTCTTCCGACAAACCGAATCCTGACTTGAGAACGTATGAAGCAAAAAAATGTGGCTGGTCCGGGTTGGTGTGCACTCTGCAAACTCGGTGAGGATACAAACACTCACCTTTTCATATCCTGCCCCTTCACGTTAAAAGTTTGGTCAGAACTGAAGCTCACACATCCCCAATCCACATGCTGGAGAGGAAACTCCATTGAGGAAGCCTGGAAACTCTGGTCAGAATCCCAGGACATGGTTCACCTTCACGCTCTTCCCTTAATCACTACCTGGGGCATTTGGCTTTCCCGCAATTGGTTGATCTTTCAGGATCGACATACCACCCCCGCTCTCATTGCACACCGCATCTGCTGTATTCTTACTCACTTCCCACAAGAAAACAACCTGTCCATCAGCACGATCCTAGTGGAAGATGTAAATCCACTCGTACCCTAGGCCTTTTTTGACGGGGCCTCACAAATAACACTTGTGGAGGAGGTGCTTTAATCCACATAAATTAAAATCACTGCTTCAAGTTGCAAATGGGTCTCGGCCAAGGCTCAAATAACTATGTTGAAATCCTCGCACTTAACCTGCTGATCAGATTTGCCAGAGAACGGATGTGTTCCCAATTACAAATCTTTAGTGACTCTATGATCATTATAAAATGGATTAATCAAGAGAAAATATGCCATAATCTTCTATTAAACCAATTGTTGATTGAAACAATGCGGTTAATATCAGATTTTGACAATTTCACTTGTCGTCATGTCTACAAGGAAAGAAACAAAGAGTCGGATCAACTCTCAAAGCTGGGATTGAATCTCCACTTGGGTCAATGGAAAATAACAGAATTGCAAAATGATACATTCCATGAATTTTTTCACAGACCGTTCATAGAAGGGTTGGCTACACAGAACTTTTGATGATACAAACTTGGAAGACTATACTTTTTGATATTTTTTTTACTACTTTGTTGTATATATTTATGGCATTTAGAGTCTCTTGTAGGAGAACTTGTCTAATTTTGTATGATGACATTAACCTGTTTTGAGCTAGTGGGACACTAGATGCTTGAGAAGGATTTCTCAAAAAAGGCTTCCAGAAACCTTTCGACAATATATAATTTTATTTAATATAAATGAAATTACGCTTTTTTCCTTGGAAAAAAATATATATTATTCATAGAAAAATTGGAAAATTTACTAATAATCCTTAATTTTCATGTATAGATTATTATTGTAAATTGTTTTAAATATTTATAAAAATGTATAACTCTTTTCTCTGGAAAAAAAAAAATGTATAACTCTTCAATGCAAGGAACACACATGTTTCTATTTTCCTTCGCTTTATTCTTAATAATAATATATTTAGTAATTCATATAAAATTTAGATGCATGCACTTACATAAATATTTTTTCTACATAAATATTCAAATTCAATATTAATCGAAATTCACACTTTCGAAACTGAAATTCACATGTTTGGAATTAGAATTCACGCTATTGGACATTTTGGGAATTTGATTTTGACACTTTACGGATGTTGACACTTTGGGAACTTCATATTAACACTTTTTGTAGTATAGATACCAAGTGATAAGTGCAAACTTAATGAAATGGGGTTTATATTTTTTTTTATCGCCCTAAAGTGAACCTTAAATCCCATCATATAATCAAGGTGTTTATGCATTATATAAATCAAATACATATACTTTCACTTCACTTTAAATCCCATCATATAATCAAGGTGTTTATGCATTATATAAATCAAATACACATACTTTCACTTCACTTTATATCCCATCATATAATCAAGGTGTTTATGCATTATATAAATCAAATCCACATACTTTCAAAGGTGATTATTAGTGCTAGAAAGTCAAAATCCACTAAATTTTGGACATTTTCAATTTAAGTGGCATCAAATTAGTCATGATATTTTAAGATAATTATTATGTGTATTCGTAAATAAAGATGGTAATTAAATGATTATAAGCATATGTTGGGAGCTATATATTGAATAAACATTGATGGTATAACATGTTTCTCTTAGTAAAGTTGTGGCACAATATGTAATATTATACAACTACCAAAATGACACTCCGTGAAGCTTTCTATAGATATCCACCACTTAGAATTAAAATTTATTGACACCACCGTGAAGCTGCATTGCAGTTTTTTCACTGTCTCTCTGGGACGTAAAATATGTTCTTATGGACCTTTAATTCTATAGATCTTATCAACTTTCAATATTGGAAAAATGTCCTATGTTATCTATGTGTTGTACAACACCCCCAACTCATACCCAAAATTTCTTTTATTTTCTGTATCATGAGATAAGAAAGTGTCAGGGAAAACACATCATCCATGGACAAAATAACCAAAATTATCTCAAATTATCTTTTATGTATCATGGGTGAAGAAAGTGTCATAGAAAACACATCATCATGGACAAAATAACCAAAATGATCTCAAAAATATCTTTTATGTATCATGAGTGAAGAAAGTGTCAGGGAAAACACATCATCTAGGGACAAAATAACCAAAATTATCTCAAATTAAAAAATAGGACTTCGTAATTATGGATCATTCCATTAAACAAGTCCTTTTAGAGTATCTCATCAAATGGTATATTTTGCTTTTAAAATGGAGAAGATAAATATGAATATGTTGTCTACCAGCATGCTAAATGGAGAATATTCATTTAGTTAACGATATTCTTCTTCGTGTATACATAATGGACGAGATTCATTTAATGGAGAACATTGTTCTTTGTATACACATAATGGAGGGATCCAATTTAATATGTTAACGTTTTTACGATGGGTAGAACACGTTTTTACGATGGCTAAAATCTTTACATGAAGTTTGGTAAGAAAATTCAAATCGAGTGGCATTAAAGTAAAGCGTTATTATTTTAAACCTAAAATTAGGGTTTAGTTGGTTTGAAATAATCGAACCCTAAGGCTACTACGTTATTTGTGACTTAGAACCCAAATGTGTACTTCAAATATTCAGAGGAAAGTTAGAAGGAACAAAAACATAGGCACAGGTAGTGAAGAATACTGGCAGGAAAATAGCAAAGTTTGTAACAATTTCAGATTACAAAGACGAGGCACTCAATCTGATACAAACCGTTACACCAAAACCCCGAGGTGTTAGTGAAGGCCGTCCATTAGGATCTTAACATCCCACCACGCTCCGCAGTCCAGACTCTGGGCTGGATGTGCGCCCGTACGGTGATGTCTCCTTTGCGTCGTACGAGCATCGGGCGAACACTGCAATGCCGACGTTGCCACCCGCTCTGTGACTTGAACCTGGGTGGAGGCTCTGATACCAAATGATACAAATCGTTACACCAAAACCCCGAGGTGTTAGTGAAGGCCGTCCATTAGGATCTTAACACAATCCATAACAAAAAATAATGTTAACTTCATCAACACACTGAGCCAACTACAATTGGTTTTCTCACAATCTCTGTAATAGTTGGAGTTCTTGATGGGTAGACACACTTTAGTGGTGCCTACTAACATAATGGTTAATTAAACTTGCAAGTATAATTTCTCTTTTATTTATTGTTAAATAATTATTTCAACTATTTTTCAACTTAATTTCATTACTTTTCTTAAATTAAAATTCCATTTACTTAAAATTTCAATAGATATTTAAATTATTCTTTATATAAAAAATGCAAATGCAATAAATAAACTTATTACTCTTGCTTCCTAGAAGCATTGAAACTATTACTCTTACTTCCTAGAAGCATTGAAACCATTTAATAGTATATGCCTTAAATATATGCATTTTGCATAGTGGGCGGAGATTATATGGGTGAATATGTTACTTCTTTGCTTTTGTTTTTATCATTTTTTTTTTGCAACAATGAATACCGTTTCAAATAATGCTTTCATTATTTTTAGTATTGAAAATCAGCTAAAAATACATAATATCACTAATTTAGAATCTTTTCCTAATTGAATTACATTTTTTAGTTTAACTTGTTCAACAATTTCAATACATATTTAAATTATGCTTTCAATAAAATGTATAAACACAATAAATAAACTCATAACTCTTGCTTACATTTCTTAGTTTAACTTGCTCAACAATTTCAATACATATTTAAATTATGCTTTCAATAAAATGTATAAGCACAATAAATAAACTCATAACTCTTGCTTACTAAGAAACATTGAGACCATTTAATAGTATATGCCTTACATATCTATCATATGAGCATTGTTGGAGGAGATTATATGGGAGGACATGTTCCTTCTTTGCCTTTTATTTTCTGTATGTTATTATTTTTGTTTTTCACAACAATGAGTACTGCTTCAAATAGTGCTCTGTGAATCTTTCTATTATTTCAAATCACTTGTGAAATTTTTGTTTTTTCGCAACAATGAGTACCGCTTCAAATATTGCTTCGTGAATCCTTCTATTATTTCAAATCACTTGTGAAAGGCACCAATGAGTGAAAAGAAAAGATAACAAAATATAAATGTGTAGCTTTTAAGCATAGGTCATAGATAATAGTTTACAAATGATGAATTGAAATAATGATTATATATAGCATGAAAAATTATGAATTCAAATGATGATAAAAAATACTAAAAAGTTTTATTATAGCTTAAACATAAATTTAACTATAAAAAATAAAAAATAAAATTGAATATTAAATTTATTGAAGAGGAAATGAATGAATTAATATAATTACAACATTAAGTTCACAATAAAAGATCTTTCAATATCATATTTTTTGGGTTTAAAGGAGAAGGCAAAAAATATTTGAACTTGTTCAAGCAAGATATACATTTACCAAGTTACAAATTGTAATAATATGCATCATAAATATATATAGAATAAAAAAATAATAGAATATAAAAATTGTTTAATTAAAATTAAGTTAAGATGCATTAGGAATATGTGACATGTCACGTAAACTATATAGCTTCAAAGGATCAATTATATTTATAAATGAAAATCTCATTTCTATAGATTAAGTTGAACTCAAAATTTAAAATACATCACAAAATAATGGAAATAGGTAATAGCTAGAAGAATATAAAATCACTTGTAAAAAAGAAAAAAATGTTAAAAAATGTTTTTTTTAACCATGGGAACAACAACCTCCCAAGGGTATATCCAATAGCCTGCAAGCTAGATATACCAGAAACTTGTGACTCACCAGGGGCCGAGAAGTCCCGAGACCCTTTATCCCAGGGGAGAGCCTCTATCCCAGGGGTCACCTACCTTCGAGCCTTGTCACAACGAGACAATGAGCAACCCTACCCCCCGTAGGTTTTGAACATGTAACCTCCTCCAAGATAACACATGTTCTTAACCATTAGGTCCACTTAGGTGCTCTAATATGTAAAAAAAATGTTACTAAATAGGATTTGGGAAATATTAGGATTCTCATGCGAAATTCTCCAGGTTTCCCATGGAGTAAGGACCTCAAGTTCAATTGGATTTCCAGTGGAACTTACAATATTTTTTTGGGTGGAAACATGATAATAGAATGAATCATGTGTCCCTATTATAGATGGTTTCAATCTCTAATTTATTTGGAATAAATATATTTTAGAGTTTTTTTTTTTTAATATAGGTTATGTTAGTATTTTATTGACATATTGGAATGTAATTTATTTGGAATACATATATTTTAGAGTTTTTTTTTAAATATACATTATATTAGTATTATATTAGTATTTTATTGACATATTGGAAAGCATAAGCATATTTTAGAGATTAATTATTATTATTATTATTATTATTTTAATATTTGTTATTTTCATATAATTTAATATCTTTTTGTTAAAATTTATAAATATAAAATATTGTTAAATTAGAAGAGTTTATAATTTTATTATTCACAAATATTAGAAAAAACAATATATTAATTAATTCATTTATAATTTTTTTTTTATTATAAAAGATTAAGGAGAAAATAATTTTGTGTGGATAAGTTCTTGGTACACACATTAAACACATTTTGTGGAGACCATTGCTTTGAACCAAAAGGAGCAAATTACTTTGAAACTCAACCTACACAATAAGAAACTATAGAGAGTGCATAAATATTCAAAAACACTGATTCATATAATATATATATATATATAATTTATCTTGATCTTATCTACTTTCAAATTTCTCACTTTACAAGTTGGGATTGGCTAACCTAGTGGATGTGGAGACCATTGCTTTGAACCAAAAGGAGCAAATCACTTTGAAACTCACCTTACACAATAAGAAACTATAGAGAGTGCATGTCTCCAAGCATACGATTCATTATTTTGGTTGTCAAGGAATTATTACTAATTGTTGACAAGTGTAGGACTTGGATGTACTTTGGTGGTGGCTTTGACCACAACCCTATCTTTCTTCAAATTCATAAGTTGGATGAGAAACCATGAAATCCATTCAATTTTAGTCCAAGTTATCTCTAGGAGGTTTATTTCCTTCAGTTTGTTAGGTGAGAGTGGAATTCTTGTGAACATGGAACGTGTATCTTAGCTAGCACACAATTCACACATGCTCTAAAAGATCCTAAGAAGAAGGTGGTTGAATGGTATGATGGCAAACTCATCCATAACGATACCACTCTTAAGAACACATAGAATTCTATCGCTCATTTATAGAACAACAACATAAGTGGTGTCCTCTCAAAAGATGATTTTCTCAACTTACAATACATGGAAACAAAATGAACCAAATTATTTCAGGATAGAGAAGATGATTGAAGAAATTTGAGTTGTCTGGATTGAAATTGTCCATGAGAACACCAAATAATTCCATTATTTTTCTAACTATGGGAATAACCTCAATACGTTTTGGGAATTAAAATCCACTCAGAGGTAGTCGGTTAAAGGCCTTAAATATTTGACTTAATAGAACTGGATGTCCTTCATTTTCTACATATCTTTAAAAGGACAAAAACCTAAAATATTGTAGAGACAATTAGAACATATTCATATTTTTATATGTTTGTCACATATGAAGATAATAATCATGTCCGCTGAAAAAATCATGGCTTATTTTATGAATTAGGTGAGGATGAAATGCTGATGGTTTTATTGGCTTATTTTATAAAGTTCTAGGATGCTACTGCTCCTTTTCTTTCCCGTGGCATCCCACCACCAACTCGCTGTGCCAACATCCACCATGCCCAGCCATCTTCTCCACGTGTTTTTCTCACCCAACAGCCCCCAGGGAGCCCACATGAGCCCGACCTGCATGCACGCCATGCGTGGGAAAGCATGCGGCCATCTGTCGATCCGCTCGAGCCTAGGCTAAGGGCAGTCTCCCTTAAACGCACTGCCAGCCTTCACACGCGCGCGAGAGATCACCCAACTGTTGGTGGAACTCTTCATCCTAGTGCGTTTTCGAAAGAATTTGGGGCTATGTTGTGAGGGCTTCACCCTCCCATTTACGCCCTCTCATGCTTTTAGTTTGTAGATGAATGATGGGATGCTATATGTAACTAAATATCTAGGAAGAAAAATCAATGCAGAACCTTACTAAGCCATAAGGGCGAGTTAGGAGCCAAGTATGGAGCCATTATAGAGCCATTATGGAGCCATTGACATCTTTGGAGGAATTGTGGGAAAACGGGTGTGTGAAGTTGAAGAGCATATGTGGTTTGGAGCACGTGACAAATGTTGCTAGGAGAAGCATACGTGTGAAGCTGAAGAGCTGCCAGCAGTGACAAATGCAAGACCAGTACCGCGATGTGAAGGTGGAAAACATAATTCCTTACTCGTCTATTCAGAACAACGAATTTCGCCTTCCGAGTCTCCAAACCAAGAGAAAACCTGGAAGCCATACTTTGGACAAATTTTTGGGTATTCAAATTTGAGAGGAATTGTCGTGCACTAACTACATGTTTGATGTGTATGATGCCAAATTCCAATGGCTCCAATGGTTCCAATGGCCTGTCGGAGCTTCCGTTTAGTATAACTGATCTGGCATGCCAAGAATTTGCCAAGAATTTACAGAATCAGGTCGTGGTAATGAATCATTTTCTGACTATTTGCAGGTAACGTTAGTTCAGGAAATTTAAATTTATGTTTCCATTAATAAATTCTCTTGTCAATATAAAAAACGAGAATCGGGAGGAATGGTGTCTTAGAGCAGGCCAAGGTAGAAGGAGCATCGACAGGGTTGTCAATCTCATCTTTTGTGCTCTATAAGGAGGAACCGGTCGCCTATGGATGATAGGTATTGTGACGTGTGAAACATACATGCGTTGTCAAGTACTTCATCCTTCTATGGATAATGATTGGGACCTACAGCCTCTACCTATGATTACCAAACCAACTCCAGGGTTGTTTCCCAGGTTCCCCTTGTCTCTTATGTTTTCCAAGCATCGCATTTATTTTAGTGTCTTAGATCAACCCCCACAAACATATATATCGAGTAGTGATTATAGGAGCATATTGTCATCATATATCGAGTAGTGATTACAGGAAATGCCTAAGGAGAGCAGTAGTCCTCAAGCAATCAGGTGGAGGAAGAGCGAACTCATTGGGTGTGGAGCTTATGGTCGTGTTTACATGGGCATGAATTTGGACTCTGGAGAGCTTTTGGCCATCAAACAGGTATTATTTTTTTCTTAAAATTATCTCTGTTAATATGGGTACACAACTATGAGCGTTTATATGATCAAGGGAAAAAATTTCATCTACAATTGAGGGTTTAATGGTTACGGGGATGCAGGTCTTGATTGCTACCAACTGTTCATCAAAATATAAGGCTCAGGTAAGCATCTTTCATATCCTTATTTTACAGATCAATTTGCCCCTCCTCAGTTCTTTTGGGGTCGGAATGCAGGAAAGTATTTTTTTCCTTGCATCTTTCTTTTAATCGTTGATTGTTTGTGTAATGGACCGCATCAGGCCCAAATTCAGGAGCTCGAGGAAGAGGTCAAGGTTCTTCGCAATCTGTCTCATCCCAATACAGTGGTATGAGACGTTGTTGCAAATTATAATTTCCATTCTATTTGAAAAATACAGAGCGATAAAATAATGGGTTGAACTATTTCGTTGCTGGAGGTTCAGGTCCCACAGAGATTTCTAGTGGCAACGGTTCGGTCTGCATCGTTGGTGTTCCAGGGGCATGGTCGTCCTAAATAGGAGGACTATTCCTGCCATTTAATCTAACGCTTGTCGCTGCCATCGTTAATCCAGGAGTAGGGCGTTGTTATCATCTGTCTCATCATCGTGACGACCAAGCTGCTTGAAGGAACAAGGAAAAACCTGGAGAAGACTAAATCGACAGCCGCTTTGCGAGGCATTGATCCAACGGATTGACATCACCATCCATGTGGCAAGATTCCATTTTCTCTATGAGCGAGGAATATAACCTACGTGGATGGTTATACTTCTCCGTGGTGAAACGCCTATGGTGTAAATATAATAATCTAAAAATCAAAATAATTACATATTATATATATATATATATATATATATATATATATAATATGTAACTATTTTGATTTTAAGATTATCATATTTTAAAATTATCATCATTCATATATATAACTTATATAATGTCTACAATAGAGAAATGACAAAATATATATAGATATATAGATGATGATGTTAGTTACTTAGGTTTATTAAAATCATCTCTCGTATATGAACTTTAAGAGGATTGCTTTGATTGCTATAAAATTTAATTTATATGCACAAAAAGTTTGGAAATAAGTAACCATGCTTTTGATAAGTTAGAAGGTTAGGGAGGTTTGTATTGTAACAAAGATTATGAAACTTCTGTTTAATGTGGGTGTATGCCCGGGCATTCTAAGAGAAAGTGATTTTCATCCTCAATGTTTGTAGTTTCACACACATAGCAAATCTTTTCCACCCAAGGTGTTTTAGGAATTGTCAAAAAACTCATAAAAAATCATTCTTAGCTTTATCATGTAATGGTTTAACCAAGCCATATCATATTTATATATATAATATCTATCATATATAAAATAAAGACTTTTAAAATTTTAAAATAAAAATGATCATATATAATATTTCGTATAATAATTTTAAAAATAATATACATATGATAATTTTATATAAAATATATAAAATAGAAATATTGAAATCATAGTAAGTTTTAGTGGAAAATTGTTTTTATCTTAAAAACCAAACCAGTATATTTGAAATCAAACTTATAATACAATTTTTTCTGATTCATTGTTTTTTTTCCCATAAAAAACTTTAATATTTATAAAAAAAATCCCAATATATATAATTAATCTTTAATATTTATGAAAACAATCAATATATATATATAAACGATCACAATATATAGTTAATCTTTAATATTTATAAAAACAATGTCCTTTTATATAGTTATGTCCTTTTAGACTCATACTAAATTATTATTCAAAGATTAAAGTTTTAATTTCTCTCTCATGTATTGCTAGTAAAGTTCATAAAGCTCATATTACAATCTTCAAATCTATTTTAACTTTTATAATAAAATGGTGACATACCCGATACAATCCTACAAGAAAAAAAACTTGTACATTAAAGCATATTATCACATTAAATTTTAATATAAAATTATTCTTAAATTAGGAAGATGATGATAATGATAGTTAATGTCCACTGAGATTAAATTTGGTCTATCAAATCTTAAAAGAAAAAGAAATAAATAAATTATTTAGATTGTTTTAAAATTTTATTCCTATTTTCAAAAGATTAAAGAGAAGCCTTCCTAACATATCATAGTTTAAGAGCCCTCATCCTGGGGACTCCTCCTACTCGAAAAAGAAGCATTTTATGCAGAATACCTTAGGATGTAAAATCTATAATCTCAAATCCAACAAAGAAGATTTAGAAGAAGGGTTTATTGATTTCTCTGGGGGTTGAATGAAAATTTTTTATTTACTAGTTCCGGGTAAGGGTAGGAAGTCCTTTCTACAACTTGTTTAGGAGAAAGCAATCTGGGATGTGGCTTCTGGGAAGCAAAGTTCTATCAGTGAGGTCCTTAGAGCAGCAGGGTCCTCAACAGAAGTGACCCAATGATATGCTTATATTTGAATTGTAGAGGTTTGGCTAGCACCTCGAAGAAGATAGCATTCATTATAAGATTAATTCATAAGTTTCAAGGGGATGTCTTTTTTACCCAAGAATTAATGGAACAAGGGGAAAAAATTACCTTTGACCTCATATCTTTATTAGAGGGATGGGATTTCAGTTTTGTTGATGCTTTGGGGGAATCCAGGGGTGTATTTACGGGTTGGAGGACTAGTAATTTCCTTTTGAAATATTCTTGGGCCTTTCAGTCTGGGATAGGAGTACAACTTTGTTCTAACATGAATTTAGAAAAGTTTTTCTTGTTCCTAAATGTCTTTGGAACTTACTGTGATAGAGAATTATACTGGGAAAATCTCTTGTCAAAATATTTGATTAAGCAAAAGAATGCCATCCTAGGAGGAGACCTGAATTTCTCTATTGGAAAATCGAAAAAATGGGGACCAAATGCGAGGGAAGGCCACCTGTCAGGGTTCTTTTTTAATATAATGATGGTGAATGGTTTCATTGATATAGAACCAACTAAACTTAAACCTACATGGACTAATCGAAGAGCTAGCTCTGAAAGAATTGCAAGGCGATTGGATAGGTGTTTAGTTTCAGAGGATATTCTGGAAGGTTCTTCTAGATACAGATAGTGGGTAGGTCATGGAGGTGATTCTGATCACCAACCTATTTTTCTGGAATTTGAGATAAAAGGAAACTTTAAATCCAGTCCCTTTAAAATAAACCCTTCTTGGCTAGAGGATGAAGATTGATACAGATATTAAAAGATGTATGGAAACCCTTTGATTCAGGCTTAATATAATCTTCCCCCATCTATCTCTTAAAGAATATGAAACTAGCTAAATTTGTGATGGGTGATTGGATCTACAAAAAGAAGCAAAAAGAGGGAAAATATTTAATTGATATTGAATCTAGCTTAGCTATTCTAACTGATGCTATGGGTTTTGTTTTTATTAATGAAGAAGCCCAGGAAAAATTCCTTGATCTGGAACAAAAAAAGAGAACTATCTTATTGAACATGGAAGCAGAATAGAGGATCAAGAGTAGCATTGTTTGGATGACGAAGGGTGATGACAATACTAAGATTTTCATAATTTTTCAAACTACTATAAGAGCATTAACACTATTTGGAGACTTAAAAATTCGGTGATTGGGAAGAAGTAGGGGTTAATCATTTTGGGAAACTTTATAAAGAAGAGGCTTTGTCAATAGATGAATCAGTCAGAATAACTCAGTTATATCCAAAATTCATTAAGGAGGAGGATAATAGAGATTTACTATAGGATCTCTATCACCTACCCAAATTTTGAGAATATTATTTTATTTGCAAAATACTTTATGTTAAACTTAAATTACAAAGTTTTGTAATAATGACCAAGTTTAGTCAAGGATAATTGTAATTACTGATTTTTATTATTTAATAAATTAAAGTAGGAGACAAACACCCAAGGGAACTGTTAAATGAGTGTTCACTGACCCACTAGGAGGAATGGAAGCGGTTAGAAGGTATGGGACAAATGGCAGCATTTGCACTCCACCACTAGCTGTTGGTTATGGGAAAACTACCCCTAAAAATGTGGCATTATCCCCCAGGTGGGTGGGAGTGAGTAGGCAGCTCATTAATGACCAATTAACCACTAAAAGGCCTAGGAAGCCTACATAAGGCAATTTGAATTGGGAAGGAAGCACCTTACAATATTTTCTACATACATATTCCTCAAGTGCATTAGGTGATCACTGAGAGATTCGAATAGGGAGGCTATGTGAGAGTGCAACTGTAAGTCTGCTAATTATACTGAGAAGGCATACCAGAGGTGCTGGTGCAGGTCTCTTTGACTGCTAAGTCTTGATGACTCGAAAATCTACATTCTATTGCAAGTTGATGTACTAAAGATTCTACCGAATCTTCCTCCTGGTGGTTCAGTGAACAGGCTCGGGGGTCCTAAGGCAAGTAACTTGTCTATCTTCAGGAATTGGTTGGGTGGAATAGGTTCCTTGGGCTGTTTGTTTCTCCTACAGTCAACTAGGTTTTACTGTTCCTAATTTTGTTTACAATTAAATGTTTCTGCATTACATAATTATTAAACTTAGTCATGCAAAAGAAATTATTTTATGTTCTAATCTAAGTATGATTTTGAATGATAAATCTTTGTGAAATATTTGATTCGATAACCATCTCTATATTTTTCCCCATGTTGTTCTCTGCATCGTACTCCAGTATAGAGAAGTAAATTAAGTAAAGGTGAGAGATAGGCAGAATGCCATTGATTGGATAAATGATTATAGTAGTGTTCTTGTTAAAAAAATTTCCTATATTTAAACACAGTAAACATTACAGTATAGCATCAACAACAATATAGAATTCATCTAATTATTACATGAAATAAAAACACAGTATGTTGCTACACAGTTCTATATATTTCTTGTAACTCTATTTATTTTTGATAGTAAACAAATGCAATCAATATTAAACATTTCATGTTTTTCAAATTAATTGTATTTTCAAGAATTATAACAGCTGCAAGAATTAATCTCAGTATAGATTTCTTACAATTATACATATTTCATTTCTTCACTAACTTCCACTTTTGATTCCAATTATTGAATATCTACACAGTAGTATTAAACCCTAGATACTACAGACCCTAGTTTCTATTCATAACACTTGAAGTTTTCCAAACCCTAACTAACAATTTGAGACTACTACAAAACAATAAACTTCACTTATTAGAAAGCACGATTCTATACTATTGACTATCGATAGCTCATAACCCTAACAATAACACATATACATTATCGAAACTATTTATTGCAAATATTTTAAGTCTTGAGTACAAAGCTCAATACAAGCCAGATAGCAATCGGAAGCTACAGGTAAGGTTTCTTTCATAAAAAAAATAGAACATTGAGGCATAGCCATTACGAAAACATTTAACAGTCAAACTATATCATCGATTTTCCAAACATGATTATCAACAATGAGAACGAAGTACAGGCATACAATTTTATACAATTATGCAAACTATAACTCTCGGCCCAAGACAACCATCATTGCTTGGCATCACCGTAACCATTATTTACATAGTGTTCTCAACTTTTATTCAAAAACAGAATTTTTCATTGTAATAAAGAGACATTAACAATAAGTGCAAGAAAACCCTCGGTTCATGATTTTCAATTTAAAGAGAATTACATTACGAACCTGTCAAGGTTCCACATTACACAGGACTTGCCCCTTATCAACCAAAAGATTTAGAATAAAGTCGTGAAGCCACAAAACTACACAGGGTTTTACCCTTAAACATCTAACAGAACAAACAAAGGTTTGAATTTCCTTTCGAACAACG
Organism: Larix kaempferi; assembly: GCA_027924585.1. Taxonomy (NCBI): domain Eukaryota; kingdom Viridiplantae; phylum Streptophyta; class Pinopsida; order Pinales; family Pinaceae; genus Larix; species Larix kaempferi. The sequence goes on along the minus strand of BSBM01000274.1, from coordinate 20,659,974 downwards.
CAGCCAAATATTAAAGAGCCGAATGGCATCTTAAAAAGAACTGAAGATTATCTTATGTACAGCTGTTAACAAAACAAGACTTAAAAATTCACACTCGGCCATCACCAAAACAAGTCGAATGGTTCCAACTCTCGACACACAGAAAAACACCATCAAGGGAACCTACGAAGTTTTTGAGAACCACCGGAGCTTACCAGGAATCCGTAGCAACATTTCATTCTCCAATCTTTCACTCAGCAACTTCATACGAAATGGGTACCTACCAAAACACATGGTGAAAGGTTAAAATAAGAAATTGCAAGGACCAAAACAAGCATTACAGTATCATTTCACTATCACGAAACACTTACCCTTTAAAAATTGATACTTCGAAGTATTGATGCACTACACCATCAAACAACGAAGTATGTTGATATTTGACAGCAACCCTAAGTTAACACAGAAGACCATTCTCACCCATAGGAGAAACGAACCCAGTCCGAATTACATTCAATACTCTGGAAGGAGAAACCCCATCACTATATTGGCATCGTGGGTTAAGTGTAGAGAGCTTAGGCCTGCAACTATTAAAAAAAACTACCTTCCGCGGGTCACAAGATCGAAACTCCTAAGAGAAACTCTCTCCAACACTACATTTTAGCAGCCTGTCGGCCTCAACTCTAGCATAACAAGAAAACCAGGAAACTCTCCACCACTACATACAATGAGGTTTGGGGTTCCATTTTCAATGATCAAGATCTGGTGAGATTGACGAGCGAGGAGATGCCATAAAGCTACGTCGAAAGTCGGGCAAACATTGCATTGATATCTCACTAATTACAACCACGACAATTCCAACACTGTCTGCTAAGGGACATTACCATGTACAGCTCAGAGGAGAAGTGTTATGGTAACCATGTATATCTAGGATTCCTAGTTACATTATCAACCAAAGTTCACGTGGATGGAACTACGTGGATAGACAACAATACTTTCCACTATGGAGTTTGGTCAGAACCTTTATTATCTGATCAGGACACTGTCAACCTGCCATAACAAATTTATTACCTGTCAACTCATCATCTTATTAATGAGTCCATTGCCAAATGCAATAACATATATTATCAATACTTAGCACAAGAGCTAGGTCGTATATCATGGTTTATTCTTGCTTAAGTCTTAACCTTTCAAAGGTTTGTTTACATCGTATTCATTTGTTTGCATAGGATAATATCTTATAGTGCTAAAGTATAGCTAGGGTTGCATATTGAAAATCATATCATTGTATATTATTTATCATATCATTGCAATTATTGGTGCACATTTTATATAGTTCAAAGTTTGAACTTAGGCATCATAATAATTGAAGTACATATCAATGTATTATTGTAGATACATAGTAACTATAGAATAATTCTATTTTCATTTCTATAGTTTTGTATAAACAATAGGATAAAGTTTTATAATGCTAGTTCATAGCATAAATACCATACTCACAATAAATTCCATATGATTAACCTTATAGTGAAAAGACTATTGTATCATCATAAGTATAGTTTAGGTGTTGACGAGATACACTCTAAAGCCAAGTTCTTAGTACAAGCACCAGTCACTATACCTTACATATTTTAACTGTGTATTCAAATGATAAATTCAAAACTTAGAGCAGTCTAAGTTCTGTAGACGCAAAATATAATATTAGTTCACTATTTTATACAAGCTTCCTATAGTAGTATCCATAGATATTAGTATCATGGTTTACTAACAATGAAAGTGGTCATATGTGTAACATTATATCATAACACATGGACGACTTGAAATTATAACACTAAAGAGTTTAAATGTCAATACATAAACTAGGATTAGAACCATGTATCCATACCTCCAGTATTTTGTGTCGTAAGGAAGTACTTAGAATTCTAATTTTACATTGATGATCAATTGAAAGACACATGTACTCTTAACACATGTTGTCGTAGAATTTCTTATCTGTGGTGTGCACATGGAAACAGGATTCAAATGCCTTAGCTAAACGTAGATAAGTAAACTCCAGGGTACCTCGTAGGACCCCTTCGTCAACAGACAAACAAACTGTCAGTACATTATCAAGAACATCATAATAGTACAAACTATAAACAACATGTAATAATATTTAGAACTTAAGCAGAATTGTAAATTGTATTCTTATGCATAATCATAAAAGATAGATTTCGTTAAGGAGATTAATATCCACTTAAATCTGAAATAGCAAATACAATTATATCTTATTTAGTTGAGAAGTATGACGTGTCATCGTCATTAATTATCTTAGTTAAGAAATCAAATTAATTTATATGTTCTGCATTAATGACTTTGATAAATATTGCTATTATAAAAAATAAAAAAATTTGGTATTTTCAGGGATGTTACAATGTCTCTTTTTCTGAATTTGAAGAAGCTATGTACAACCTAAAAAAAGAAAAGTCAGGGACCTTATGGAATACCTATTAAGTATTATATTGGGCTTGCAGATACTGTGAAAGTGTACCTTCTTCGAGTAACTGAGGATTCCAGGAAAAATGGAAGAGTACTGGGGAGTTTCAACACCACGTTTATCTCTCTTATGCCGAAAGTTGAAAACCGTGTCTCTTTTGATGAATTCAAACCTATAGCACTTTGTAACAACATTTATAAATTGATAGGTAAAATCATTAAAAGAAGAATCAAGATTCTTCTATCTGCCAATATATCAAATGAACAATTTGGGTTCCTCTTAGGCAAACAAATACACGAAGCAGTTGGAGTATCACATGAAGGCATGCATACAATTATACATAGGAACCTGAAGACGAAAATTATAAAAATAGACCTTTCTAATTCCTATGATCGTGTGAGTTGGGATTATCTTAGGATGATCCTAACACAAGTTGGTTTTTGTATACCCTTCATAAAATGGATCCTAAGATGTGTGACCTCAGTTTCATTTGCATTTTTTTATCAATGGAAAAGCCTCACAATTTTTTCGACTTGGAAGAAGCTTAAGCCAGGGTTGCCCGCTCTCACCCCTACTCTTTATTTTGGTTGTTGAAGGACTTAGTAGGGTGTTACTGCATGCTAAATAAATAGGATTATTTAAAGGTATACATATGGGTAATCATATCTCTCTTACTCATTTATTGTTTGTAGATGACATTTTAATTTTCAGTGAAGGAAACTTAAGAGAAATGGAAAGTTTGAATGAAATTATCCTGGTATTCTGTAAGGCTTCAGGAATCAAGGTTAATAATGATAATATTTGTTGAGCTTGGAGAAGGTATTAATGAGGAGACTTTGAGGAACTTTAGCAATGTCCTCGGCTTTAAAGGAGAAAAACTGGACCAAGGCCTGAAATATCTTCGGTTTAACTTAAAGGTCACGACCTATGGCTTAAAATATTGGGATTTGTTAATTTTAAAATGAAAAAGGAGAATTAGTAACTGGAGCTTTAGATGGATTACGAAAGGGGGCAGACTAGTCTTAATAAATGCAATATTGGCAGCTATCCCTGTTTATTGGGCTTTAGCCTGGATCCCTAAAGGAGTTCTGAAGAAGATTACTTCTCTGATACTACAGTTCTTTTGGTCGGGCAACTTGGAAAGCAAAGGAGTGACCTGGGTAAATTGGAAGAAACTCTCACTTCCTAAATACATGGGAGGTTGGTGCGTAAAAAAACAAACTCCTTTCTCCATGGCACTAGCAGCAAAAAAGCATTTGGAGACTTATTGAAGGTAAATGATTATGGTTTAAGGTGATCATTCAAAAATATATAAAGCCTATAACAGTTGAGGATTGGATTAGAAACCCTTTGAAATCCACTCAAATTTTTCTGCTATTTGGAGGGCAACAGTTCAAGCATTATCTTTGATAGGGGATGGAATTTCTTGGAAAGTAGGGTCTGGATTGAAAGTCGGACTGGGATTTGATCCCTAGATAGGAAGTGGGAATTCACACCTACTCCCTTTAGGAATGATTGCTTCAAGATGAAGGCTACATGGTTTTAAATCATATAAAAAATAATATGGGAACCTCTTTTCTTACTTGGGATTGAGTTTCAGTTGAAAAGTTGGGTTTTGAAGGTGAGGATAAAATGTGTTGGGAGGATTACATTGGAAATCTAAAAGAGAATCATATTAAATTATTTGAGGTTAGTGATGAGCTTGTTTGGGTACTAGCGGAAAATGGTATATACACACCTAAGATAGGGTACACGGCTCTTTTGAATAAAGACCTACAGATTGAACCGAAAGGGTGGCGGAAGACTCTATGGAAACTAAAGTGCCCTTTGAAAACAAAAATTTACCTCTAGCTACTCCTTTCAGAAAATTCTTTAACTTGGGATCATCTCCAAAATAGAAGTTGGATAGGATCTGGAAGATGTTGTTTATGCAAGCTAGTAGAGGAAACTAATGAACACTTGGTTGTAATTTGTGCTTTTACCAAGCTAGTTTGGAAGGGGATTGAGAAAGAAATAGGTTGTCACAATATTTGGCAAGGGGATGCTTTGGAAGTCTGCTTTAAAAACCGGTGTAGTAATCATGCAGTGGAGGACTACAATGCACTTCCTTCCAATATAAACTAACAAATCTGGAGGCAAAGAAATCATATTTTATTTGAAGATACAGATTTTCCTGCCTCATATTGTGTTTATCAGAGTATACATGTATGATAAAATATTTCCACAACAAAAAGAATAAAAGGACAGAATAATTCCAGAAGTGGATTTAAATGTATAACCAATAGATTTTTTTGATGGACGAGCACAAAATAGCATGGAAAAATTATGCGGAGCTGGAGGTCTTGGTTTTAGTTATGAATATCTCTCAAACAATTTTAGTGCAGGACATGGATATGGAACAAACAATTTTTCATAATCAAAGGCTCTCTGGATCACTCTACAACTAGCAAAAGACAATGGAGTCAAGAAGCTATTCTTTTTCGTAGACTCCCAAATAATCATCAAGTGGATGAAGGGGAGGCTCATTGTCAAAGTCTTATTTTGCTAAATTTGTTGGAGGAGGCGCGCATGATCAACTCATTGTTTGAGGAAATCGCATATAAACACATTTATAGGGAACTAAATATAGAAGTAGATAGATTATCCAGCACAGGCCTAAATCTGAGAAAGGAGAGTGGCAGATATTGCAAAATGGTGGGCATATAACAGGTTTTTTTTAGAATCTTTTTTGTTGCATCTACATGTAAGTGACATATCTGGTTACAAGCCATGTTGAAAGTTGGACTGTTTGCTGAGGAAAACACTGCTACTATTATGGATACATAATGGAGACATAACAGTGATTGTCTTATTAAGAAGTATTTCTTTGAAAAAAAATTACTGATGTAATGATGAATGAATTGAGACTGAACTAATAAAATGCTTGCTTGGAAGCACTCTTTATGTTTTTGATCTTTTTGAAGATATTTTTTGATGTAATGAATGAAACTTATATACAAGTATTGGAAGTCTTGATGGCTACATCATCAAATGAAATGCTCATGAGCAAAAAATGTAATATTTTCAAATAATATTACGAGTTTTTTTTCAAGTAAAAAAAAAAATCATAGTTAGAAGATAAATGAAAAAAAATGATAATTCAAAAATCTTATTTGCATGCATACAATTTGGTTAAATCCTATAATAATGAGGGAAAATAAATTCAATGTTTTGGTAAATTGAAATACTAATTTTCAAAATGATAGAAATATGTAGTTTTTAATTATTTTGTTTTAATTTTAGAACAAAGAGATAAGATTAAAAAGGCTAGTAAATTGCACATAACAAAATATTAGTTTTAGAAAAAAATAGGAATATATTTATTTTCATAGGAATATTTATTTTCATTTTTAAAGAGATGAGCTTAAAAAGCTAGAAAATTGCATATAACAACTTGTTGCATTGTGTAGGGTTACACATTGGTGTAGTGATCCATTCAGTATGACAATAAGTAGAATTAATGGTTAGTTAAATTAAATTTGGAAATCCAAGCATTCATCTTAACACTTTTCTAACGTGTTGCTTCAAAGCATAAATATATGAAAATAAGTTAAATTAGTAGTTAATGAAATTAAATTTGGAAATCTAAGTATTCATCTTAACACTTTTCTATCGTGTTGCTTCATAACATAAACATATTGTATAAGGAAGATTTATATATTTATATAAAATATATATTTTGAATGAATCTAAGAGTTGTAGTATCTAAAATTTTCAGAAAAAATAATTGAATTTTTATTATATTGTACTGAATTCAAATTGGAACTTGGTAACCATTCAAAACCAATTTCCCAGCTTTTCTGCCAGTTAATAATTTGTGTGGATCCCTTCGTTCTTAATTCGAGGGCATGCTTCTTACCAGAGATTCAGAAATGGTTGTCCTGTCTCTAATGGAAGGAATACCAATGAGCGCCATGGCGTTTTTTTCATATATAATGGTAACTTTTTGATATCAAATCAAAACAACGGGGATCAATATTTATATTATCGTATTCATCGCTCCTAATGACACAGACCATGAACACGCCGTTGAAGATCTCTGCAGCAGAAAATCTAAGCTCGCATTCACGATATCACCCCATAAACGCGAGGTTCAAGATCTATCCAGTGGAAAATCTAATCTCACATTCTTGATATAAAAGTTTCTAATTGCAGGCAACTCGATATCAAGTCTCGAGGCCATCGTGATTTCCTTAAGTTCATTGTAATACCTTAATTATGATTTTCTATAAGCAAGGATAAATGCCAAGAGCAACCACGTTAGGAATTAACAGCGAAAACAGAAAATGTGTCATTCAAACCGAGTTTCAGGGTAAGGATTGTGTGAGAGTGGCAGGTTATGAATGCAGCTGTTATATGTTTCAACTTTGACCAATTTTCAGGGTAAGATCTAACGGCGCCTCGATGAGCGTGAGATTCTCGTGAGATTATGTTTATGTAGAGTGCACAAAGCTGGCCGCCATTCAGAGTCATCAGACTTAAGCCCGTCACCATCTCCCCCACCCGTCACGTTGATGACGTCAACTAGAACACAGCAGGGATGGGTTCAGCCCTTTAGATTACCACAGCTTTACTTCGATTATACAATTTCAGCAATCCCAAACTGTGAGATTTCAACAATTTATCTTCGCCTATTTCGATTATACAATTTCAGCAATCTCTCAAAGGGTGAGATTTCAATTTGAGCTTAACCCATCAGGAAGGATTTCAATAATTTAAGTTGGATTTTAATCAAAATATAACAATCTTAATCACTATGCATTTGAGTATAACAGCATAACAAGATACGACGATCATGAAATGAATCCCCATAATATTGTTAATCCACTTATTATTAATCCATTCAAAAAAATCCAAAATCTCAAGTTAAACTTTATTAACTAACTAATCTCCAGTACAACGAAATTGAGTCTGATCCATTCCAAAAACAAATATTACATAAACTTGTATCAATCAAAGAAAACAAGACCGCCTGTTGATTATTCGTTTCTACAAATTCATCACACTTAATTCGGTATTTACATGGAAAATCCTCTCTGTGATCAAGTTTCTTGTACTCTCTCTTCTACAACGAAATTGCTAAATCTTCACCGAAGATATAAGCGATCTGATCAACCACCCACGAGCTATGTAGCTGTGTATCAAGTATTATCTTCGGCATAAGTGAAGATCTGCAAAGTGGGCAACTCGTCTGACGGTGATCAAGCCACATATCCAGACAAATCCTGTGAAATACATGACGGCAATTACACAATTCTCTCACCTCGTCCTCTTCCTCGAACGAACTCAAACAAACGGTACACAGGAGATCATCCCCAATCGACTCAGAGAATCTCTCTGCAAAGTTCCCGAATGCAACGAGAGGCAAGTTGTCTCGGATCGTATCAGCAGAAACGGAAGAGGAGTTAATGTCCGTCAACTCTTCCCAGGAAGAGGTGTCGATCAGTTCTTCAGACTCGTCTATCCCAACAAAATGAAGAGCCCAACAAATCGCAGTCTTTATATAAGTTAATGTGAATGCTATTTGAAACACCAATCTGAGCATAGCAAGCCCGTAGTAACCTGCAGGGAATCCCATGTCCGAAGAAACTTGAAGAAAATCCGCTAATTCAAATGCACAGAGATCAAAACCCAATACAAACACCTTAGGGTTTCAATTTCTGATGCGTTAATGCTTATATGATCTATACAGCTGAGAGCAAGTCTGAGTGTATAAGGCTTGAATGCAAACAAACTTCGGAGAAGAGTTTACGAATTCAATCAAATCCAGGGAATATATGATGGATATGAGCCGAGACTTGAATAATATGGAGAAGAAAGCATGAAGAAATCCAGCACATAAGAACCGAAAGCCACCGAATCCCTAGCTTCAAACGTTGTCGGTTAGAGCTTACAATGCAACATAACAGAAAAAGCAATGCTACCCTGAGAGAGAGAAGAAATATACGGGTTTCATGATTCAGGAAATCATGGGTTCAGTTGGGAAGACGAGAATTTATAGACCTAAACAAAAAGGGTTTGGATGTGGGAACCACATGTCCCACATGCGTACAGAATACTTTTCGTCAGATGTATATTTCCACCTGCAGTCATCATTGCTTCTCTTTTTCCTGTGCCACGTCAACAATTTCATTTCCATTCATTTGCCAAGTGTTACATGATCCAAGGTGCTTACCACATATTGACCCACCGTCTGAAAAAGTTAATTTATTTTATTAATTGTTGTTTAATAATGAGATTATTATATTAGGATTAAATAGATTCTCCGTATATTTTCCTTCGATACAATGGAACTTACCAAGGATTGGGAATTTGTGGCAGGACAAGTTGCCCTTAAAGTGGAAATTTTATATTTCTTGTATTGGCTGAGCATCTTATGAGTGGTTATATGAAGATTACTCAATTCTTCTTGTGCATGTGCAAGCACTAAGCATGGCCAAAGTGACAACTTTGGCAATAAAATTAAATATGAGATCGAAAAAATAATCCAAAAAACAATGTTTTGTTGGCCTCAGGGTCACTTGCGTGAGCTATAAAATTATTTTTTAAATAATTGGCAAGTGCATTATTTTTTAAATAATTGGAAAGTGTCAGTATTATCATGTTATAAATGGAGAGTACTACTATTATTATGGTTTATCATGTTATAAATGGATTTTCTTTGATTGGTTGGCTAACTAGAGTGTTGCTATATTCTTTATTGTTATGGTTTAATATAATTTTTTAAAGCTATGAGAGATTTAACCCTCTTCAAATGAAATTTGAGGGTGGTGGCAAGGACTTAGTTCATACTTTCATTGAGATTTCTCTCTTTAAATTGATTGATAGTATAAATAAAATAAAATAAAATGGAAGCAAGTTTCCAGTTCGAAAGTCAACGCAAGCGCACCCACCAAGTGAGTGCCCGACCAAAAGACAAGGCAGTGGAAGACAAGAGCGAGGATTGGTCACGGCTTAACGTTTTTGGCTCGAGTTCGAAGCACGGAAGATGGGCGCCCAAGGAGCAGCTCGCATTGGGAGCACGGCACAAGTGCGCCCAAAGAAACGAGTCTGAACGCCAACGCAAGCGTGCCCACAAAGTGGGCGCCCGGAAAAAAGAAAAGGCAGCGGAATACAAGAACGAGGATCGGTCACAGCATAATGTTTTCGGCTCGAGTTGGGAGCACGACAGATGGGCGCCCAAGGAGCAACTCGCATTGGGAGCACGGCACAAGTGCGCCCAAAGAAACGATTCCGAATGTCAACGCAAGCATGCCCACCAAGTGAGCGCCCGACAAAAAGACAAGGCAGCAGAAGACAAGAACGAGGATTGGTCACAGCTTAACATTTTCAACTCGGGTTGGAAGCATAGCAGATGGGCGCCCAAGGAGCAGCTCGCATATATCTAGATCTATGTTATATGTTACTAGCTATAAGCTATTAGGTAACGAGTAAAGATATTTCTATGATTGAGATTTTGTTTTAAAGTTAATACTTACTTTCTTCTTGATGTGTAAATCACATATTGATAATAATTGTGAATCATATATTGATAATAAGCTACATAATCAAACATTATATGTACTAAAAGCTTTGTTAATATTAAACCTAGTTTTAGGGTGCAAGTTCTTGTCACATCAAACTTTAAATTAGTTCACTATTAGGAAGCTTAGTTTAGTGAAAGGGATTGTTTTAGTATCAATTTGTGGTAGGCCATCAATGCATTTAATACCAAAATGTATTAGTCCCATGGGATGTATATTTAACACCACACACACAAAAAAAAACTCTTAACTTTGTATGATACATTATACATTTTACTTCACATTATTACAAGTGTGATGGTACTAATGACCACAAAAAAAAGTCCTAATTTTGTATGATGCATTATATAAGTTGCTTCACATCAATAAAAGTGCACAAGTACCAATGACCACATTTTACATTTAATATTGAGAGTACATACACTAATCTAGTATTTGATGATGATGATGCATCTTGTTAAATTTTAATATGTTAAGTTGTGTGTGTTGATGCATCATTTAGTATAGGTTCTTTTTTAAGTAGTGAGTCAATATGTATTTGACACTGTGTCATTGAATAAATTTAAGAACCTATATTTCATAATGCATCCATTCAAAATCCATGGGATTAAAACTTTTTACTGTAAAAATCATCAAAAAGGTTCAAAAACTATATAAAACCCTTAGAAATTTGAATATTTTTTTAAAAATATCGCCAAACATTTTATGGTTGGAAATTTGATAATTAGTATGATTTTCCAAGGTTTTTACTCTTCAAGAAAAATATGGATCCTTAAAATTTTCCCTGGAGAGACACATCATGTTATGTATTAAAAATCAACATTTTTTACTTTCCCAATATATTTTTCCATTCCTTCTTTATAACACTAATGCACCCTGTAATACTAAATCAATCCCACACCATGTTAGTTTCTCATCATCCCTCAAACATTGTGTAATAACCCCCAAGTTGAGTTATTATTTACTTAGTTTAAAATTTGAATTATTCTTTTGAACAAAAATATTTTGTTATCATGTAAAACTGAAAAGTGTGCAAGAAGGTTCGTGCCACTTGTCCTTGGGTAACGCATATTGTAAGAGACATCTTCCAAAAATTATTAATGATTGAAAACAAACAGTGGGAATGGCCATGAATACAGATGACTATGACTCCATGAGTGGGGAACACAATCCTACTAACCAGGGGAAGTGAAAACAAGTTTCTAGAGGCAATAATATTGAACTAACACCCTGAAATATAGGGGTGAATCCAAGGCTATGGATTTCCCAAGGAGAGGGAAGGCCTTTTGGTAAGACCTAGGAAATTAAGTGTATATATGAGCATATGTGGGAGGCAAGGTGCTACCTAGTATGCTACGAAGGATTATTGTGCGAGCACTGGAAGAGTGTTAGGAAACTTCAATGATAGAATTTATGTGAGTGAATTGAGTTGAAATATTGTTATAATAGAACTATGTGAGTCAACTAAGTTGAAATACATACTGTTGACTATGGTTAGAGGGTTGTGAACTGGAAAGAGGAGCATGTTCATCCTTATGGTGTCATAGTAAATGCTTGGGGGTGACTTGAGCAAGTAAGTTTTGGCTGCTCAAGTTCTAAGGCTGGGAGGTACGTGGCCATCCCAACTATTGTTCCACAAACTGTTGCAGACAAACTATGTATTGTTACTATGTGATTTTTATGTTTCATTTATCGGTCATGTAAACTTCTTTAGTTTCCTTTATCATTAGAGTGGCTCCTTCTCTTATATTTCATAAAGATATTGTACTATTTATTGTACCAAATTTATAGAATACTTTTGTAATGCTTAACAATTTTAGGAAATAATTTTATTTCAGCCCTTACATAGTAAACGAGTAATATGATCAAAGTCCTACTTGTTAAATAATTGTACGACATTTCATTATCTCATAGTGTTATGCTCTAAGAGTTTAATTAAGTTGAGTTTCTTATGTTATTTTGTAAATGTTATTCCATTAAAATATTATTAGATAGAACCTAGGGTTAGCTAATAAGATTTAACTATGTTGATTACCTTCGTTAATATTGTAAATGATTTCAGTTATCAGTTTAGTTTAGATAAAACCTAGGTTAACTATGAAAAAACATTTATAACAATTTCTTGAACATATATCCATTAAAATATTACACCGAATCAAATGCTAATAGCATTCTAATACAAATTTATGTGAGAACGAAATGAAAGAACATATATAGAACCACATACATAGATATATTGCAAGGAACACAGTGATATAGTAAACACAAATTCTATTAAATGGAAAAAATAAAAGAAATTGAAGCACCTAGTCAACAAAGGGGGCCCTTCTTTCACCAACCAGGGCTACTGAAACACTCACAATTAAGAATTCAGATCGTGTGAATCAACATGCCTTCTATTATGAAAGAGGAATGATACAATACATGTGGCAATCCACTACTTTGCTCATGTTCTCTCTATCTACCTCATGTATTTATGCATAGGAGAAAAGGGCAAATTGAAACCACTTCCCCCCAAATTCGAACTGTCAATCATGAACATTTATAAGATATTGTCCTACTTGTTTTTGGGTAGATATGTTTGAGGAGACAAATCAGATCCAATTACATATGATTTCCCTAACATACATCATCTGAAAAATGGTTTGATATTATTTTGTTGTTGTCTAGGTGCTCTATTTTGGATGTGGATTGGGGAACAACCACAGCATGAAATTGATCTTGGAATAGCCTCCCATATCTCCAAAATCACACACTTTCCGGAGAATTTGCTCTGAAATCACCTAATTTAGCTCATTCTACACAAAACCCATGTCCCAGATTTTGGAAATTCATCTTCATATTCCGTAAAATTGTAACACAAAACTATCTATTCTTATCTAACACATTTTTTTCTAACTGGGAGCATTTGACCATGAGCTAGAGCTTAGATCTGCCACGTGGATTTCCACATGGAGGTGTGCTAGTATTCCAACCATGGAGGTTTATTTTACACTGCTACTACATTAAATTTTCTTCTTAAACCAATGATCTCCAGTAAAATATATAAACCTTAACTTATTAAAAATGAAGGAAAATAATCATTATTAACCATTCAAGCATAAATAGGCATAACATGGCATTTTACGATAAATTATGGAAAATGTATGGAAAATGAAGTGATATATGATCGGTAAGAGTAGGTAGGACAAATGCAATGGGTGACATATCCATGACCCAACATTTCCCACAAATTGGACATGTTGCATGTCCTCACACAACACAATACCTTTGTAGCATCCAAGTTGTAAGGACCCACCTGAATGTTGCTTTCATTTTTCATGCATAATATCCAACCACTATGTTTTCTGAACTAATGATACTAATAGAATACAATGCTTCTTTCCAAATAGAACTTGAAATATCTTCAAACAATGGTTGTTCATTTTTTACAAAATTACATTTCTCGTAAAAGAGCAATCTTAAACACATGTCATTATTAACAAAAAATGAGTGATATAACTCATGGTTTTTCAATCCATGGTCACTTAGATCATCTTTGCAACCTTATATTCAATTCCCAGAGCCAACATACCTTCAAAAGTATCCCTCAATTTATTTGTAGCAATTCTAATGGAATAACATCAATTTGCAAAAACTAACAGCAAGCTCCTACAAGAGTAACAACAAGCTACTACATGGAGTAACAACACATTTTTCTCGCAAAACACAAACTGGGTTTTGGTGAAATTTTGTAGGAATATTTTTATTAACCCAATGTCTCTCCACACTAAAAACCAAACATACCCACATCATGGATATCGAGAAAAAGACAAATTGGATGTAGGTGATGATGGCCATTATCTTGAAATCTATGAACTTATTTTTCCTGAAAATCAATGGGTGTATTCTCTTACCATACTGCTTTTTCTCACCAATTTTCACAGATATCCGTCTTTCCATTTGGAAGATATTATCAAATCATTTTCTGCACTTTATATAAAAATAAATGTGAACAAATTTTACTATTTTTGGTTCAAAACTCCTCTAACCACCCATTGATCCATTTTAGACCCTTGCCAACAAATATTTATATCCATGTTTTAAGTCATTATTGCAGACACATCATTTTTTAGCAAAAGGTATTGATTTCAATAATAACTTATGAAGCAAAATGTGACACAATTATGTTTAAATATACCCATCCCATTTACCATATCCACCTCAAAATGTTTCTAAATAATATCTCTTGATTTCATTGTAGAGATGGCTCTAAATGTGCTTCCTCAAAATATTAAAAAATAGCAGTAGAGTAGACTGAAACTTACATGGTTGTTTTGTTGTTGTAGCTAGTCTTGAATATGTACTATGATGTTTCAAAATAACCTTCAAACTATTACACCACATGTTACTTGTTTATCCCCACAGTATCCTACAGGAAATGTTTTGGTGGTCACAAGATTTTAAATATGAAACGCATGAAAAAGAGTGTGCATCAACCTCCCCCCCCCAAATTGAACATGTTGCGTGTCCTCATGCAGCACAATACCCTTCATGGAAATATTGTTATAGCTTGTTTGTGAGAATAAATGAGAGCGTGTACCCTTTTAGAAAATATGGAAACAATGGAAGCCACATTACTTGTTAGGTTGTAAGGAGAGAAGGATGCAGTAGAATTGAGAGAGTCGTGGGTGCCCCTACTGCAACAAGTAACTTCACTTGGCACTTTTATTAATTAGGGACCTATTATTTTTGCTAACATGAGGAAAGCCATAATAGCTACACAAGACACAACTGCAAGGCCGAATTCAAAATTATACAAGTCCTCTTACCTTTTAGATGTCGTATGTGCAAAAAAACACCTTTATAGGAAGCCATGGTTTCAAAGGATCCCAAGGGACCCTCTAGTCCATGTTTATTGCAAAATATTGTGGGAACTGTTATCGATCAAATTAACACTTCTCCGGTCGTGACCACATTGCCTTGTCGGTCACACAAAAGGACACTATGGATGGAAGAGATTACCTTGACCCTAGATGACCTAGAGATGAACCTTGCAATCATTTACTCAGAAGCATTTTTTTCTTCCTATATTTATACATAACTGTGACCCTTATACTTTCCAACCAATGGGTCAGCCACGGGTTCCTCTACTGACAACCCGCAGGTGTCCATAAAAATGCTACACGTTTGCTAGATGCAAGTGAAGACACTTGCGAGTCACTCGCGAGTTGTCACATACCAAAGTCGTGGGTGTCTTAAGAAAAAGCTAAAAAATAATTAGAAACACAAATTGGGATTAGTTGAGGTAGGTACCCAAACTACCCCAACTTCCCCATTCAACCACCTTTCGAACCTGCCATCCCTGCCTTGCTATAAATACAAGGGGAAGGGCTTGTGAAAGGGACCTTATGATCATTGGAGAAATTTATGCTGGAGAAATTCATAGCTAAGAGAGAGGAGCAGGAGCCCAAGGTTGTGGTTACGACAGTGCCGGTGCAGGAACAAGTATAAGCTTTGTACACTTTTTTCATTTATCAATAAAATATTGATACATTCTTTCCTTTCCAATATAGAGTTGTTCATATCTATTGTTATTTGATTATATGTTAATGTTATATTGTTTCATTTATATCAATATCCCATTTATGGTCCAATACGTTTGAGAAAGGTATTGTGCTTGTGTTGCAGGTTGTTTGCATAGGAGGACAAAGATAAAAATCTTGGACCGACCTTCATAAATAAGGTATACATTCTCTTACTTTTAATCCTATTTGCTTATAAACTATGTTGGAAAACCCTTATATGTCTGCTTGATAACCCCCCAATACGTTGGTAGTCTCTTTCCCCAACTATAAGAGTAATTTCCTAACAACAGGAACATAAGTACAACAATTATTATGTGAAAATATGTCAAGCATTCATGATGCCATTGTATAGACTCATCCATGGAGAGCTAGTAAAATGTATGTCTAAGAGATATTTGGAAGCCTTGTCCTAACTTGGATATTGGTATGTCACAAAAAAGGGGACTTGTGAATTTATGGTGGCACTAAGTCTCCTTATGTTCTCCCCCACATTGTTATTGAGAAGGTGATCCTACAAGAACTGACATATCAAACTTATCTGAATGGAATAGGTGCAGTGCTTGTAAATGTAGAGAAGGCTCATGGCCTCCCTTGCCTCTAGTCATTGAAGGATACTATTTTAAATATATGTCAAAGAGGTTAAGGAGCAATCTCAATGTATCATTGCTTTCCAATTTGGCATTGAAGTCATTAGAAGGAATTATTCTGAAAAGGTGGTGGAACACCATTGTTGTGCTTGTAAATACACATGGGTATATGTTGATGATGGGAAAATGAGGATGTATATAGGAGGGCTAAGTTCCTAGGTGAAAATTCAATATGATTGGGAAAAAAAGATAGAAATCCATGACACAGTTAGGATGTAACAAGGGCACAAGTTAACATGAGCAAGAAGAAGCCTCCATGAAAGCTGCAGAAGAAAAAAAAAAAAGAGAAGCAAAACTAAGTGCATTTGAAGAAATAATTGAAAATAAATAACAAAGGTTAAAGGAGGTAGAAGAGAGAGATAAAATAAGAAAAGAAGCTATTGAATAAGAAAGAAAGGAAAAAGAAGAAGAAACTAGGAGGAGAATAGAGATGGAATAAAGGGATGAGACTGAGTTTGATACACAATCAATTTTAGAAGCAAGGCCTTATTCCATGACTCCAATGATAACTTCCATGACAGGTGGTTATTTTCCCCTCATGGAGCTTGATTTGGTACTTTTCACTCTCTTGAAAGAAGATGTTGTTGCTTCTTTGGACTCCTTTGTTTATGATACAAGAAAGAAGCGAATTGTCAAACAAACAGAAAAGAATCTTAAGCTTGCAAAGAGATCTATACTAGTGACCTAAATTGAGATCCTTGTTTTCACTAACATAAATTGGGATCCATTGAATACAACATCAGGAAATGTATCCCTCTCCCTTGGAAATCAATAAAATGTGAAAGAGATGGTTGACAATATAAAAGAATAAAATAAAGAATAAGAGCTCTAAAAGAGGAGATGGTTGAGCTAAGACAAGAGAACAGGATCCTAGTGCAATTTAAATCTTCTGCGATCTCTATATAGAAGGATTTAGTTGAATCTCATGATCACATGTATAGTCATTTACATGAATGGAAAGAATATTATGATCAACTAGGATATGTTCTTGAATGCACTGAGGAGCATGGTTGCATCTTATATGACATAAATATTGGTTTAGAAGAATTAGCACAGTGGAAACATGAATCAACAGAAGCACCAGTTGACATCCCAAGGATGACAAGTTTGTGTGTGTGTAATCGCCACCCATACCGATTTTGAGTCCCAAACAAATGATTTTTTTGGTTCATATCCATTATATGTCACTTAAGAGGCATCTTAAACGAAATGGATAAACAACTTGTTTCGCAGACATCGCTCATATGTCATTACTACAACATGAATCTTAACCTTAAATCAATATATGCCATTGGGATATCGATTACGAGTCATCTTCATCTTTTACATCACTTTAACATTGGCTAGATGTCACTTCAAAGAATTTTTTAATTTCTTTCCTTTGTTCATTTTTGTGGTCCGGTATTGAATGATATCAAACATACATTAAACAAATTGGACATAAAAAGAAGAGAGTTCCACCCCATATTGACATATTGAAAATATACTCTCTTTATTGTTTCTCAAGCGACATTCAAGCGATGTTGTATCAACCCTATGTCTTCAGTGTGTAGTCAACAAATATAAAACTTGTGATTGATGCTTAGCCAACATTAAAAAAATTAAAAATGGTCTAATTTGGTCATCAATGTAATAGTATGTGGAGATTCTTCACTTGATAGACAAAGGGAAAGAGAAGAACATAAGCAAAGAAAGAAGAGAAAAAATGCAACCAATGAAAGCAATGGCAACAATAACAACTGGTAATGGCAACAATAACAACTTGGTAAGTTGAAATTACATACTTTATTATTGTTATGTAATATTGAAAAATATGTATTTATTTGATGTTCATTTCAATTTATAATTCTAATAATTAAATATTGTAGTCTATTTACATTCAGCATAACAAAGATAGACAACGCGTACATATAGATTATTACATTTATTGTAATGTGAAAAAATTCCAAGGGTATTATTGGTAGTATATTTTAACATGTTAGCTATGTTAACCTTTATCTTACACTTTTTAGAGAAATATAGAGTGTAATTGAATCTAATTTACCACATTTTTTCAGGCACTTATTCATTCCATGATGTGCAAACTAATTTTGGAAATGGAGCATAGAGACGAGGATTGAAAAAAAGAGATGAACACCTATCTCATTAGCAAAAGATAGAGAAAATGCATTCAATTATGATGATATACTATAGGTTACCACTAAAGGAGAGGTTTTAAAATTTGGCAGTGATAGACTTCTTGGCAATTAAATTTTGACATAGTCATGAGGGAGTGGTCAAAAAAGAATATGACAAAAAGTAGGCATAAATAAGTAGAGCTAGTAAGAACAAAGCATTGTAACGTCTATGTATAAGATACCCAGATTTATGATTTAGTAATAAATGGGTCCTTCATAGATTCTCCAAAACTATTAATAAGAAGATATGACATATCAAGTGGAATATATTTGAATTAGTCTTCTATGTAGTCACTCATATTTTTATATTTCATTATTTTCATCATTGAATTTTATAAGTGACTTTATTTTCTGTAATTTTGAACAAATTTAGCAAAAACATTGAAAAACATACTAAAGAAGGAAAAGACTATAAAACAAATCATTCAATATTGATAATTTTTATTTTAAAAAATATTGAATGAAAGATGCCTAAGGAATCATTGAAGAGGAGAAATAATGAAGAATGAACTTAAAGGAATCATAAAAAAATTCCACAAAATTAATAAATAATATATTCTTTTAGTTATTGATTTGCATATGCTTACAGTTATTTATTTTGATATGTGTTTATTTCTTTTGATAGGCCTTAAACTTGTTATGTTTCTATGTAATGTTTTTATATAATCTTATCGTACCATCCATATAATTTTGTGGTCATTTATTGAACATTTATCAACTTAATTGGTAGTATCTTTAATGAATAGTTAAAAAAAAATGTGAAAGATATGCAATTCATATCTAATGTAATTAATTGTTAATATGTCATTTTTTTAAATCTTAAATATAAGTGAAATTACTCATTTATTAATTGATATATAATATATTCTTCTAAACTTATGATCATGAAAAAGACTCAAAGGAGTTGGAGAGTACTAACAAATATTTAACTTTTATATTTTTATTACATATTTAAAAGGTTAAAAATTTATTATTTTATTGAAATTATATTATTTTATTATATTTTTATAGAGTAAAAAAGAAGAGTGTGTAAAAGATAAGGAAAGTACGGTTCAATATATTTCTTAAGTCTAATTCCTTTCATTGCATAAGTATTTTTATGCAATGTTGTACACTTTCTTGACATGACAATGGATTATTTTATATATATATATATATATAATAGGTTATTTTATGATTTAATTTATAGTTTCATTATTATGTTTATATGTTATGGTTTTTTTTCATGATGTGAAATTGATTAATTGTTAGTATGATATAGATAAATATATTAAATAATTAATCAAAGAAATTTTTACGGATGAAATTTTGTCAATTGGTTATTTTTTGAGTGTTTTTTCAAAAAATAAATTCGTTATTTGATCATTTTTAGTCTCCAATATCGTCTATATTTACATAAAATATGTTTTTTTAATCATAATATTAGTCAAAACTTACAAGTTTTAGTAGTAAATTATATGTTTTATATTTAATATTCGCCTACCAATCTATATATATTTATGTGTGTGTTTTTCAATCCAAAATAGTCGCCTAAAATACTATACTTAAGTATACTATTATAATCCTTAAAAAATACCCTCAATCAATAATAATTATTTAATTAATCACAATAATAATATAATTTTAATGCTCAAATAACTTAATAAACCAATGTAGTGACAACATTAATATGATAAAAAATATTTTGATATGACACAATAACAATGCTAAATAAATAATAAAATCATATAATTGACACTAAAACAAGACATAAATGAAGAAATGTGTTTCTTAGAAGATGCAAACATAAATAAAAAATTATATATTTTGACACTAATATGATGTTAATATACTAAAATATATTTCCATACCAATTCTAATAAGAATCATAATACTTCTAAAATAAGACAAATAACACGTGTTTTATGTACACCTAACATAAAAATAGCTTTATAAAGTTTTTTTTTCAAATAATCAACACCATTTAGTGGGACCATTCACTAAGACATAGTAATTGATAATAAGTAAATGAGATGATAAATTGTAAATGAGAGATCAAAATTTCAAATTTCCATATATACTAACTTAAAAAAAACAATCAACACCACTGAGACACAAACTTTTAGAATAAAAAATTTGAGTCCATTCAAAAACACACCATTTACCAGTGGTAGAACCACCCATTAAAGTAAACCTAAAAGAAGACCCTTTTCCATTTTTTTGATAAGTAACTATAAGTGGGAGCTTCTTATCCTAACATTTCATCCCATGAGAGCTCCTTATCCTAACATTTCATCCCATGATAACGATGAATGGAGTGGCAAGATCATGCAATAGTGGACTTAAAAGTTAAAACCATGCATTAATATACGCTGTGTTTTTTTATAGGCACTGAGATCAATGAAACAATGGTATGTAATAATGACAAATTCATGCATATTAATGAAAAAAAAGTGGGTAAAGAAAGAAAACTTACATGTAAGGAGGTTTTGCTGGGTAAGGAATTTGAACGTTATTATTGCATTCTCATCAAGGAAAATTTTAGGGATGAAGTTTAGTTCATGGTTATTTTTCAACTTTTTTTCAAAAAAAAGATTCGCCAAGTTGTCTTTTTTTCAAAGATGATTCACCCAAATTCTATGGTATGCTTTTTTTCTTGCTCTAAAAATTGTCAAAATTGTCTAAAATCTATATAAAATCCTTAGAAATTTGAATTTTTTTTTTTTTAAATTGTCAAACATTACATGGTTGCAAGTTTAAGAATTAGTAAAATTCACCAAAGTTTCTACACTTTGAAAAAATTAGAGATCCTTAAAATCTCCCGCGAGCTTCATACTCATATCATCATGTATCAATCTCAAAAAGTATAAAACAAAATAGATAACCATAATACCTACAAACATTGCTATATTCATGATTATTAATAAGCTTCAACATTGAATTATAAGTAGTAAAAATGCATTGCCTGGCCAAAAAAAAAAAACTATTTATTATCTTTATATACCTTGTTTACACATTAAATTCATTACATAATGGTGTTCATAAATAACATAATGCATACATATGTACCTTTACAAATCTTTGGACCTAGAATGATTTGCCATAATAATCATAAATTCCATTTCCATTTATGGGCATCCTCCAACAAATCTCATGCACCAATAATAGCCAACAACCTTGAACTTTATAAAGAAGCATGGTTATGCAAAATTAAAGAAAGTTGGCTATGCAATATTAGAGCAAGACAACATACAACCAAATAGGGCATGTGATAACTGGCACTCAAATCGTCTTGGTATTTTGGTGACCGGTGACATAAACTTTTTCAATGAGGCACAGTTCCATCTCTTCTATTTTTTTTTTGGAATTTCGATAATCTGGGTAGTCTTAAAATGGGCCAAAATCCCTACGAGCATAGTTCCACAGTAAATGGGGTGGAACTACGATTCCGCCGGTTTTTATAACCGGATCTAGGGAACAAATCGCGAGAAAAGCGAGGCGATTTGAGTGCCAGTTATCCCACACCACCAAATAGAACTATGATTTTGTTGATGATTAATAACCATCAACCAATTAAAAGAAGATGTAGCTCTTTATTTCATGTACTACCAAAAGCTATAACAATAACACTCATCCAACTTGCTTCCATTTCCAAATGCATATGCATCATTCATATACAATGCATTTATAGAATTTTGCGTGTATATATATATATATATATATATATATATATAATTTTAAAAATTTATCATTTTTTAAAGTGTATAAATTTAAAAAAAAAATTAATTATTAATTTGTAAATTTTTAATTATAAAATATTTAGTGATATTTTTGTAATAATATTAAAATTTGTAAGAATTTTATATAATTTATTAACATTTTAGAAAATATTTAGAATAAAATATTTAGATCAACGATTAATCTCTTTTCTAAATTTTTCATTATTCAATACATAGAATTATTAAATCTTTTAACAAATTAAAAAATGATAATACCAATCCGTTCTTATAAATCAAACGATCACTACCATTAACCAAACATTTGCATTAATAACATATTTAATTATAAAAATATTTTCTTAAAAAAATCAAACACTAACCAAACCACTAAATTACAACATTAAAATTTAATCCTATTGTAGATCCTTACTCTTGTACCAAAAGTAAAGTTCACCGTGATTTTTCACACAAGGCTATACAATATTTGATGTGAACAACAATATTTGACGTGAACAACACTAATGTTAGCATTTGGTTAAAACCCATTCAAATCAAATCCATTACATTTATGGATGTGATTTGAATGGTTGATTGCATTCTCAATCTTGATGTAATTTTATTGCAAGGTTTATAAGTTACCTATAAATATTTTCCAAGTCCCATGGATGTTATTGATGGAACATCTTATTAATAATTTGGTGTTTTTCTATTAAAGAAAATATCAAGATAAATGATAAATTATATAATAATCTATTTTTAATCAAATTAAAACCTTAAATATTAATACCTAATTATATTTTTTTCAACTGAATAATACCTAATTATATTTATATACATACATGTTAATTTTTACTCATATAAACCTTGAGCTCATAAACACTATATCATATCTTTATCACTAAACACTTGTGTGCACAATGCCATATCATCACTTCTTATACATTAATATTCACATTTATTTAAATGAATTTGAAATTTTCTTATATTAAATAAAAATGTTGAAATTTTCAAATACCAAATAAAAATGAAGTTACAATGATACATAATTATAACTATCCCAACCACACCATCATCATCAAAATGAAATCATGACAACTATAATCACCATATAAAAAGCAGAGATAAATTGAAATGAACATAAACACACCATCATAATAAATAAGATTACTATAAACAAATACATCCTTATAATCACCATATAAAAAGAGATAAATTGAAATGAGCATAAACACACCATCATAATAAACAAGATTACTATAAACAAAAGCATCATTCTGTCAAGATATCTCTCCATTATGTTTAATTGTATATGGTCTTTGTGTTAAGATTAGTATAAATCCATTTTGAACCGGATCTATTAAGTATGGAGAGGAATCCAATTTCTTGAGGTGTAATTTTTTTAAACTTTTCTAATTACACTGATAGGTGTTTAGATATTATCTTAGATTGTGTACTTCCTTGAGTGGATCGACAAGATTAACTTGAGTGTAACAAGTGTAAAGTGGGAATTCATTTTCATGGTTGTTGTATTCTTGTTATGCTCAAATGCAACGTGATTAAGATTTAAATAAACTTAAGTTAAGGTTAAGAAAATGGGTATGTTTATTAAATAGTATTTGTTTTTATGTTTATATTAATTAGTTTAATGTTTATGTTAATTTAATGTTTAACATTTGTTTAACAACCAGTCATTTTCGTACAACTAAATAATTGGTTATACCTATCCATGTTCACAGATCACTTTACTTATGGTTGTGTTAGTTACTTTTATCTTACTTTACCATACTATCATCATAAATAAAAGTACAGCGAACCAGCAAATATAAAAGAGAAAAATAGTTAGAAAAGTAGATGCAACGTACCACCAAAAAGCATCGGTTAATGGGGGAGAATCTATGTAGATAATCTTACAAGATACGATTTCTTATCCCGCTTCCATGATTCCTTCACATTGCAGCGATACCCGTGACTGAGTACCACAAAAAACAGAAGAGAAAAGTGTTGATTAATGGAGATAATCTATGTAGATAGTTTTATAACGTACGATTTTTCAACCTTGTCAAATATTCACAAATTCTCAAACGTCTATAGTCAGAATTGATATCATTGGTCAACATTTTTATTACATCAAAAATCTTAAAAATGATATAAACGCACAAGTAATTGGTCTCCAATTTTAATGATGTTCGACAGCTTTTTCATAAAGGAGAAAAAGCCATTATTGTTTGGGGTCTAATGTATGTATGTGATATATTAATATAACCCGAACTTAAATCATTGTATTCGGTTTTTGCGTGTAATCCTGTTTTGAAGGAAAAGGCTAAGACTGAGGAACTTATCGTTGTAGAAAGCCCATGATTTCTCAGACAAGGTCACAGTCCTTACGTACCCAGAAGAAGCCTTTTTCTTATCCAAAGGGAATTACGGTTGGGAAGGTCCCAGCCCTTGCCTAGCTGGAAGTTTCATGGTTAGGAAAGTTGCAGTCGCAAAAACTATTTGGAAGTTTTCTTTATAAAAAATGGACCAAACAAATGACGAAGGTAACAAAAATGATCAATGCCAGGAATCAGGAATCAGATATATAGCTCCAAAACGGCTTAGGATAAAAGACAACCAAAACGTTGCGTTTTTTTGGCTATTTTGGGATAAAAATTGGTTAAAATTTTTTCTGGAAATTGTTATTTTTGCATTTTTGTAATTTCAGCAAATGGGATTGCCTGCATTAAACTAATTGCCCAATTTTAAAACTACCCAAATCCTCGAAATTGAGATCTGAGCACTCCAAATTGCAATTTTGACAAGAATTGCTCTGCAAAATTTCAACGAATAAGTTTTAATTAACTTGCTTCCTCGAAAACGTCATGGTTTCCTCTGACCAAGATAGTGGTCAACGCAGTTTTGCCTGCATCTGCAAAAGCAGATGGAAAATATTAGTTTCCTGTTGAAATAGGAACAGTTGTGAGATCCCATGGATCTTTAAGACATCATGATGCATGCAGATGGGGGTGAAGGAAATTCGTCTCTATTGATGGGAACCATCATACCATATGACTAGCAATCAATCGAAATTGCCAGACCACACGAGTGAACATTGCATCTGTCCCAACTTGCAAGTATCCTGTAAGCTAAACTTTAATAAACTTTAAGTTAAAATTTAGATGATTTGCACCAAGAATCCGGTGTTTTTAAACTAAAATTTGGTCAAAATTGTTAAAATGATGGTTTTGGATTGCTAGAATTGCATAATCAAGATATTTCAAGGGTAATCGAGGTGGCTGAATCCATTTCTACAATCAGAACAATTCAAGCAACCCAAATCGTAATTTCAGCAATTTCCCATCACCAGATTCGAGCAAAAATCGCCCCAAAAGATACAAATAATCTAAAGTTTAACCCATTCCCTATCCAAATCCAGTCCTATTACCTGACGTAACAGCAATCAGACATCTTGGACTTCAATGCTCCTTGGCCTTTGAAGATTGTTGAAAATTGTGTGGTGGTAAACTGCTCTGCACGCGGTGTTCTGAAAGAATTAACAGTAATGGATGGCTCACAGGCGAGTAGTTCCTATAGTAGTTGGTCAGCCAAGTGTAGATATCAGATTTGTTTGAACTCCAAGGAGATTCATATTTAGAATTCGAATTCCCAGAGTTCAACCTTAATGGATCGGATTTAGCACCAGCTGCGGCTTCCTCCAGATTTATGCAGACAAGCAGAAGTTCTGAATTAGTTGCAGCCAGTGATGTAATTGATTACAAAAGAAAAAAGAAAACACAGTACAAGAATTGCAGTATTAGAAATGGATCATTCAATTGATTGATTTTTTTATTGATAGCTGTTAAGCACACAAATTAGAAAGGAGGCCTCACAAAAATGGGTTCAATTAAAATAATATTTTATTACTATGAAAACATTGGATATAATAGGTAAATTGGTCTATTTGTATGAATTTGATTTTTACATTAAATTCTAACGAGCATTCTTATCTCATCATTCTTATATAAGAATACAAATTTTGAATTCCTATTTTTCAAATTCCTTGAATTTTTAACCTTATGAATTTTTCTAAATCCAAATACTTTCAAAGTAAAAATTCAGAGCCTAATTTGTCACCAACATTTATTATATTGTCTTTTGACTCAATGGGATTATCAACTATATTGTCTTTACTTCAATGAGATTATCAACTATTTTCACTTTCTTAAAAAGTAAATAATTTACATCTAATTCAAATAAATTTATCAAAATTTCATTATATATAAAAGAATTAATTTCTAAAATCATATTTTTTCTTTATTAAAAAATAAAAAGAATATATAATAATAATAAAAATATTTCATTATTTCTATTTCTCTTTTAAACAATGAAAAAAACTATTCTTCACATAAGTAAACATTATGTCATTACGTCTTTGTCATCTTTTCTTTCACAAATAAAAAAGTTATAGATACCTGTACTTCTGGCCTTGTATGGATTTATATTTTTCAAGTCACTTTGTACTCCACATTTAGTGAGGATGACTTTGATTGATCCTATCAAATCTTCCACAACAACACTTTCTTCTTGAATCTTTTCTCTAAATCAATATCACATTGAACTTAAATAATTTCTTATTAATTTTTTATTTACTATTTTAAAACGTAATAAAAATAAACTCACCTAAAATTTTATTTTATTATAATGAAATATTTTCTTACAATAAATTTGGTCTCCTTTATTTTTACCCAACTAAATCAAACTTCTCATAATCACTTAACCTTTAATATTTCATTCATATTGTTGATGTAATTGTAACTTTGGAATGTATTTCACCTATGTATATTGTAATCCTATAGAGATGTTATTATTCCTCTATACGGATGTATCGTCATTTGTATTAACAAGCGTTGCAAGTGTCGCAACTTGCAAGTGATGGGTTATTAGACCACCAAGTGTGGGGTCGGCCCCGATTAGTATAACCATGGGTTGTTAGACTCAGTTAGACAAGTCGGCCATGCTAGGTTATTAGGTAGGTCAAGTCATGTATAAATAGAGTGCGGTAGGCACTCTATTTGATCATCTCATTATTCACTTCTACACTACTCGGAAAGTGGCGCACTAGTGGAGGAGGAGGTTCAGCTGCCAGGAGGGCTATCTCTGTGTACTTTGGTTGTATCATTGCTCTTTCTATCTCTGAGGAAGTTGTGGGGTTTTTCACCTTTATGGTTTTCCCCAGTGAAACTCTGTGTGTCTATTGTCTCATGTGATTTCTTGGTGTGATTGATATGCATTTCTATGTTTGATATGTTGTACATGTTATTCTTTCAGTAAAGATCCTAGAGTATATTGAATTAATGCTAAAAAATTAACATGGTATCAGAGCTAACCTGAGAAGAAGACACTGTGCAGTTGCAGAAACTAGGGTTTCTTGTTTATTGGGTTTCTCTCCATAGATCTTGAAAAGAAGTAGGGTATTCTAACTCTCCTCAGCAAGGCGCATCTTTCTGTCCACTCATAATTCAATTCTGGACACTTTCATTTTTGGCCCTAAAAATTAGGGTTTCCATAAAACTAGGAATTTCTGAAATCTGATGAAATAGCTGGAAGCTCCTTGGAAACATCGAAGTTTAGAGCTTTGGATCAAGATTTTTGGTTGGGTGAAGCTCCGGGAAACTCAAACCCTAATTCAGGGTCCTCCTCAGTGAATCCAGGAGATTGAAAAGCATTTTTGAAGGGTGAAACTTTGCAGTTTTCAATTTTTGAGTATACCAGGCTGATCAGCTCATCAAGGCGCATCTTTCTATCCTTTTAGAAAGTTGAAATTCACATTTTGAATTTTTAGGGTTTCTCTAACAAACCCTAATCCAACACGAGATCCATATTTCTACAAATCAAGTGGTACGACCTAAATCTTTTCTATTTCCATTTGAAGTACTCTTTAAGATGTCTCACCACACCAAGCTTGAGGATAAGCTTGAAGGGGCTGATAACTTCCGAGCATGGAAGTATAGGATTGGGTTAATCCTCGAAGAAAATGAATTGGACACCTACATAAGTTCTGACGTCCCTGTTCGAGAGGAAGAAGAGGCTAAGGCCTTACATAAGAAGAACTTGGTCAAGGAAAAGAGGATCATTGTTGATTCTATCAAAGACCATCTCATACCACATGTGTCATCTCTAAAGACACCCAAGGAGATGTTTGATTCCCTAACCATGCTATTTGAAGGGAAGAACATAAATCGAAAGATGACTCTGCGGAACCAATTGAAAGGGGTAAAGCTTCAGAATGGAGAGACCATTCAATCTTATTTCTCTAAGGTCTCTCAGATCAAGGAACAACTTGAAGCTGTGGATGAAGTAGTGGACAATGGTGAAGTTTTCATGACCACATTGAATGGCCTACCTAGGTCATGGGACTCCTTCATCGAAGGAATCTATGCAAGAAGGAAGTTGATCTCATTCAGTAGACTATGGGAGGAATGCTTACAAGAAGAAGCAAGGCTTGTAGCCCGAGAATAAAAGATGGGAAATGAAGATCAAGCTCTCACAGCTCACACCAAGAAAGGCAAGTTCAAGAGGGATCCATCCCATCACAAGAAGAAATCTTCCCACCCATACCATAAAGAAAAGAAAGATCTGAGGTGCTTCAATTGTAATGAGAAAGGACACTTTGCCTCAGAATGTCCCAAGAAGAGAAAAGAAGGTACTAACAACTCCAAGAAGAAGAACAAAAACAAAAGGAGATTTCATGCTCAAGCTGCTGAGGATGATGAACCTCCTAAGAAGAAGGATAGAGCAGAAAGTGATGATTCATCAAGTGAAGATGAATGTGTTCTAATCTCTGCTCTCACAGGTACTATCTCTTGTGGATGTAATGATTGGCTTATTGACAGTGGGGCTTCCAAACACAGGACTGGGTTTAAAGAATCTTTTGTAAATCTATATGAATATGAGTCACCCCATAAAGTGAAACTTGGGGATAACTATCAATATCCTATCAAAGGAAGTGGTGAGGCCTCCTACAACTTAGACTCCAGGACGTCTTTGAAGATGAAAGATGTTCTATATGTACCTAGGCTCAAGAAGAACCTTCTCTCTATATCTGCATTAGATGCAAAAGGCATGAGGGTTGCATTTGTAGATGGCCAAGTCCTAATGTGGCCAAAGGGTAAAACTATAGATGATGCAGGTAGTGATTGGAGAGCAAGAGGGAGGATTGTACAAATTGAATGGACAACCTGAACATGCCATGGTACATGAATCCATGGAGCCAAGTGAACTTTGGCATAGAAAGCTTGCACATGTGCACTATAGGGCACTACCTATTGCAAGCAAAGCAGTTGAAGGTCTTTCTGAAATCCAGTCAAAGTATGAAGATGTTTACAAAGGATTTGCAAAAGGAAAGAACACAAAGAAGGCAATCACAAGCAAGTAAGGAAAAAGGAATTATCCACTCCGATGTATGCAGTCCGATGTCATCTAGTTCTCTGAGTGGGTATGTATACTATGGTTCTTTGATTGATGATTTCTCTAGGAAGACTTGGGATTTATTTCTTGAAAAACAAAGATGAAGTATTCAGCAAATTCAAGGAATTCAAGACCTTTATAGAAAACCACATTGAAAAGAAGTTCAAGACCTTTAGATCCGACAATGATGGAGAATTCACTTCAGCAGACTTCAAGTGCTATGCAATGATTCAGGGATTAAGAGGGAGTTCACCACTCCTTACAATTCACAACAGAAAGGAGTAGAATAAGTTACTTCAGAATAGGATTCCAATAGCTCCTGCAAGGAAGCAAAGCTTCATAGGGGGTCCACCCAACAAACAAACAAAGATAAGTATTTGAACTGTCATCTCTTGTATATTCTGTTTGTTTAAATAATGTTATTTAATGATGTATATGTTGCTAGACTTAGGGTGTGTATTATGCATATTAGAATAATTTCATTAATGAACAGTATACTACTAATATGCATGTGATGGGTAAGTGGCCTATGGCACTATGAAACATTCCATTGCTACTTATCTAGAATGAAACCTCTTTGCTGACATGTTGGGAGTTGTGCACACTCTTAACAATGTTCCGGTAGAGATTGGAAGGCATCTAGAAAGTTACGGGATATGGATAAATGTTGTATTGAAGCATTGGCTAAGATAATTGCATGACTGTATGACATATTTATTTATGTGTAAGAATTTGTTCTGAAAACTATGAGATGTTTCTAATCATGCAATTTAACTTGTTTTGTAGGAAAGATCGTATACCATCACCTACAAAAGTGGACTCCAACATTTGTTCAGCAACAAAGTTATCGATTGAAGATATTGAAGTTCCCAGGATTTGGGAAGAATGCCATGATCAAGGAGTATCAGTCGATCATGAAGAATGATGTTTGGGATGTGGTCCCAAGACCTGAAGGGAAGTCGGTTGTGACTTCCAAATGGATCTACAAGATCAAGCATGTTGCAGATGGCAGCATAGAAAAGTACAAAGCAATATTTGTAGCTCATGGCTTCTCCCAGAAAGAGGGAAGAGACTATGAAGAAACTTTTGCTCCTACAGCCAGGTACACTTCCATCATATCAGTACTTGCCCTGGTTGCAATGATGAAATGAAAGATACACCAAATTGATGTCAAGACAACTTTATTGAATGGTGTAGTCAAGGAGAAAGTGTATGTGGAGCAGCCACTTGGTTTTGAGATACATGACAGAGAGTCATATGTGAGCAGGTTGAAGAAAGCCTTGTATGGCTTGAAGCAAGCTCCTAGGACTTTGTATGGTAGGATAGACAACTTTCTATCCAATTTGGGCTTTACTAAGAGTAAAGCGGATTCCAACCTTTACTACAAGGTTGAGGAAGGCAATCCAGTGATACTACTTTTGTATGTGGATGACCTGTTTGTAACAGTTGAGGATGAGTTGATTGCCGACACCAAGAGGAAGCTTGCTGTCGAGTTCGAGATGAAGGACTTAGGGATGATGCACTATTTTCTAGGCATGGAGGTGTGGCAGAGTGCAGATGGGATCTTCCTTGGACAAGCGAAGTATGTAGTAGAGATCCTGAAGAGGTTCGGGATGATGGACTGCAAGGCCACACCCACACCTATGGCATCGAACCTGAAGCTTATGTTTGATGCTTCATCTGATCCGGTTGATGTCACTATGTATTGTCAGATGATTGGGTCCCTGATGTACCTGACGAACACTAGACCAAATATTTGCTTTGCAGTGAACACATTGAGCTAGTTCCTGACGAATCCCAGAGGCATTCACCTGGTTGCTGTAAAGCATATTCTGAGGTACCTAAAGGGTACACTTGATTATGGGCTCAAGTATGATGTGAATCAAAAGTTTAACCTGCAGGGTTATGTTGATTCAGACTGGGCAAGAAGTGCTGCAGATAGGAAGAGCACATATGGGTGTCACTTCAGTATGGGATCAGGTGTGATCTCTTGGTTTAGCAGGAAGCAGTCCTGCATAGCACTGAGTACAGCCGAGGCAGAGTATGTTGTAGCTTTTTTGGCTAGTTGTGAGGCAGTATGGATGAGGAAGCTATTGTCTGAGTTATTTGATCTCCCATTGGATGCTACTGGTATCTTTTGTGACAACCAGAGTTGTGTGAAGCTATTTGAGAACCCGGTGTTCCACGATAGGTCGAAGCACATTGAGATCAAATATCACTATATCAGGGATATGGTGCAGAGAGGAGCAGTGAAGCTCCTGTATGTTGCGACGAATGAGCAGATTGCAGATATGTTGACGAAACCACTAGCCAGAGTGAATTTTGAGTACTTCAGAGAGAGGCTTGGTGTTCTTCATATTGATGACACTTCGAGGAAGAAGTGATGGACACATTTGCAGGAGCCATTCCAAGCATGGTGAGAAGAGGATCCTTCCCATGGATGTGGATGTAAGTGCTGGATGATGAGCATCAGGACGATGCTCCAATTACTGCTCTATATATGCATCAGTTGGATGCCTTGATCATTTTGATCATGTATTTGTATTTGCATCAGTTGGATCATACATTTGTATATGCATCATGTTGGATGCTTGATATGATTAGTTGGATCATGTATTTGTATATGCATCATGTTGGATGCTTGATATGATTAGTTGGATCATGTATTTGTATATGCATCATGTTGGATGCTTGATATGATCAGGTAGATCATGTACTTATGTATGTATCAGGTTTATGCATTGTATGATCAGGTAGATCATGTACTTATGTATGTATCAGGTGGATACTTGTATGATCAGGTAGATCATGTATGTGATATGTATCAGGTAGATACTTGGTATGCATCAGGTGGATGCATTGTATGATCAGGATGATCATAGATGACGAGCTTCAGGATGTTGCTCCAGATGATATGCATCAGGTGGATGCATTGTATGATCAGGATGGTCATAGACGACGAGCTTCAGGATGTTTCTCCAGATGATATGCATCAGGACGGTGCATTGACGATGATCAGGATGATCATGTGTGATGAGTATCAAGATGATACTCTGGATGATGTAAATCAGGATGATGTACTACGTGATGATGATCAGTATGATCATGAGCATTAGGATGATGCTTCATGCGATGATGATCAGTTAGATCATGAGTATCAAGTTGATACTTGGAGGTCAAAGATGATATGTGGCAGGTTGTGCAAGTAGCATGTAATCAGTCCTCAGAGATCTGATAGGTTGAGCTATGTGCTTGTAATCAGTCCTGGGATGAGGTATTGCTATGTAGTATGTAATTAGTCCTTAGAGATCTGATAAGTTGAGCTGTGTGCTCGTAAGCAGTCCTGGGATGAGGTATTACTATGGAGACATGTAATCAGTCTTGGAGATCCGAGAGGTTGAGCTGTTTGCTCGTAATAAGTCCTGGGATGCTCTTTAGAGATCTTGCCGGTCGTGCTGCGACACATACATGTTCCTGGGATTCTCTTTAAAGGTATTTTCTATTCACATGTAATCAGTCCTGGAGATCCGAGAGGTTGAGCTGTGTGCTTGTAATAAGTCCTGGGATGCTCTTTAGAGATCTTTCCAGCCGTGCCGTAGCACATAAATGTTCCTGCTCTTTAAAGGTATTATGAAAGGGATGCATGTAATCAGTCCTAGGAGATCTTGTCGGTCGTGCTTAAGAACATAAATGTTCCTAGGATTCTCTTGTCAGGTATTGCATCAGCACATAAATCAGTCCTGAGAGACCACCTCTATCAGACTGTTCGCACAGATGATGAATACCTACAGGTGGTGGGCCTACATCCAGTATGAAAAAGGAATGGCTCTGTAGAACTTCCTATGATGAGTAGATCGGAGATTGATTGAGATAGCAGCAGCAGTGACGATGATGATGACGTTGATTCGATGACGATGATCCAGAGAAGAAGACTTGTGCTAGCAGATCTGTGTCGAGAAATACCTTCCTAGTTAAGAGGGAGTGTTGATGTAATTGTAACTTTGGAATGTATTTCACCTATGTATATTGTACTCCTATAGAGATGTTATTATTCCTCTATACGGAAGTGTCGTCATTTGTATTGACAAGTGTCACAAGTGTTGCAACTTGCAAGTGATGGCTTTTTAGACCACCAATTGTGGGGTCAGCCTCGATTAGTATAACCATGGGTTATTAGACTAAGTTAGACAAGTCGGCCCTGCTAGGTTATTAGGCAGGTCAGGTCATGTATAAATAGAGTGCGGGAGGCACTCTATTTGATCATCTCATTATTCACTTCTACACTACTCGAAAAGTGGCACACTAGTGGAGGAGGAGGTTCAGCTGTTAGGAGGACTATCCCTATGTACTTTGGTTGTATCATTTCTCTTTCTATCTCTGAGGAAGTTGTGGGGTTTTTCACCTTTATGGCTTTCCCTAGCGAAACTCTGTGTGTCTATTGTCTCATGTGATTGCTTGGTGTGATTGATATGCATTAATATGTTTGATATGTTGTACATGTTATTCTCTCAGTAAAGATCCTAGAGTATATTGAATTAATGCTAAAAAATTAACACATATATCCTATCTCCTTTGTGATCATAAATATAAAAAGCAAGATGTACACAAAATAACCATGTGACAAAGTGTTAAAAAGAATAATAAAATGTAAAGGTAATAAAAGCAAATTAAGGTAAGGGAATGGTAACTCATGATGCACCCCTTCACATACTATGGCAAATATCATGGATGTATAGTTACTTATATCATGCTTGCTATCTTTTATGCCATTGGCTTCATAATTTTGTAATTGTAGTTAAAATGTAAATAACATAACCATATTAATTAATAATATAATTAATATGGTTTACACTATTGTTACGAAAATTAAAATACAAAAATTAAATTATTAAATTAAAAAAATTAAATACAATATAAATTGAATTATATTATTATTATTTTTTTAAATATTTCTTATATTTATATTACAAAAAATAAATTGTAATACACTAGGAGGGTATGCACATAAACAACCCAAATACTCATCTCTCACACCAAAGAAACAAAAAGCTACAATCTTTTTCTTGGATAGACTAAAACATGAATAAAATCAGATTATACATGTGGCTCCAATAACTTAGCCTCTTTCAATAACAGAAAACCTTTAGCTAACAGTTGCATGTGTACCTCATATTTCCAAAGTTGAAAATTTGTAGCCAAGGAACTAATCCGATTTTCAAAAACATATTTGCATTGAAGATTCCAAAGAACAAACAATGCTAAGACTTTCAGACAAGCCAAACACCAAAGACTTAATATCATACTAGAGATCCAACATCCCCGAGTAGAACAACTCTCCAATGTAACCTTCCTTGCAAAAGGTTGCATGCTCAGACTTAGCAAAATCCCAACAAGACTTAGCAAAAGATAATTCCCATAAGAGATGCTTGATTGTTTCCAACTTGAGGTGGAAAAGGGAAAGTCCATTTGAGATACCACTTTTTGCAAGTCATGCCTTGGTAAATCAGTAACCATGCAAACACTAAAATCTTGTAGCTGACTTGAATTAACCACACATTATGCAATCTCTTAATTCCCCTTCTCTCTACATCATTAGACACCCATCGTGAATTAATATCAAGGCTTAGATCATGGCACTTATAAAGAAGAAGGTATAACCTATGAGAATCGTATTGAAACAAGGGGCACCCAAAAATCCATTCCAAATCACACCAAAGAGGACTGGGTATATATATATATATGTTCATTTTAAACAGGCCCTCATGTGGAATAAGGATGATAATATCCATTATTAATAACATTTCTATGCATAGAGGATAAGGAAAACTCACGAGCAATGGATCACTAGTCCATCTAGGTCCGGGTTCTGGAATTCAACAAATCCCTCCAATAGAAAACAAATTTCAAACTCAGTTGTCATCCTTCAAACTGAGGGATTTCTAAAATAAATTTGCCTTGCACCTTCAAATTACCTATCGGTCTTCTTGCCAAATTCCATCCCACCCTACTACTTGATATCTGCCACCTCACGAATCTAGCCACCTTCCTCCATTCTACCAAAATACTTTTGATAATTAAACAACCTAGGACCTAGAAGTTACGAGGGGATGAGATTATATCACATAATCTAAATGATCCCCTAATCCTACCAATCTATTTTGCTGTGAGAAGCCTATATCTCAATAACACTTCCCAAGGAGAGGTTCCTTCTAGACAATGAATCACCCATTTTGTGGCCAAAATCTTACCCTAGTGTTAAGTAGGAAAATTCAAAGGCTAATTAACCTATAATAAAATATGCAAATATATATTTTTTGGCAAATGTTTCATTGAATTATAAAATCTTTGGAAAATATTGATGAATCTCTCCCTACATTATAAAATGTTTGTAAAATTTGATTAATTTTTTTGCTGTAATAAGTTTTTAAATTAAAAATAGCATATCATATATATATATATATATATATATATAATTGTATTTGAAATAAATATATTAAATTTTTTATTGAAACATAATGATTTCAATTCCTCTAAATCACAGTATAAAATATTCTAATCCATTATATTAATATTAATATTAATATTTAAAAAATAAAATAAAGTTATTTTCTATTACGAAATATCTAAAATCAATTTAAACCCATTTCATTATAATATTTTTATGAACCAATTCTGATTGACAAACAATTTAGTTTCATCAAATCTAATTATTGAAGAAATTTCTACATAATTAAAAAAATTTAAATGTGATTTGGCTTAACAAAAGATTATTGAATTGAAAATAATAAAACAAATAAGTAGAATTGAATGGAATGTGTTATTATCCCTTTTAATTAAAACAATAATACACTAAAAAACTATTAATTATTTTCTATTAAAAATATGTAAAACCAATTTAAATCCATCTTCTTATTATATTTATATGAACCAAATCTTAATGACCAACTATTTAATTTCATCAAATCTCGTCATTGAATAATTTTTTACATAGTTAAAAAATATTATATATGATTTGGCATAACAAAAGCATTATAGATTTGAAAATACAAAAACACACTATAAGGAAAAATAAAGTGTTAATAAGTAGAATTGATTGGAGTGTGTCAATATCTTTTTTAATTAAAATAGAACACTTAAAAAAACTAATTATATTGATTATTTCTTCCTTTATGTGTAATGACATATGATGTAATACGATTGAAGTTTTAAGAGAAATTAATGAACTAAAATGAATTTATCAAATAAAATAAAGATTTAATTTATTAAATGGAAAACTAAAAAAATGGTGTTGTAACTATTTTTAATGATATAATAAAATAATAAAAATATTCTTAACATGGAAATTGAAATAATACTTTTCCATAAAATTTACCCAGATTATCTTAAGAAGAAATTTGGATCTTCTAAATACCATGGAGTTCATCAAGTCCTTAAATAGGATTTACCACATGCAATACCATGGTAAAATACAACGGGCCAGTCAAAACCATGGGCCCATAAACAACAAACTCTTTTATTCCCGCGAAAAAAAGCATACTATTGTTATTCAGTGTTGAATCAAATAGTACATGATATAACCATACAAGGCTGTCCTTCCCAAGATGCCCCTCATACTTAGAATTCTACTAAGTTCCCCACAAAACATAGACAAAATATTACAGGAAAGTTCATCCCAGTGTAAGTAGCCAACCTCGCCCTCCAATGCAACATTTGACAACTGATCAGCCTATGAGTTGTGTTCTCGGTATATGTGTTCTACAGAATATGAGCGAAGTGTACAAAGTTCTTTTCTAGTTCTGTTACACCAATATACCAAATTCAGAACCTGCAGGTCAAATTCTCCCTTTTCCCATTTTATTGTGACTCTGGAGTCACCGAAAATCTTCACTTGTCCAAGACCAAAATGATTTGCAACCCGAGTAACACACCATAAGGCCAAAAGCTCTTCCTTCAGATTAGTACCTTTTCCACAATGCATACGGAGAGTAAAATAATGGTCTCGATTAAGAAATATGACCCTGCCAACTCCACAACTTCCCATGTTAGCTACTCCATCAAATAGTAATACAGGATCATCAATGTTGAGTTGAAAATCCCCTATATTGCGAATGGAAGGAGTTTTTTTATCATTCTGGAATTTCAAATATTGACAAAGTGCAGAGTTAAATGTGCCATCCAAACTAGGGAGTAAATCTTCAAAAGTGGCTTTGTTTCTAGATCACCATACAGACCAACTGACAAAGATAGGCAATGTGGCATGATTTTTACAATTCTTGATCCATAATTTCAGTGAGGATTCCAAATTGTTGCCTCCCTAAAAAACAGTAATACCCAGAATCTAATAGAATTTATCCCACAAACTGCAGGTGAAAGAACATTCTAAAAATAGATGAAATGTAGACTCAAAAAAGCATCTACATAGGATACAGCGATTAGGACCCATCCATCCAATGTTTGTCAGGTTGTCCCAAGTTTTTAGCCTATCTTGTAAAACAAACCAAATAAAACACTTTAACTTTAATGG
This sequence comes from Larix kaempferi, assembly GCA_027924585.1. Classification (NCBI taxonomy): domain Eukaryota; kingdom Viridiplantae; phylum Streptophyta; class Pinopsida; order Pinales; family Pinaceae; genus Larix; species Larix kaempferi. Next base: position 20,621,901 of record BSBM01000274.1, on the reverse strand, counting down.
AATATGCAGATGCCAGATAACCTTATACCACCAATGCTTAGGAAAGATACATCTGCGTTTAATAATGCACCTATATGCAGAACTCACCGTGATCTTACCCGTGGTCTCATTTCCAACCCAAACCATCTCATCTTCCGCAGAGTAGATACGAACCCCAACATGATTAAGAGCTTGTAGGTATGTGTCCCATTCACGAGCAACTTCACATGGCATGTGCAGATCCACCGAATTATACCAATAACTGACCTGACTATCTTTTACAACAGAGTTCAGAGTGATCAGTCTCGCACCATTCAACACATTCAGTGAGTCCTCATATAGTTTGGAAGCACTGTCAAGTCCCAGAATGGGATCAGTACCAATAGCCACCTCACATCCATTTCCAACCTTCCAACATATATGAAGTGCAAGCCAATAGTAAACTTTTAAAAATCCATTCCAAATAGGAGATACATCTTGCATCCGTTTTTATGGGTTCCGCAACCAATGGGAAGTCTTGGACTTGATATATTTATGTTGTATAACCTGTGCCCAGAGAGAAGTGCCCATAATAGCTCTCCAAAAGCTTTTAAGCCTGAGAGCTTCATTAAAAACAGAAATATCCAAAATGCCCCAACCACCAGCAGTGAAGGGTAATGACACTCTTTCCCATCCAACCATTGACAAATTCGCTTTCCTCAAGCCACCAGTCCATAAAAAGTTAAAAATAAGTCTTCTTAAAGAGTTGATAACCGAGCAAGGCACCAGCAGTAGAGAAAACCAGTAAACTGGTGTACCAATGAGGACAGATTTGACTAATGTTAACTTGCCACCAATGGAAAGAAGCCTGTACGTCCAATGTGATATCCTTGATTCAAATTTTTTCACTAACCACTGCCAGTCATTAATCCCATAGCCATTTGGCTTGAGATGAAAGCCCAGATAAGTAAAACCCTCAAAAATCTTACAATTCTGAATAAATGGGTTGGAATCACGGGGGCTTCATTCAATAAACAACTATCATAGCACGTTCGATCGTGACATATGAAACAATACCCCTAATTTCACTAAATATTGGAAAATACCTTCCAAAATCTTTTTTTTTTACCCCCTCCCAATATTCCTTCCCAATTTAAAATAACCCGTATTTTCACTAGATATTGTATGTATCAATTTTTTCATGAACATTTCTTATACCCCTTTATATTTCTACCTAGTATATTGATATGATACCCCTCTTATGACCCCACATGCATTCTACAATGCACCTTGCTTCTTTCGATGTATATCGTGGATGCACATTACTTCACCCACAATGCAATTACTCAACCACATATCATTATGATTTGCAACATCTAATGGTCTAATGAAGAGATAGGAGATCACTTCTTGTATGTCACTAGAGCCAATGCACATAGTACAACATTTAGATTGCATGTTGCAGTTCCCCAATCGCTGACTAAGCCTATTGTGGGCTAGATATCCAAGGCCCCAGGGCCTGTAACAAGCTCTAGGAGTCTGACTAAACCTCCCAAGGCCAGTAATAGGCACGAGTCATTGGGTATTCAAGCCCCCAAGGCCTACCGAGGGTTCCCTGGAGGCTTAGAACCTCCCAAGGCTATTGGTAATAACTAGCTGAGTGTTATTGGTAACAATTGGTTGTCAATGACCACTATCTCTCGACTATGATCGACTGGAAACCCACTTCACCACGAAACCCCTGGCCTCAAGCATGCCTCAAGACACGATTTCCATGCATACTGGTAAGCCCAAGCCTTGTCTCAACCTGATTTCTCATCCAACCGTGATCCCACCATCTCCATTTGGTGGATATTTGTTAGCCCTCCCATATAAAAAAGACCCCAAAGTATTTTTGTATTGTTACATTAAATAAAAAAAACCCTTTGCCCCTTAATATATAAGCAATATAATTTTTAGGTTTTCATGAATATTTAATACCGCAATATGAATGAACGTGATATTATATTTCCTTGTAGTGAAGCCCCCGTGGTTGGAATTTACTGAATAAATGTTACTTTAATAGTTTTTTAATGAAATATTGGACGAAATACTCCTAAAAAAGCCTCGATTCCAATTAATTGGGGCCAAAATGGAGGACCATAGTGAATTGTAAAGGGAGAAAATATATTACCACTAATTTTATTTATATTTTTGGATGGGATAAATAGTTTACATATTAAAAAAAAAAAAATTTAGGGAGAACTATTTTAAAATACTTTAAAATATTTCTATATAAAAATTTTCCTATTCAAAAATTAAAACCCTATTATTTTTCCCATAGGAGAAGTTTCGCCCCAAAAAATTTCCTTGGCCCATAGCCGCACCATACTTGGACCACAAGTATGAATGAAAGAGTTGTTCCAATCTATGAAAGTGAGCCCTATTGGGAAGCCAATAACAAACATAATTAATGTGAAATGCCTCGAGAACTACTTACAATAGTGATATTTGCAACAAATGGATGGTATATGTTCTTCCAAAGGAGAAGTTTACATTGCAAACACTCCAAACACCAATCCCACATAGTTGTTCAAGAAATACCCGCACCAAAGGGGATTCCAACATACCTTACCAGGATTAATGAAGTTCAATGTAGGAGGGACCCAATTAGGAGGCTCATTAATACCAAACAACCAATAATTAGTCTTATGATCACTAATCTTATCCCTAGATGCCTTGCAAAAAATAGAAAATCAATTTCTACTGCTGGACACTCACTCATGGTCCACGCGAATTTAAAATCAAGGAATCATATGGAAAGTGATTATTGACCATATATGTAACATCCCCAAATTTCACAAAATTAAAAAAAAAATTCTAAACATTTTTAATGCTATTATTTATTAAGTGGATGATATATTTAATGACAGTTTCCTTTTAATTGTTGTTCACCCATATTTATAATGATGACACATACTTGTTTATAAACTGTCTTAAATTAATTAAAGTGTTGTAGTGACAAAATCGTCCATGTAATTAATATGATAACTTCTCAGGAAGTTTTCAACTTCTCTATAAATGCATCTTGTATTTATTTGTTCTACAAATAGCGCTGTTTTATTTTACAAATTCAAAGATCATCATTTATTGTTTACATATGTCGTAATTCTTTTAATGTGTTTTAACCATCTTTAAAGCACTATGAAAATACTTACAGATTTGGAAAACATAACGACGTATTAAATACGTCGATGTTGATAATTACAATCATCATTCTTATTTTATTGTGCTATGACTTGGTGTATTGTTCTGATTATTTTCTTATGTTGGCAAGTGGTTCCTGAAGCATCCATGGGCTTACTTAGCTTAAGAAGCTAACACACCATTTGACTTACTTGCCCAGGTTACAGGTTTGTGTCTCCACATGCTTTGGTTATTATCATTATGGATTTTAATAGCTGACTTATGAATTGTTTAAAATGTGCATAAGGGACATGTTGAGACCCTAACTCAATTTATGAGTGCTAAGTTTTTTTAACCCCAAGGATCATTATAAGATAATGACATTATTATAATTGGAAAATAATTCGATGGTCAAGTTATGGGCACTTATATAACTTCGATACCTAGCTATATGTTTGTAAGTGTTTTGTAAACAAACAAGGGTTAAAGTGTTTGAATGCTTATGCATAAATAATTTTCGATGATCCAACTATATGGAAGTGGATACAATTCAAACGAATGGAACCTTTTACAAAGTGCACGTAAAACTTATGAATTTGATGATTAAGCAAGAGGGACCCGTAACTATAGGCAATGGGTAAAGATTTAAGGCTTAGTGGTTGACAGACAGCACATTGAATTCCATCATGTGAAGTTTGTGGGAGTTGATGCATAGGGAACCAAGCCATAAAACTTCGCTATGTTTTGCATTATTATCATTGTTTGTTTGAGATGTGGAGAGCTGAGCTATCTCCCTCGGCCACCATGGATACCATGGAAAACCTGCACGCCTCTATGTTTAAACCTTGCACCACGGTGACCTCTTGATTAAGGAAGGTTTCTCTCGGCGATACTCTTAAGTTTGGGTTGTGTCGTGAGAGTGCTATGCTCTCTATCATGGCATCGATATCATTTGACAGAGGTAAGAGTGGTTCCAAACTGTAACTTGTTTTCGACCTTTTAAAAATATATTTTTTCACAAAACAATGTCTAACTATTTTGTTTGCAATGCAGGGGTTTCCAATTCCTACTGTTCATTGAGCCTGGAGTCCTCATGGGAGATGGCCAGCATAAGACAAAGTAGAGTATGAATCTTTATCGCAAATTCATTGTGTAACTACAAAGGACTCCCAATCCTAAGGACACACAATGGCATGGGCACCATAATGCAAAAGGGGTTCTAACTAGGGTACCGATGTTTGGAAAGGCCCTACCGCCACATAACGACACTTCTATAACAGTGTGAAGGTTCTGTGTTGGTTAAGAAGCGAAGTCGCACCTAGGGTTTATGAAAATGGTCAAATGGTCAAATGCATAATGCATGTGAAAATGACATCTAACATATATGCCAGGTGTGAAATATACTTGTCGTAGGCGCGAAATGGTCCAAAACAAGTCTCGCCGAAGAAATCTGGTCAAAAAATGCTACTCCAAGACATTATATTAGTCCAAAATAGCATATAATGGCAAAAACTATAGACAAGTGGGTTTTGAAAATTATAAATAGTAACAAAAATTTACAATTTACAATTCATTTTTACTATTCACCCATTTGGAGTTTTGTGGTTAGTTTTCACCTTGAAGTTCAACTATTGATTCTGGGAGCTATGGACGTCCGATCATCGAACCGTCAAGAACAGGTTGGTAGTCTCATCCATACCTTCCATTTCAATGCTTTTGTTTCAATTTTTATCGGTTGGATTTTTAATTTGGCCAAGCCCTAAATGGCTTCGGCACTACCCGCAGGCTATAACTATGCGGGTCGCGGGTAGGGCAAGGTACTCGCAGTCAACACATGCGTTGACTGCGGGTACCTACCTCTGTAAGCAAACTTGCCCGCGGGTATGGCCGTGAAGCTAGTTTTTTAACTAAAATTGACTAAATTCTTTGGTTTTTCTCCCTCCAGGATGGTTCTAGAGTGGAGAGAGAGGGAACTTGACCTAGTGGATGAGGCCGTCCGCAATGATGTGCGTGCACAACAAGTGCTACAAGCATGTGGGCTATACAAATTTTGGAGCATAGGGGGTTTAAGGGCCCAAAACCTATTGCTCCGCCACTTGATAGACTACTGGGACGTCGATGCACAGAACTTCAACCTAGATGGGCAAATACTCACACTGGAAGTGGAAGATATCTACTTCATTACTGGTTTGTCCCGTCGAGGTGAGGTGGCGAGCCTTCGATCTCATTCTGTGGGTGGTGGGATCACCATCCCTGACTATATAGAGTGGTATTGTATTGCAAATACTCGGGTAGTGGGGAGTCAGGTGCCCATCAGAGCCATAGTTAATCTGAGCATGAAGATTATAGTGGCTACCTTAGTGTGGATTACTGGGTCAAAAGCTCTGCACCAAGCATCTAGGCCAGTGATGTTTTATGCGTCGCAGTGTATGCAGCCCATGATATTTGACTGGTGTACCACACTACTGGGGTCCATGAAGACCCATATGACAGAGTGCAAGCAAGGGGAGGCAAAAAACTTCGGATACAGCAGTATCTTATGATGTTTCTTCTTTGAGCAAGTTTCGGGGCTCAGTCCGAGGGTTGAGGTCCTGCCTCATAGTCTCCACGACCCATTCATGACCCGGTGGGAAGAGGTCTTGATGCGACAGGGTGGTGGTCATCAGGCATCACCATACACAGAGGAGTTCTTTCACTGGTGGGACCGACAGGTCATAGCCATAGAGTACTACCCCTATGCAGGGATAGAATTCCGCCAGGATCATGACATGCCGCTTCCACTAGATGCAGCGTTCAGAGAAATAGGTGAGTACTCATTTTAGCTTTTTGGTGTATTAAATTTTTATGGATTTTTTATTATAGATGTGAATGCAAAAATCTTTTTGGGGGTAGTATCATCTATTAATGTTTTACTGTTTGCTCGCAGACAAGGGCCCAGTGAGACCTGAGGGCTTCCTGAGACATTGTCGTCGGGGCAGGGGTGATGAGGCAGGGGGTGCTGCAGCAGAGCGTGCACTACAGACTCTACGGGGCAATCTATCACGGATGAATGCCAGGGTACCACAGATAGAGGTGGCGCGACTACTAGAGGATATGCAATGCCAAGTAGTGGGGGTGCCAAGTAACTGGGTACGACTATTGCAGCGTATAGAAAATGTAGTACAGTACTACTATCAGACTCATCCTGTCGGGGTGGCAGCTATACCTCCTTGTATGGAGTAGATATCTCAGGATCCCAATTTTGTATCGATATGTATTTTTGAGGGCTACGGGATCCAATTTTGTATTATGACACTACCATTTTTGGACGTATTATTTATAAAAAACCTTGGTTCTCCAGTTCTACTATATGTGTATGTACAAATGTATGAATGTGTCTTTTATTTGTGTGCTTCCTTGTGAATGTGACAAATGCCAATCTAATACATAGTTAGCGTATACATCAGATATGTGATTAACACTTCTCGGAACATGAATGTATGTAATTGAAACAAAATGTCATTCCAAGAGTCTTACCCCTAGGAATTTCCACAGTAGCGTAGGATCCCTCACATGGTACTGACCCTTCAACTGAGACACAACCAGTTGTGAATCTAGGCAAACTTCTAAAGACTGGACGCCATGTAAAATAGCATCCCGAAGTAGCTCAATCATGGCACTATACTCTGCCGCATTGTTAGATGTAGGACCAAGACAAGCACCTCCTGAAGACACAACTAGATGGTCAGGTGAATAAATAACCCAGGCAACAGAAGCAAGCTACTTTGTATGATGGCTAGCACCATCTGCGAAACCTTAGAATGTAGGAAACTCTGCTGACATCTGTCAATCAAATGGAAGTGAATCAGTAGAGCCGAAGACCAAAAGAAATCTAAACTATGTATAGAAATAACTATACAATAGTATACAAAAGCATTAGCTCGAACTAGAATTTCAAGCGTAATACCGCTTGAGGTAGATCCCATTTGTAGGATCCTTCAAGACGTTTCTCTCATAATCCTCTAATTCATACGCTCCTTTTTCCAGGACACACCTCACATGTAAGGATCGTGCCACATCGGGTTAAACTTGCCTACCCCCAGGGGTTCTTTAGCTTGGTCATATAAGAGGACCAAGTCACCTTCAGTATACTACCGAGGACGGACAGACCTATCTTATTGAACCTTAACATGACATTTATTGGCATCTATAGCCACAACGGCATCTCGACATTTCTCGTCAAGTTGCTTAAGGTGGATTAAACGTTGCTTAGTACCCATCGTATCAGGGACGAGCTCTATGGCTAGTTTGAGCGAAGGGATTTCGCATTCAATCGGTAAAATTGAATCCACACCATGTACTAGCTAAAACAGTGAGAACTCGGTGGCAATATTGACTGCGATTCGATATGCCCACAAAGTAGGATATAACATATTGTGCCAATTGTTCTTGCTTTGTTGGATGGTACATTGGAGAATGGTCTTTAAAGACTTATTGGCTGCTTCAAGTTGACCATTTGCTTGGGGATGGTAAGAAGATGAGTGTTCTTGACAAAACCCAAGCTTGAGAGACAAATCCTCCATCATTTTGTTCTGAAAGGGACTACCATGGTTGGTGACAAACTCTTTCGGAATATCGAACCGAGTAATAATCTGATTGAACACGAAATGGGCTTCTGTAGCACCATCGGATTTTACTGTAGGCATGGCCTCAGCTCATTTGGAAAAGTATTCCACGGACACTATGAAATGGTGATGCCCCCCAGCTGAAGCTAGTTTGCAATCCATGAAATCCACCCCCAACTTGGTGAAGGGACCGACGGTGACAACTAGATGAAGGGGCATTGGATGCGAGTGTATATTCCGAGAAAACACCTGGGAAGGGTGACATCTCTTCACAGCATTAATACAATCTTTAAAGATTGAAGGCCAAAAGTAACCAGCTCACATAATACGTTGGGTTGTAGCAAGCCCGGATAAGTGACCGCCACACACCCTAGCATGGAAATCATTAAGCACACACTCCGCTTCTTCATGAGTCAAGCAACGATGGAGAATAGAATCCTTTCCTCGACAATACAAAGTGTCACTGACGATAGTATAATCTTTAGCGTGATGTTTCACACATCGTCGCTCATCTCGCGAATAGTGCTAAGGAAACTTCAAATTTTGGAGATATACAAGGACATCCCCATACCAAGGGTCCTTTGATGAGATAAGAAACAAATGTTCATCCAAAAAGGAATCTTCATGGATGACATCCTCATCAAGTCTCGGAAGGTCCGACATAAGCTCAGCAAACACCAATGATTTCACCGACTTCGTTGAAGCAAAATCGATATCGAACTCCTGAAGGATCACAATCCATTTATTGTACTCCCCCCTATAAGGCGTCGTGATAGCACGAACTGAAACGGATTGATGTGCGCTACAACTGCGGTTTTTCTAAGCAAAATATAGTGTCGTAACTACTGGACTGCATGGACAGTCACGAGCGCCAGCTTTTCCATGTGAGTATATCTTAGTTCAGCGTCTACTAGATTTTGACTGAGGTAATAGATGACATGCTCAACGAGTGCATCATCAACCTAAACTAAGACCATGCCAATCATCTCTTGAGACATAGCCACATAAAGTCTAAAATCTCGTGTGAAGTTGGGTGGACTAAGCATAGGAGCTGATACCAAATCTTTCTTAAGGGCATCGAAAGACTGTTGGGCTCGCTCATCCCAGATAAATAGTGTGTATTTCTTCAAAAATTGCACGAAACCTTTGGTAAGATTAGCATAATTGACTACAAAATGATGTAGAAAAGCAGCTCTCCCTTGGAGGCTCTGAAGTTGAAACAAGTTGTGCGGAGGAGGCAACCGAAGTATTGCCTCAACTTTAAGAGGATTGACTCTAATACTCTCTTTCGAAACTATGAATCCTAAAAGGAAACCTAACCTCACCGCAAAGATGCATTTACTGGGATTCAATCGAATCTTGTAGTGTATACATCATTCGAGAATCCAATGGAGGTGCGTGGGGTGGTCCATTCTCTTATGAGAATGGTCGGCAAGATCATCCAAGAAAACCTCCATTATACTTTTAAGGTCATGAAAGGCATAGGTCATGGCACGCTGAAACGTAGCTCCGGAGTTTTTAAGGCCGAAGGGCATTTTCCTATATGCAAATGTACCCCAAGGAAAAATCAAAGCGATCTTATGTTGGTCCTCAGGTTTGATTTGAGTCTAGTTATACACCGAAAAGCCATCCATGAACAAAAAAATCTCACTTCCCGCACAAGCATCTAAGATCTGATCAATGAATGGTGGGGGGAAGTTGTCTTTCGGACATGCACGATTCAAGTCTCTAAAATCAGTGCATACACGGATCGTTCCATGCTTCTTATCCACAAGAACAGGGTTTGACACCCATTTGGTAAGGGGAACAGGGTAGATAAAACCAGCTTTGAGCAGTTGTTCCACCTCTACCTTGATAGCGGCTTCCTTCCTAGGGTTAACAGCTTGAAGACATTATCGAACTGGTTTAGCATGAGGATATGTTCTAATCTCGTGCTCGAAAATACTAGGGTCTATTCCCGGCATCTCCTCGTATGACCAGGTGAAAGCTTCCCGACGTTCTGGAAACAATTTGGTGTAGATGGAAACCTCTTCAGGAGAGCAATCATCACCGATGTAAACGTTCTCAATATTTTTGGGAGTGCGAGAGATGTTGATTGGTTGAGTCATGGAAATATTAGCCATCTTCCCCTCTGCATAAATCTCATGTGAACCCAAAAGAGCCACAGGGTGACCAACCATCTCGGCAAGAGTCGTCCTAAACTCTTCTTGCTCTGCGAGATCGAGGTTGGGAAGGAAATAAGAGCGATGATGCATATCCTCCCAAGGTCTCTCACTACCGCACATGGCCTCGATAATATCTTCATCGGAAGGTAAAGTACCATCAAGGAAATCGTTTGAACAAGATGAGTCCACTGCCCAAACTGGCAGTGTAATGGGATCTTCCTCAATTGTCCGATAAGAGGGGAGATCCGACTCTACAGTGGCTTATTGAATATCCTGATAAGCAATCTCAACAACAGACAGTGGCATAGACATCCCGACGTGTGCAATATCTCCAGACATAGAACTCGTGGATGGTAAAGTCCATGGATCATCAAAATATGAAGTCCGAAACAGTACATTATGCAAAGGAGGAGACGCATTGTCGGAAACGGTTCCAATAAAATTGACGGGTGCGGGGAAATCATAAGATCTCATCAATGAAGGGTACATACCAACACCCATGTTCGCAGTTGCCAGCTGATAATCTGTAACCTGCAGGACTACTGATCCCGTGGATGCTTCAGGAGAAGGATTAACGAAATCCAGCTGATCGATTGTCACAATCTTTCCTTCATGTGGAAAGCAGATAACTCTGAATACAGTAGACATGACAACTTTCATAGCGTACATCCAACTCTGACACAGTAAAAGGTTCTAGTCGATGGGCGCATCAACCACTTCACCTTCAATAGGCATAGGTCTACCTCCCAAGCGGACAACAAGGGAAGGGATAATCCCATGTGGCTTAAATGATCGACCGTCAAATGCAGTGAGCATGGTCCTAGACGTGAGTAGAGGAGGAGAGCCAAGAGCTTTCCAATAAGCTAGCGACATCAGTGACGTAGAAGCACCTTCATCAACCACCGTTCTTTTGACGAAATTCTTAAGGCACTCCACATGGATTTGAAAATCCATGTGGTAAGGTAAGCGAGGTTGAACATCAATAGTGTCGAACTTGATAACACTGGGACTCACCCCATCCTGAACTCCTAACGCACTCAAAAGGGCATGCCTTTGAGAAGGACATGCCTGTAAAACTTCAAGAGCCGACATGGCACATGGAGTTTGGCCCAAATCTTCTACAATGGAGTAGCTTTGGGTGGCTCGAGCATTGGGATTATGCGTAGAGCACTTAAGAACACCTTTCGATATCTGCAGCATAATAGAGGGCTTCTCGATATGCAAGGAATTATCAAGAGGAGGGGGAGGTTCAGTTCCCATATTAGGTTGTGGTGCACCATAATCGCGTTGACAAGTAGCAACACTAACCTCCGATTGAACCATATTCACACATCCATAACCACTAGTATTGGAAGAAGACGTTGCAGTCTCATTAGGTCCATAACCAGTGGTGGGAGCATGCGAAGCCATGTTTTGATGATAAGGAAGGGGATCCTTCAACACAACTGGGCTCTGTGCCAAATGCTTCGATGCTTCTTCGATTCGAGGACACAAGTGAGTAAGATGATCTTCCCCACAAAGTTGACAAGGAAATTTCACCTGACACCTAGGTTTACGGTCCTCACCAGCATTTCCGCCTTCCTGAGGAGGGTTCGCATTCTCCTTATGAGGGGTATTGCAATTGCTATTATTGTTCCCATGGTTTCCACCCTTACAGTTATTTCTCCCCTTTTTCTTACCACCAGGTTGTTGGTTACCTGATGGGTCTGTCATTTGGACAGTGTGTACATCGGACGATGGGGCGGAAGTGGACAAGGTGTCAACCTGTCCGGGAGTAGACTGGCTTAGTGACAAATTTTGAATTTGATTAGCCACCAAATATATAGGGCGAGTGCTTTTGGATCCCACAATGCCATTGACATGCGGTCCAGGAACTGACTTGGGCTCATGGCGTGTTGGCGGTGCATCAGGAATAATGTCATACAAAATGCTAGACTGAGAGTATAGTAAATCTAACTGCTGGACTTTTAAGATGGCTTGCTCCTAAGTCATAATACCAGACATCGAAACATCCTTAGCAATATATGGAAGTAGAGACTTGAGGAACCATTCCAACAGAAACTCTGGAGGATTGTTGGCTTTCACTAATCGCTTCCATCGACGCCACTCTTGAACGTGGTCAGAAATATGTGTGGCCTTATTCTGACGGAAGGTAGACAAAATTTTAGTACTAGTATCATAGCGAACCGGCAACTGGAAATGATCCAAGAAAACCAAAGAGATCTCACTGAATCCCCTATAAGTCTTCCCAGGAAACTCAACATACCACTTCGCAGCTGCCCCCGTGAGGGTGCGTTGAAATAGTGGTAATCTAATGGAATCATGATTCAATGAGTTGGAGGAGCACCAAAGGTGAAACATTGTGACATGATCACCCGGATCTTCACCACCTTTCCCCTCAAACTTAGGAATGTATGAAGGGAGCTTGGTAGGGACCGGAGGCCAACTAGGTTCGTGACACACTAGATCATTCATGAGCTTCAAAAGATCTGGAAGATTCAAACGTGCAAGGAATGTGAGCTGCGGCTAGAAAGCTTGATTATAAGCCCCCATAAAAGGTTGGTTGAACAAAACTAAATTATAAGGTGGACCAAAAGCTTAACCATGAGCATTAAAATGCTGATTATACAAACTTGACGGACTATAAGTTTGACCATGGCCATAAGGTTGATAACCTCCTCCGACTTGACCCGTATGAGAGTAAGCAGGTATATAAGTGTTTTGGGCACCATATTGAGGTGGGTTGTACTGGTGGCCAGCACCAACTGTGTTGTAGTAAGGGTTGCCACCATAAGTATGCGGCATATACGTACTATTCGTAGTGGGAACCATGTTGTAGTGACCATAATGGTGAGGTATGTTCCCACCCCCAGCATAAGCATTAGGATTAGTGTGAGTTGTCGTGTGGTGACCATAAGTATGAGATGTATTCCCAACCCCAACATTGGTGTTACTAGTAGCAGGAATGGTGGTGTTATGACTGTGAGAATGAAGTATATTCCCACCTCCTATATTAGCATTACTAGTAGTGGTAGTGGATGAAAAAGTATGCAGTACATGTCCACCCCCGTGGTTGGGAGGAGCATTAACATTTGTGAAAGTGGTCATAGGTTGACGAGTAGTGACATGTGTATTAGGTGGTGGATGGCGAGTCGTGCTGCGAACAGTGTTCCTATTAGGTTGAGTAGCCCTAGGAGGCGGCCATCTTCCAACATTAGCATTGTTAGGAGGAATCTGACTGGTCCCCATACTATGTGTGTGGGTGGACAACGTGGTGTCCCCTACGAGGGTATTGCCCCCAGTGGGTGCAGTGTTGCTAACACCATGACTAGTGTCAGCGTGACTACCAAAAGTAGTGGAAGGATCAACTGTGTTGTAATTAGGCATACCATATGAGAACGCAGTAGGGTTGATCATAGGACCTATGTCATCATGTAAATTTGGCATCCCATATAAATAATTATGTGGATATGAAGGATCGAATGGGTCGTCCTCGGGTGGATCTGGACCAAACAAACTAGGTCGAGTCTCGAGTGGGTCCGGACCAAACAAACTAGGTTGGGTCTCAGGTGGATCACCCCCCCACGCCTCATGAGGAGTAGGGGTGTCTGAAGTGTGCTCGACTCTACCTGATGGAGTCGTATGGATTTCTCCCATGTCAGAGTGTGCAGCAGTCATGACGTCTAAGATGTATGTCTCATAAGAATTTGAAGACTCGGAGGGAGCCCGTCGGCGTCCCTTAGCAACACGGCGTGTGCTCGGCCAGTTTTAAACTAGCCAACCGATGGGATCAGCTGAGAGTAGGACTCCATGCCATGATATCTCCGGAGAGAATATAAAATCACAATGTCTCCTAACGGCCAACTATCAATCAAAAACAGTAAATCAAAAGCACACACCTAGAGAAACTACAGCCAAGAGCAGACAAACAGAGTGGCTAAATGAGCTCCTGACACTAGAGCCGGTATGTCTCACCTAGGAGAGGCTGGAGACTCCCAAACTGTAGTCGGAGGTAAAAAAATCAAATATAGAGGCACCCAGGCTTCACTGCGTGCAAAGGACCATAATCCTCGGCAATAAACAACTGTGTTTTCCAACCCCTATCTGACTCATGACACAAACAGTATAACCCTTGCAAGTACCCTTTGCGATACCTAAGTAAGGAAACTATGCTCATCGTAGTATAACCAATGATCAGGGGGACAATCGTAGGTGGGATCCATTGTATGGGCAAGGTAGCAAAGCCCGAAACTACAAGAGGGTCAAATCCCCCAAGAGTCCCCAGATACGAACAAACCCTGGAAATATCTCCCACGTTCAGCCGGTATTGGAGGTATATCTCCGCAACCAACCTCCTGTGACCTCGTGCTTAACTTTGGTCTGAGTAGAGCTTCCTAAGAACACCGATGTATACCATGGATTTAACCACTCCCTTGTCAGACACATAATGTTTCGTCTAGTAGTCTTGGCTTTTTTACTCACAATGATCTATTCCAAGACTCTAAACCTATGTTAGTTGGTGTACCCTATAAATAAAATCGTTCTAATCAATTTTAAGATTAAGCGTTAATTTTAATGGCTGTGGTTACTCAAAGGATATGGTCATGAAACTAGTGATGCATATGACTCAATAGTATGCAAAATCATCAAACTCTAGACTCATTTATCCAATAAAAACAATGCCACTAGCATGCAAAATCAATCCAACGGTTTCGAAATAAAAATGCAACTCTTTTATATTTTTAATGCACAAGTAGAACCTATATGAAAGCAGCAAGCACTCAATGCAAGATGCAGTACATGAAAGTAATTTTTTTTTGTTTGTATTTTCTCTTATAAACAAAAGGAAAATGCAAAACTATTTTTTTTTGTATTTTTCAATATAATGGAATCAAAAAATGCAACCAGAATCCTACTATTTAGTCACTAATATGCAGAGGAGATCACTAAGACAACCCAGTAGATCCCAAACAGTAAGACTCAGCCAATGAAATGAGCTCGATCGGAAAATACCAACAAGGCTAAATCCAAGGATGGGTAAAAAAACCAACAAGGCTCAACCAAGAGAAGAGAAGAGTTTTGGTCACAAACAAGGCATGGAACAGTCAAGAATCAGGCCAACAAAGACTCAGGATCATCCAAAACCAACCCAGCAACAACCAGAGGTCATAAATCAACCAAAGTTGAAGTCGTATGCTACTGTTGAAGGAATACATGTGGGTACCCGTGAGTAGTAGTGTAAACAGAGGCAGGTGTACACGGGCAGAGCTAAGCTCACCCACGAGTAGGGAAAAGCAAATGGGCCAACAAAGAGTCCAATGGCTTAGAAAAAACTAGTTTTCTATAATGTATATCAATGGCCAATCAGTGACACAGAGCTTCGACAAACAACAACTCTAAATAAGGACTAATGCTCAAAAATCCTCAAAAATGGATGTTTTCCCCAGTGGAGTCGCTATTTCTGTGTTGGAGAAAACTTCCTATGGCTTGGGGTGAACCACTACAGACAGTCGACTACCATAAATCAACTCAATTCTCAATACTAAGCTATATAAATGACAATTCTAAGATAATGAAGCAGATAACCAACCTCGATCCAAATGTTTGATGTAGATCCCCGTTGGAGCTTTCAATCCGTGCACTTGAACCTGCAAAATAGTCTTGACATCCACTATACAACAAGCGCATATGATATATAAACGAAATTAACATCATCAATAGCAATGGTCCATGATATTATAAGTAAATGCAACCCAATGTAATATAAACAACATTCACAACATTAATGGACGACAATATGAGTATTTCTATTAATAAATAACAAGAAGTACAATGTGATACGACCTCTTGCTGGCAACCAATCTGAACCAAGATCTGGATCAATCCACTTGTGCCTCCACCACTTCAATCCTCCATGGAATGGAAAACTCAAACTATGATAGGAGTTTGGAAGGTGAACATAAAGGATTCACAACTACAAGGATCAATGAGTGTAGACTCAAGATAGGGAAAAAATCCACTAGAGTTCTCTTGCTCTTCTTTTTCCTCTTGTCCATAAGCCATATGTGCTCAATATATAGTCCTCTCAAAGGTAAGTGAAAGGACACATCGAGGCATTTTGGGGAATATTGTTGAGAACCCATGTCTTTACTTTGTTAGTATATTGTTGTTGGACGCATATGCTTTGTAAGTCATCCCATAGTATTTGTTGATCCATAGTTGTGTTATTGTTGTTTGGCGCATATGCTTTGTAAGTCGCCCATAGTATTGTTGATCGATAGTTTGTATTAGCCCATGGTTTTGGCCCCTAGTATTGGCGCCTAGACTTACTATATAAGTGTGTGTTGAGGCCTATGAAGGTACCGTGAAGTTATTTGTATTGAGCTTGCTCAAAGGAGGTTGCCCCCTCAAAGTGGCCTGCGATCAATAAAAGTGATTCTGAGTTTTGATAATTCTGCTATCTCGTGTATTTGACTAATCAATTGTTGCAGGTTCTTCACATCTGGTATCAAAGAATTTTCTTGGGCTCATTGGGTGGAATTTCTCCCCAAAACTTTTTTCGCATCTGTTGCAAGTTCGGATCTGGGAATAATCCCTATTCGCTTAACTGTGGGAAGTACTTCGGCATAAGCCCTAAAAATCATTGTGAGGAGTACCACAGGAACCTCAAAGTAGCTGGCCCATTGAGAGGACCTTCCAGCGAAACGGGCAACAACCCCTACCTAATTGACTAGTTCCCACCCATGAGGTAAACCAAGAGCTGTCGTTTGTGGCAAAGCGGTTATCAGTTTTAGCTGAGCCGTGGAGTGAGCGGTACTTCCCAAATACACAAGCCGTCAGACATCATTAGTGTCCGATTGAAATGTCTTAACTATTAGGAAACCGCACATACCTGGGGTCCATATCAATTTCAGCTAAACTCTTGCTGATCACTGCCGTGCCATTTCAGATCCAGCCGTTTCAGATCCATTCTGAAATCCATTCCAGATCCAGTCATTTCAGATCAATTTTAGATCCAGCCATTTTCAATCCATTCGGTGCTGTTTCAGATCCCTCTGTTTCCGATCACTTCTGCATCGTTGCAGATCTATCTGTTTCAGATCCCTTCCGTGTCGTAGCAGCTCCATTCCGAAAAAAAAGAGTATAAAACTCAGTTTTTTCTCCATATCTCCCTTGTTTTCACTCTGTTTGCCTTGAAACTTTCCTGGAACTCCTGTAATCCCATTCTACATATTTCATTCCTGAGGACCCTATCCAAAATTCCACTTCCCAAAGCCCGAAATCCCACATTTTTCTATTTTTAGGGTTTGCCATAACTTCCTCAGTTTTCACCCAATCACCTTCAAATTTTACCACAGATTTCCTTTCCTAATTCTGCTTCTTTGTCCCTCTCTACCAAATTTTCCCATTCTTTCACCCCGCTTCTGAAATCCTCCTTTTTTGATTCCCTATCCATTCAACAGTGTCCAAAACCTAGTTCAACCCCAATTGCCCTTCATATTTTTTTCCCAAATCTAGATTTTCCTTAACTGAAATAGTTTCTGTTTTTGTTTTTCTACCCACTCAAAAAAAAAAAAGTTCTTGGTTATGGTTGTCACCCGCACAGGAGCAAAAAACATGGAAGCAACACTTGCAACCATCCAAGCCAAACTCCAGGATCTTGATGAAAAATTTCTCGGCCTCCATCTTGAGCATTCAGCCATGAACAACAAACGACAGTCCGAGTCTTCATCAGACAATGGGTTCTCTTCTTCCAGCAATTTCCATGGTCCGAAGCTTGATTTTCCTCGCTTCAATGGTATTGATCCGACGGGATGGATCTATCGTGCAGAACAATATTTCTGTCTACATAATACTTTTGATGTCAACAAAATTCCACTTGCATCCTTTCATTTGGAACAGGAATCTCTTCAATGGTATCGTTGGTACATCAAGGCTCATGAAGAGCCAAAATGGATAGATTTTTGCTAGCTCCTTTTGCAACGATTTGGTCCTAGTACTTTTGAAGACTTCACAGGAGCCCTCACTAAACTTCGTCAAATTGGCACTGTGAGAGAGTACCAAACCGAATTTGAGAAACTAGCCAACCACACTGAAGGATTGGCTGATGACTTCTACCGGAGTTGTTTTATCAGTGGTTTAAGGATGCAATCCGCTCTGAGGTCAAAATGTTATGTCCCAACACAATGATGGAAGCCCTAGGGTTGGCTAAGTTGGCAGAAGACAAGATTACAGCCCAACAACGCTCCAAACCCCCTTTTGTTCCCTTCCGAAATATGGGTTCTCCACGACCTCCCATTCTGCCAGCTCCTCGACTAACTCCTATCACGCATTTGTCTGAAACTGAGATGCAGGCACGCAGAGAAAAAGGGCTTTGTTATAATTGTGATGAAAAATTCACTCGAGGAGATAGATGTGTTCAGCAAAATCTCTATCTCTTGGATATGGATTCTCTTCCTGCCTCTAAAATTGGTGAAGAAGCTCCAGATACAATGGATGCTTAGGTCAACATTCCGGAGCCACTTAGTGACCCTCCATCTCAAGATGACCAGCCAGAGATATCTCTCCATGCTTTAGCTAGAATCACCACCCCCCAAAACATGTGGGTCAGGGGTTACTTCAAGAAGATTCCTCTTACAATACTCATTGATTCTGGCAGCACTCATAATTTCATTGACCCTCTAATCGCCAAATAGGCTGATTGTTTTGTCCATCCTTGCTCCAAATTTGAAGTCATGGTTGCTAACGGGGGCACCTTACCTTGCAAAGGGAAGTGTCGTAATGTGCATATCTCTATGGGAGATTATAACCTGCGCTCTGACATGTTTTCCTTGACCTTAGATGGATGTGATGTGGTATTGGGCACTCAATGGCTATGCACACTTGGCCCCATCTTATGGGATTTTGCAGAACTTTGGATGTCGTTTTCCACCAATGGATAGAAACACACATTGACAGGATTACAACCAGGGTCTCTTAGCATCATCAGCTCACATCGCATGGAAAAATGCCTTAAGAAGAATTCACATGGTTTCATTGTTCAGATCCATTCCATTCAGATGCAACCATCAGCAGTCTCCATTACTCCTTTGGATCTACAACATATTCTGGATCGATATCTCGGTGTCTTTTCTAAACCAGTGGGATTGCCACCTTCAAGGCTAGAGGACCATCGTATTCAGATCCTTCCTGGAAGCATTCCTCCCAACATCAGGCCCTATTGCTACCCATTTCACCAAAAAACAGAGATTGAAATGCTCGTCTAGGACTTACTGAAGCAAGGTATTATTCGCCCAAGCACTAGTTCCTTTTCTTCACCAGTTGTTCTTGTCCGCAAAAAAGATGGGTCATGGCGCCTTTGCATTGACTTCCGAGCACTTAATCACCTCACTATCAAGGACAAGTTTCCAATTCTTGTTGTTGATGAGCTTCATGGTGCTCAATTTTTCTCCAAGTTGGATCTTCGTTCTGGGTATCATCAAATTCGGGTTCATGAGGATGATATCCCTAAAACAGCTTTCCGCACACATGATGGCCACTATGAGTTTTTGGTCATGCCCTTTGGCCTCACTAATTCTCCTTCCACATTCCAGGCCTTGATGAATAAAATATTCCGCCCCTACTTGAAGAAATTCATTCTAGTATTCTTTGATGATATCCTCATCTACAGTAAAACCTGGGCTGAACATCTCCAACATCTGTATCTTGTAATGAAACTTTTCTATGACCATCATCTCCACGCCAAACAGTCTAAATGTGTTTTTGGATAGCAGGAAGTCGAGTATCTCGGGCACACTATCTCAGCAGAAGGGGTTCGCGTGGATCCTGCCAAAATCACTGCCATGAACAATTGGCCGCGTCCTCAGACACTCAAGAGCCTTCGTGGTTTTTTGGGGTTGACTGGCTACTACCGCAAGTTTTTCAAGGATTATGGAAAGATTGCAGCTCCATTAACTGTCCTATTGAAAAAGGATGCTTTTACATGGACACATGCTACTAAGTGTGCATTTGACAAAATGAAACAAGCTATGTGTACTACACCTGTTCTAGCTATGCTTGATTTTTCCAAGCCCTTCACTATTGAGAGTGATGCTTGCGGCAATGGACTTGGTGTTGTTCTCCTTCAAGATGAACACCCCATTGCGTTCACTAGCAAAGCCCTTTCAGGTAAGAATTTAGCTACCTCTACACATGAGAAGGAAATGATGGCTATTTTGCATGCAGTACAGAAGTGGCACCCATACCTATTAGGGAATCATTTCTGCATCAAGACTAATCACCATAGTCTGAAATATTTCCTGGAACAATGTGTATCCTCCCCAGCACAACAGAAATGGGTTAGCGAACTCATGGGTTATGACTATGAGATCACTTACAAGAAGGGTAAGGACAATATTGTGGTGGATGCTCTTTCTCGCACATTTGATGACAAAGGTTCTCTTTCAGCTATTTCTATGCCTATTCCAAATTGGTTGCAATCTGTTTAACAGGGCTATGACAATGACTCTTCATTATCTCAAATCATTCAATGCTTGGCCAACAAACCTTCTGCTATACCACATTCCTCGTAGGATGGTGCTTCACTGAGATACAAGGGTCGTCGGGTGCTTCCCCAGAGCACAGATATTCAACAGGATGTCTTCTATGAACTCCATGCTTCTCCATTAGTAGGGCACTCTGGGTTCCTCAAAACCTATGAGCGGGCACGGCGTAACTTCTTTTGGCAGGGCATGAAAAGGACAATTCAACAGATGGTGGCTGAATGTGATACCTACCAGCACAATAAGGGTGAAACGACACTCCTTCCGGGATTGCTTGAACCCTTGCCCATACCTACACAGATTTGGATAGATATTTCTATGGATTTCATTGAAGGGCTCCCTAAGTTTGGAGGGAAGACAGTGATTTTGGTTGTGGTTGATCGCCTCTCCAAATATAGTCATTTTTGTGCTGTCAGCCATCCCTATACAGCCTCCTCAGTCACTCAAATTTTCTTGGACCATATCTTTCGTCTTCATGGAATCCCTTCTTCCATTGTCTCGGATCATGATGCGACTTTCACCAGTCATTTTTGGACAGAACTATTTCGCCACACTGGCACCAAACTGAAGATGAGTTCAGGGTATCACCCGCAAACAGATAGTCAGACTGAAATTATCAATAAATGCTTGGAAACTTATCTTCGTTGCTTCACCTCTGAACAACAACATCAGTGGGAAAAGTGGCTCCCTCTCGCTGAATGGTGGTACCATACCTCTTACCACATTGCCTCTAAAATGACCCCATATGAAGCAGTCTATGGTTAAGCACCGCTAGTTCTTCTTCCATACACCCCCAACAGTTCACGAGTTCAGGCAGTTGACATAGTCCTTCGCAACCGCGATCAGATTCTTCGCATTTTGAGGGACAATCTTCACATGGAAAGAAATCGCATGAAGCAACAAGCCGGTCAACACCGCTCTGAGCGCACTTTTCAAGTAGGTGATATGGTTTTTCTTCGTCTCCATCCGTACAAGCAATCCTCCATGAAACTTAGAGGGCATCATAAGATCGCTCCAAAGTTCTATGGGCCATATAGGATTCTTCAGAAGATTGGGTCCGTTTCTTATAAATTGGAACTTCCTCCTTCTTCCAGCATTCATCCAGTATTTCATGTCTCTTGTCTGAAGAAAGTTCTTGGCACCAACATCAGAGGACAAACTATTTTACCCGAACTGGATAATGAAGGATCCATCCTTTTGGAGCCAGAGGCTGTCCTCAATAAGCGCACTCATCAGCTTCGCTCTCACTCTATCACAGAGGTCTTAATTCAGTGGCACGGCATGCAACCAGAGGATGCTACATGGGAACCACTCCTTCAGATTCAACAACAATTTCCACATCTAAAGCTTTTAGGACAAAGCTTTTTCTAAGGGGGAGGGAATGTTAGGAACCCATATCTTTACTTTGTTAGTATATGGTTGTTGGACACATATGCTTTGTAAGTCGTCCCATAGTATTTGTTGATCCATAGTTGTGTTATTGTTGTTTGGCGCATATGCTTTGTAATTCGCCCATAGTATTGTTGATCCATATATTGTATTGGCCCATGGTTTTGACCCATAGTATTGGCGCCTAGAATTACTATATAAGTGTGTGTTGAGGCCTATGAAGGCACCGTGAAGTTATTTGTATTGAGCTTTCTCAAAGGAGGTTGCCCCCTCGAAGTGGCCTGCGAGCAATAAAAGTGATTCCGAGTTTTGATAATTCTGCTATCTCGTGTATTTTGACTAATCAATTGTTGCAGGTTCTTCACAAAGATGGAGGGCCAAAGGTCACCCTATGACCGCTTTTTGGGAGTAAAAAGTAATTAACTAGTGGTTTTTATCATTTTACATGCTACCCACGGGCTATAGTGATGCAACTCGTGGGTATGCCCACTGTAGTGATGCAGCTAGCGTACAGAGGAAAAAATAGGGAAAATAGTGTGTTTGAAGGATATAAAGTGGATCTGAGTCAGTAAAATGGATCCTACAAGCCAAAGATTGTTGATGCTCACAAGGTGGAAAATTACACTGTAACAACTAGGACGAAGATACTGTGTGGAGGCAAGTATTATCCTTTTGCAACTCAACAATGATGTTTTCTGTACTCAGTAGTATGTCTTCTGCATTAATCAATATTGAACTTTGCATTAAGTAGTACTAGCTTAGTTATGTAGACTTAATTCAATCATCCACTCCCTAGCCTTCCCCTCATCACATCTCTTATGCATTCTATTTTTCTGTTCTCATAATTATCTCAAGGAAAACTTGGTGAGCCTCCTACTCAATTTGATGGGTGTAATAGAGTGCCTAGGTCTTTGGTCAGTTTCATAATTATTGAGCCACCTACTTCTTTCCACTTTCTTGGGGAACATGACCACAAATATAGGGAAGTTTCCCCCTGCAACAGCTAGAAGTGAATGATGATGCTACCAAGTATCAATTTTCTCTCCACCCAAGTTCATTCCTCCTAGTGGGTCAGTGAACACTCTTTAACAGTCTCCTTTGTATATTTGTCTCCTCTTTTATTTATTAATAATAAAAATATTAGAGTATTTAATTATAGTCATTCTTGACCCCACTTGGTCAATAATCATAAAAACTTTACAATAACTTATAACATAATGTTTTTCTTACAACATAAAATGTTTAGATTTTGGGTATGTGACAATATAAGAATCATCTGGAAGTGAAATTCCTTGAATATTCCTTTGAAACGTAGAGATAAGGTGCAAGGGGGCATCCCTTCCCGATTAACTGCTGCAAAAGAATAAGTGGAGAAAATGTATTATTCACTGCAACCAATGATGAGGAACAAGAGAATAGGTTGTTGGCCATCCTCAAAAACTTTGCACCAAATCCCAAACATGCCAACATATCTATGATGAAGGACCAATCAATTATGTCATAGGATTTATCAAAATCAATTTAAGGAAGAGATATTGTTGCCATGATTCCCTATCCCACTTCATGGCTTCCCAAGCTGAAATCATTGGTGTCCAAAATAAACCTCCCTTGTACAAAATATGTTTGTTCCTTTCGTGCAATCTTCCTGGTGACTTATCTCACTCACAGTTCCATTACCTAAGCCATGATTTTGTAACCAACACTTAATAGCATTATAGTTCTCCATCCCCCAATGATATTCCTCCAAGAATTTTTTGGAATGAGCTTGATCAAGCCTTGATTAATAGACTATGTTAGAAATTCTATTGAAAATGTTTTTGTAACCATGTGACTAAATTCATCTCCAACAATATTCCACATTTCCTTGTAGAACTCACAAGGTAGTCCATCAATAACTAGATATTTTCCATTATGCATAAAGCTAAGGGATGTAAACAATTCATCCTTTGTGAGGTCGCTATCCAATTTATCCATGCTAATAATAGAGACCTCTTATGGAACCACCCTATAACAATCATTCCTAACTGCAACCACATCCTCTATTACTGGATAAAGAGAAAAAAATATTTTGAAAGTGGTCACTAAACATACCTCGGATCTTAGAGGGATCTTCCTCAAGTGAACCATCCTCTCTACAAAGGCCCAATAATCTATCAGAAACCACCTTCTTCTTTATAAATTCAAAAAATAACTTTGATCCCTCACCTCCTTCCTTAATCCACTATAACTTGGAACGACCTATGGAATCTCTTGCAATATACTCCTCCTCCATACGCACCACAAACTCCAAATCTGGTGCATCCTTTTGAAGGACAGAGTTATGAAGGTCCTCCTCGAGGATACTACATAACTCTTATAACCTCATTCTAGACTATTGAAGCTCTCGTATATGCGTGCGAACAATCAAACATCACCAACCATGCATAAATTTGACAATAATTTGAATGGATCCCTCCCACCATTGCATCCAACCCCTATCATCAACAGGACAAGGAACTAGGTCCCAAGCATGATGGAAGAGAGCATGGAAATCAAGGGCATCCAAATGAGAAACATTTAATTTAAACAAGGAACAAGGCTTTGACGGAATCACGTGGCCCACCAAAATGGATGTTTGAATGGGTAGATGATATGAACAAATTACATACATCAACACATCAATTGGTCGAATCCTTCCATAAAAGAAAATTTCACTATGAGGTCCATAAATGTATCTAGCCTTTTCTGCACCCTCTCCCTTCCTAGACAAAAACTGGACCAAGTGAAGCAACCTCCATAATCCAGCTTTTTATTTCCCAATTTAGGATCAAAGATTTGAAGGGTAGGCTTGCACCTTGACCATGCTTCTTTCTTAGAAATAATTAATCCATTCTACCATGTTAAAGTCCCCACTTATTATCCATTTTTCATCTAGAAGAGAAGAAGACATCCAATCTCAAATATGAGTTCAAGAAGAGTTGATGTTAGGTGCTAACAAAATCCAAGCAGTCTCTCTTGTACCAAAAGAGTAGTCTAAATGCATCGATTATCAAGGTCACAACCATATGATCGTAACAAAACTTTTAAGGAACGGGATAGAGCAAGTAATACGTCCCCGTCCCCCCACATTGAACATGGTTTAAATTCCAAAAGTAAATATTCCACACATAACTCATGCGACTATGAAGTTCAAAACTAGAATCATTTACCTCCTAGAGAAATATCACATCTTCCTTAGCCTTTTGCAAGACTCCCTGCACAAGTTTTTTTCAACCAGGGATCAAACCCTCTCACTTTCCATGAAAAAAAAGAAAATCTCATTCAAAGAATAGGGGTTTTGGAAGGCTACTGAACCTATTTGATGATGCTATATTCCAAAAAGATGAGGCGCCCTTGTTTGGGGACAAGGATATAGCTTCCTTGAAATACTTTTCCCGAGGAGAGGGAATTGCTGGTTTAATATGTTTCTCCACAACAGTTGGATACAAGGCCCCTTCCGGTAGTTATATTTAACCTACCATACTTCATCAACATCCATACTATGAGTCTCATCATTGATACATGGAATCGAAGGTTGCAATTTTCTCTGACCCCATCAGCTATTAATAGGCCCATAACCAAAATCTTGTACTTGTGGAAAATTAGGTACCTTAGAACCCTTAGTAATCTGTTGAGTCACTCCCATACCGGTAATACCTCCCAATCCTTGCAAAGGATGAGAAATAGCATCACCAACTTGGCTTGTGTACAAACCTCCTTGGTCACATGGATAGAGCCAATGCCCTTGCTCGGTGGGGCTAACGATGTTGCATCACATTTATCCTAAGAGGCTATCTTGGGTGCTTGTCAATATGGGTAGTCACGAATAAGGCGGTCCTGAGCTTGAAAGACAAAACAAGCATTAGGAAGATTTATATAGCACACTTTCTATTGACGAACCCCATCCACTATCATTTTTGAAATAAACTTTGGCAGTTTTTTTAGATACACTTCTACACATACTCTAGGGCTACCTCGAAATGAATTACATCTTCCATCTGGGACCAACAATTTTCCAAACCTATTGGCCAACAAGTCTATAAAAGGTCGTAATTATATTGGAAGAGAAAAAAATTCCACCCATAAAGGGTAGTGAGCTTGTCCTTGATATTTTGAATTAAAATATGCCCTACATCACTACACAAATTCCAAAGAATCAACAACGTTCCATGTACCATATTGTAACACTTTTCTTCATGGTACCTCAGAATTGAATAATAAATATACATATTTAAAACACAGTCCCCAATAAGAGTTCAAAGACACTCCTTTTTCTTCCAAGTTCAATAAGCACCATTTTTCAAATGCAATTTCATCAAAAAGAAAGTAAAAAGATCACCCCCCTACACTCCATATTTTTCTCCTTCCAAAATACTCTTCGCTGCTAGACAAACAAAAATTGAAATCACCTTCCTCAAGGTCATCAGCTGCTTGTGGATTAAATCCATTGTGTTATGGAAATGAGGCTTCCTGAAAGGAAGAGGGAGGTTTCTGTATAAAAGATTCATTACTTTCTATTAAAATATTTCCATTTATATGAATGGTTTCAGTAGTGGCTTTAGTATACTCCACCCCACCCACATTCTAAAAAATGGGAAATGGGTTAGACAATTCCACCACTAGCTCCTTAGAAACTCCATCGATAAGTGTTTCTTGAGTTGATTCATCTATTTGGGACTCTATATATGCACTCATATTCGCTACTAATTCCCTCTTTGCAACTCTAGAATACACACAATTACTAAAAGGGAAAGGAGAACCATTCTTCTTGAGATGTAGCTGGTGACAAACATGTGCAACTCCATCAAACTTTGCATTTAATGAGTACACAACATTTCTTACAGGCCCATTGAAATATTTTCAATCCAAAGGTATGAACTCCATTGGAGAGCGAACTTGAGATCTATTTCTCCTAGAAGAAACCCTACCTTCTTCTTTCACTGATGGTGTGGTTGCAAACCCCTTAACACCAACTTGGACCTCTTCGGGGGAACACATATACCTTGATGACAGAGGTCGATCACCACCGAAAACCATCTCCACAATGTGTGTATGGATGCTAGTTCTTGAATGATAAGATTAAAAATGCAATAACAACTAAAACCTAATTCATATGATAGAATGATTAAAAAAACCTAGCTTCATAAATGAGGATCACTTCTTCATAAATTCATAGATAGATCCATGGATGGCTCTATACAAGAGCATATGCAAAGATAGATCCCCCCATGCAAAGGTGGAATGGGTGATATTTATTGATAGATCTCTCTTAGATCTCTAATAGCAATATATAGGATGCTTCTTGGTACATAGATCACTAGTTGGTCCAAGAGACCCACGAATCGGTCACTTCATGTTGTTGTGCCCCAATGCTCACAGATTATTGTCAATGAATCGATGCTTGGTGCTTAAGCCTATTAGATCACTGCTTAGGTCACTCCCTTAATCAATGCTTGGTGCTCAAATTTCTCCCTTGATCATGCTGCTCAAGTCACTCTGTTGCTCATGTTACATAGGTGCTCATATCGCCCCCTTGCTCATGTTACTAAAGTGCGCAGGGCAGTCCCTTGCTTACATTCCTCAAATGCTTAGATCGTTGCTCAAGTCATTAGATCCCTGCTCATCGAATTATATTAGTTATATAGTTTAAAATACAACAACGATTTATATTATGCATACTTTGTTGATTACATTTATTAAATAAATGACATGTTTTTGAAAAGTCATGTTTTTTAGGAAATAATGTAATTTTTTTAGAAGTCCAGATTTTTAAAAACAAGAGGTACTAAGCTCTTTATTTTACCAATTGCGTGGGAAACCTATATAAAGTTGTGATCATGTAGAATGTGCATACTTTGTTTATTTGATTTAGTAAGTGAATGTCATTTTTACAAAAGTCGTGTTTTATAATGGATTTTTAAGTCATGATTTTTAAAAACGAGGGGTACTAAGCTCTTCCTCTTACCAATTGCGTGCAAAGCCTATAAAAAGTTGCAACCACATAGAATGTGCATCTCTCTCTCTCTCTCTCTCTCTCTCTCTCTCTCTCTCTCTCTCTATATATATATATATATATATATATATATATATATATATATATATAATATATATATATATATATAATTATTTGTATTTATATAATAATTGTATATGGAAAGTCAATAATATAAAAATTAATAACAAGTTATAAGATTATGTGAATTGGTCTATTCCATTAAAACTGAAATGTTTTATTTGGTTAGTTTTGCAAGATAAGCTGAAAACTTTGGAAAACCTGGGCAAGCATGAATGGATTGGTCCCAGTGTTTGTATCCTCTGCTTCAATGCTACTAAAACAAAAGAACACATATTTGTCAATTGTCATTTCACTCAAAAATGTTGGGAATATGTTGTCAAAAGTCTGAATATTTTCCAGCATTGGGATGTTGGGGAATTTAATGTTTGTCTCTTAAACTGGTAAAAAAATTGCAAGCAACATTTTAATATTGCCATATGCATTTCTTGGGCAATATGGTACACAAGAAACTGTGCTATATTTCGAAATGTTCCTCCAGATTTTATGCATTGCAGTTTGACTGCTTTAAAAATGTTTTCATCATATGTAGTAGATGACTAGAATTTGAAGATTGTCAAAGTTAGCCATTTTGTTCTCAAAGTTGATTAGCCTGTTCTTTTCTTCGATGGAGCTGCACAGTATGGGATATGCGCAGTGGGGGGTGTTATATACCTGAATGAATCTCATTATTTACTGTCAGGCTCAATTGTGGTTCTGGATGCAACATGAAAGCTGAGCTTATGGCCCTTTGGTGCGTTTTAAAAGTGGCAAACATATTTGGTTTGGTTAACATCAAGGTTTATGGTGATTCTCGGGTCACAATCAAGTGGGCCGTAGGAGACTTCAAGTTGAATGTTTTGAATCTGAGACATTGGGCTTTTCATGGACATAACGAAATTGAAAAACAACAAAATATTATATTTGAACATATCTATAGAGAGCACAATTCACTTGCTGATAAATTATCCAAGGAGGCTCTGTCAAGCATGGAGGGACACTTGGTATGGGAAGAATGGTGTGACAATTCCACTCAGGATAGTGGAATCACTTACTTTGTTGATTAAGGTCTGATAGGGTATATGCTACAGTAGGCTATTGGCCACAGTTTTGTATGTTCTATTTTGTATATTGGTAGCTTTTGGTAGTCTAGACTTATGAGATACTCTTGGTTTTGGGATGGATCTTGTAGACATCTCTGTTAAATCAGTATAATTTTGATAGCTTTTGTGAATGATTCGGTCAAAGAATCAAGAACATCATTGTACTATTTGATTCAATCGAATACCAATAGCAGTTTTTTTTCACTGAAAAAATTAGTAAATAAATATTAATCAATTTGAAAAATGTTAAAAACAATATTTTATTAAATATATATGGTTTAATAGTTAATATTTTATATTAAAAAATATTTTTTAATAATTTAATATTTAATGAATAAAATTTATAACTAATAATTAATAACATCATAATATTTATAATGAATTATAGTTGGGCTAGAATTAATAAAGAATTATAAAAATTAAATATTAATTTTAGTGGAGTTGTAATATAATGGTGGAAATAATAATATTAAGTTTTTAATATTAATATTAATTAATAGCACAACCATATGGTTGATATTAATATTAATTAATAGCACAACCATATGGTTGATATTAATATTAATTAATAGCACAACCATATGGTTAATATTAATATTATAAATATTATTGTTAATTAAGGAACAACTTGGTTGGTATTAATATTAAAAATATTTTTGTTAATTAAGGAGCAACCTTTTTTTCTATCGAAAAATTATATATTTTATACTTAGTACCAAACTATATTGATGCATTATTTAAGGTGGGAAAAAAATAGTAATATTATTTATGGACCTATATAAATCATATTATTAATGAATATGTAACATGGTTTGGATTCGGTGGTTTGTTGGTGGGGATAGATGGATTTCATTCCATCCACCCAAGTTCAATTTCATTGAGACATCTTCTAGCTTAGATGATCGGCTCATGGTTTGCTCGACCTACCATCTACGATATGTGGGGAAGTTTGTTGGGGAAGTTTGTTGGGATTTCCCATGAATGTTTAGCCTTCCTTGATTCCTTCAAAATATGTAACATGGTTAGAGAAATAAAACTGTTATTTAAACAAAACAAAAATCAATTATAAAATTAATTATATTATTTATATAATAATATTCAAATAATTATTAGAAAAAATATTAATTTATTAATATAAAAATTATTTTTGTAAAATTAACAATACAAAATATAAAATATGATTATCTTAATATAATTAATAATATAAATATTAATTTTTCTTCATAAAAAATTATAATAATAATTTATATGAACTAAATAATGTTTAATGATTTAAAAGTTATTAATGAAGAATTTAAATTAAATATATAAATATTTTTACATTGGTTGATACACTATCTGGTTTTTCTCTTAATTAAAATTATTGAAATTAGTAATGTTAACAACCTTCTTGATGATGATGATGATGATGATGATGATGATGATGATGATGATGATGATGATGATGATGATGATGATGATGATGATGATGATGATGATGATGATGATGATGATGATGATGATGATGATGATGATGATGATCCACTGAGACCAACTTTGGTCTATCGCACCCTGAGAAGGGTATTATTTTCTTTGCTTTAAAATTGTATTCCTATGCTGAAAAATCTTGGCAAGAAGATTTCCTAGCTCACTATACTTTTTGCAAGTTAGGAGGCTAGAAAGGTTTGTAATATAGCAAATACTATGAAACTCGGATTTAATATAGGTGTAAGCAGGGAACTCTAAGAGAAAGTGATTTTCATCGCCAACGCTCATAAAATCACAAAGATGAAAAACCCTTTCCACCCACATAGATTTAATAATAGACCAATGCTCTCTTTCACTACGGAGCTCAAGGGATTTTGTTTTTATTTTGGCTATAATAATTTTCTTCTTTCAACTAGTTAATATTGAGAGATACTTTTGATATTCTAGATTAGGGTTATTGACCACCTTATAATATCTTAATTTTTCTTTAACTTATAAATTTTTCTCGCAAAGTGTCTCGATATTTTGCAAAGTGTCATTTTCATCAATGCCCCAATAGTTTAACCAAGACATGATATCTTTACACCAGCCCAGCTTGAGGTGTAGTTGGTTTTGAACCATATAATTATGTTGTTAATTAATATAAATATTTGATGAATGATATAATAATATTTAAAATACATTATATTATTGTTATTATAATAACAATATTTAAATCAATATTAAATACATTTAAATGAATAAAAATATCAATTTTTTTATTTTTATTATTGTTAATATTAATATTATTATATGTTCATATTATAATAATAGAAATTTAAAAAAAAATATGAACTAATTTATTTATATTAAATCAAATTACATAATTCAATAAATCAATAATTTTTTTTATTATGGTTCACAATGGTGGATTATGGTTGACCATGTTTCATTATGGTGGTTGAGAATGGTCAATTATGATTAACCATGTTTGACATTGGTTGACTATGATTTACCATATTAGATTATGATTGTGAATATTTAACTGTGGGTAGATATGTTTTAAGGAGAATGGTTGCTTAAAAGGTAGAGTTCAATTAGCCACAATCAAACATGGTCAACATGTTGACCATAGATAAACAATTTTTAATATCGTTGATCCGTGTTTGAACATAGTTGACTATGGTTGACTTTAGTGCATGATGATTGATTTTAGTGAATCATTAATGACTATCTGAATGGTTGACTTTAGTGCATCATACTTGAGTATGGGAATGGTTGACTTTACTTAACCTTGTTATGTCATGAACCTGTCAAATTTCAAATCCCACTGCCTTAGAGCTTGCTTCAGGCCATACAAGCTCTTCTTCAACCTGCATACCAAATTCTCCTTCCCTTTGACATCATACCCCTGTGGCTACTACATATAAATATCTTCCTCCAAATCTCCATGGAGAAAATTTGTTTTTGCATCTAACTATTCAATATGCAAATCTTCTACCGCCACTATACTTAAAATAGTTCTAGTTGAAGTCATTTTAACAACAGGAGAAAATATTTCATCAAAATATATACCTTTCTTCCGTGCAAAACCCTTTACAACAAGTCTGACCTTATATCGCTTCTTTCCTCCATCTTCTTATTTCAACCTGTAAACCCATTTATTCTGCAATGCTCTTTTACTTACAGGAAACTGAACCAAATCCCGAGTCTGGTTTCTTACCAATGAGTCCATCTCCTCATTCATACCTTTCTCCTACTTCTCTGTAGTTTCCATCTACATTGCTTCTTCATAACATTCTAGTTCACCAGAATAATTCATTAATAAATAATAGAGTGAAGGAGATAATCGTTTACGGGGTCTACTTAACCTGGTAGATATTCTAATACTTGCAGGAGTTTGAGGTACCTGCTGCTGTTCTTGATTTTTCGGCACCTTTGGAACTTCATTTTCTTTGATTTCATCAAGCACTGTGGTACTCTGAGTTTTCCATTTCCTATTCCTTTCCCTGCAACTGATCTTTATACATGACATTTTCATTCAATACCATATCTACACTCCTAGTGATTTTGTTATTTTCATAATCCCATAAGGAATAACCAAAATCATCAACCCCATATCCAATAAAGGTACATTTATTGGATTTATCCTCAAGCTCTATTCTATTTCTTTATCAATATGGACAAATACTTCACAACCAAAAGTTATTAGAAATGAGTAGTTTACCTTTTTACCTGTCCATGACTCCTCTGGAATACCACCATCCAAAGCACTTGAAGGCCCTCTGTTTATTAAGTAAACAACAATATCTACATCATCTTCCCAAAACTATAAGGGAAACCCTACATGCACTCTCATACACCTTGCACGCTCCATGATTGTTCTGTTCATCCTTTCTGACACACTATTTTCTTGTGGTATTCCTGGGACTGTCTTCTCTCTACGAATCCCATGGTATGAACAGTAACTATCAAAATCCTTGCCGTAGTATTCACCTCCATTATCGGATTTGAGACACTTCAACATTTTTCCTATCTCATTCTCAACCAAAGCTTTCCATTTCTTAAAAGTAGAAAACGCATTAGATTTCTTTCTAATGCAATAAAACCAAGTTTTTATAGTTGCAACATCAATAAAAGTAACATAATAAAGAGAGACACCAAGATATTGTACCTAACCCGGTCCCCATACATCTGTACACACAAGCTCTAACTTTTCACTCTTCTTCAGTTTTCCAACCCTCAGATATATTACTCTCTTTTGTTTTCCACAAACACAGTTCTCCTAGAATTCCAAACTTACCTGCTTTAGATCTGCTAGCAACTTCCCTGAGTGGAGAATCTGCACCCCCTTCTCACTCATGTGGCCAAGCCTATGATGGCACAATGTTTTATCTGTTCCTGTGGAAGCTAAAGAAATAGAATAGTCAGTATTACGAGGACATAAATACAACGTACCTATCTTGCCTCCTTTTGCTATCACCATCAATCCTTTAGTGATATTCCATCACGTCTCTCCAAATGCAGATAAACAACCACCATATCCCAACGGCCTCATTGAGATCATATGTCTTTTCATAGCAGGATTATGCCTTACATATTTCAACAACCATTCAGTGCCATTCTTTAAATTTATCCGTACCTTATCCATTCCAACAATTTTACATGGCCCATCATCACCCAATAAAACATGTCCAAAATCGCCTGGAACATAATCATGAAAAAAATTCCTATGGGGTGTAGCATGACATGAAGCCCCTGAATCTACTACCCAGTAATCACTAGTATTATCTAATGCAAGAACCAAAGCATCTTGTAACACATCACCTACTAAATTTGCTTCCTGAGTAGTCTTCTGATGTTCATCTCCTTTCTTCTTTAGATATCTGCTATCTTTCTTCAGATGTCCATTCTTTCCATAGTTCCAACACTCTATATTTCCCAATATGGACTTGAATATGCCCTTCCTAGACTTGTTGCGGTCACCTAGGCTCTTTCCTCTCTCCCTTTTTCTTCCCCTACTCTCCATGGTCAACGAATTACCTTATGTCTCACCTGTTCTTTTCCTATGCATTTCCTCACTAAGAATAACACCAACAACATCATCAAATTTCAAAGTGTTTGAACAAGAGACAGAGTTACTTATAGCCATGACCAAGCCGTTCCAGCTTTCTAGTAATGAGCACAAGATTAGAAGAGCCCTAACCTCATCATCAAATTTCACTTTTACAGAACTTAGATGATTTGTAATCGTATTAAATTCATTTAAATGATTAGCAACAGATCCACCTTCTGACATCTTCATATTAAACAAACGCTTCATTAGAAATACCTTGTTGGAGGCTGAGGGTTTTTCATACAGATTACCCAATATGCTCATCGGACCCTACGTTGTCTTTTCTTTTGATATATTGAAAGCCACCGATGAAGCTAAGCACAACCGTATTGTTCCTAGTGCCTTTCTGTCAAGAACCTACCATTCTTCATCCTTCATAGTCGTCGGTTGTTTTGTTTTTCCTCTCAATAGTAGGAATAGATCCTTCTGATACAAATATTCCTCCATTTGCATGTAATACCCCTATTTTGAATTAGTTTTTATTGGCTTCAATGTAAATATTTTGTATATGTAATGTGTGTTACCCTAGTGTGGATCTCAAGGCCAAGGCCCTACTAGTGGATGTTTAAGGTTGTTGTAGAGGCAAGTATTTGACAATTTGATTATTCATGGGTTATTAAGCCATGAAGAAATGTAAGTGATGTAATTATTAATAAATGCAATAAAATACCCAAGAAGCTGGTTAAGGAGGAAACCAATGAGAAAGGGGCCATGTATATCTACTAGGGAGAGGTGAGGGGGTTATATGATTGGTACCCATGCTGCCACATGTCCAGCTATGAACCCTTTTGACTCTCATGCTGACAGTAATTTGGTTGCAAAGGGTGGCTGGGAACCCTATTGATGAAGCTAATGGAGTATGGAGCATTCCTACGATTTTGTATGGCAGGGCATAGCTCTAATTGCTTGTCCTTGAAGACACTCAAGCGCCTAGAAACTCGTAGAACCTGTTTTGACTACCCATTGGGGGTGGGGTGATTCATTCATATTGGGACTCATCATCCACCCATTCATCAGGGGGAACGTATTGATGGATTCAAGCATTCACAGACCCACAGAACCCAGTCAGGAGGAAGAGGAACGATAATCGCGATTTCCTGTGAGAGTGAAATATGATCGAATCCATTTCCATAGAAACTATGTGCGTGAATCTAGTATACTTGGGATACCCATGAAAGAACCATGAGATGAGTTACAGAGCTTAAACAACCTAGGAAAGCCGTGGAGATACAGGATTTGGTTTGCAGAGAGTTAGACTATGGGACAGAGCTTAGTCCGTAGCCCTAAGAAGAACAAGCTTGGTTAACTATGGTAGAAGGTCAATTTAGAGTTCGGTTGCTTGATAAACCTAGTGAAGGCTGTAATCTCATAGAACTAGCAAATGGACCTTTCTATGACCACCTTGAATAGCACTGGAAGGGAAGAGGCCTTGAGGGACTGTGTAGCAGAGAAGAGGGTCTTCCTTGTGTTGGGTGAGGTAGGTAATGTGGGTGCCATATTTATTGAGTGTTGAGATGCCTGCAACTCTGTGGTTGAGCTCACTGGCTTAGAAATACCTTCCTTGGTGTC
The DNA here is from genome assembly GCA_027924585.1 of Larix kaempferi. Taxonomy (NCBI): domain Eukaryota; kingdom Viridiplantae; phylum Streptophyta; class Pinopsida; order Pinales; family Pinaceae; genus Larix; species Larix kaempferi. The sequence goes on along the minus strand of BSBM01000274.1, from coordinate 20,586,275 downwards.
CTTATATGATTGGTAAACCCAACTACAAATTGGCTTAGCATTGCGATGGAACCTTGACTATGAGAGAACCCGATAGCCCTCCTTAGTGGATACACATCCTAGCTTGGGGTGATCTCTCATCTGAAAGCATACAGGTTGGACAAAGATCTAAGGTTGGGTGGAATGTTTCTCTCACTTAGTCAATTGCTTGGCAGCTTCAAAAATTAAAGATAAGTACTTCTTTGTTATGTTAAATGATGAATTTCTATTGTTATTACATGGTTTCTTACATTCAAGTCATTGGACGTATGCTTTTATGAATTGATGGATAAGTAGATCATGTGTAAGCCTAATCAGAAGGTTGAGTTCCTATTATATACATCATTCCATTGTATGATTTTATTGAATTATAAACCTTGCATGTGGTAGATGTAATGGTTAGATCTAACTCCATGCTCCTTACATATTGTGATGTATTAATTAACCCTATGAATGAGTTGTATGACTGCACCTAATCTTGAGGAGGAAGGGGATACCTTGATGTGTCTCATAACCTCTATGTGGGTCAGGTGGAGGGGAAAGCCATGGAAGGAAGAAGGTTAAAGTCATTTAAAGTGGAGTTGTGCACAGAATGTTCAGTTGGAGAAATGATGGGGTTAGAGACCTCTGTTCAAAGTGGAGATTGCACCATTGGATAGAGATCTCCTAGAGATTTCCAACAGTACCAACATTTTTTTATTTGGACCTTGGAGGAGGATGTTATCCCACTTCAAAGTTGCTTTGGAAATTCGTTATTGCAGGGGTGTGGTTCCGCATTCCCGCATCCGCAATGCTGATTGCGTATTGCGGAAGGTAATTTTTTTCGGAGGGAAACTATGCATTTCCGTATCTGCAATGTGGATTGCGGATTGCGGAAGGGAAAGACCACCTCGGAGATGGAATAGAGGGTTCCGCATTCCCACATCCGCAATGTGGATTGCAGATCACAATTGTGGAATGTTGATTGCGGATTGCAGATTGCAGATCGCAATTGTGGAACACTGATTGCGGATCACAATTGCAGATAACGGAACACGGATTGCGGATTGCAGAATGCAATTGTGGGTTGCGGATTGTGGATCTGAGCCCATTGCGACTGTATGTGAAATTTTAAGGTTTGAATAAAAAAATTGTTGTTAGAGGGTCTCACATGCCTTAAAAGGTCATCTTGAGGTGTGGGGGCATGACATTGCATCTTCCATAGCTGGTAGTTTTGGCTGTTAAATTTCTCGACCTTAAACTTTCCTTCTTCTGCCATTTCTCCCACTTGAACGAGGAACCCTTCTTTCCTGCGATTTTATCTGCCAAATAGACATTTGACTCTAATACCAATTGTTAGAAAAACAGGATCGCAGAGCAATAAAAATAAACAAGATGCAAATATAAATCACATAAAACACATTACAAGAGAGACACCAATATAACGTGGTTCACCCAAGATGGGCTACGTCTACATAGAAATTTGTTAGTCCTTATTATTATACCATCCAACAAATGAAGGGATACAACCTACAACACATCCACTCCAACTTCCTTTTCACTCTCTCACAGTCTCTCTTACACAATCAAAGATATTTACAATGCTACAATACATTACACAACCGTATTACAATGTCTTCCTTTTAAAGGGGAATTACCATGGGAAAATATCACAGGATACCCAAAACCATGGGCCCCCAAATTGTTGGCCAATAGAACAACCCAAAAATTTCTTTTGGGGGCGAAGCCCCCTAACCCCCTTTCTCAGAGGTGCTGCCCCCAAACCCTTGACAGGAGCCCACTGGCCCCCGAATGCCCATGGGGGGGCGATGCCGCCACACCCCCCCCCACTAGGGTGAGTGTATAGTCGACCTGCATATATAAAAATGGGGTACAAACATAGTTGAACAACAACATCTCTAAATCAAGAAGATCAGGCTCCACAACCAACAATTGGGCATGGTTGAATTTAAATAATTATTGACATTATTACATGGTTTACATTAAATCAAGGTTGACTTTAAACGATGGTTAACTATTGTTTAAGCATGGTTGAATTTAAACTAAGTTTGACTATATTAAACCATGGTTTATATTTTTTAGGAAAGGTTGACTTTAGTGCACCATGGTTGAATAAGGTTGACTTTTGTGCACCATGGTTGAATAAGGTTGACTTTTGTGCACCATCGTTGACTATGGCTGATTGTGGTTAACCATGGTTAACTATCTTTAACCATGGTTGATTGACATCTCATTATTGACCATGGTTAACATTGGATAAACATCGTTGACTATGGTTGATGCTGATTAACCAAGGTTGGATTTAGTGAACCATGGTTGACTTTGGTTTGTTATGGAAGACCATGTTATACCATTGTTGACCATGCTTGACATAACTAAGAGAGCCATGGCCAACCATTCTTGGAAAATGGTTTATAGTGTTTGGCCATGGCTATACCATCGCTAACCATGGTCAATGAAGGTTGTAAAATTATGATTACTAAATTTGACCATATTAAACCATCATTTAGGAATAGTTGACTTTAGTGCATCATGGTTGACTATGGTTGCATCATAGTTAACTACGGTTGATTTTGGTTAACCATCATTGACTATGTCTAACCGTCATTGATGACATCTCATCATTGAAAATAGTTGACTTTGGTCAAGCATGGTTGATTATTCTTAATATTGATTAACCAAGGTTGACTTTTGTGGACAATGATTGAATTTGCTTAGTTATGGAAGACCATGTTCAACCATCATTAACCATGGTTGAAATAACCAATAGAACCATGGCTAGCCATTGTTAGACCATGGTATACAATATTTGACCATGGTTAGATGATTGTTGACCATGGTCGATGAAGGGTGCTAAATGACGGTTGATTAATTTTGGCCATATTAAACCATTATTGACCATTGTTTGGGCATGGTTTAGTTTACTACCATCATTAACTATGATAAACTTTGATTAACCATGCTTTACTAAGGTTTCATATGGTTGCATCATGGTTTACTATGGTTGACTTTAGTTAACCATGGTTGAATCTGTTTAACCATGTTTCACCACATTTCATCATTAACCATGTTTGACTTTGGTTAACCATGGTTGACTATGTTAATACTAATTGGTTAAACATGGTTGACTTTGGTTAACCATGGTTAAATTATAGTTGACCATGGATTGGGAATTGTTGACTTTATTACATGGTTAACATTAAACCAAGGTTGACATTAAACCATGGTGAACCGTTATTTAGACATGGTTGACTTTAAATTAAGTTTGACTATATTAAACCATGGTTAACCATGTTTTAGGAATAGTTGACTTTAGTGCATCATAGTTACTTGGGGTTGCATCATGGTTTACTATGGTTGAATTTGGTTTACCACGGTTAACTATGTTTAACCATGGTTGATGACATCTCATTGTTGACCAAATTGTTAACTTTGGTTAACCATGGTTGACTTTAGTGAACCATGGTTGACTTTGGTTAGTTATGGAATACACGTTAGACCATCGTTGGCCATGGTTGACATAACCAAGAGAACCATGGCCAACCATTATTAGATCATGGTTTATAGCATTTGAACTGGTGAGACCATCACTAACCATGGTTGATGAAGAGTGTTAAATTATGATTGACTAAGTTTGATGATATTAAACCATGGTTGACTTCAGGGCAGCATGGTTAGCTATGGTTGACTATGGTTGCATCATGGTAGAATATGGTTGAATTTAAACCATGGTTTCCTATTGTTTATGCATGGTTGACATTAAATTAAGTTGGACTATATTAAACCATGGTTGACCAATTTTGGGGCATGGTTGACTTTAGTGCATATGCTTGATTATGGGAATGGTTGATTTTAGTGCATCAAGCTTGACTATGATTTCCTATAGTTAACCATGGTGGTCTTTGGTTTCTTCATGGTTGACTTGGTTGACCGTGGTTGCATCATGGTTGACTTTGGTTTACCATGATTAACTATATTTAACCATGGTTGATGACATATCCTTGTTGACCATGTTTAAATTTGGTTAACCACAGTTGACGTTAGTGAACCATCGTTGACTTTGGTTGGTTATGGAAGACCATGTTAGACCATCATCAACCATGGTTGAGAGCAGGGCCATGGCCAACCATTGTTAGACCATGGTTTATAATGTTTGACCATGGTTAAACCATCACTAACCATGGTAGATGAAGGGTTTCAAATTATGATTGAATAAGTTTGACTATATGAAACAACATGGTTGACTAATGTTTTGACATGGTTGACTTTAGGGAAACATGGTTTAAAAATATGGTTGACTATGGTTGCATCACAGTAGACCATGGTTCACATTAAACCATGTTTGACTTTTGTTTGTGAATGGTTGAATTTAAACTATGTAGACTATATTAAACCATGGTTGACCATTGTTTGGGCATGGTTGACTTTAGTTCATATGCTTGATTATGGGAATGGTTGACTTTAGTGCATATGCTTGATTATGGGAATGGATTGTAGTTCATCTACTATTAAGATGAACTCCAGTGATAAGTTGCATCATGGTATATTATTAATGTTATTAATATAATTAAGGATATTATTAATATTATTAACAATATTATTAATGTTATTAATATTATGAATGATGTTATTAATATTATTAATGTTATTAATATTATTAATGATATTATTCATATTATTAATGTTAGTAATGATATTATTCATATTATTAATGTTAGTATTAATATTAATGTTTCATTAATGTTAATTAAACAATAATAATTATGTAAAAATTATGTTTCAAAAGTATGTTAAATTGTGAAAGTTAATGAGTAATAATTTTATAAAATTACATTATGAAGTTGATATTAATGTTTCTTTATATTAATATTATGTTTGACCTTGATATTAATATTAATATTAATATTGATATGGATATCAATATCGATACTCTCTAATATTAACAATCTTGTTATTATTAATGTTAATAATGTTGTTAATAGTAACTATATAACATAGAAACATTAGTATTGAAATAATTAAAAATAAGTAATTTATAGTAAATTTTTTATTATTTCTATGAAACATATAGTAATTTAGTATTATTGTTTTTAATTTAAGATATATGATGATGATCCTAGCTATATAAATAATTCCAAATAAAGGGTTCAATAACCTTAAATTAGCATGGAGTGCATTTTATATGTAACATTTACACATTGGACCTAATTTTAAAGTTTTATTTATAAGTATTTAATCATTTCTTATGAATATACAAGCATAAAAGTTAAATTATTATTCTTTATTAAAAATATAGTTGGTAAAATTATTATTCTTTATTAAAAATATTCTTGGTATTTAAAATTGTTTTTTGGCATATATATACATTCCTTGTTTTAGAGTTATATATTTTTTTGTAAGTTCCACAGAGAAATTATATTACTGTAGAAATAAAAATATACGCACGAGAGTTTAAGAGTATTTTGGAGATCATATAGGGTCCATATAAAACCAAAACATTAAGTTGATAACAATAGGTGGTGTCACGTACCCTCCCATCTATCCAATTCCAGGAAGGGAACATGATGCCAAAGATCTGGGCTTTTACATAAACTCAGCCCAGATCGTTAGATTCATACAATTAAAAACTCAAATGTGTGCAGATGCAATTTAAAGCAAACATGCACAATGGAATAACATCATCCACACACATTACATGATGCCATTCAATTTAATGCAGTCAACAAATTAATACATTTGCAGAAGTAATTACACATAAGAATATACTCATCTTCATTGTAATGCTGTCCCAAGCAACTAGCTATGTCACTGCAACGTTCCACCCAACCATAGGCCAGTTGTGTTCATCAATCTCTCAACACAACTGCCACCCCTGAGTTGGGAATGATTCATACAAGGAAAGGGGGGGGCATTCAAGCTCATGCACAGCCAAAGCAAGAGATACCCATCTCAATCCCAACACTCACTTACACACAGCAAACTCAAACTAGGCATGGATACACATTTCAGCAATTGGATTTATAAACAGGATGGCCATGGGTTTTTCCCAATCGTTGGCACACCAAAATGGACTGTAAAAAGGGGGATTCAACCCCAGGGAGCAAACCAGATTTCCTCTCAACGGGTTATGAGCATTCAAACTGCCCAAAACGGCCTCATTGAAACCCCAAACGAGCTCCCCTCTGCTTCCAGTAGCTCTACAACACAAAAACGCCCTCTTCCCAACAGAAAAACAAGGAAAAACACAGGAAAACATGGAGGAAAATGCCCAGGCAGCTCCAAAAACATAAGAGGGGCAAAACTGCCTGTTGGGTAATGGCTTGGGGAGCAAATTCATGGCTCTTTTCTTGCCAAGGAATCCAAACATGATTTTCCATGCAAGGTGGTTTCCCATACTCGAATTTGGACAGCCATACCTCTCATTCCCCAAGGCATTAACTACCTCAACCAACTCTTGGGAGAAATGAATGATTGGGTACAAAGGTCAACATGGGTAGTTGAGGGTTTGATGGGTTATCTCATTGACACTTGGCTTGACTTGATTGGCTCAAGGGTTTGAATATTTCCCTCCCAATTCCTTGTAAAATCATGCCCCCATCTCTTGTTGCATTGCATAGCTAGTTGTGGGTATTTTATTAAAAATGCATATTTACATAATATTTACAATTTCCACTATGCTTGGCTAGCACATAAACCATATGCATCAATAAATCGATGGCGGGTCCTTGGCTTTGAGCTCCTCACCACAATTTTATAACAATATTTACATCATTTACAATTTTAATGCAATAGGGTCAAGATGGGGACGTTATAGGTGGCTCTCCAATGCAAGGGAAATTCAGGTTCTCTAAGAAAACTGCATATAGGGTCTATCCTTGAATGGGAGCCAGACCCACAGAGTCCAAAATAATGCATACAAAGTCCAAAATGACATTAGAGACTATACTTCCTTGCTACTCCTATAGACAAAATTATAGCTAAATTGATTGCTACCTGACTACTAATTTAAACAAAAACCATGAAATTACTTGGAATTGCAGATGGTATATGCGTCTTCAAGCTTCTCCTCCAGGATTTGGCAGTGGTAGTCTCCAGAGTTGGAAAACCAATCTTTTCCTTCCTTAATTGGTAGTCTGGTCGTTTTCCTAAAAGAGGAGGTATCAACCAAGGCTTTGTGTTCCATATGCTTCCGTTTATGGTTGCTTGTAGACCCAATTTATTTCTTGCCATGAGCTATTAGGAGCTCCTTGTTCTAATGCATGTTATGCTTCTTAGGTGGTTTAGAGACCTGAGATGGGCCTGTAGAAGAAGAGGTGTGAAGAGATGGAGTAGGGGACGGGGAAGGAGATGGATTGTTCTCCTGAGAGATCTCTTGCGAATGCAAATAGACCTGGGCGAGCATATTCTTGACTGACCAATAGTGTTTGCAGCGAGTTCAGGATCTCTGACCAACAAGTTTTGCACCACCATTTCCTCTTCCCAATAATCTAACATATCTCTCAAATGCCTAGGAATTGCACTGTCATAGCCACTATCAGTTGGACCTCTGCATCCAGGATGACCTACGCGACCATGACCTTCGCTTCCACGACGAGGGTTGGCACGTAGTCGTCTAGACATATCAACTGCAATATGCGTGCACACAATACCGATCATGTGCGTGAAGATGCTAAGAGGAGAGAATTCGACCCATATTGGGATGTGGTCTGGAGATGAAGAAAACACAAAGCCAAAAAGCAAAACCCTTCGAGGAGAGATATCCTCACTGAAATGTTGGATGGAAACACTACTGAGGATCCAAACCAAAGGTTCCAAATACCAGAAACTTACCAAGGTAAAATGCTTGTGATTAGATTCCCCATGAACTATAAATTCACTTGTTCTTGGCATGATTGCCACGGTGTTGTGAATAACTCTGTGCACAGGTCAAAGAGCCATCTTCATAAATGCCTTTGATATCACTTGTTGTGGAGGTTTAAGTTACATGTGGGATAGGAGGAGAGAAATCCACGTGGTGGGTGGTTGGGACCCTTAATGTAGCTTCCAAGCACATCTGAGAGTGTTGGTTGAGATCCACCCTATGAGAGGGTAAACCTGGCAGATCAAGATCTACAATAGAATCCTCCATATGCAACCTTATATCATCATCAATGTTGAATGAGTGTGGTTGAACCAGATCATGACGGATCTCGAAGGTAGATTTCCCATACTGGAGGAATCATGTATGGGTTCTTCGAACAATTTCCAATAATCCATACCCATAGCCTCATTGTCATAAGAGAAATGTACATCATTATATCCATGGAAACCGTATTATTTAACTAAAATATCCTCAAACCTCTCATGTTCAAAAATAATTATCTATATGGGGGGAAGAGAAAGGAAGTTTCTCCAAACCATCATCACCAAAAGGACAAGGAGAAGCATCCACTAAACCTTCATCAACCATATCTTCATCAAATTTCTTAGCTAGAAGCAATTCTTCAACAAGGATCTCTTCATATTGCTTGAAAATTGTATGAAAATCCCATTCAGCCTGATTTAGACTAAACTCTTCTTTTTTTCTAAATGTAAGGAAAGGTTCATCGATTTATTCTAAACTTTATGATATAACATTTCCAGGCATTGAAGATTGCAGATCATAGGAGTGAGGAACTTCCAATAAGCGTCGTCTTCAAGAATCCTTCTATTTTTTTTCAAAGGGCCCAATATATCATAAGAATTTACCAGAAATGAGGGTAAGGATAACTCATGGTTTTCTTGTGGTCTTCATTTTTTTTAGCCTCATCATCTGCGTCTTCAATAGTATCTTCTTCTTTGAACATAAGGCCTAGCAAGCATTCTGAGGCTCGATCTTCATCATGGATTTCTTCAATATTTCCCTCAAGGGCTTGGTCTTCTTTCTAGATTTCTTTCTTGAACAATTTCTTCACCTCTTCGACATAGGGAATCTATCTCTTTTGTTTTAATGGGAACCAATAGTTTCAAAATACCTCTATTAATTCATCAAGAGAGGATATTGAACCTTTGTCCAAGCCTATAAACCAAACAAGAGCCTTTTTTTGCAAATGCAACACAAATGACTTCATATAGGTGTCTTCAACTTTCTAAATACCAAAATTTGTGGCATTTTTCATAAGCCCTTTAAAATGGTCTGAGGGATTATCATCATGATCATGGAATCCAAACATAAGCATCTATGCTAACTCATCTAAAGTGCTTGACAAGTCAAGAGGAGAAAAAAGGGGCTTCAAGGATTTCTTTGACATGCTCCTTTTTGGGAAGGGAAATCATGGCTTCAATAGTTTCTTAATCAAGATTATGATCCCACTCTTTCATGAATGCCTTGACCAATGGAAAGAGTGAAGGTATCCCCTTAGGAGGAAGCTTATCATACCAATCTCCCACATCCTTGTTACTCTATAATAGAGAATTTATGAATATCTTCATTCTGAGATCCTCATCCATAATATCCCATGCCACAAGAAATTCTCTTAACATCATAATATGCTTTGAAACTGTATCTTCATGTTCATGAAATATTGGAATGGACGCGATCCACCCAGGATCATTTATCCAATTTGGATATCCTAGAATATTTGAGAAATCCAATGGAGCATACAAATTGTGTGCACATGTTTCACCATAGGGGACCATATCATCTCCATATTAATAGTTGAGGTTTTCCGCTTTGAATTGCACTTCTTTAATTTAGTTTCTTCAATGGAGTCACCAAATATGACCTACAAGGTTAGCCTTTAGCAATAATCCTATCAAATTACAAAGTAAAACTTACCTCTTGGACACATTCTTGTAGAGTACCTCTTTATTTTTCTTCAATGGATTTGTCAGGTTAAACTTGTCAAGTTAGATCAAAACAAATCTCACCAAAGTACAAAACAAGAATGTACCTAAGTCACATGAAATATGTTGGATGTATCCAAAATATATATGGATTCAAGTTAGGAACAAATCGAATGGAATGTCGTCACTTTTTCTTGAGGTCCTTGGAAACAACACCAAAAATGTTATTGCTCAAACTATCACACCTTTACAAATCGACGCCATGTAGGCCTAGTGCTAGTGACGGTAATCTCAAGAGTAAGTTAAACCCAATGTCACCACGGTTTAATCTCTCAAAACTTTGCGTGATTCCAAAACCCATGGGGAGACCCTAATAAGTGAAGTATACCTGCAATCACCGACAAGCCACATATAGCTTCTACAAAACCTCAATAGCCATGATTAGTGCCTAATCGAAGTCCACCAATATTCAAATATAGACATAAGAATCATACATCAATGGAGCTATTGATTATCAAATAAAATCACTCCTTTCTAGGAAATTCCATGTTTCCTAAGGAAATATCACACTTCTGAAGGCAAGCTCCAAAAAGTGCACCCTCAAGGGAAAGCGGACAATTAGACTGGGGTGAACTTGGAGGATAAAACAGAAATACCAAACACCCACCTATTCACAATTTACAAGGATTTAATGGATCCCAATGCTCTTCCTCAAATGAGTGCACGCTCTAAATTTTGTGGCTAAAAACCTAGGGTGAATTTTTAGGGTGGACGAGAAAAACAAATTCACAACTATTTTTGGATTTTTTAATTTATTTAGATTTTTAGGGATTTTTTCAGTGTAAAAATATTTCTATGCATAAAATAAAATAGAACACATAAAATTTGATGAAAAAGAAAAGATTTGAAGGATGGAGTACTAGATTCTTTCCTCAAACCCTAGGGTCCCTCCTCTTACGATGGTTTCCACTACTTCCAACTAAGGCAATGCAAGCAACCTCTAGGTTTAGGTAGTGAAACCTTAATTAGGGAAAATGAGAATTCCAAGGCCCATTAGAACTATGGAGATATCCTTTATAGATCCTTTATAGGAACGTCTCCTCAAGTAAGTAGAGAAAATGCTAGCAAACAAACCCTACCTTAGTCCAAAGCACTTCAAGAATGACGCTAAACTAGGGTTAAGAGATAAACTTACCAACATTAATCAAGGAATGAGCAAGTATATGCACCTTAGGTCACCCTTAAGCACGAGTTAGGGTTGGTTTAAGGTAATGATACCCACTTACGATGTGTTAGTTGCAATGGAATTCCTTAAAAACATAAATTTGATCATTAAAATGAAATTTTAGAGGTACATACACAACATTTTAGATTGAGGCGTAAAAAGATGAAACGTAGACAATCAGAACACCTTCCAGAATGTATAACTTTTATTTATGGGCATTCATTGTTTTTGGCATAAAATTTGATTGGAAACTCGTATTTTTATTCTCCTTATATAGGTGGAAAGGTATTTATTAGATCTACAAATATCTCTCCCCCACTCTCTTTCCCTACATTAATATCTCTCTTTCCCTACCTCAGTCCTTTCCTTTGTCCATCCATCTATCTTTACCTCTCTATCTCCCTCCTTCCCTCCCTCTCTTTCTCTCCCCATAATTTTCTCTATATCCCTCCCTCCCTCACTCTCTCTCACTTCCTCACTTTCCCACCATTCCTTCATCTCCCTCTCCATGCCTCTCTCTCTCTCTCTCTCTCTCTCTCTCTCTCTAAACCCCTAACCTAACCCCCCCCCCCTCTCTCTCTCTCTCTCTATATATATATATATATATATATATATAGATATATATATAAACTGTAATGACCCTTTCTCAAAAATTTATTAAAATGCCAATTTTTCCACTTTTTCCCCAATTTCGACCTTTGACTACTTTTACTGTTTTGACCTCCAAATCAACCCAAATGCTCCCAAATATTCTGTAGGAGTGTATGAATGATATTTAGACTTGAATATTAGGTTCAGGGATGTTTTATGGCCCTCCAAATGCTGCTGCAAACTTGATTTGTATTCTGATCAATATATGTAATTTTGACTAGTAATTTGTGCATCAAATCCCCCCGGGGTAACACTACAAATGGCCTTCCAAATGCCTCCAAAATCCCACGAATTTATGAACAGAGGTATATAATGTGTTAAGTATGTTATTAAGGTCTCATATGCACCATTAATTGATTTTTACTACTGTTATAACTCTCTCACATTCAACAGCAAAAACCCTCAATTTGACCCTTGGGGAAATGGCACTATTTCACCTCTCAATACAAACAAACTGAGTAAAAATGCTTCAAATGATCAAGTAAAGTACATGAAACTTGTAGAATATATCCATGGCAGTATATGAATCACAAATTTATCAGAGAATCATCCATCCATTTGAAATAATCAACATTATAGTGTCATACATCAAAGCATTGGGGAAATGGACATTGTTTGCTCATTAATCAATAATTTTGCATACAATCAATGGGTATTTCGACCTGAGAGTCTTTTAATATGAATAATAGAGGATATTAAGCTATTACAATCAGAAAAATATGATATGAAGCTCTCCCAATGAGTGCAAGATCTCACCCAAAGCGCAATCCCTCGAAGAGCCTGAATATGCCTTCAAAACTGGAAATGGTGGAGAGAAAGTGTTGCACTAAACCAAACCATGAAACTTCCTGTATCTGCTACCTGCAAATAAAAATCCATTAAAGAACCATGAAAGACCTGAGTGGCCTCGCTAAACACCAACTTGGATGGGAATCTTTTACCCTCGAAATTGGCTAAGGCAAGAAACTAGTCATCCACTAGTTCTCTCTTCACAAATGCAATTTTTCTCAAATCCTCAAAATCCATTCTCATAATTGATTTCTACATTTTATAACCAACATTAGCCTTCAAGGGGTCAAAATCCTCTCAATAGATTCAATAATTTTCCATTTAGAAAATATTCCTCATTTGCCACTTGTCTCCTAGTTCCAACCTTCCATCTTCTCCCAAATTTGAATTTGAGTCTCTTTAGCTTCCCCCAACTCCATGAGCACCTTCCTTGAGCCTATTTTTGGGGATGACATGTCATAATGGTCAGGTGTAAGAAGTCAGGTCTGAATTTTGTCATAAATATCATAGATGTTTCATTATTGTTGTCATAAAACTAGGGAATCTAGCCCAAGTGTCCACTAGTCTCCAATTTGACTCTTCCTCTCCCATGGAGGTTACTATTCCATCCCATTTCGACCTAAGATTCTCAATTCCATGTGTTATGACTTACCAACTCACCCAAGAGTGTTCACCTTCCCATGAATTCGAATTGGCAAGAGAGAGCTGCCATGTGTCATTGAAAAATCAAGCTAGTGTGGATCCCACCACCTCCATATGTCTCCAAAACCACTTGCCACCTAGAATTTCTCTTGAATTTATTTATTCACCATATTTATTAAATGCTTGAACCCTTATAATGTCTGAATATCATTTATTAGCTTCCTTATTACCATCCCACATGTGCCCATCCAACCTAGGAAACTAGTAGGATTGATGGGATTGTCTTACTATGCACTTATTTGAATGGGGACATTGCAGTCCTCCCCACCCAAGATTACTTGTCCTCAAGCAATTTCAAATTTGGATGCTACAAAATCTTCTCCTCTTCCCATGTGGCATCTTCATTTGGTAAGTCCTTCCATTGCACTAAATATTCTTCGATGATTCTACTCCTCAACCTTCTTTCCCGTGTCTTCAAAATCTTTTCCGGAACAAGTGTGAGCTGACCTTCATCATCCAAAGGAGGAAGTATTTCTGAAGTGATGATTTTCTGACCAAGAGATTTCTTGAGACAGGAAACATGAAATACATTGTGGATTTTACTCCCTTCCGGAAGTTCTAGTTCATATGCTACTTCTCCAACCTTCGACACTACCTTGTATGGCCCATAGTACCTTGGTTTTAATTTTTCTGCTCCATTTTTTTTTAGAGATGTTTGTTTATAAGGTTGCAACCTTAAATATACTAAATCATTGACTTTAAAGGTTCTTTCTTCTCTATGTCTATCAGCATATTGTTTTTGCTGATTTTGAGCAACATGCAAATTGTCTTTCAAGAGCTTTAAAATTTCTTGGCTCTCTTCCACCCAATCTTTAGCCTTTGGGGCTCTACTATCACCAAATATAATGTCAACAAATGTAAGTGCATCATAACCATATAATGCTTTGAAAGGAGACATTCCTATTGACATATGATAAGTGGTGTTGTAGCAAAACTCACCCAAGTGTAGCCATTTTGCCCATGCTTTTTGCTGCCCTCCCACATAGTTTCTTAGGTATCCTTCCAACCATTGGTTTACCCTCTCTGTTTGTCCATCAGTTTGTGGATGATAGCTGGTACTTGGAGTCAATTGAGTTCCTACCAATCTAAAAATTTCTTGCCAAAAAGCACCCATGAATGTACTATCTCTATCACTGACAATGCTCTTGGGGAGCCCATGCAATCTGAAGATTTCTTTGAAAAAAATATCAGCCATTTGTGCAACACTAAAAGATGATGTAATAGCAAAGAAATGAGCAAATTTTTTCAACCTATCAACTACCACATAGATGCAATCCTTACCCAAGGATTTAGGCAATCTGGTGATGAAATCCATGGAAATACTGTCCCATTTTTGCTCTGGAATGGGCAATGGTTGTAATAGGCCAGCTGGAGATGTAAGTTCTGATTTGTTTTGTTGACATGATTTACATTCATTCACATAGTTCTGAACATCTTCCTTCAGCCCCTTCCAAAAAAATCTTTGCCTCAACTGTCTATAAGTTTTGAAGATCCCCGGATGGCCCACTAGTGGGGAATCATGTGCTTCTTGCAAAATTAGGTACATGAGCTTGGAGTTATGAACTAAATAAATTCTTCCCTTATAATATATCATCCCATTCAAAATCCTATAATTATCATCCCCTTTGATTCCATCCAACACATCACAAGAAAATTTGTCTTTGGCATATTCAACTAGTAGCATGTTTTTCCAATCCTTGGCAATATCCATGAGAGAAAAAGAAGGCCTTCTTGACAAAGCGTCTGCTACTATATTATTCTTTCCTTTGACATATTCAATATCAAAATCCTAAGCTTGAATCTTGCTTACCCACTTTTGTTTCCTTTCATTTAGATCTTTTTGGGTGAGAAAGTGTCTTAGACTATTGTGGTCAGTTTTCACCACAAACTTGCTGCCCACCAAGTATTGTCTGAATTTGGCCAATGCATGCATAATGGCCAGCATTTCTTTATCATATATGGAGTAAAGTTTTTCATGAGGCTGCAACTTTCTTCTCTCAAAGGCTATGGGGTGTTGGCCTTGCTTTAGGACAACCCCTATTCCTCCACCTGAAGCATCACATTCCACAACAAAAGGCTTAGTAAAATCAGGAAGTGCAAGTATGGGACAACTACTCATTACCTCTTTCATTTTTTGGAAGGCCTTTTCAGCCTCTTCATCCCACTTGAAAGCATCCTTCTTAGTCAAATCAGTGAGTGGAGAAGTCAACTTGGAAAACCCTTTCACAAATTTTCTATAGTAGGTGCATATGCCAATAAAGCCTCTCAATTCAGTAATATTTTTTGGTGATGGCCATTCCAAGATAGCCCTGATTTTTTCCATGTGTACCTTCACTCCTTCTTGCCCAATAATGTGCCCAAGATATAGTAGTTATTTCATCCCAAATTCACATTTTGATAACTTAGCAAATAAGGACTCTTCTTGCAAAATTTTCAACACAATCTCTAACTGCTGCAAATGCTCTTCCCATGTTTTACTGTAAATGAGAATATCATCAAAGAAAACCAAAACAAACCTTCTTAGTTGCTTGCAAAATATCCTATTCATACATGATTGAAAGGTGGCTGGAGCATTAGTTAACCCAAAAGGCATGACAAGAAATTCAAAGTGGCCAAAATGACATCGAAAAGCAGTCTTTTGCACATCTTCATCTTTCATTCGAATTTGGTGATACCCTGATCTAAGGTCAATTTTTGAGAAGTATTTGGCCCCATGTAGCTCATCCATGAGATCATCAATCCTAGGAATAGGATACCTATTCTTGATAGTCTTTTTGTTCAAGGCTCTAAAATCTATGCACATTCTCAATGTTCCATCTTTTTTCTTCACTAGCACTACTGAAGAAGCATAAGGGCTAGAGCTTGGTCTAATGAGTCCCAACTCTAGGAGTTCTTGGATAGCTTTTTCAATCTCATCTCTTAACCTTTTAGGATGTCTATAAGGTGGTATCTGAATGGGTGAAGTACCCTCCTCCAAAATAATACTGTGCTCAACCCCCCCTATCCAGTGGCCTACCATGTGGAAGGTCTCTAAAAACCTTTTCATATTTTTGCAAAAGTCTCTCTATCTCCTTTGGGTGTTTGACAATATTTATAGTTGGCTTGGGAGATGTAATATGACATTCAGCAGCCCATTCTATATCCCCATGCCTCAATATAGATCTCATACTATTGCAAGTCACTACTTGATTTGGATAAGTGTGTTTCCCTCTCACAACTCTTTGTACTCTTTTTGAATCTTGGAATTTCATTTTGGGAATTTGATAATTTACAGTATGCTCTCCTATTGAATACATCCATTGCACTCCCAAAACCACATTAGTATCAACAACATCAACCACATAAAAACTATCAACAAAAGTATAGTTACCTATGGTGACTTGCAGCTTTGGAACCCATGTTTTGCATTGCATTGTGTTGTGACCGGGAATGACAACTATGAAGCCATAAAATGGTTCAATAGGTATCTTTCTTTTCTCTACCATCTCTGCATCAATGAATTTATGAGTGTCTCCTCCATCTACCAAAACTGAAGTTCTTTTCCCTTGTACCACACCTTTGCATCGGATAGTATGATAGTGAGGTAATGCTGAAAGCACTGCCATTCTTGCTTTGTCCGGTGAAGGCTGATTTTCTTCTTGTCTTTCCTCTTCTACTACTGTCTCATATGCCTCTTCTTGATCTGAAATATGTCCATCTTCATCCATGCACCATCATACCCCTCATTATCAGAAAATACTTCTATGTATTGAGCCTTTCCTTTGGTACATTTGTGCCCCGGTGTCCATGGTTGGAAGCATGTGAAGCACAGTTTATTTTTTCTAAGTTCATCCCTATTTAGTCCCTCTTTTTTATTCCTCTCAAATGACTCTCTTTTCCAAGGTTTCTTATCATATCCATCCATTTTCCAAGGTTTCTTTTCAAATTTGTAGCTAGGCTTAGGAGGAAATCTCGTTCTAGGAAGCACATTTTGGAGATCCCTAGTCAAGTTCATTGCATCTTTTAATGTAGTTGTCTTGTGGGATTTGACCAAACCTCTTAAGGGTTCAGCCAAACCTTCAGTGAACAACAATACTAATCTTCCCATAGATACATCAGCCACCTTGATTGATAATTTTTGAAAGTCCAACATATATTCAGTAGGGGACCCAGATTACTTCAATTGAGCTAATTCTTTGAAAGGCAATTCTAGATCTTTTTGTTCAAATCTTTTTAGTACCCTGTCAACAAATTCTCCATATGTTTTAACCTGATTATGACCAAAGGTTTTCAGCCCATGAAACCACCATTCATTGGCATCTCCTTCCAAATGCAAAATGGCCATTTTTAATGCATCCTCTTCCAACATAGGATTCAGCTGAAAATATACATCCAAATTTTGCACCCAAGTGTTAGCAGAATTTTGAGAAGAACCATCAAAAGTAGGAAGTGACATTTTTCCAATAGCACTATTTAATTATTTGTTTTGGAATGGACTCCTATTGTCTCCCTTCCTTTTAATATTTTGCATAGCATCAATGTAGTCACTGAGTGGTACACCTCTTTTACACTCTTCATTCAAATCATTCCAATCATTTACTAGTTTCTTGTAATCCAATTCAAGATTGGGCTCTTCTTTGGGTGTGAGAAATTTAGGTGCAGTATGCCTTTGTGTGATTTGAAATTCATCAGGTCTATTATGACGTCTTGTACTTGAGAAAATATGCTCATTCCCTTTCATCTTTTCCCCTGAGTGTGAACCACTATTATCTCCTATCATCCCTTTGTTTTGAAGCTGGCTAATCAACAATTCGAATCCTGCAACAATTTGTCACCTATCCTATCCATGTTTGTTGAAAGTTTAGAGAAACATGGATCTAAGGTTGCAATAAGTTCCTCCTTATATCTTGCTTTGTCCTCCTCCTCTCTACCCATGATTTCAGCAAAAGACTTCTCTTCTTCTACTACCTCTTCTTCAACAAAAATCTTTTCAACTACTGGTTCAAAGGGTGGTGGATTATTCTTTTGACTTCTTTTTCAGACCATAAGGTGCCAAGAACATGCTCTGATACCATTTGTAATGACCTTTTTTCAAAATTTTATTAAAATGCCAATTTTTCCACTTTTTCCCCAATTTCAACCTTTGACTAGTTTTACTGTTTTGACCTCCAAATCAACCCAAATGCTCCCAAATATTCTGTAGGAGTGTATGAATGATATTTAGACTTGAATATTAGGTTTTGGGATGTTTTATGGCCCTCCAAATGATGCTGCAAACTTTATTTGTATTCTGATCAATATATGTAATTTTGACTAGTAATTTGTGCATCAAATCCCCCCGGGGTAACACTACAAATGGCCTTCCAAATGCCTCCAAACTCCCACGAATTTATGAACAGAGGTATATAATGTGTTAAGTATGTGATTAAGGTCTCATATGCACCATTAATTTATTTTTACTACTGTTATAACTCTCTCACATTCAACAGCAAAACCCCCAATTCGACCCTTGGGGAAATGGCACTATTTCACCTCTCAATACAAACAAACTGAGTAAAAATGTTTCAAATGCTCAAGTACAGTACATGAAACTTGTATAATATATCCATGGCATTATATTAATCAAAAATGTATTAGAGAATCATCCATCCATTCGAAATAATCAACATTATAGTGTCATACATCAAAGCATTGGGGAAATGGACATTGTTTGCTCATTAATCAATAATTTTGCATACAATCAATGGGTATTTCGACCTGAGAGTCTTTGAATATGAAGAATAGAGGATATGGATCTATTACAATCAGAAAAATATCATATGAAGCTCTCCCAATGAGTGCAATATCTCACCCAAAGTGCAATCCCTCAAGGAGCCCGAATATGCCTTCAAAACTGGAAATGGTGGAGAGAAAGTGCTGCACTAAACCAAACCATGAAACTTCCTGTAGCTGCTACCTGCAAATAAAACTCCATTAAAGCACCATTAAAGACCTGAGTGGCCTCTCCAAACACCAACTTGGATGGGAATCTTTCACCCTTGAAATTGGCTAAGGCAAGAAACTAGTCATCCACTAGTTCTCTCTTCACAAATGCAATTTTTCTCAAATCCTCAAAAGCAATTATCATACTTGATTTCTACATTTTATAACCAACATTAGCCTTCAAGGGGTCAAAATCCTCTCAATAGATTCAATAATTTCCATTTAGAAAATATTCCTCATTTGCCACTTATCTCCTAGTTCCAACCTTCCATCTTCTCCCAAATTCGAATTTGAGTGTCTTTAGCTTCCCCCAACTCTATGAGCGCCTTCCTTGAGCCTATTTTTGGGGCTGACATGTCATAATGGTCAGGTGTAAGAATTCAGGTCTGAATTTTGTCATAAATGTCATAGATGCTTCATTATTGTTGTCATAAAACTAGGGAATCTAGCCCAAGTGTCCACTAGTCTCCAATTTGACTCTTCCTCTCCCATGGAGGTTAATATTCCATCCCATTTCGACATAAGATTCTCAATTCCTTGTGTTATGACTTACCAACTCACCCAAGAGTGTTCACCTTCCCATGAATTTGAATTGAAAAGAGAGAGCTGCCATGTGTCATTGAAAAATCAAGCTAGTGTGGGTCCCACCACCTCCATATGTCTCCAAAACCACTTGCCACCTAGAATTTCTCTTGAATTTATTTATTCACCATATTTATTAAATTCTTTAACCCTTCTAATGTCTAAATATCATTTATTAGCTTCCTTATTACCATCCCACATGTGCCCATCCAACCTAGGAAACTAGTAGGATTGATGGGATTGTCTTACTATGCACTTATTTGAATGGGGACATATATATATATATATATATATATATATATATATATATATAAACCCATAACCCCTAATCCCTAATCTCTCTCTCTCTCTCTCTCAACCCCTAACTATCAATATCTCTCCCACCCTTCCTCCCCAAACTCTCTCTCTCTCTCTCTCTCTCTCTCTCTCTCTCTCTCAACCCCTAACTACCAATATATTTCCCTCCCCCCCTCATATATATATATATATATATATATATATATAAACCCCTAACCCCTAATCCCTAATCTCTCTCTCTCTCTCTCTCAACCCCTAACTATCAATATCTCTCCCACCCTTCCTCCCCAAACTCTCTCTCTCTCTCTCTCTCTCTCTCTCTCAACCCCTAACTACCAATATATTTCCCTCCCCCCCCCCCCCCCAATCTCCCTTCCTCCCACCCTTCCTCCCCAAACTCTCTCTCTCTCTCTCTCTCTCTCTCTCTCTCTCAACCCCTAACTACCAATATATTTCCCTCCACCCCCCCAATCTCTCTCTCTCTCTCTCTCAAGCCCTAAATACCAATACATCTCCCTCCCTCCCTCCCTCCCTCTCCAATCTCTCTCTTGTCCATGATTTACAAATGAGGTTAGAATGTTTTATTTATATGAAACAACCTTCAACCTTTTACAAATTTGAGCCTACAAGTTAATGAAAAAATATAAAATTTTAGGTAACTCAGTGCATCCACAAACTTGGGGACTAAACCATATAATGACATAAAATAAGAATAAAATGGTGCAATTAGGCTCCACCAAGTGCAAGGTGAGCCAAAAGTAGGATGGCATGCCCCAACTAACTTCGATAGATGTTTGTCCCTCAATGCCCTCCTCCTTTAACAATGTAGGCTTCTTCTTGTTTATTGGTTGGAAAATGCTCGACAATACTCATCAATATGGGCTCCAAAGGCTAAAGCAATGGCAAAGATGGAGTTGAGATATAAGGAGTTGTGTTAATCAAAATTCTATACATCTTAAAAGAAACTTCTTTAAATTCAGAATCTTTTGTATAATCTAACTTTGTTTTATGGTTTTATGTGAAATGGGTTTATAATAAAAAAATAATTAATTGTTTTTATATTTGATTTATGTGAAATGAATATATAATAGTTTTATTTTAAAATGTTTTTATTAAAAAATAAAAAATATTATATATATATATATATATAATCATTTCTCTTATTTGGAATATTTATACTTTGTTAATAATACATAACATATTAATATCCAATGGAAATTTAAAATATGGATTCTCCACTATAGTAATAGTTTGTACTTTAGGACATTTAAAGTGATTATTGTAGTAACTAAAACATGACCAAAATCAAAACAATTATATATTGCATATAAGTAACATTATAGTTTTATAGGCAATATATATGTTTGACTAGTTGTTCATATGTGATAGTTGGAATTGATCTTTTGATCATCCAGCAATGACAATTCATAGAATAGAGACGAATAGAGGTTTATGTTACAATGGTAGAATAATCATGAGTTACCACAAGAATTGGCCTTCTTTTCCTTTGAAGTTGTTGTTGTAGATTTCTATGTGCATCCTCCACTTTTTGAAATTCGGGATTATTCTTATGAACAATTTTCTCCCACATAGTATCTAAATTCCCTTGGAAAACCCCTACCATGCATTAAGAAAAAATGATAAGTGTTCAATAAAATGTCTATAATGTGTACACAAATGAACTCTTAAGTCGTTTAATTATATAAAAAAGATACTTAAACACATAATTTATGTATGTTATCATACCCATGTTAACCACTAATTATAAAAACGACAATACATATACTATTAGGAAACATTTAATAGTACTCCAAATACAATACCATTTTTACCTTCAACAAATACAAATAAAAATTAACATCAATGAAAATGGGTTATTATTCTAAAAACTAAAAAATTATCTTTATAAAAACAAAATTATATTAACTAATTTTAGAATCCATTATACCTCTAAGAAACCCAAACGATTCCTAAGATGTGGGAAAGCTTCTCTAATTAATTGAAGCTATTCTTATGAAGAATGAAGCCTTTTGGGGAAGAGAATATTACAATTGGACTTGTTCCCTCACTACTCATAATCGGAGGGATTGGAGAAGGCATATAGTGAAATTAATTCAATACACAAAAATTAGTTTAATACATAAGGTAAACAATTATACAAAATATGTTATTAAATAAAGTTTAACAAAATATGGGATGGAATGAAAATGACAAGATTTTGAGTTAAGAATGATTTCACAAACTAAAAGGTAAGAGCATGACTCAAACATGAGAAATACTTAGCATACATTTCAACCTTAAATATTGCTTCAATAAAGTCAAACTTGTCAAGTGTGGTTGACCTACAAGACTCAATTGGTTCATTGCTAAACTTATCGCGTTTAAAGACTTAATTGGTTCATTGCCAAACTTATTAAGTTATTCAAACATGCATAACAAGTTTCATTGAGACTTTGAATTCTCATTTTGATTTGGCTAAGCTTTTTATCAACTGAATTCAAACTTAGAAGGACTTAAAAACTTGGTAAGTATTGTAAGTACGAATGTCTTCTCAATATGCTTCAAGACTTCTAATGTGTTGAGCATCCACCGTTTATTAAGAGGTGGCAAGTTGTGTTACATTTATGGCATATTACCACTAAACAACCCTTACATATTTCATTATTCAATGACCACCTTTAGGGTGCATTAATTCATAATGGGTGAATATGTCTCTTCTTTGAATACTTAAACTTCGTTGATGGTAAAAACATAATCATAATTTGACCTACTCGACAAACCCCTTATAACAAATCTTACCTATACTTGATAAAATCTCAACAATGAAAAAAATAGATAAATAACAAAAAAGAGTGCAATTAATTCGGATGTTTAAGAACCCTTTAAAATGAAGCAAAGTTCATGTTGTTCTCAACTAAAAGAGCTTGTTTTCCTAAAAAAGTATCGATTAACAAATTGGAATATAAAATCAGGAGAGCTTATCAGTTGATGGCCATGTCTTGGGAGATGCATGCGCATTTAGTAAGGACATATCGACTATTGGTTACAGAGCCCTTTGACAAGTGTATTGATGTCACTTCCCACCCAAAAGATGTACCAATCCATTCATTATTCAACACACGTGATTTCATTTTGGTAGAAGGCACGTGGTTCATCAGATCTTCATGTGATATGGCTCATAATTGTTGTGTCTCCAGGTGCTTGGTTTCCATTCTCTTCAAATATTTTTTAGGGGAACAAATTTGGAGGAACTTTCTTTGCTTTGAGTCTGTGATAGATGGAACTTAAAAGTTCGGTTTTGGTTATCTTCTTTTTTTATTTTCTTCTTTTGAAAACTTGATACTTTACATTATTAACAAAGATGCTTGATTCTTTATATTATTAACAAAAATATTGCTAAAAAACTAAAATAATATTAATTAAAAAATACTATTTGTTAAAAAATCTATATTGTTATTGCCATTAAAATCATGTTTTATAATTTATTAATTTATATATTTATATATTGGAATTAGATTTAAATAGGTTTTTGTTAATATTTATGTTGAAGATACATGGAGACACAACAATTATGAGCAATTATGAGCCACATTACACAAATATTTGATGAACCAAGTGCCCTCTACCAAAATGAAATAATGTGTGTTGAATAATGAATGAGTTTGTACATCTTTTGGGTGGGAAGTGACATGAATACACTTTTCAAAGGGATCTATAACCAATTGTATATATCTCCTTACTAAATGTGCAATGCATCTCCCAAGACATGGCCAACAACTTCTAAGCTCTCTTGATTTTCTATTTCAATTTGTTAATTAACACTTTTTTAGGAAGATGAGATCTTTTAGTTGAGAACAACATGAACTTTGCTTCATTTTAAAGGGCTTTTAAACATCCCAAATAATTGCACTCTTTTGTGCTATTTTTCTATTTTTTCATTGTTGAGATTCTATCAAGTATAGGTAAGATTTGTTATAGGGGGTTTTCCGAGTAGGTAAAATTTTAGTTTTGTTTTTACCATCAACTAAGTTTAAGTATTCAAAGAAGAGACATATTCACCCATTATGACTTAATGCACACAAAAGGTGGCCATTGAATAATGAAAGATGTAACACTTGTTTAGTGGTCATATGCCATGAATGTAACACTCAACACATTAGAAGTCTTGAAGCATATTGAGAAGACATTCATATTTACAATACTTGTACCAAGTTTTTAAGTACTCCTAAGTTTGACTTCAATTGATAAAATTATTATCCAAATCAAACTGAGAATTCAAAGTCTAGTGAAGCTTGTTATACTTGTTTAAATAACTTGATAAGTTTGGCAATGAACCAAACCATACTCCTCAAGTTTAACTTAGTTTAATGTTTTTGAAACAATTTAAGGTTGAAATTTATGCAAAGTATTTCTCATGTTTGAGTTATGCTCTTACCATTTAGTTTGTAAAATCATTTGTAAAAGTCTTGTCATTTTCATTCCATCCCACATTTTGTTAAACTTCATTTAATAACCTATTTTATATATATTTATTTATCTTATGTATTAAACTAATTTCTTATATATTAAATTAATTTCGGTATATGCCTTCTCCGATCCCTCCAATTATGAGTAGTGAGGGAACCAATCCAATTGTAATATTCTCTTCACCAAAAGGCTTCAATTCTTCATAAGAAAAGCTTCAATTAAATAGAGAATATTTTTCACATCTTAGCAATAGTTTGGGTTTCTTAGAGATATGATGGATTCTAAAATTAGTTAATATGGTTTTGCTTTTATAAAGATAATTTTTTGGTTTTTAGAATAATAACCCATTTTCATTGATGTTAATTTTTACTTTTATTTGTTGAAGGTACAAATGGTATTGTATTTGAAGTATTATTAGATGTTTCCTAATAGTATAGGTATTGTTGTATTTATAATTAATGGTGAAGAAGGATATTTTGGCTTTCATAAATTATGTTTTTAAGTGTCTTTTTTATATAATTAAACAACTTAAAGAATTTAATTTTATACAATGTATTATAGACATTTTATTGAACACTTCTAAATTTTTCTTAATGTATAGTAGGGGTTTTCCAAGGGAATTTTAGAGACTATGTGGGAGAAAATTGTTCATAAAAATAATCATGATCATTTTACTATTATAAGAACAACCTCTATTATATATATTATCTATAACACTATAATGTTATTCATATGCAATATATAATTGTTTTGATTTCACTGTTATTACAATAATTACTTTAAATGTCTTAAAATACAAAACTACACAGTGAAAAATTTATATTTTAAAATTTCATTAAATATTAATATTTTCTCTATTATTAATAAAGAATAAATATTCCATTTAAAAAATGATTATATATATAGATGATTATATATAGAGAGATATTTTATAATTTTTAATAAAAATATTTTAAAATAAAATTATTATATATTTGTTTCACATAAAGCAAATATAGAAACATTTTAAAAAAATATTATAAACCCGTTTCACATAAAACCATAAAACAAAGCTACGAATCATTCATATACAAAAGATTCTGAATTTCAAGATGTTTTTTAAGATGTATAGAATTTTGACTTTTTCTTATTGACATATGAATAATACGGGTAAGCTAAATGTAAAGGTGATAACACAATTCCTTATATCTCAACTCCATCTTTGACATTGCTTTCAGACTTTGGAGCCCATCTTGATGAGTATTTGCTAAGCATTTTCCAGCCAATAAACAAGAAGGAGCGATCCACCCACTTTAACGCCATTGTTTATAGGGTAAAAAAATAGATTTTATCAATATTTTTGGCGAAAGTTAAGCATTGAACTACATAGCATTAAATGTAGCGGCTCCGTTGCATTTGGAGATTTTTGAGATTCAAAGGATCTAAACACTGAACTATGACATTAAATGCTCTCCAATTCAATACTTAGCTTTCACCAACATTTTTCATAAAAACCTGCACAAAAATCTGAAACCTTTTATATTAGTAATCATTTCAAGACAGCATGCTCAAGAATCAGAAAATAAAGGTTTGTAATCCTGGTGTTGTTGGAGGGCAAGGCTAAGGTGATCAAGGTGCAAGGTGCAAAAGCAGCACCGTAAATGCAGTTTTGACAGCATCTGCAGAAGCACGTGAAAAGAATCATTTTGTATTGAACAATGACAAGTTGTGAGATATCCCTCGAGGATCTTTAAACATCATGCAGGTGAAGAAAATTTGTCTGTATCCATGGAAACAATGATACGTATGACCAACTGTCATTCCAAGTTGTCATCCACACGAGTGAACATATATCACTCCCAACTTGCGACTTTTCAAGTATTAAATCCATTTACCTGACGTAACGGCTACCAGACTTCTTGGACTTCGATCTTTCGGTTCCTTTATGTAGTTGTTGGAAATTGTGTTGGTTCGATCTGAAACGGAACAAAGTTATGAATAAGTTCTTTTTAGTACATTGGTTATTTTTCTTCCCCATTTAGAAATGCACCCATTTCCTGGCAGACATCTCCCCGCCATTCACACACATACATCGATCCTCCTGACTTAGGTTGTAGCACCTGGCTTGTGTCAACACAATTAGCAAACAGTTGATCTATGAAGTTATGGGATAATCTGATTTATTTTTAATGATAACAATATTGTGGATTGCACAGTTGAATCCTGGAGTGACTGCAAGTGATGATTAGATAATCAGTGGTCTTGAAGAAGCCACCTGGTAACGGTCAATGGTCCCTTCACCACTAAGCATCCACCGCCATAACTTGGAACTCACTACTCCACTGTTTGTCCGAGTCCGATGAAATTTCCATCGATTTTCTGTGGAGATCGTTAAGTCAATCCACAGGAATTCTACGTGACTGCTATGTTCTTTTATAAAAATATATTTATCGAGACAATTGTAATATGTTAGAAAGGAATTCCAAATTATAGTTAAATGTTCGAATTTTATGACATTACGCTGTGATCTGTATATTTGTGCTTTAATAAATTCTTATATTGAATACCTGATAAGTTAGAGTCCAAAGTTGATGATAATGATGAATCCAAAGGTCCAGTATTCCATGTTTAAGGTAGCATTCATATCATGGGTACGGTGACTTTCTATGTTCTGTATTCATGGCAGCCACGCTATAAAAGGCTTTAGAAAATCTTGTGCCGAACTTTGAAGTGTGCAGAATTATGTAATCGAAAATATGGAGGTAAAAGCTCAATACTTAGTGCAGGTTACACTCGTAGCAAGAATTGAATCGTTGAATCTGATTGTGGCTGAGCATAAACTTTCAAAAGTACTTAGCGCTGGATTGCAATATTTCACGGGGTTCACTCAATAAACTTTTTACATAGCACGATCGTTCGCATGATATTAAAAAATACCCCTAATTTCACTAAATATTGGAAAATGCATCCTAAAATTGTATTGTTGAACCCCCCTCCCAATATGCCTTTCCAATTAATAAAACCCCTAGTTTCACCAGATATTGTAGGTATCCATTTTTATCAACCCATTTTTAACACTCCCTTTATATCATATTATCAAGTTGTAACAAACAGGAGCCCTAACACATCTTAGTATAAGCAAACAAGATGATAAATAAAATAATAGTATAATGCTAATAATGATCCCACTGGGATTGCAAGGGCGACTAATCAATTTGTAGCATTGGATAGTGGAACACCCAAAGAAATAGTACTAGGGAAGGAAAAATGCGTAAAACGAAACCTAGTTAAGAGATCAACATAACAAAGAATGTAAAATATCGATAGTCCAATTGTTAGTGCAATGCTTAGAAAATATGAAAATTGGAAATGTTTCACACCACAACCTGCCAATCTACCAATTTTATATCATGTAAATATGAATATAGCCATAGAGAACTCATGTTTTCTATAAAGTTAATAAATTAAACTCCATAAAAATTAAAAATTGAAACCCTTTTGTGGATGGATGCCCCTACCTTTCTATCAAAACAAAGATAATTGATGCTTGAATGCAAATGAACATAGAAAAATTCATTTTACTTTTCAATAACACCATATGATCATGTGCATAACTTGGATTTGAGTCATTCACAAGATCCAATGAATTGTCTCCACTTCCTCTACATTTATTCTTGCAATCACGAGAATTAACAACATTTAGTTACATTTTCTTGGGTTATATCTAGTTTTTATTTTTATTTTTAAAGAATATGGAAAAATCTCCTTTGTTAGGTTTCAAGCATGCAATAGTTATAAAGATAAACATATGGTGAAACTTATATGATACCATTTCATGGTAACGATAACACATAGGGTATGTAAATAAGGATTTAGATTTTCACATATGTTCATGTTAATTCCAATACAATATTAAGACAGATGCCTTGCATATAAGACTTGAAATTACAATTATGAATGTGCCAAATATAACTCAATCTAACAACTATTCTTAACTGACAATGTGAAAATATTAAAGAAGAATACAAAAAGTTGAAAGAAATAATTAGTCAAGAAACATTTATCTAACTTTTCTTGGTTCCAGTGAGCCAAGAAATATTGATCTCACTTTTCTTGGTTGTCGTGGAGCAAGGTTTAATTGAATCTCAATGCCCACCTAAACCCCAACCTAAAAAATGAAGAGTTAAATCTTTTACTTGAATGCCTACAAAAAATACAATACAATTGTTTAAGTCCGGAACTCCCATTGAACTACATCTCTTAACTTAAAGATGAAAAACAATATAACATCAATTCAAACCAAGCCTAAATAATCTATTAAATGAGGATTTCTCAAGCCCAATAATCCAAAGAGACTTCCATCGATATTATCATTGGTACACTATTATCAAATTTATGCAAAACTTAGGATCTTAAGCAATATCAAATAAAAACGGAAGGTCCTTAAGTTTTAGGTGGGTATGAATTGAGCCTATGATTTGAACCTATAAATCCATCCCACAATTTGGAGGTTATTCCTCAGAACTCCCAAATAAAATAACCCCCAATATTTATATTACTATGTCAAATTAAAAACCCCCCTTGAACCCTTAATACGAGGCAATATATTTTTTAGGATTTTAAGAGTATTCAACCCCCCAATATGAATGGACGTGATATGATATTGCCTCACTAGTGAACCCCCGTGCAATATTTGCATAGAAAATTTTGAAAATTGGATCATTTTCAGTTTCAAACTGCACTTCTTTATTTTGTGGGTTAAGAACTCCGGCAAACCAATTAATGTTAATAACAGTTTCATCACAACTCTACGACGGTTAAAACGGTTACAGTACCGTTCATTGTAGAACAATGTCTAAGCGGTTTGGAACCATAAATGACCGAAAGAGCTCATTTCAAATGGCAGTTATCAAACGCCGTGAAACGTGAGCATAATTATATTTAACTTCCACATAACTGCCGAGGTGGGATCCAAGGTTATTCCATTAGCACTTAGAATTAACAGTTTGATAAATGTCATCAATTATATATATATTTTTTAATTATTTATTTTAAATTTTGAATGACGTTCATAAAATTAATCATTGTTTTATTTTCTTTTAATTTAGAAAAAACATCACTCTAAATTCTAAAGCATCAATATAACTAATTAAAATGGTGACTTAGTTAGCCGAAATGAATTCTGCTTCTAAAAACAATGAAAAATATCGTTAAATGGTATTGTTTTAGGATTTTCAAAGTTCTATAAATTTTAGGAATCTTTGAGGAATAAAAAAATTATGTTTTTATAAAATCATATCAGATTTATAAATTTTTATTTAAATAAAATTTTATTAAATAAAAAATAATGATGTATTTTACAATCAAGTATGGATATGTGGTCAGTAAAACCAAATTAAAAAAATATTAAAAATATCAAATCTATTTAAAAAAACTATAATAGTGATTCTTAAATTACCATTTCCACTAAGAAATTAAATACAAATTACATTTTAGAAATGACATTACCATTTCCACCAAGAAATTAAATACAAATTACATTTTAAAAATTACGTTGTAATTGTATTACATAATATTACAATAAAAAAAAATGTATATAAGCTTATAATATTATATATTACATTTTAGAAATTACAATGTAATTGCATTACATAATATTACAATAAAAAAAATGGTATTTAAGCTTATAATATTATATATTTCATTTTTTATTCATTGAAAATTAGTTTTACATCTTGTTTGTTTTATTTTCTTTCGTTTTAAAAGTGGGAAAAGTTTCACGGTCACGAATGGTAATCCAAAATTGGATTACTAGAATTCATATCACAAATCAAATGGCCATTATTAAGATGGCATGAGAACTCCTTAATAAAATTTCTCTTCAATCCGTCGCATGGAACTTGTCTCTTCATTCTCCTAATTTTGATCATCCATTTATATGATTCATTTAAGTATAAATTTATCCAATAATCATGTACTAATTCTATATATATATATATATATACTTACTCTTATCTATATTTATTATTAAATAGTTATTCAAAATGTTGTGTACATGTAAATGTAACATGTTTAAATACTTATTAAAAAGGATTTTAATTTATCCAAAAAAATCACATAAAAATATCAAAAAATTTAATTATTATTTTTAACTTCATTTATAAATTAACATATTAAAGTCGTAATAATGATGTACTCATTCACTATAGTTAGTCTTTAACTTGGCCATAGATATAGAAGAGAAAAAATAAATCAATTTAATATGTTATTTTCATTAATAGGTGATTATGCTAAGAGTAAATGGAATTACTTACTAAAAATATGTCCAATTACCTTGTTATTGTGTTATTTTTACATCTATAAGTGTTTATATCTTAAAATTTGTGGTGGATTATCATCTATGATTTTCCTAGATTGAAGGAAGAGTGTACCGTCCAAATTGATTTTATGGACATCATTCAAAATTCAAAATAAGCAATTATAAAAAAAAATATAAAAAATAATTGGTAGTTATGCAAGGATAACAGGTAGTGAAAAATAAGTAGTGATAAATAAGTAGTGATAAATAACCCATTTAAGCATGGAGAACAAGTAAAAGATAACTAGTTCATGAGTCTTAGCTTGTGACCTATCAATGTTCATCCACCACAAGTTAAGTGGCCATGTCAGTTATTAAAGGAGGTGATGATGTGGTGAGAAAGTAGGGTTTTGTATCCAGAGTTATGAGAGAGGTAATTATTGTTCTATCAAGTAGTGTCATGGAGGAACATAGACACACAATGGTGATTAGGGGTGTAGGAAAGGAGGGATCTAACATATCCATTGGAAAGAATGGGGTGATAGGAGGTTCTAACCATCACAGATGTTCTCCATAGATAGCATTTTAGCTTGTTAGGATTCAAGATGAAGAGAACAACATGATTGAGATGCTGCAAAAGAATTGTATAGGAGGATGCCTTTCAAAAGCAATTGTCATCCCCAAAAATGAAGTCACTTTAACCTAGGTAGGAGGGTACATTCAGTATATGAAAGACCCCAGAATTATTGGAAAATTTAGGGATTTGGTCCTTTAATAACCTTAACCTGGTGGATGAAATCCCACTAGAAACAAAAGGGTTAGGTTGACTTAAAGATAGGTTCAAAGGATTATTTATGGTGATCTTCATCAGACTTATTGTGTATAGAGAAAAGGTCTTCGAGAATGGTCTATATTTCTTCAACTCATGAGGTCTAATTTTTCGGTTTTGGGGATAAAGATTCATGCCAAAGAAGGAAGACTTCATGATAACCCTATTTTGGAGAGTATAGGAAACACACTAGAAATATAACTTATGCTAGAATATGTGTTTATATGAATGTTTCAGGAGCTCTTCCAAGTTCCATAGGTATAAACTTTCAAGATATGAAATGGAACCAAATGCTTGATCATGAGTGTGTGCCCTTTTGATGTAGGAAATGACATGAACATGAACATCTTTTGGTGCATAATTAGCGTTAAATGAGATTTATTAAGTCAAAGTGGGATCGGTGCATGGATGACAAGTGTTAGCCATGTAGATAAAACTTATTTAATAGTAAGGAAAAATGGGCCTTTGAGAGGAGGGGAAGAAATTCATGGAGATCCTTCTCTTCATCTAACATATCAATCGGATTTTTGGCCTAGTTATTCTATTGCATTAGACTTGGTTGTCGGAGGATAAAGGTGAGAGGATTTTCCTACTATGGTAAGCAGGCATTGGGATTATGGCTGGCATAGTTTTACTAATTGAGGGCTCAGGGGATCTTAGTCTTTGAATTTAGGATAGGTTGGGTGCAGAGTCGTCCTCCACATTTTATTGTCATTGTTGTTATTGTTGTTATTGATGTGAGTCAGCTACACACTTATGTAAGTCAATTTTTTTTCTCGATTTCATATCGGTATGCCAATTACTCCTAGTCATCTCGTTAATTGAATTACAAGTTGTTTGATTCATGTTTAAATGTAAAGGAAAGTAATCTATATGATGTTGTTCTTACTATATATTAAGATATTTTTGTAAAACGAATGATTTAGTGGTGTCAATTTTTATTTTGGGGTATTAGTGGCTAAGGTAGTAACTTAGTAGCCATACACTTTAGGTTTAATGACAAAAAAAATCACCAAGAACAAAAATACCAATGAAACATAAGACCTAGAAATGGAATTTGAAGGTTGTGATCATTCTTTCTTAGAGGAGGAGAAAACATATTTAAATGAAGATATGAACATGATCGAGGTGCAACTGCCATCTCTTGCATAGAATAATCCCTTTAGATTTGAAAACTATGGTTAGATCACTCAAATCTTAAAAATAATATTTAGTGATGGTGGATTGAAAGCATGCCTAAAATGAGAACCCTAATGTTTAAATTTTAACAAAGACTCAAAAATACCAAAATCAAAACCTAAAGATGGAACAAAGAATTCTTTGGAAACATCTTCCAAGAGAAAGAATCCCAAATGGAAGAAGTCCAAACCCTAATCATCAAAGAAGGTATGAATTCCGATTTGACCAAGAAATAGGAGCTACTATGGGAGAAACTAGATACTAGATATAAGAAAGATGAAATTCCATGGAGAGAGAAATCAAGTGATAAATGAATTAAAAAAGGTGAATGCAACTCTATTTTTTTCCAAATCCATGATTGGTATAAGAAATTCAAATAGAATTTAAGTGCTCTAGTATTCTCAAGGAAACATCCTAGAGAAACACAAGACATAAAAGAAAAATTGTTTTCCTATTATCACACCCTCCCCTCCTATCCAGGAATGGATCTAGATAAGAAGTACTCTACTATCCAGGAGTGGATCTAGATAAGAAGTAGTATAAGAGATTCTTCAAGATATTCCTCACTTAGTCTCTATAGACCAAAATCTCAACTTCATGAGGGAAAATAAGAGGTATAAGCTATAGTCATGGAAATGGTTTTCTGGAAATCTCCAAATATAGATGGTTTTACAATGGATTTTTTCCAAGCCTATTGGTATACAATGGGCTTGGATGTTTGGAAAGTAGTGAAATACTCTAGGGCATCAAAATGTATTCTTGAATCTCTCAACTCCACCTTCCTAACCCTTATTCTAAAAGAAGAAATAGATCTCACCCTCAACAAGTTTAGGCCTATCTCTATGGTAGTCTTAATGGTGCAAATTAGAGAAACAACAAGATATACAGAGATAAACAATGCACCAAACACAAGATTTTATTGTAGAATAATTGATCAAAGGAAATCTAGACAAACAAAATGTTGCAGAAATAGCTCTTGTATTATGATAGTCGTTTTAGGAAGCAATGTTCTTGCACCTCTTAAGATTAGGGGGTCTTCCACTTGTTTAGAGCTCCAATACAATAATTCTTGAAAAAAAATTGATAGCCTCTTAGCTCTTTAAATAGGCTTTCAATATCCCAAAACCCTAAGTAGTTGATTTGGTCATTAATTAATGAGTACCAACTACCTAGTGGGTATTAATTAATAGAGTGACACTTTTTACTTTAATGGTCTACTACTAACTACTTGGCCTTATTCAAAGGTTATGGTGTCATAAATAAAGTACTACTAACTACTAAAATAAGGAGATAGAGTAAGACCCTAACATGTATTTCCATTTTCAAAAGTGACATATATATGAATATTTATTTACTATACTTTCATTATTATTATATATTATATAATTTTTATATTATTCTTATTAAAGAAATCACCAAGTTCACTATGCATCTTAAATAAGAAAAAATAATCTTTTGGTATTTTCACCATATGAAAAGGTCTTAAGAATTTATAACTTTTATGTTATAATTTTTCTAAAATTATTTTTAAGTTTGTTTCATATTAAAAAATATTATGAGAATTATGGATAAGAATTTAAATTGATTATTATTATTTTCAACTCTTACATATAAGAATCTAAATTAATCATTATTATTTTTAACTTTCATTTTTTTGTCATTTTTAAAGTGATATGATTTTTTTGTTGAAATCTCTATTTTGATTATTGGAATTACAATTTTAATTGTAAAAATAAATTTAACAACCCCAATTACTCACATAGCATTCAAATTATGCAATTCTAACAACTCAAAATTGCAATTTCAATGCCACTTTTTTAACTTACTCCACAACAAATCTCATTAAACTCCAATTTCCATCATATTCATTACTTTTTTCTTTTATGAAATGTTCAAAACGACATGGTGTGGTTACATTTAACATTGAAGTTGTATAAACATTTTATGTTTGTTTCCTTTTTTACTATATCATTTTTATTAAACTTTTTTTAATTGAAGATAAAAAAATTTGGTTAAATTGTTATTTGCATTGTTAAAATTTTATTTTTATTATAAAATGGTCCTCAAATACATATAAACAAAAAAACTGGGTAAAGCATTGCAATACTAATACTCTTTTAGTATTTGCTTGTAATCCTGGTTTTGGAGGACAAGACTATGGTCCAGGCCTCCAAGGTGTCAGAGCAGCAGTGTCAACGCAGCTTTTGCCGGCATCTGCAAAAGCACGTGGAAATAATGATTTTGTATTGAATTAAGACAAGTTGTTAGATCCCATGGATCTAGACATCAGAAGGCATGCAGGTGAAGAAAATTCGCCATGGAAACAATCATACCATATGACCAACAATCAATCCAACTTGTCATCACACACGAGTGAATAATCACTCCCGACTTGCAATTTTTCATCCTCTTACCTCACGTAACGGCAATCACACCTCTTGGACTTCAATCTTTCTTCCTTGAAACAATGTATATGTAGCTCTCTAGGCCTTATTGGCTCCATTGGCCCTTGAGATTGTTGGTAATTTTGTTGTGGAAAACTGCTCTGCTTGAATTAACAGTAATGGATGGTTCATGTGGCTCATGGGAGAGTAGTTCATATAACAGTCGGTTTAATGGACCAGTCCAGGATAAGATGGATAGCCAACTGCAGATATCAGATTTGTTTGAACTTCAAGGAGATTCATATTTAGAATGTGAATTTCCAGAGCTCCACATTAATGGAGCAGATTTAACGCCAGCTGGGGCTTCCTCGGGATTTATGCAGACAAGCATAAGTTCTGAATCAGTTGCAGCCAGAGATGTAACTTCTTCCAAAACAAAACACAGAACAGGAATTGAAGCATCAGAAATAAATCATATAGACCCAAATAGTGATCGTGCACCTGGTTCTTTTCTTGCTATGAATCGGTCGTCGTGGCAAGCCAGTGGTGTCCGAAAGGCTAAGAAACGTAAGGCCTTTTCCTCTAAAACATCGATGGTAGATAATAATTTATCCCCTTGTAGAGATGCCCTTTACCGAACACAGACTCAAAGAAGTAATCACATAATGGCAGAAAGACACAGAAGGGAGGATATGAATGAAAAGTTTTCAATTCTGAGAACTATTCTGCCAAAAATAACAAAGGTATGATTAAGCTCTTTTCAGTACATTGGTTATGTTTTTTGCTTTATTATTCTCTGATTTTAGAAGAGTTTGTTGTTCCCAATTAGCAGAAAGACAAAGCCTCAATCGTGACAGACACAATAAATTATGTTAGTGAACTTGAAAAGAAGGTTAGACAGCTTGAAGATTTCAAATCCCGAACTTCAAGAAAGGGATCCAGGAAGAACTACTCGAATGGCAGCCATGAAAAGTTGGAGATAAAACTGGTAATGATCACATCCAATATGTTTTAAAATAAAATTTGTTCCACTGAGCTGCTCTTAATGTATATTCATCTTTATTTTTCTGTGTATGTGACTGCTGCAATATACCAAATGGATGCACAGAGTTCTTGAATGATGTCTTAATAAGCCCAATATGTTGGTTGCAGAATCATAATCCGGACATTGAAATACAGAGCATGGGAAACCGAGCTGTAATTCAAGTTATGTGCCCGCGTCGTAGCCGTGGCCTGCTCTTACGTACTGTCGAAGCTTTGGATGATTGTAAAGCAGATGTGTTGCAATCCAATATGATCACGTTGGGGAACATCACCCTCCAATATTTCACTGTTCAAGTATGTCTGTGGAGCTCAAAACCCACTATGATACAATATAAATATTATGATAGAATATAAATATTTAAGCAGATATTTTCTTGCTAGAGGTCATCTTTCATGAATTTGATACTTGTTTGGACATAGCATGGCTTCATCTCAATGGCAAAGTATTGGTATCTAGTTATCTTCTTGCTGTTGCAGTTGCTTATATATATATATGGTGTCTCTAGATTGGAGGAAAACAGCAGTTATTTATATATATATATGGTTTCTCTAGATTGAAGGAAGATGAGACAATGTCCAAGTTAATTTTGTGGAAGTTTTTGTAATTCTGATTCATGGATGGACAGTTCTAAATAAAAGAAGACCTGTGATAACAGGTAGCTGAGACATAAATGATTGTAACTATACACCAAGAACAAGAAACAGGTAATTAGTTAAGGGCATTAACTTATGACCCAAAAATTAAATGACCATACAAGAATTAGTATTCTAATTCTGATTCATGGATGGGCAGTTTTAATTAAAAGAAGACCTGTGATAACAGGTAGCTGAGACAGTAACTATACATCTAGAACAAGTAATAGATAATTAGTTCAGGGCATTTAACTTATGACCCAAAAATTAAGTGACTATACAAGAATTAGTATTCTAATTCTGATTTATGAATGGACAGTTTTAACTAAAAGAAAACCTGTGATAACAGCTGGTAGCTGAGACATAAATGATTGTAACTATACACTGAGAACAGTAACAGATAATTAATTCATGGCATTTAACTTGTGACCCAAAAATTAAGTGACTATACAAGAATTAGAACAGTAGTTGGTCTAGAAAATTTTAAATTTTAGAATACACTGATTTGATTGATAATGACAGCACTGTTGTGCATTGAACAGTTAATTCCTGGAGTGACAGCAAGCGATGATGAGATAATCGGTGCTCTTGAAGAAGCCACCCGATAACCGTCGACAATCTCTTCACTACTCGAAAGCAGCCGCCGCCAGCAATTGCAACTCATCACTACTCCACTGTTATTTGATGAATTTACATCAATACTCTCTGGTGACCGTTACGTACAATCCAGAGCAAATGTACGTAACTGCTATGTTTCTTCATGAAATAACATTTATGGAAACAAATTCATGAAAACGGATTGCAAAATATAGTTCAAGATTCGAATTTTAACAGATTATGTTGTCTGGATCTTTTAGATGATGATTAAAGTGCTTAAATAAATGTTTCTTCAAGACATAGGAATTGTACTTCAAGTCTAGAATTATGACAAATCCAAAGGTCTGGCCGTATTCAATGGTATTCAATCTTGTCCAGCGTTTTTAAGTATCATTTGAATCATGGGTTCGGTGACATTCTATATTCTGTATTAATGGCGACCTTCTGCGTAATTTCAAATCGACTTCAACGTTGGTCTTGAATCTTAGTTACAGACGTTCGCAATTAAGTGAATGAATGGTTACGAGTTTGTGGAAAAAGGAATTTTTGGTAGAGTATTTTAAATGCTTTACGATTTTATCAGTTTTATCAGCTACTATTTCAATCATATTTATTCGAAATTATGCCGGAATTACTGTTATCAGAAATTATGCTGTAATTATATAATCTGGTGCTTCTTATGTATGGGATATTTGAAAACATAAATCCATTCATATTATAACTAGCACATTCACTTAAATTGTAGCCTATAAATATGGATAGATTACCAAGTTATGTTGTCTATGCTTTATTAGTTAAATGGGTTGTTTGTTACTACCTATTATCTTATTTAGTTAAATGGATTGTTTGTTACTACCTGTTATCCATGCATAAGCTATCTATACATTAGCTCTTAGTTATTATATATATATAATTGTTTATTTCAAATTTTAAACCACAACCATAAAATCAATCCGGACATTACACTTATCTCATCCCTTTTCAATCTAGGAAAAGCATAGATAGTAGTCCACCCCAAATTCTAAGATATATAGAGTTATCAATGTAATTAATTAAAGAGAAAATCTTTTGGGCATGTTTATAAGGATAGTCAAATATATAGTAGTCAATTAATAAGAATAACCATAGAATAACCATTTACCTAAGTGATGATTTCTCTAATAAAACCTTTTAATAAGAAAATTGAGATGGAATAAATAGACTCCACTTATTAATAAATTAAACAAGTGAAAAAAATGCAATGCAGCTAAGTCGCATGTGGTGCAGAAAATTACCCAATCGTAAATAACAAGCACAATATCATTTTGCTTATAAGCAATTTGAGGTAGACATTGTGTCCAATGTAGTTTTGTGAAATATGAAGTAGAAACTACTTCAAGTTGATGCCATTAAATTAGATGGATGAAATTTCACTAATATGTAAATGTTAAAATTATGATTAACAAAGTTGGTATTAAAAAAATAATAATATCTATAACTAAGAGTGGTGGTGTTATTATATACTAATAATTGAGAAAGTGGGGTGTTAAGACAATATTTGTGTAAATTGTGTCAACTTAAAACAAAATAAAAATTGTGTATTGTCTTAAATATTTTATGTGTCTTAAACTATTGTCTTAAATTTAAGAAAATAAAAATTGTCTTAAATTTAAGACAATAGTTTAAGACAATAATTTAAGACAATAGTTTAAGACACTCCCTAATTAAGACAATATACAATTTTTTTTATCTCAAGTTGAAACTATTGAGCTAGCACCCTGCAACTTCATTTTCAAGAAAAATAATTATATTTTTTTAGAGTTTTCTTAAAGCAATGACACAAAAAGCATATTTCACTCATTCATATGTAGTTCTCATGGAAATTGCAATTATAATACTCATTCATCTCAAAATCAATAGTTCCATATGTTTTTTATAAGAATTGAGAGAAAAAAAGTAGGCTTGGTCAATACCATTGAAAATGGTCAATCAGACCAATAAAGTGAAGACCAAGTGTGCTTGTTCCCTGCTTTGAATAATGTTCTTACTTGGAGCATCATGGTGTTTGGCATGAACAAGGAAAGGGAAACTGAAAGCATTCTTATCAGAAGCTTCGTTTCTTCTACTTGGTTGACCGAACACAGCTTCCATAGGCTAACTGAGCCATCCTTTGTTGCTGCTTTGTCCAAAAATCTACACAGGAACCCAACAAAGTTTAGTAAATTATAGTTTAACTCTCACAAGGTTAGTTTGTATAGGTATGGATCTATTTCTTAGTTTCCAGAATTCAAACAAATCCAAAAGCTTAAACACAATTCCTAAGCAATTGTTTGTTTTTCTCATCGTCTTTCCTTTGTTCCTAAATATTAAATAAAAAGGCAGTCTTGGCTTTTTATTCAAGTTAGGTTTGTAGTTTCAAGTAAATGTGTAAAAAACTAGAAATTATTATCTTTATCAGAATCTTTTATCTTCATAAATTTAGACAAATGTGTTTGGTTAT
The DNA here is from genome assembly GCA_027924585.1 of Larix kaempferi. Lineage (NCBI taxonomy): Eukaryota > Viridiplantae > Streptophyta > Pinopsida > Pinales > Pinaceae > Larix > Larix kaempferi. Next base: position 20,546,357 of record BSBM01000274.1, on the reverse strand, counting down.
CAATTTTTTTCATATCATCTGGACATTATAACACAGTTGAATTGATCCAATATGAAGCAGACATCTCAACAATAAGATTAAATTTTTATTAAGTGATTGACAAACTACTCTTATCACCTATGCAAGTTTATTTTGTTGTGAAATCAAAATGACTGATTAGTAATAATTTCATAGGGTTAACCAAATAAGAAGTGCCATGAAGTGATTGACAAACTACTCTTAACATCACCTATGCAAGTTTCTTGTGAAATCAAAATGACTGATTAGTAGTAATTTCAGAGGGGTTAACCAAATAAGAAATATGATTTCTGATTTGGAAATAAAGAATAACAATTTCCAGAACCATGAAATCCCAAACAATTTAGTGAAATATGATTTCTGATTTGGAAATAAAGAATAACAATTTCCAGAACCATGAAATCCCAAACAATTTAGTTGCCAGGAGAGAAAAATTTAAAGAGAAAGTATGATTCAACAGTTTATAATATGTATAACCTTGAAATCCCAAGAATAACTGTAAAGAAAAAACTGGAAATGTGTTGCTCTTTATTTGCACTGAATTGCTAATGCCAACACAATTAAAGAACTTTAATAGTCTTTGGAAATTTGCAAAAGTAAACATCATATTTCATTCTTCTATCATGTTCACGATGATCTTGGCACTCTACCTTGTTTGTAAGCTTCATTTGCATAATAGGTATTTCTTTCCTCAATCTCTAATGAATCCAAAGAAGCGTGTTGCAATCGAAACTTTATTTACCATGATGTTCTTATCTTTATGGTAGTCTCATTCAGTTTTTTTTTCTAATAATGATATTTTAAAGCACATGGAATTGAAAGGCAACTTACTGCATCTTATACCACACCATAAGACAAGGCTGTTGAAAAGAAGAACCACCATAATACTAAAAAACTGAAGTATTTAGTTTGCATTGAAGTTATCAAAATGTCAATTATTTAAGGAATAGAAATCCAACCATTTAAGTTAGACGAATCGCGTTGAGAATTTAGTGGTAGTACGTAACTCACTTGTGCAGGCATTGTCTTAATGGTCATGTTCTTTGGGCAAGTATTGTCGTAATGGCCATGTTCTTAACAACATAAAAACCATGGAAAGCAAAACATAAAAATTAATTTAGTGGGATAAGGCATTTAGGTTCAATGATCTTGTTAGCAAAAAGTTGATTATGAGTAAAGATATAATTTAAATTAAATCACATCAAGAACTATAAAAATGTGTTTAAAAAACAATAATTAAATGTAAATTAATTACTACAATAACATTTGAAAAAGAGTTTATCAAAAAAACTTAAGCATCTTTCACTTATGAATCCTGTGATAAAAAAAAAACAATTGTTTTATTGAAATAAAAGAATGAAAATCCGTTGTCAAGATAAATCTAAATATGAAAAACATCCTACATTTTGACTTTTGACTCTGTGAATTAGAATTCTATGTAGGTATGATGGAGATTTCACTAATACACAACATTCGTCTCTAAAAGTAATTCAACTGAAAATAAATGATGCTGGCTCAACTCACCTCAACATCGCAGTATGAGAAATCATAGATCTTCCATTGGCAACATACTCTTCTCAGTCCACTTCATAAAGCTCTCTGGGATCCGAAGGAACATTGACACTCCATTTACGAGCTGTTGCAACAATTACCTACGCCATGCGATTGAATGGCTCCCTTTCTAAACTTTGTGTCTATAAAATGGTGTCCCTATTAAGAATATTACTACCGATATGATCATTCCCGTTGTGGAAAACCCATAACCCAGAGCGAATCCCACTCGGTCCTGGATGTATATCAGGAAAATATTTCCAAATAGGAATCCAGAAAACACAACAAATATCCACCAATTGAAGAAGGCCTTGTTAAGCTTCTCTTTGGGATCAAATTCATCTAACTGATCTACACCAATGGTGGAGATGTTGGGCTTTGTACCGCTAGTGGTCACTGCAAGAATGTACAAAGCAAAGTAGAAAATCCCAATCTGAAGTTTGGAAGCTTTCTCACATATGTTGGACTCCGATTTGCACTCGGGTGGTCTCAGAGATGACAATGAGACATCTAATATCCAAAGTATCATTCCCTGCATCAAATACACAACCCACATAAAAGATCTATGAAATAGACAGGAAGGGGCTATCATTTTTATGAAATTTGTGGAAGTCCACCCACTAGTTTATTCTTAGACAACAATGTTTTCCCATATACCCAACCAATGGTCATAAAATTGCTTGTTTAAGATGTCCGATTATCATATGTAAAACAACATACCTTCATAAAAAAATATCATTTATAAGATATCAATACTGTAAATCTTATATATTTGTCTGAGGAAAAGAAAAAATGTTCTGTCAATAGAAACTATGGATGGAAGGATAGAGATGAGATGCAGACCAGTATATATGAATAAACGAGAACACTGTGAAAGTCCAATAGCGCCCCCAATGACAGTCTGCAATGTATGCACCGATGATAGGAGCCATCCCAACTGCACCAAACCAATTAGAGACATTCATTGCGGAAGTCACAATTCTCCCATGCATCTTAGTTCTTAGGTAAATCACCAAATTGGAGGCAATTCCAACAAAAGTTATCCCTTCAAAAATCTCGTAGGCTGTAAATAAACACCAACATCCAGCGAACAATTCATTACAATAAATCAAACACATAAATCTGACATATTAATCTAAAATTGTATTCAATAATTGAAATATAAACGAATGCATAATTTCATCTAACCAATGAGAAAGGAGCAAACTTTCCATCTTCCAGTTTTGGACCTGAGAACGGGCCTGCCTTTGAGAATGATAGAGCCATCCATGGAGAACCCATGAGACTCCATGTTACAGCTTTCTAGGAATCCATTTTCATTTCCTTTTTCAGCCAAATTTGGATGCAGCTCGAAAAGAATTAGCTGAATAGAATTACTGGTGAACTACATAATTTGTTTAGCAAAAAGTTGTATGTGAAAACCCAATTCTGTTTACCTCCAAAAAATCATAACAAACTCTCTTTCCCTCCATAAAATCCAAAAAATCAGTTTAGAGATATGACAATAGTAATTAAAAAAACAATATAAAATATAAATTTGAGAGAAAATGTTGCTATCCTCTTAAACAATTAAAAAATTGTCTTAAACATTCTTAATATAAATTTGAGACAATTTCTTTAAAAATCGTCTTAAACATGTTGTCTTAAAAATTCATAAAATATATAAAAACAATCTAAATTAGAATTTAAGACAAAATGCTAATTTCATCTTAAAAAAATTGTTTTTAACATCCCCACCTTGTAATAGTGATTAGTAGAGTTTTATGAAAACTTCAAAATTAAACATCACACAACTTGGTACATTTTTAATCGATCATCAAAACTATGTTTAGCCTAAATAAAATAAAATAATTATAAATTTTAAAATTATATAATTTTCTATTCTATAATTTCAAAAAGAAATCATAGGTGTACAACCAAATTTGAATGCAAAACCAAAGCTAATAAATACGGATGAGCAAAGCATCATTCGATGGAATTTCGCCTAGTTTGGATGCAAAACCAAAGCTAATAAATACGGATGAGCAAAGCATCATTCGATGGAATTTCGCCTATTTTGGAAACTCCATGGTTCGTTGACTTTCTATTTTTACATAATTTTTTTAGGTCAATAAAAAAATAAAAAAGAAGGAAAAAATAGCATAAGATAGTAAAACTCTCGTATTTGAAGGTAAATAAAAACAAGGTTTGCAATAGTTCAATGAATGACACAGCGATTGTGGATATGGGTTCAAATTAAAATATCAAGATAGAGTGTTTGGATAGATATCCATATAATTGGTAGAAATCCAACCAATATAACTATATGTGGAGTTGCAACAATGTAAATAAAATGAAAGTGTATTTTTCTCTCGTGAGTAGGGGAGGGAGGCCAGAAGTGGCATAGGTCCCAAAATCACACCTGGGATGCCATGTGGATGCCAGTCATCGAGGTCTGGAGGTGCCTCGGTGGCTGCTCCATGTCGTTCCGGGTAGATCGCGCTTTAATGTGCTTTATGACTCCTCGGGAAGCGTGCCACCTGTCCTTTTCTCCGCGCCCTCTCCAGAAGCCCGTTCATTCTTGCTCAGGTATGGAGTGTGAGCGTTTGGCCACCCCAGTTCCTGTCCGCCATGGCACCGTTGCTGCTATGATGCCGCCTCTTGCTGTTGTTTGAACCTGCCGCCTGGTGGATGCTCCGTCATCGTGCTGTGGTTCCTGACTGTTCCTTGTTCGAGCGGAGGTGTTTGTTGTTCAAGCGGAGGTGTTTGTTGTTGTTAACCTCGTTGAAGCTCCTGTTGGAACGACCCGCTTCCATGGTCATTGTTGTGGGTTGGAGAACTTCTGTGGTGCTATGGTGCTGTTGTGATGTTCATGGTCCGTGGCGTGGGTCCCCTGGTGGAAAGCTCCTGTTCCTTCCTGTTTGCAGGCTGCTCCTGGTGTTCGTGTTCCTGGCTCGTGCTCAGCTCTTGGTTCGTCCTCGGCTCCTGCTTCGTCCTCGGCTCCTGGTTCCTGCTCCGCTCCTGGTTCATGCTCGGCGGTGGCGACCTGTTCAAAATACGTGGTAGGATTTCGATCCTACTGGCCTCTCTTGCATTGTGTTTTTCAACACAGGCACTCGCTCGGTGTGATTTGCTTGCTTTATTTGTCTTTGTTCGATATGGTTTGATCTGGTTGGGTCTGTGTTCTCAGCTAAATTGTTTTTTGTGAGTGCTTCGCTCCTGGTTCGTGCTCCGTAATGGCAGCCTATTCAAACGACGTGGTAGGTTATCCATCCTACCGGCTTCTCCTGCATTTTTTTTTTCAACACAGTCACTCGCTCTGTGATATTTGCTTGCTTGACCTGGTTGTGTTCGGTCTAGTTCGGTCTGGTTGGGTCTGTGTTCTCGGCTGAATGGTTTTTTGGTTAATTGGATAGGGTCACAGTTTCATGGTTATGGTTTCGGCTTTACAGTAACATGCTACGAGCTAGGGTTTAATGGAGCACTATTATGGTTTTTGGTTTTTAATGGAGCACTATTATGGTTGAATTCGATTATGAATGAAGCACTATTATGGTTTTTGGTTTTTAATGGAGCACTGTTATGGTTTTTTGTTTTTAATCGAGCACTATTATGGTTGAATTCGATTATGAATGGAGCACTGTTATGGTTGAATTCGATTATGAATGGAGCACTATTAGGGTTTTGGTTTTTAATGGACCACTGTAATGGTTTTTGGTTTTTAATGGAGCACTGTTATGGTTTTTGGTTTTTAATGGAGCAATGTTATGGTTGAATTTGATTATTAATGGAGCTCTGTCTTCGTTTCAAGGTTATGGTTGCTAGGGTTTCATGGTTTCGAATTTAGGATAGCCTTTTTGGTTTTTAATGGCGTGTTGTTGTGGTTTTTGGTTTTTGATGGAGCACTGTTATGGTTTTTGGTTTTTAATGGAGCACTGTTATGGTCGAAATTGATTATTAATGGCGCACTATCTTCGTCTCATGGTTATGATTTTCTAGGGTTTCATGTTTATTAATGGAGAACTGTCTTCGTTTCATGGTTATGGTTTTGGTTTAATGGAGCATTGTCTTCGTTTCATGGTTATGGTTTTGGTTTAATGGAGCACTGTCTTCATTTCTTAATGCAGTTGATTATGGTTATGGTTCAATGGAGCACTGTCTTCGTTTCTTAATGCAGTTGATTATGGTTATGGTTTAATGGAGCACTGTCTTCGTTTCTTAATGCAATTGATTATGGTTTAATGGAGCACTGTCTTCGTTTCTTAATGCAATTGATTATGGTTTAATGGAGCACTGTCTTCGTTTGGGCATGCCAACTAGCATAGATCCATCTTAAACCCGTATCTATTAAGCACTGAGAGGGATTCAATTTCGTGAGGTGTATTTCTTTTTTTAAATTTAAAGTCAAGAAATTTGATCTCTCTTGATTGATAGATCTAGGTTTAAGTTTTAAGTTTTTATTTTATAAACGAACATCTATTTTTTAATTACTTTTCATAATATTTTATTTTATGAACCAACATGGATTTTTTTTAATACTTTCCATATGTTTTTTTTATGAGCGGACGTGAATTTTTTAATTATTTTGTTAGTAACAAACATTACATCACAAACCTTACAACATCTCCCCCATACTTACTTTACTTTACTTCTTTTTATTTTACTTTACTTTACTTCTTTTTATTTTATTTTACTTTACTTTACTTTAATTACTTCTTTTTACGCGCAATCACTTTTTACGTTTTATTAGATGTAACGCTACATTTTTTTACGTTTTATTAGATGTAACGCTACATCACACACGTTAGAAGATCTCCCCCATACTGGGCTGTAGAGCACCTCATTTCACTCGATGCAATTAGATACACATGTAAAAATAGAGGAATTATGAAATTAGAGGCATGGTAATTAGACAATAATTTGGACTATTAATTAGAGGCATTCTGAGTTCATGCCAATTAGGGTTTGCTAGGGTTTAGTGATTGTTTCAGTGATTGTTTGAATTCGTAATGAATGGTTGTTAATTTCTTAATGGAGTTGATTATAGAATTAGGGTTTGCTAGGGTTTCATGGTTTCATGGTTTCGGCTTTATGATAGCCTTCATTCCACCCAAAGAGTAACTTAGTATATTTTCTAATTGAGTGAAGGTTTCATGGTTATGGAAAATTCAGTTATGGTTTAATGGTTTGAAGGTTATGGGAAATTCTGATAAAAATAAAAAATCATAACAGTGCTCCATTAAACCCTTCGGTGATTATATTGCTTTCAGTGATTGCATGAATTCATAATGAATGGTTGTTAATTTCTTAATGGGGTTGATTATAGGATTGATGCATGCTTGAGAAGCAAGATGATGCTCTGAAATAATTTGGGCATGCCAATTAGATGAATAATTTGGACTGTGAATTGGAGGCATTCTGAGTTCATGGGATTTGTACATGCCAATTGGATGAATATGTGAAATTTGGATTGATTTCTAAGAAGAGTATGAGAGAAGATGAAAGAGTATTTGAATGCTTGATTTCGTCTGTATCTTTCATAATCTGGTCATGTTTATTTCTTGCCAATGTCCTTAATTGGATGTTCTCTTCCTTATGTCGGATCAACTCTGACATCCATGCTTGATTTGGTAAACGAGGGTTAGTTAGAGATGCCCTCTTTCAGGTCCCCAATGACCATAAGGGTGACGAGGTCAAAACTAATCTTCCCATTTTTTTTTCTCTTGGCATATTGTTAATGAGTTGAACAATTGATTTGTGGTGTCCATATTCAACAGACTAACAAACCAAATAGCTTCATTTCAATGAAAAAATTATGGATTTGTTTAAGACCATAAGATCCCCAACTGTGACTCACGTATTAGTGTCTGAAGCCTTTTGCTTTTCCTCAATAGTTATTTGTAGTATGTTGGACATGCCTATGTGTTTGTCCCATCTATAGTTAGCCCTCATTTTGTATTTTTCTAGAATTTTCGTTCTCATTTAAAAAATTGTCATTACTCTTCCAGAAGTAATGCAATATGCAACATGGAAATAGTGATACCACCTGCTCTCATTCTTGTCAAATTGCACATGGTCTTGACATAGGTGCATGAGGTGGCCACTTTTTTGCCTGTAAAATTCTTGAAGTGGATTCCCAAATCAAAGTTTCCATCAACTATTATGTGTAAAATTATAACAAGTTGTTGAGGCTCTCCTTCGCAATTTTGAATGTGACATGCTTGAAGAAGCATTAAAGCCTGAACTGAAAAACAAGGAATCCATGTAGTAGGTAGGAGTGCCAAGCTTTTACCTGCATATTGACTTTGTAAATCTATGAGTTGTTGTGCATTGAAGTTAAACCAAAATGTAGAGTTTCATTGTGCAGTGTCACCCCTCACAACATGGACTTGCTTCCAATGTTCTACTCATCACTTTGCCTAGATTCTTCCCTTTGTACACATTGGTTGAAGTTTGAGCCAAGGTTCCCCCTTGATTTCTTATTTGGTAAATAACCATCTAAAATAAACCAAACCCTAGGCAAACAGTAATGTGTATGATAGAGGATGCAAAGTTTGTATGCAAGATGTTTTCTTGAGATTGTTATGCATGTGAGTTGTTTGTAAACCAAAGAAGAAAAAATTACAATTATGAGTTGTTTGTTTGTAATTGCTTTCATTCTTGCTATTTTATGAGTTGTTTGTTTATGATTGCTTTCATTCTTGCTGTGTGCTCTAATGATATATGTTGGAAACCTAAGTAATCTATAACTGTGTGCTCATATGGAGATGACTTCGACTTTTCATTAATCTATAAATGAAGCATGCAATGCATATGTTCTGCTATTATTTATTTGATGTTTGGTTACATGATGAAATGAGTTGTCCCTCTCAGAGGTTTCTTGCAATGCTTACTTTCAATCCAATTCAAGTTGATTTGCATTCAAGTCAGTATTGCATTCAAGAAAAACTTACATTCAATTTATATTTTCAATCAGGTTGGTATACCATCCAATTTAGCTTAACATTCAAATTAGTTTGGTAACCAAGTAATATAGCAATCAATTTTAGTAACGAATGCAGTCCAGTAAATAGACAGAGACATGAAGAAAATAATACTTGACATAAAGGCAATAATACTTAACATAATAGACAGAGTAGAAATTCAAGATTTATACATATGGTTGGTCCCTGGTGGGTTGGGACTTTATACATTTACTATGGTTATGCCTAACATATATCGATTGTCAGATTGGATTCAAACAAAAGCTTACAAACAACCCAAAATTCCTCCTGCAACAAAATCTATCTTTCATCTGTGTATGCCACACAAAACACATCTTTAATCTGTCAAACAAAAACTTTCGAACCACCCAAAATTCCTCCACTAACAAAATCTATCTTTCATCTGTGTATGCCAAACAAAATACATCTATCATCTGCCAAACAAAAACTTTGGAACCACCCAAAAATCCCTATGTGTGAGGAGGTTGACTGCCTTCATTGCCCAATCTTGTTGGGTTCGATACGGTTGCTTGACCTGGTTATGTTGAGCTGCAAACATTTGTTGCAGGCCACGTTGGTCCTTGTAGCCCTGGGTTCACTGGAGGTGTTTGGAAGGCATACACAGTATTTCCCCCTGCTTGATGGTATTGGGGTATCTGTATGTTAATAAGCTCCTGGAATAACCTTCTGTTCTCCGAAAACTGATCCAATGGGTTGTCCACCACCTCTGTCCTGTCCAGACCATTTGGATTCTTCTGCTGTGCCTTTCTTTGCTCCCTTTCCTCCCTTGCCAATTGTTTCTGTTGCTCTCTTTCCTCCCTTTCTTTCACTCTTTCAAGCCTTTCCTACCTTCGATTTTCTGCTGCGACAATCCTTGCTTCCTTATTCTCCTTTGCCAAATCCTTCTTCTTCTCTTTTAATTCCTGCATCTCCTTTTTCTTATGCTCTTCCTCAACCAGTAGGGTGATGTAGTCCTCTGATGTTAGTAGCTGTGAGCTCCTTCTTAATCTAAGATGCTCGGTAGTGGGATTAAATAGTTGAGCTGCAACTTTCTCCACTGGCAACTTAAGGAACTCACCAAGTAGTGGCTCATGTGGGGGGAGTGCCTCATTAGCATTTTCTTGGACAACTGTCTCTGCATTTTGTTCATTCTCATCTCCAACATCCCCAAGTGCCACATAATAATGGACAGCTTCATTGTTAAGGACTGCTGTCATCGAAGGTAGGTTAAGGCTTTCATTGTTGGTGGCGATGACAATGTGTATGTTCATATTTGTCATGGCCTATGCCAACCACTCGAGATGTTCTAACTGGCTTGGAAATTTCAACTCCTCGTTGTTTTTTACCACTGCTTCGTCACATCCATGCACACTCAAATCAACAACGTTGTTATGAATAATCCCTTCACCATCTAATTATGTTTCTGTCCTTCCAACGGCTTCTATATTCTCCCCAACAGGTTCGGTGCCATACTGAGTTTCACTTACATGTTCATCGTCGTCGCCTAGTGGTTGGAAATGACCTTGAGAGAGTGATATGATGTTATTTGTAGCATATTCATCCTATTTCCCTTGAACATCAAAAGCCTGACTACATCCTATGTCATGTTGAAGAGCATCAGAATTGAAAGGCCATATTCCTGTCCGCCTAAAACCAGCCCTGATATTTGATGCTGTGAGTGCCCTAGCAAAAGCTTTGCTTGCAAGTTCTGCTAATTCGAACCTCTTCACCTCTACCCCCGAGTTCTTTTCAATCCAGGACGCTCTCTCAGACGTGAAGTAACACTTGAAAGGCCCAAACACACTCACATCTAGAGGTTGCAGCCTATGGGTGGTATGTGCAGGCAGTGTCAACAGATCAATGCCTAGCCTGTTTGCCTCCTCAATGGTTTGTATATCTACGTGGCTGCCATGGCCATCAAAAATCAACAGTTGTATGTTTTCAGGTGAAACATTGCCTGGGATAGAGGCAGCAAAGTGGCAAAGCCAGCTCAAGAACAATAATTTTTTCATCCATGCATGGGGGCGTGCAGCCATGCATGCTCCCGGTTCACAGTTTTTAATGTAATTTTTGAGTTGATTCTTTCCCTTGAATAGATAAAAACCTGGAATTGATGCTCCAACTGCATTTACACAACAAAGAATAGTTATCCACTCCCTACTTTTTGGCAGAATTTTGGGCACATTCTTGCTCCCTCTCTTGGCAATTACCCGCATGCCAAAATTCCTCCCTGCCTGCAATCCAGTCTCGTCACAATTCTATATATGGTCTGCTCTGTATGAGTGTTTGTCATATGCATCAGAGAGTGTCTAATAGAACTTGGTCACAACTGTAGGGCATAGATTGAAAGCTCTATCCCTATCAAGCCCCTCTGCTTTGCGTAACACAAGTTATGGATGCCTTGTTTAAATCCTCTCCACCATGATTTCCCTGGAAATCCATCTTTGAAGGGGTTTGGCCTCCCTTGACAGATTTGGGAAACAGTGGATTTAAGTTGAACCAACTCCAGACCATGGCCTAGTTGAGCCATCTCTTCACACCAAACCACAACTTCTTCTTCCTCTTCTGCACTCAACACTGTAAGAGGTCCTTTTTGCTTGGTATGGGTTAAGCCATTTATCTAGTAATGGATGGATGTTGGTGGAATCCCATGTTTTTTAGCAGCTGCTCTAATAGAAAAACCATTGAAATCTATATCATCTATTGCAGCCTTCATGTCTTCTTGTGTCCATCCTCTGATGACACTATTCTTCTTATTAGCAGTTGCACCTTGAACTGTGGTTGATGGTGGAATAACACCACCACGCTCTGCATCATTTGCCTCTTCAACTATGGTTGATGGTGGAATAACACCACCATGCTCTACATCATTTGCCTCTTCAACATTTTTGTGTGCATTGTTATTATCAGCATCATGTGCTATGTCCTCATCGGACGAGGTGCACCGTAGCTAGGCACCCCTGCTGAGTCTCCTACTTTTCCTCCTTGCACGATTAGTGTTGACTCTTGCCATGACTGCAATCACCCACAGAATTAGAGCAAACAGGGCCAGGGATAGTGCTCCATTAAAAACCAAAAACCATAATAGTGCTCCCACCCACAGAATTAGAACTAGCTATGTATCTACACAGGGATCTGGAATATTAAACTAGTTGTGTTAAAACTAAGTGTTAAAACGACACAAGGATTTACATGTTCAATGCAGTTTGGAATGGAAACATGGAAATATGGAATGGAATAGAGGAATGGAAATATGGAAAGGTCTTAGTTTCTTTCATAAAATCATATACAAAATTATAGAGGAATGGAAATATGGAAAGGTCTTAGGTTCTTGCATAAAATTAGATATAGTCTGGCATAAAATTAGATATAGTTTGGCTACTTGAAAACATTGTTGAAATATAAGTTTATCTTGAATGCAATACCTGAAATCTGATTGTTGTCTTGAATTATCTCTGCACCTGGAAATCAATCTGCAACTTTGTTTTGCTTGAATGTGATGCCTGGACTCTGAAAATCAAGCTTGGAAGTAGAGGTGTGAGTTTAACATGGTTTGGGAATTCTGAATAGCAGAAAATGGAGGTTGTCTGAAGGTTGTAGTGTCTTTATAGCATTTTGGTGTTTGATTTGATTAGAAATTTTGAAAAGGCATGGATTGCAACTGGCTAGATTTGGATGAGTGCTCAAGATTGATTTGGGTTCGATCCAATGGCCATCAATGGGGCTGTGTCGATCCAGGTGCTATTCAAAATGCTTAGGGACATGCTTCTGTTCGGTTTTATGGCTGATTTGATGATTTTAATGGAGTTGGAAGCATTAATTGCATTGTTTGGGCTGCTTTGCTGAACAACCATGCACTTGGAGCTGACACTTATTCACCATTTTCAAAATATTGAGGGACTGCTTCTGTTTGGTTTTATGGTTGATTTGATGATTTTAATGGAGTTGGCAGCATTAATTGCATTGTTTGGGCTGCTTTGTTGAACAACCATGCACCTGGAGCTGACACTTATTCGTCATTTATTGTGCAGGTGACATCCATTAAATGTGCAGGTGGGATGCCTTGGTGGTTAATTGATTCTCGATGCTAGTCTGGGTCTTCATTGAAGCTTGTTCGATGGGGTCGATGTGATGGGAAATCTATCCTCGTAGATTGGACTTCTTGCAGAGTGATGAGGTCCAATTAGATGTTTGTGTCAGTGAGCCTTGGGATTTGGAAGGGACATGATGGAATGTGCAGTTGTCAACCTTTTGTCTTATAGTTGACAACTGTAGGCCTAGTGTACAGAATAACACTTAATGAACTTAAACATGACACTTTTTATATATTTATATAATTATATGTGTTTGACAGTTGGCATTTTCTTGGTCACTTATTGGGTTGTAATCGTCACCGGTCCTATGACCACTACGAATTCCTGTTCAACTATAGAACTCTCTCCCCTAGCATGGCAATATCGATCACGAGTACACCCTGCACTTAAAACAAGTACGATCATGAGTAGTGTGGCAATATAACAATATTTTGTTTTTATTTATTTTTATTTTTAACAATTCTAAATACTTATGCAGAGATGTATGTCAAATCTAACACTTTATTTGCCAATCAAAATAAAGAAATAGCAAATTATAAAAATCAGCACGACCACAAGTAAAGTGGCCATCAACCACTTAGTTTTGTGGAGATGGTTGGTTGTTAAACAAAGGCTAAACATTAAACTAATTAATATAACATAAAAAAAAATACTATTTAATAAACATACCTCTTTTCTTAACCACCCCTTAACTTAGCTTATTTAAATCTTAATCAAGATGCATTTGAGCATAACAAGATACAACGACCATGAAATGAATCCCCACTGTACACTTGTTACACTCAGGTTAATCTTGTTGATCCACTCAAGGAAGTCCAAAATCTCAGATAATATCTAAACACCTATTGGTGTAATTAGTTCAAGAAGTTGAATATTGTGAATTAAATAAAGCTTAATGAATTAGTTCAAGAAGTTGAAAGTTGTGAATTACAAACAAAAAGTCAAGACATCAAGTCTTTCAACTAGAAAAATAAAATAAACTAGCACAACCACAAGTAAAGTGGCAACACCGATAGGTTGTCAACTACTTAGTTTTGTGAAGGTAGTTGGTTGTTAAACAAAATCTAAACATTAAACTACTTAGTTTTGTGGAGATAGTTGGTTCTTAAACAAAAGCTAAACATTAAACTAATTAATATAAACATAAAACATATACTATTTAATAAACATACCCCTTTTCTTAACCATCGATAGTGGGTTCTTAAACAAAAGCTAAACATTAAACTAATTAATATAAACATAAAACAAATACTACTTAATAAATATACCCATTTTCTCAACCACCACCTAACTAAGCTTATTTAAATCTTAGGGCGGGTGCACGAAGATGGTCCCCATTTTCGTTGCAATGGGGGCACGCTGGCGAAAAATAAAAATGGCGCATACGCACCTAAGGCAGTGCGCACGTGCCGCTAGGTTTGGTACAAAACCGAGGTGCGTGTGCATAGCTGGTGCATGCTTGCAATGGTGGCGTGCATGCGCCTCTGTTAAAAAAAAACAGAGCACAATTTCCCCATTGTTCCATTTGGCCGAGCGCGTCCTCCTTCTCGACGTGCGCGTCGATTCAACCACCAAAGGACGCTAAATCGACTCCAAAACCACCCAACAACACCCACAAACTCATCAACACTTCGATTAATAGGTAAATATCACAGTTTTTTTTTCATTTTATTCATTATTTGTGTCAATTTATTTTATTTTTTTTGTTTATTTAATTGTAAATAATTCCCAAATTTTGAAAACAATGAACCAATTTTCTATTGTAGATTGTAAATGTTAAATTTTGAGCATTAATTCACAATACTCTAGGATCTTTACTAAGAGAGTAACATATACAGTATATCAATGCATGACAATCACAATAAGTATGACAAGCATCACAAGAATCAAAAGCATAAGAGACAAGAGACACAGAGTTTCCGTGGGGAAAACCCTAAGGTGAAAAACCCCACAACTTCCTCAGAGATAGAGAGAGCAATGGCTCAACCAAAGTACAACCAAAATACACTGAGATAGTCTCCTCGTAGCAGATGATCCTCCTTCTCACTAGTGCGCCACTTTCTAAGTGAGAGAGATGTACTTTTCTGAATGATCTAAAATAGAGATCACCTGATCTCTATTTATACTAATCTATTTGCCCAGTGACCTTATGGGGCCGACTTGTCTAGCTAGGTACATCCACATTATAATATATATATTTCAGGGACGACCCCACACATGGTGGTCTAATAACCCATCGGCAAGTACACACACTTGCGACACTTGTCAATCCACATGATGACACTTCCTTATAGAGGAATAACACATCTCTTATAAGGGTACAATAAATATATATAAAATACACAGATGAAATACATTCCGAAGTTACATATACATCAACACTCCCTCTTAACTAGGAAGGTATTTCTCGACACAGATCTGTTAGACAAGTCTTCTTCTCAGGATCATCATCATCGATGCATCCTCATCGTCATCGTCACTGCTGCTGCTATCTTAACCAATCTCTGACTCTACTCGTCATAGGAAGTTCTACAAAGCCAGTCCTTTTTCATACTGGATGTAGGCCCACCACCTGCAGGTCTTCATCATTACTGGCCATACTGTGGAATTCTCAGGACTTATTATGTGCATCACAAAACCTGGCTGCAGCATCCCAGGCTCTTACGACCACATAGCTCTACCTGTAGGATCTCCCAGGAGCACATTACATGTGACCCATCACAAAACCTGGCTGAAGCATCCCAAGCTGTTATGAGCACATAGCTCTACCTGTCGGATCTCCCAGGAACACATTACATGTGATCTCACCTCAAAACCTGGCTGAAGCATCCTAGGATGTTACGAGCACACAACTCTACCTGTCGGATCTCCCAGGAGCACATTACATGTGGTCCACCACAAAACCTGGCTGAAGCATCTGAGGCCTTTTTCATCCTGTCCAGATCTCCCAGGAGCAAATTACATGTGGTCATGGCAAAACCTGGCTGAAGCATCTGAGGCCTTTTTCATCCTGTCCAGATCTCCCAGGAGCAAATTACATGCCATAGGACAAAACCTCGCAAGAGAATCTCAGGTTGTTACGGGTACACAACTATGACCTAAATATCTCCCAGGGCACAAATTACATGTCCTCCCAGAGCAATGTCTCGAAAGAACATCCCAGGCTATTATGGGTATGCAACTCCGACCTATAGGATCTCCCAGACATGCTCATTTGCACAACCTGATCCACGGCCACAAAGTATCATCTGATACTCACCATACATCATCCTGATGTACACATGATCATCCTGATCATCATCACTGCAACATCCTACTGCATGTCATCTGGAGAAGCTCGTCATCCATGATCATCATGATCCTACAATGCATCTACCTGATGCATACCAAGTACCTACCTGATACATATCATTATACACAATGTATTCACCTGATACATAGATACATGATCCACACAATGTATCCATCAACATACATGATCTACCTGATCATACAATGTATCCACCTGATACATATACAGATACATGGTCTAAGCATCCAACATGATGCATATACAAAATACATACAAATGATCCAACCGATCATATCCAGCACCCAACATGATGCGTACATACATATAAATGATCCAACTGATCATATCCAACATCCAACATGATGCGTACATACATATAAATGATCCAACTGATCATACAAAGCAGAAACTAGAACATCATCCTGATGCTCATCATCCAACACTTACATCCACAGCCATGTGAAGGATCCTCCTTCCAACATGCTTGGAATGGCTTTAGCAAATGTGTCCATCACTTCTTCCTCGAAGTGTCCTCGATCTGAAGAACACCAAGCCTCTCCCTGAAGTACTCGAACTTCACCCTGGCTAGTGGCTTCGTCAGCACATCTGCAATCTGCTCGTCCGTCGCAACATACAGGAGCTTCACAGCTCCTCTCTACACCATATCCCTGATATAGTGATATTTGATCTCTATGTGTTTCGACCTGTCATGAAACACTGGGTTCTCAGACAGCTTCACACAACTCTGGTTATCGCAGAAGATACCAGTAGCATCCAACAGGAGATCAAATAACTCAGACAGTAGCTTCCGTAGCCATACTACCTCACAACTAGCTGAACAGGCTGCAACATACTCTGCCTCAGCTGTACTCAATGCTACGCAGGACTGCTTCCTGCTAAACCAAGAGATCACACCTGATCCCATACTGAAGCAGCACCCAGATGTGCTCTTCCTATCTGCAGCATTGCCAGCCCAATCTGAATCAACATAACCCTGCAGGTTAAACTTTTGATTCGCTTCATACTTGAGCCCATAATCCACTGTACCCTTCAGGTACCTCAGAACATGTTTTACAGCAACCAGGTGAACACTCCTCGGATCCGTCAGGAACTGGCTCAATGTGTTCACAGAAAAGCAAATATCCGGTCTCATGTTCGTGAGGTACATCAAGGACCCAATCATCTGACAATACATAGAGACATCAACCGGCTCAGATGAAGCATCGCATAGAAGCTTCAGATTCGATGCCATAGGTGTGGCCATGGCCTTGCAATCCATCATCTCGAATCTCTTCAGGATATCTACTGTGTACTTCCCTTGACCAAGGAAGATCCCACCTGCACTCTGCCACACCTCCATACCTAGGAAATAATGCATCATTCCCAAATCTTTCATATTGAACTCAGCAGCAAGCTTCCTCTTTGTATCACACCAAGTTTTGGGAGCTTGCTACAAGCCATACAAGGCTTTCTTCAATCTGCACACATGTGACTCCCTGTCAGGTCTTGGGACTACATCCCAAACATCATCTTCATGATCGACGGATCATGGCATTCCATTTCTTCATCTCAGATTCTTGGAACTTCAATATCTTCAATAGATATCTTTGTTGCTGGAACAAATGTTGTAGTCCTTCTTTTGTAGGTGAAGATATACGATCTTTCCTACAAAACAAGTTAAATTGCATGATTAGAAACATCTCATAATTTTCAAAACAAATTCTTTACAAATAAAGAAATATGTCATGCAGTCATGCAGTTATCTTAGCCAATGCTTCAATACAACATTTATCCATGTTCCACAACTTTCTAGATGCCTTCCAGTCTCTACCAAAACATTGTTAAGAGTTTGCACTACTCCCAACATGTCAGCAAAGAGGTTTCATTCTAGATACGTAGCACTGGAATGTTGTATAGTGCCATAGGCCACTTACCCATCACATGCATATTAGTAGTATATTGTTCATTAATGCAATCATTCTGATATGCACAATACATCTCCTAAGTATAGGAACATAAGCATAATATTATTTAAACAAAAATAGGCAAGAAATGATAATTGAAATACTTATCTTTGTTTGTTTGTTGGGTGGACTCCCTCTGAGTCTTTGCTTCCTGGCAGGAGCTGCTAAAGTAGCTTCTTCTACACCTTTCTGTTGTGGAATGTAGGAAGATGGTCAACTCCCTCTGAAAATCTGCATCCTTACAGGAGCTGCTGGAGTGTGCTCCCTCTTGATATTTTCTTCCTAGATTACCTGTCCTTGAACTTATATTCATCCTTGCTGACATCAATCTTCTTGAACCTTGGAAAGTATATTCTGTAAGCCTTCGAGCTTTCACTGTAACCCACAAAGATACCCTTCTTTCCTAAAGGATCTAGTTTGGTCCTCTTTTCCTTTGGGACATGAGTGAACACTGGACAACCAAATATTCTAAGATGGCTGACTTCAGGTTTCTTACCAGAAAAGACCTCTTCTGGTGTCTTGTTGTCCAATATCTTGTGAGGTGTTCTGTTCTGCACATATACAGCTGTTCTAGCTACTTCTGCCCATAGATGCATAGGTAGATCCTGGTCATGGAGCATTGCTCTTGCTGCTTCCATGATTGTTCTTTTCTTCCTTTCTGCAACTCCATTCTGTTGTGGATTGTAAGGATCAGTCAACTCCCTCTTAATCCCTGAATCACTACAAAGCTTCTTGAAGTCACCTGAGGTGAATTCTCCACCATTGTCGGATCTGAATGTTTTGATCTTCTTGTCAGTTTGATTCTCCATCAAGGTTTTGAATTCCTTAAACTTATCAAACACCTCATCTTTGTTATTCAAGAAGTATACCCAAGTCTCCCTGGAGAAGTCATCAATAAATGAGACATAGTAAACATACCCACTTAGAGAACTGGATGACATAGTACCACATACATCTGAGTGGATGATTTCTAGGATGTCTTTTGCCTTGCTTTCACTGCTTGGGAAAGCCTTCTTAATGTTCTTACCTTTTGCACATCATTTGCAAACACCTTCATGTTTGGTCTTGATTTTAGGAAGACCTTCTATAGCCTTGCTTGCAATTGGAAGTGCCGTATAGTGCATATGATCAAGTCTTCTATGCCAAAGTTCACTTGGCTCCATGGATTCATGTACCATGGCATGTTCAGGTTGTCCCTTCAATTTATACAAACCTCCCTCTTACTCTCCAATCACTACCGCATCATCTATGTTCTTTCCCTTTGGCCACATTAGGACTTGGCCATCCACAAATGCAGCCCTCATACCTTTTTCATCCAATGCAGAGATGGAGAGTAAGTTCTTCTTGAGCCCAGGTACATAAAGAACTTCTTTCATCTTCAAAGGTTTTCCAGAATCTAGGTTGTAGGAGGCTTCACCACTTCCTTTGATTGGGTATTGATAATCATCCCCAAGTTTCACCTTATGGGGTGATTCATGTTCAGATAGATTCACAAAAGATTCCTTAAACCCAGTCATGTGTTTGGAAGCCCCACTATCAATCAACCAATCATTACAACCATGGGAGATGGTACCTGTGAGAGCAGAGATCAGAACATACTCTTCTTCACTTGATGAGTTATCATCACTTTCTGCCCTAGCCTTCTTCTTAGGTCGTTCATCATCCTCAGTAGCATGAGCACGAAACCTTCTTTTGCTTCCCTTCTTCTTCTTGTTGGAGTTGTTGTTGTCCTTCTTGTTCTTGGGACAATTTATGGCAATATGTCCTTTCTCATTACAGGTGAAGCATATTCTTCTTTCTTTGAAGTGATGTGAAGATTTCTTGGAGTGAGATGGCTCTCTCTTGGACTTCCCTTTCTTGGTGTGAGCTGTGAGAGCTTGATCTTCATTCCCCATCTTTTCTTCTCGTGCCACAAGCCTTGCTTCTTCTTGTGAGCATTCTTCCCGTAGTCTACTGAAGGAAATCAACTTCTTTCTTGCACAGATTCCTTGAATGAAGGAGTCCCATGACCTAGGTAAGCCATTCAGAGTGGTCATGACAACTTCACCATTCTCTACCATTTCATCCACTGCTCACGGGTGGTTCACTAGTGAGACAATATCATATCACGTTCATTCATATTGGGGGTTTGAATACTCTTAAAAACCTCAAAAATATATTGCTCTGTATTAAGGGGTCAAGGGGGGGCTTTAATTTGACATAGTAATATAAATATTGGGGGTTATTTTATTTGGGTGGGATGAGGAATAACCTCCAAATCGTGGGATGGATTCATACCTTCAAATCATGGGCTCAATTCATACCCACCTAAAACTTATGGATCCTCCATTTTTATTTGATATTGCTTATGATCCTAAGTTTTGCATAAATTTGATAATAGTGTACCGATGATAATATCGATGGAAGTCTCTTTGGATTACTATCCTTGAGAAATCCTCATTTAATAACTCATTTATGCATTTTTTTCATCTTTAAGTTAAGATATGTAGCTAATTGAGAATTCAAGAGCTAAACAATTGTATTGTATTTTTTGTAGGCATTCGAGTAAAAGATATAAATCTTCATTTTTTAGGTTGGGGTTTAGGTGGGTATTGAGATTCAGTCAAACCTTTCTCCATGACAACCAAGAAAAGTGAGATCAATCTTCCTTGGCTCACTGGAACCTAGATGTTTGTTTTGATAGGAAGGTAAGGGAGTCATCCATGAAAGGGTTTCAATTTTGCATTATTATGGAGTTTAATTTATTAATCTTATAGAAATCATGAGCTCTCTATGGCTATACTTGTATTTACAGGATATAAAATTGGTAAATTGGTAGGCTATCTTGTGAAACATTTGCAATTCTCATCTTTTCTAAGCATTGTAGTAACTAGTGGAATATCCATGAAAAGGTTTCAATTTTGCATTTTTATGGAGTTTAATTTATTAATATTATAGAAATCATGAGCTCTCTATGGCTATACTTGTATTTACATGATATAAAATTGGTAAATTTGTAGGCTATGTTGTGAAACATTTGCAATTCTCATATTTTCTAAGCATTGCAGTAACTAGTGGAATATCAGTCTTTTACATTCTTTGTTACGTTGATCTCTTGACTGGGTTTCCTTTTACACATTTTTCCTTCCCCAATATTATTTCATTGGCTCTTCCACTATCCAATGCTACAAATTGATCAATCGCCCCTACAATCCTAGTGGGATCATTAAGATGTGTTAGGGTTCTTGTTTGTTACAACTTTATAATATGATATAAAGGGGGTATTAAAAATGGTTTGATAAAAATGGATACCTACAATATCCGGTGAAACTAGGGGTTTTCTTAATTGGAAATGCATATTGGGAGGGGGGTTCAATAATACAATTTTAGGAGGAATTTTCCAATATTTAGTGAAAATAGGGATATTCTTTAATATCATTCGAACGATCGTGCTATGTAATAAGTTCACCGGGTGAACCCCCCGTGCCACTGCTTCTAGTTGTTCCTTGATCTGGGAGACTCTTGAAAAATAATATTGAATGGTTTCTCCATTCTGAAACTTTACTCCTTTCAATTTGTTCTGCAGGTTCATCTTCCGATTTATGTTCTTCGCTTCAAATAGCTTGGTCAAAGAGTCAAACATCTCTTTGGGTGTCTTTAGAGAAGACACATGGGGTATGAGATGGTCTTTGATAGAATCAGCAATGATTCTCTTTGCCTTGACCAAGTTCTTCTTATGCAATACTTTAGCCTCTTCATCCTCTGGGATAGGGATGTCTTCTTTTATATATGAGTCCAACTCATTCTCTTCCAGGATTAACCCAATCCTATACTTCCAAGCTCAGAAGTTATCAGCCCCTTCAAGCTTATCCTCAAGCTTGGTGTGGTGAGACATTTTAAAGAGTACTTCAAATGGAAATAGAAAAGATTTAGGTCTTACCACTTGAAATGCTGAAAACTGGATCTGGTCTCGGATTAGGGTTTGTCTGAAAAACCCTAAAAATTCAAAATGTGAATTTCAAATTTCTGAGAGGATAGAAAGATGCGCCTTGGTGAGCTGATCAGCCTGGTGCATTCAGAATTTGATATCAGCAAAGTTTTACCCTTCAGATTTTCCTTTTTGTCCTCCCGGGTTCACTGGGGAGAGCCCTGAATTAGGGTTTGAGTTCCCTGAGATCTACCCAGCCAAAAATCTTGATCCAAAGCTCTAAACTTCGATTTTTGCAAGGCGCTTTCAGCTGTGTCTTCAGATTCCAGAAATTCCTATTTCTGTGGAAACCCTAATTTTTAGGGCCAAATCTGAAAATGCTCAGAATTGAATTCTGATTGGATAGATAGATGCGCCTTGATGAGTAGAGTCAATCTACTATACTGCTTTTCAAAAATCTGTGGAGAGAAACCCAATAAACAAGAAACTCAAGTTTCTGTCACTGCAAAATGTCTTCTTCTCAGGTTAGCTCTAATACCATGTTAAATTTTGAGCATTAATTCACAATACTCTAGGCTCTTTACTAAGAGAATAACATATACAGTATATCAATACATGACAATCACAATAAGTATGACAAGCATCACAAGAATCAAAAGCATAAGAGACAAGAGACACAGAGTTTCCATGGGGAAAACCCTAAGGTGAAAAACCCCACAACTTCCTCAGAGATAGAGAGAGTAATGGCTCAAGCAAAGTAGAGCAATGGCTCAACCAAAGTACAACCAAAATACACTGAGACAGTCTCCTAGTAGAATATGATCCTCCTTCTCACTAGTGCGCCACTTTTTGAGTGAGAGAGATGTACTTTTTCGAATGATCTAAAGTAGAAATCACCTGATCTCTATTTATACTAATCTGTTTGCCCAATGACCTTATGGGGCTGACTTGTCTAGCTAGGTACATCCACATTATAATATATATATTTCAGGGCTGACCCCACACATGGTGGTCTAATAACCCATCGGCAAGTACACACACTTGCGACACTTGTCAATCCACATGACGACACTTCCTTATAGAGGAATAACACATCTCTTATAAGGGTACAATAAATATATATAAAATACACAGATGAAATACATTCCGAAGTTACATATACATCAACAGTAAACTGAGACAATGAGTGAACAAGATGTTAACCCTGAGTCCAGTGGAACACAAGAAAACCCAAACCTTGGACCCAATGCCGAAGAAAACCATGAACACAATACAAATGTTGAACAAAACCAAAATCCCCAACCCAATTTTGAACAATATGACCTTAACCATTATGTAATTGAAATGCGAGTACACACTCACGAACTTAGAAACTTGGGGGAACCATCTCGATTGTCTCTTGCCACGTCAATTGAGAACTCAATTGACTCCCTCATCCATGCACACTAGCAATTGACTGACATGACTCAATTTAGAGCCAAGATGCGGGAGTACTACTCTATGGGCATCTCCAAGGAAGCAATAAAAGGTTTGAACATTACAAAAGCCCAATTATATAGTATGTTCACCGATCCGAAAATAAACCAACCACCGTCATTACAAAGCCATGTGTCTGCATGGATTGGTGTCATTACCAACTGTGGAGGGACAATTGGATGCGGAGGTGGTTCATGGTGTACCATAAACCTCCCTGCAATAATAGGGAGGTTCCACAGTACTTCCTTCGCCAATTGTGGGCTGAGTTTTGCCTCGATTTACATGTCAACTATTTTGACATAACCGAGTTCCAGGGTGTTGGGCGTGGCTCTGCCCAAGATCGACATGCTTCAAGGAGGAACCTACTGAGAGGGCCACCAACTCTGAGGCGCGACCACAACCCCTCTCCCAAGCCACCTCAGTTGCCCGACAAGCTTGATCAGATCAAGGTGGCAATGAGGAATGTTGCTCATGGACTCCTTAGACACACCTCCTTTGTAGCAGCGACTACAGTGGAGAGGTCGGGTTACCTTGATAGAGATCCAGGTGCAGGGCCTTCACGACAGGGCCAGGATAGACCCATGATTGATGGTAGCCATGCTAGGCATTCCAGTTCGACAGGGACAATGCCACATCTTTGTCCCCATTGTGGGCACACTTGCCTTGGCCCTATCAAGGGCTGTTATATGGATCAGTTCAGCAATTTTTTTAATGTGTTTTCAATCATCACTTGATAACTTGTAAAGTATTTTTGTTTGACTTAAACTATTATTTCAATGTACAGTTATTCAGAGCTGATACACCAAGATGGGAGAACGTAGGATCTCCCAACCTGGATGTAGCAATGGCAGTTGCAATTGAAATTGCGGCACCCCACACGGAGGTATTTTCAGTACCTGACACAATATTTTTATTACTTATGTTATTTATATTACTCAAGTATTTATATTTATGGCATACACGTTGATAGTTTGTACAATGTTTTTGAATATCTTGATTTCCTAGATAATGACTTGTTTAACATGTCCATAACATGCATGCATTTTGTTGTCCACAGGTGTTCCGTGACTACGGTGATCAACCACCCCCGCCAGGGATTGTCACATCACCATATACACAGGTACAATGTGTAGTTATAAGCATGCTTTTAATTTGATTTGTTACGACTTACTATGGTTTAATTTATTGTTTGTTTACTAAATTGTGATATTACAAATGTATATGTAGGTGCCACCAGCAGCTACGTCTCCCCATTTTGGTCCTATGTATCCACCCTCTCCCATGAGTCCCCTCCCTCGCTTCCATATAGACCCCTCCCTACGTCCACCCCCTCCATTCCATCCAGCCCCCCCTCTCCGGCCATACTCCCCCCTCCATCCATCCTCCCCCACTCCCCGCCATCCATACATCCTCCCCAATTTATCCACGCCCCCATGTCTATCCATCCTCCCCCATTCATCCACGCACCCCCTTCCTTACACCTTCGCCTCTTCGTCCATAACCTCCCATTTGTCCATCCTCCTCCCTCCATGCAGGACTTCCCTCCCATGCACCATCCCTCAACATCCCCCATAGCCCTTTTCGTTCGATACCCTCTATCCTACAATTGGCAGGGGTTCATCGTCCACATGGTCCTCCTCCACCCCATACCATCGTGTCTTCTCCCACCATATCATCTCCACTTCCTGCCACTATTGTGGCATATACACTTCCAATATCCTCATTAGTATATCCAGTGGCTGCCACTACATCTGCGCCCCCCCCCCCCATCACTGCATCGGAGCTGGTTGTCTGGCCATTTGTTGCACCTGCTAGCCCAGAAGCCCATCCATGTCCATCGTCAGAGGTGTTCACGGTGAGAATCAAGCTAATTTATGAAAATATTTTGATGCATTAACAAAAATTAATTTAAGCAATTATGACTTTTCAATGAAATGATTTGTTGTAAATGTTGTAGGCTGGAATCACTGAGAGGCTCTGCAGATCCAGTACACCTGTAAAACGTTTCCCACTCATGTCAGAGGTGATTTATTTAAGATTCAAATTCTACATTTGTTTTATGAATGTGGTAAATGTTGCAAATGCTTGAAAATAACAATATCTTATATCATTTGTTCTAGAGCCCAGAGAGACGGTCTAGTCCTAGACGGAGCAAGACTCGAGGCACCGGTAGCTCGAAGAGTAAGAGATCGACTTTGGATCTGCGCCTGGGAGTGACGGTGGTGGTCACAATGCTTGACACACCACGTGTTATGTACATTAGCCACGATGTGGCACTTTTGTGCACCAATTTTGATGTACTTTGTATCTACGGCACGAGTTTCCATGTATTTTGTATTTACGGCATGAGTTGTTGCATTTTGCGTAGAAAACAAGTTGCCATTGTACGTACATTGGGAACCATGTTCCACTATTCGCCAGATATTGTATATGTTTGGATGAGTTTTGTAGCCTCGATGTACATGGATTTTCAGTTATGTGATTTATATATCTCGTTGTCTAATGTGGTTGTCTCATGTTGTGTGTATCATGATGTGATGTTGTGTAAATTTGGGTTTTACCTAGATCTTATAAGAGAAGTTGGATATCATAGTTCAGCTTGGTTTATCTTTCCACATGTAAAAGCTTCTAATGGTATCTATGTTAAGAAAACATTGTAAACATAGACTAACTCAAACAAAATCATGTGTGATAATTAATCTAAAAACAAACGGAATAAATGGATGGACAAATCACACCTCATGGCACATAAGATATATATTGGGAACTTGAGTACTAGCAAAAGAATACTTAAAAATAGAAAATTTCCATTGTCGTCAAAAGGTTAAAACGAGATCCAACATGATTTTTAATAGCTCTACATAATGAGATCCAAAATGTCCATACTCTACATAATGAAATGTCGTCACTAGTATTTATTTTGACCATTTTGTCCACTTAAGATCATGCAACAAATTAATAACCAATTTATGGAATCATTTCTTAATCAATTGTCACCATACAATTAGGACAACCTTGAGCACAATGTATAGCTAGCTCATTAATTCTCACTCACGGATATAGCCACCTTTGATTTGATGACCATCACATCCACTACCATTTACAATTAGGACTTCCTTAATTTATCATTATGTGATAGCGATCTAATTTTATGTAGACACGTTGACTTAAACACATGTATAGTTGACATTACAATAAATGACTACTATGAGGTGTATTTTTTAGGCTATATCCACCTCAACACACCAACTTGTTACCCCAATACCCCAAATGTTGTCGAATTTTGTCTGGAAGGGATAGAGGGGTATTAGGACATCATAATTCATCTATTGGACACTCAGACACTTGTTAAAGACATCTACGACAAGTGCATTACATCAATGGAGTCACAATTACACCCTCATCAAGTTGCATGCATCCATTAGTGTGCCATCAACACTAGAACATGTAAGCATTACTACATGTTGGAGTAAGCTTTACTAATGTTATGATAATATTAGGTTTTCCATCCATTGAGAAGGTTGCCATAGGTGTGCATATCCACCATATAAAAATCTTCATGGTACAACCAATTTCAAACCATTACGTTTCTAAATTAGGTATCAAGTGCTAGGTACAATAGTTTTCTAGTTGTATGCACCCTTGCTATATAGATGAGAAACTATGCATTTATGTGTATAGTGATTTGGATTCAAATGTATGCACATGAATATATATGTACAATGAAAATGATTTAATCTTTACATGTATTATAATTTAGGGCTAGATCTTAGGCTACATAATGGGGTTTTGTTGTGATTAGAATACAAACTATGGTTTATGCTACCAACTAGGGTTTTTAGGCTAGGCTCTCCTGTTTCTAGGATAGGATCCAAGCTCTAGGGTCACCATCTTAATGTTCAATTCCTTTATCATGGCATCATTATCACCAATACCATGCCCACTACTACAATCACCATCAAGCCTCCCAATCCCACTTTGAACATTTCCCATACGTCCAAGTTAAAATTGATAGGTCATGTTGCTAAAAGCTTTTCACTTATCTATTCACATAAACAAATCCACTCCTGTGAAAGATTTGTTGTAGCTTGGTAGATGCAAGTTCACATGCAATAATACTTGAGAGATCATTTTACCCCATGATCCATGGAAGATTCACTGGAGTCATATGAACCTCATTGTCATCACCCCTTAGTAGACAAAACCTCATGTTGGCACCCATACCACACTCAAAGAAAAAAAATTCTTTGAAAGGGCATGTTTGGGGGTTGAGGGAATCTTGATTTTTTTATAATCACACATGAGAGGTTCTTAGAGTCAAATACATTGGATATAAATAAATTCCCCAATGCCTTTATCATCTTCATCACCATCACCATATTCATCAACGCCTTCATAATCATCACCATCTTCATCATCATCACCATCACCATGACCACCAACTTCACCACCATCACCATCATCATGAACGTCACCATCTTCATCATCATCACCATATCCATCTTTTGGATGCGAGATGGAACCATCACCATCTTCATCATCACCATCACCATCACCATCAACCTCACCACCATCACCATCATCATCACCATCACCATATTCATCATCATCACCATCTTCATCATCATCACCATCTCCATCTTTTGGATGCGAGAAAGAACCATCACCATCACCATCACCATCAACCTCACCACCATCACCATAAACATCAACTTCACCATCTTCATCATCATCACCATCTCCATCTTTTGGATGTGAGATGGAACCATCACCATCACCATCACCATCAACCTCACCACCATAACCATCATCATCACCATCACCATCACCATCTTCATCATCATCACCATCTCCATCTTTTGGATGCGAGACAGAACCATCACCATCATCATCAACCTCACCACCATAACCATCATCATCACCATCTTCATCATCATGGTCATCTGTAGGTCCCTCATCACGGCGTCCATCATCATCACCATCTTCATCATCATTGACATCATCTTCATCGCCATCTCCATCATCATCAACACCTTCATCATCATCACCATCTTCACCATCATCACCATCACCATGACCATCAACTTCACCACCATCACCATCATCATCAACGTCACCATCTTCATCATCATCACCATCTTCATCATCATCACCATCTCCATCTTTTGGATGCGATACAGAACCATCACCATCTTCATCATCACCATCACCATCACCATCAACCTCACCACCATCACCATCATCATCATCATCACCATCTTCATCATCATCACCATCTCCACCTTTTGGATGCGAGACGGAACCATAACCATCTCCATCGTCACCATCACCATCACCATCAACCTCACCACCATCACCATCATAATCAACGTCACCATCTTCATCATCATCACCATCTCCATCTTTTGGATGTGAGACGGAACCATCGCCATATTCATCATCACCATCACCATCACCATCAACGTCACCACCATCACCATCATCATCACCGTCACCATCTTCATCATGATCACCATCTTCATCATCATCACCATCTTCATCATCATCACCATCTCCATCTTTTGGAAGCGAGACGGAACCATCACCATCTTCATCATCACCATCACCATGACCATCAACTTCACCACCATCACCATCATCATCAACGTCACCATCTTCATCATCATCACCATCTTCATCACCATCTTCATCACCATCACCATCTCCATCCTTTGGATGCGAGACGGAACCATCACCATCACCATCTCCATCATCATCACCATCTTCATCATCACTGTCATCTGTAGGTCCCTAATCATCGTGTCCCTCGTCATCACCATCTTCATCATCACCATGATCTTCATCACCATCACCATCACCATCATCATCAATGTCTTCATCATCATCATCACCACAAGTGCCCGGTGGATGATTTTCCAAAGTTGACCCCCATGTGCAAAAATGCACACTCCCTCACTGAGCAAAACCCTAGTTTCCACGATGGATGTACAAGATGACATAGGAGTCACCGGACCAAAGGGGAAGGGCACCCCTAGCACAATCCCGACATCCTAAATCCAACAGAGTCGACGGTTCGTCGATCCGAGCCATGGTCTTCATTCTATGGCTCGTTCCATCTCTCATCCAAAAGGCCTTCAGGGACACCTGCTGGATACCTGTCGGGGGCATAGAACTCCAACCATGTAACAAAATCAACTTCTAGGGAGTCATGCAAATGTGTCTAGGTGGGTTCCTAGCCACAAGTTGCTGGTGGATGATTTTCCAAAGTTGACCCCCGTGTGCAAAAAGTGCACACTCCCTCACTGAGCAAAACCCTAGTTTCCAAGATGTACATACAAGATGACACTAGGGCCACCGGACTGGAGGGGAGGGGCACCCCTAGCACAAACCCAGCATCCTGAATACAACGGAGTTGATGGCTTGTCGATCCGAGCCACGGTCTTCATTCTATGCCTCGTTCCATCTTGCATCCAAAAGGCCTTCAGGGACACCTGCTAGATACCTGTCGGGGGCATAGAACTCCAACCGTGTAACAAAATCAAGTTCCAGGGAGTCATGCAAGTGTGTCTAAGTGAGTTCTGGATGGGAACGATAACCACAAGTGCCCGGTGGATGATTTTCCAAAGTTGACCCCCGTGTGCAAAAAGTGCACACTCCCTCACTGATCAAAACCCTAGTTTCCAAGATGGACGTACAAGATGACACCGGGGCCACCAGTCCAGAGAGGAGGGGCAACCCTAGCACAATCCCGACACCCTGAATCCAACGGAGTCAACGGTTCATCGATCCGAGCCACGGTCTTCATTCTATGGCTTGTTCCATCTCGCATCCAAAAGATCTCCAGGGACACCTACTGGATGCCTACCGGGGGCATAGAACTCCAACTGTACAACAAAACCGAGTTTCGAGGAGTCATGCAAGTGTGTCTAGGTGGCTTTCGGCAGGGAACTCTAGCCACAAGTGCCCGGTGGATGATTTTCCAAAGTTGACCCCCATGTGCAAAAAGTGCACACTCCCTCACTGAGGAAAATCCTAGTTTCCAAGATGGACGTACAAGATGACACCGGGGCCACTGGACCAAAGGGGAGGGGCACCACTAGCACAATCCTGGTGTCTCGAATCCAATGGGGTCAATAGTTCATCAATCCGAGCCACGGTCTTCATTCTATGCCTCGTTCCATCATGCATCCAAAAGGCCTTCAAGGACACGTGTTGGATACCTGCCGGGGGCATAGAACTCCAACCGTGCAACAAAACCAGGTTCCAGGGAGTCATGCAAGTGTGTCTAGGTGGGTTTCGACTGGGAATGCTATCCACAAATGCCCGGTGGATGATTTACCAAAGTTGACCCCTATGTGCAAAAAGTGCACACTCCCCTCTGAGCAAAACCCTAGTTTCCAAGATGGACGTACAAGATGACACCGGGGCCACCTGACCGGAGGGGAGGGGCACCCCTAGCACGATCCTGGTGTCCTGAATCCAATAGAGTCGATGATTTGTCAATCTGAGCCATGGTCTTCATTCTATGGCTCATTCCGTCTTGCATCCAAAAGGCCTTCAGGGACACCTGATGGATACATATCGGGGGCATAGAACTCCAACCGTGCAACAAAACCAAGTTCTGAGGAGTCATGCAAGTGTGCCTAGGTGGGTTCCAACTGGGAACACTAGCCACAAGTGCCTGGTGGATGATTTTCCCAAGTTGACCCCCGTGTGCAAAAAGTACAGACTCCCTCACTGAGCAAAAACCTAGTTTCCAAGATGGACGTACAAGATAACACCGATGCCACCGGATCGGAGGGGAGGGGCACCCATAGCACAATCCCAGCGTCTTGAATCCAATGGAGTCGACGGTTCATCGATTCGAGCCACGGTCTTCATTCTATGGCTCGTTCCATCTCGCATCCAAAAGGCCTTCAGGGACACCTGTTGGATAGCTGTTGAGGGCATAGAACTCCAACCGTGCAACAAAACCAAGTTTCAAGGAGTCATGCAAGTGTGTCTAAGTGACTTCTGGCCAGGAATGCTAGCCACAAGTGCCTGGTGGATGCTTTTCCAAAGTTGACCCCCATGTGCAAAAAGTGCACACTCCCTCACTGAGAAAAACCCTAGTTTCCAAGATGGACGTACAAGATGACACTGGGGCCACCGGACTAGAGGGAAGGGGCACCACTAGCACAATCCCGACATCCTGAATCCAACGGAGTCGATGGTTCGTTGATCCGAGCCACAGTCTTCATTCTATGCCTCGTTCTGTCACGCATCCAAAGGGCCTTTAGGGACACCTGCTAGATACCTGCCGGGGGCATAGAACTCTAACCGTGCAACAAAACTGGGTTCCAGGGAGTCATGCAAGCGTGTCTAGGTGGGTTTCGATCGGGAACGCTAGCCACAAGTTCCGGGCGGATGATTTACCAAAGTTGACCCCTGTGTGCAAAAAGTGCACACTCCCTCACTTAGCGAAACCCTTGTTTCCAAGATTGATGTACAAGATGACACCGGGGCCACTAGACCAGAGGTGGGGGGCACCCCTAACACAAACCCAGCATCATGAATCTGACGGAGTCGACGGTTTGTCAATCCGAGCTACGGTCTTCATTCTATGGCTTGTTCCGTCTCGCATCCAAAAGGCCTTTAGGGACACCTGTTGGATACCTGCCAGGGACATAGAACTCCAACCGTACAACAAAACCGGGTTCCGGGGAGTCATGCAAGTGTGTCTAGGTGGGTTCTATTTACAAACACTAGGAAAAGGTTCCCAGTGGATGATTTTCCAAAGTTGACCCCCATGTGAAAAAAGTGCACACTCCCTCATTGAGCAAAACGCTAGTTTCCAAGATGGATGTACAAGATGACACTGGGGCCACCGGACCAGAGGGAAGGGGCACCCCTAGCAAAATCCCAGCATCCTGAATCCAACGGAGTCGACGATTCATCGATCCGAACCATAGTCTTCATTCTATGCCTCGTTCTGTCTCGCATCCAAAAGGCCTTCAGGGACACCTGTTGGATACCTACCGGGGGCATAGAACTCCAACCGTGCAACAAAACTGGGTTTTGGGGAGTCATGCAAGTGTGTGTAGGTGGGTTCCAGTCGGTGACGCTAGCCACAAGTTCCCGGTGGATGATTTTCCAAAGTTGACCCCCATGTGCAAAAAGTGCACACTCCCTCACTGAGAAAAACCTTAGTTTCCAAGATGGATGTACAAGATGACACTGGGGCCACCGGACTGGAGGGGAGGGGCACCGCTAGTGCAATCCTAGCATCCTGAATCCAACAGATTTTATGGTTCATCGATCTGATCCATGGTCTTCATTCTATGCCTCATTCCATCACGCATCCAAATAGCCTTGAGGGACACTTGCTGGATACCTACCAGGGGCATAGAACTCCAACCATGCAACAAAATCGGGTTTCGGGGAGTCATGCAAGTGTGTCTAGGTGTGTTCCGACCGGGAACGCTAGCCACAAGTTCCCGATGGATGATTTACCAAAGTTGACCCCCGTGTGCAAAACGTGCACACTCCCTCGCTAAGCAAAACATGAGTTTCCAATATGGACGTAAAAGATGACATTGGGGCCACCAAACCGGAGGGGAGGGGCACCCCTAACACAATCCTGGTGTTGTGAATCCAACAGATTTTACGGTTCGTCGATCCGATCCATGATCTTCATTCTATGGCTCATTCCATCTCTCATCCAAAAGTCCTTCAGGGACACCTGTTGGAGACCTGCCAGGCACATAGAACTCCAACCGTACAATAAAAATGGGTTCAGAGGAGTCATGCAAGTGTGTCTAGGTGGTTTCCGGCCAGGAACGCTTGCCACAAGTGCCCGGTGGATGATTTTCCAAAGTTGACCTCCGTCTGCAAAAAGTGCACACTCCCTCACTGAGCAAAACCCTAGTTTCCAAGATGGACATACAAGATGACACCGGGGCCACTAGACCAGAGGTTTGGGGCACCCATAGCACAATCCTGGCGTCCTGAATCCAACGGAGTCGACAGTTCGTCGATCCGAGCCATGGTATTCATTCTATGGCTCATTCCATCTTGCATCCAAAAGTCCTTCAGGGACACCTACTGGATACCTGCTGGGGGCATAGAACTCCAACCGTGCAACAAAATCGGGTTCCAGGGAGTCATACAAGTGTGTCTAGGTGGGTTCCGTCTGAGAACACTAGCCACAAGTGCCCGGTAGATGATTTTCCAAAGTTGATCCCCATGTGCAAAAAGTGCACACTCCCTCACTGAGCAAAACCCTAGTTTCCAAGATGGACGTACAAGATGAAACCAGGGCCATCGGAACGGAGGGGAGGGGCACCCCTAGAACAATCCCGGCGTCCTGAAATCCAACAGAGTTGACGGTTCATCGATCCAAGCCATGGTCTTCATTCTATGCCTCGTTCCGTCACACATCCAAAAGGCCTTCAGGGACACATGCTGGATACCTGCCAGGGGCATAGAACCCTTCATTGTGTTCAATTAGCTTTTTGGTCAGCATTTCGTGCTCTGATAAGTGGTAATTCACCTCTATCATCGAAAACTTGGATCTATAGGTACCTTCCCTTTCATATTCCTCGTTATCCAAGGGTAACACAAGTTAGAGATGCCATTGAAACCCAATTGAAAGCTGAGGAAGTGGTTTTATGTGACGTCATCTTTGGGAAAACACGTTTATGTAAACCAACAGAAGCTCGAACAATACTCCCTACTTTTAAACACATTCTGGAGAAAGCAAGACGACAAGTTCATCAAAGTGACTTCATTCATCTGTATTCTCGTAATGTACACATATTCCATCCTTATCTTGATAAACAAGAGTTTTATAATAGCTTGAACTCTTTGGGAGTGGTTATCTCCCTGTATTTAGTTGTCCGATTGGTTGACAAGCTTGCCTGAAAATCTGTACTTTGAACTTCTTTGTTTTATTGCTGAAAATTGGAAGGGATATTCAAGTCACTTGCAGAGCGCTCCTTTGTTGAAATATGTAAGTTCTTCCAACAACATAGATTTGGCTAGTGTATCAAATGTTGTCGCCCACACTAGAATTTATCTTTTGTCAAAGGAGTTGCACATATTGTGGCTAACCAAATGGTCTAGGGAGCTTGGAAGTGCTGCCAAATATTATTCCATGCCCGAATCTACCTAGAAGGAAATTATAAATTTAGATCCTCGAGAATGTCTGAATCTACCCAGAAGGAAATTATAAATTTAGATCCTCGAGAAGGTGAGAAATTGTATGAGTGGTTGGATCAGTATCCTAAAATTACAGAGCTTTCCATCTCAAAGTTTGCTGAGCGGCTCTTGGATGTAGTATCAGACTCAACAGACAATAAACTTGTTATCACCATTAGAATGGCCCCAGGGTGCGCGACTAGAATGCCCGTAGCTCCAGAACCGTGGCTCGGTTCGTGAATCCATCGATTTTGGTGGGTCCAGGACGCCAGGTTTCAGCTAGGGGACCCCCCACAGCGTGCCTTGAAGGCCCGAAAACGGTGCCAATGGGCCATCTCCAGATCTAGGGTTTTGCTTAGTGGTGGCCATTCCAGATTCGCTAAAGGGGTACATTTCTCGTCTGGAGGCCCACAGGCATGCATGGCCACCATGGACAGGTCCACAATGGCCACGTGGACATGTGGGAGCCGATGGAATCCAAGTCCACTTGCCGGTTTGGGATCCGTGGCCCCGGCAAAAATCCTCAAAGTGTCCCTGAATGGCCCCAGGGTGCGCAACTAGAATGCCCATAGCGCTGGAACCGTGGCTCGGTTCTCGAATCTATTGATTCTGGTGGGTCCAGGACACCAGGTTTCAACTAGGGGACCCCCCACAGCATGCCTTGAAGGCCCGAAAGCAGTGCCAATGGGCCATCTCCAGAGCTAGGGTTTTGCTCAGTGATGGCCATTCCAAATTCCCTAAAGGGGTGCATTTCTCTTCCGGAGGCCCCTGGGCGTGCGTGGCCACCGTGGACAAGTCAAAAATGGCCACGTGGACCTGTGGGAGCCGACGGAATCCAATTCCACTCGCTGGTTTGGGATCCGTGGCCCTGGGGCAAATCCCTAAAGTGTCGCTGAATGGCCCCGGGGTGCACCACTAGAATACCCGTAGCACCAGAACCATGGCTCGGTTCATGAATCCATCAATTCTGGTGGGTCCAGGATGCTAGGTTTCAGCTAGGAGACCCCCCACAGTGTGCCTAGAAGGCCCGGACATAGTGCCAATTGGCCATCTCCAGAGCTAGGGTTTTGCTCAGTGATGGCCATTCCAGATTCGCTAAAGGGGTGCATTTCTTGTCCGGAGGCCCTCAGGCATGCGTTGCCACCGTGGACAGGTCCACAATGGCCATGTGGACCTGTGGGAGCCAATGAAATCCAAGTCCACTCGCCGGTTTGGGTTCTGTGGCCCCGGAATCCAAATCAATGATGGCCATTCAGGGACACTTTGGGGATTTGCCCCGGGGCCACGGATCCCAAACTGGCGAGAAGAATTGGATTCCATCGGCTCCCATAGGTCCACATGGCCATTGTGGACCTAGCCACGATGGACACGCACACCTGGGGGCCTCTGGACGAGAAATGCACCCCTTTAGCGAATTTGGAATGGCCATCACTAAGAAAAACCCTAGCTCCGAACATGGCCAATTGGCACCGCTTTCGGGCCTTCAAGGCACACTGTGCGAGGTCCCTTAGCTAAAACCCGGCATCCCAGACCCACTAGAATCGACGGATTCATGAACCGAGCCACGGTTCCAGTGCTATGGGCATTCTGGTCGCGCACCCCGGGGCCATTCAGGGACACTTTGGGGATTTGCCCTGGGGCCACAAAACCCAAAGTGGTGAGTGGACTTGGATTCTGTCGGCTCCCATAGGTCCACATGGCCATTGTGGACCTATCCACAGTGGCCATGCATGCCCGGGGGCCTCCAGACAAGAAATGCACCCCTTTAGCGAGTCTAGAATGGCCATTACTGAGCAGAACCCTAGCTCCGGAGATGGCCAATTGGCACCACTTTCAGGCCTTCAAGGCATGCTGTGGGGGGTCCCTTGGCTGAAACCCGGCATCCAGGACCCACCGGAATCGACCAATTTGCGAACCAAGCCACGGTTCAAGCGCTATGGACATTCTAGTCGCGCACCCCCGGGGCCATTCAGGGACACTTTGGGGATTTTCCCCAGGGCCACGGATCCCAAATTGGCGAGCGGAATTGGATTCCATCGACTCCCACAGGTCCATGTGGCCATTGTGGACCTGTCCACGGTGGCCATGCACGCCCGGGGGCCTCCGGATGAGAAATCCACCCCTTTAGCGAATCTGGAATGGCCATCACTAAGCAAAACCCTAGCTCCGGAGATGGCCCATTGGAACCACTTCTGGGCCTTCAAGGCACACTATGGGGGGTCCCCTAGCTGAAACTCGACGTCCCGGACCCACCGAAATCGACGGATTTGTGAACCGAGCCACGGTTTTGGCACTACGGGCATTCTAGTCGCACACCCTGGGGCCATTCTAGTGGTGATAACAAGTTTACTGTCTGTTGAGTCTGATACTACATCCATGAGCCGCTTAACAAACTTTGAGATAGAAAGCTCTGTAATTTTAGGATATTGATCCAACCACTCATACAATTTCTCACCTTCTCAAGGATCTAAATTTATAATTTCCTTCTGGGTAGATTCAAACATTCTCGAGGATCTAAATTTATAATTTCCTTCTGGGTAGATTCAGGCATGGAATAATATTTGGTGGCATTTCCAAGCTCGCTAGACCATTTAGTTAGCCACAATATGTGCAACTCCTTTGACGAAACATAAATTCTTGTGTGGGCAACAGCATTTGATACACTAGCCAAATCTATGTTGTTGGAAGAACTTACATATTTCAACAAAGGAGCGCTCTGCAGGTGACTTGAAAATCCCTTCCAATTTTCAGCAATAAAACAAAGAAGTTCAAAGTACAGCTTTTCAGACAAGCTTGTCAACCAATCGAACAACCGAATACAGGGAGATAACCACTCCCAAAGAGTTCAAGCTATTATAAAACTCTTTTTTATTAAGATAAGGATGGACTATGTGTACATTACGAGAATACAGATGAATGAAGTCACTTTGATGAACTTGTCCTCTTACATTCTCCAGAATGTGTTTAAAAGAAGGGAGTATTGTTCGAGCTTCTGTTGGTTTACATAAACGTTTATTCCCAAAGATGACGTCACATCAAACCACTTACTTAGCTTTCAATTGGGTTTGAATGACATCTCTAACTTGTGTTACCTGTGGATAACGAGGAATATGAAAGGGAAGGTACCTATAGACCCAAGTTTTCGATGATAGAGGTGAATTACCACTTATCAGAGCATGAAATGCTAAACAAAAGGCTAATGGAACACAACGAAGGGTTCTATGCCCTCGACAGGTATCCAGCAGGTGTCCCTAAAGGCCTTTTGGATGTGTGACGAAACGAGGCATAGAATGAAGACCGTGGTTTGGATCGATGAACCGTTGACTCCGTTGGATTCAGGATGCCAGGATTGTACTAGGGGTGCCCCTCCCCTCAGGTCTGGTGGTCCCGGTGTTAGCTTGTACGTCCATCTTGGAGACTAGGGTTTTGCTCAGTGAGGGAGTGTGCACTTTTTGCACATGGGGGTCAACTTTGGAAAATCATCCACCGGGCACTTGTGGCTAGCTTTCCCAACCAAAACCCACCTAGACACACTGGCATGACTCCCCGAAACCTGGTTTTGTTCCACGGTTGGAGTTCTATGACCCCGGCAGGTATCTAGCAGATGTCCCTGGAGGCCTTTTGTATGCGAGACAGAATGAGCCATAGAATGAAGATCATGGCTCGGATCAAAGAACCGTCGACTCCATTGGATTCAAGATGCTGGGATTGTGCTAGGGGTGCCCCTCCCCTCCGGTTCGGTGGCCCCAGTTTCATCTTGTACGTCCATATTGGAAACTAGGGTTTTGCTCAGTGAGGGAGTGTGCACTTTTTGCACACGGGGGTCAACTTTGGAAAATCATCCACCAGGCACTTGTGGCTAGCATTCCCAGCCGAAACCCACCTAGACACACTTGCATGACTCCCCAGAACCCAGTTTTGTTGCACGGTTAGAGTTCTATGCCCCCGGCAGGTATCTAACAGGTGTCCCTGAAGGCCTTTTGGATGTGAGACAGAATGAGCCATAGAATGAAGACTGTGGCTCGGATCGATGAACCGTTAACTCTATTGGATTCAGGACATCGGGATTGTGCTGCGGGTGCCTCTCTACTCCGGTCCGGTGGCCCTGGTGTCATCTTGTACGTCCATCTTGGAAACTAGGGTTTTGCTCAGTGAGGGAGTGTGCACATTTTGCACATGGGGGTCAACTTTGGAAAATCATCCACTGGGCACTTGTGGCTACTATTCCCGGCTGTAACCCACCTAGACACACTTGCATGACTCCCCGGAACGCAATTTTGTTGCACGGTTGGAGTTCTATGCCCCCGGCAGGTATGAGGTAGGTGTCCTTGAAGACCTTTTGGATGCGAGACGGAACGAGCCATAGAATGAAGACCGTGGCTCGGATCGACAAACCGTCGACTCTGTTGGATTCAAGACATCGGGATTGTACTAGGGGTGCCCCTCCCCTCTTGTCTGGTGGCCCCGATGTCATCTTGTATGTCCATCTTGGAAACTAGGGTTTTGCTCAGTGAGGGAGAGTGCACTTTTTGCACACGGGGGTCAACTTTGGAAAATCATCCACCAGGAACTTGTGGCTAGTGTTCCTATCTAGATCCCACCTAGACACACTTGCATGACTCCCTAGAACCTGGTTTTTTTGCATGGTTGGAGGTTTATACCCCTGGTAGGTATCGAGCAGGTGTCCCTGAAGGCCTTTTGGATGCGAGACGAAACGAGCCATAGAATGAAGACCGTGGCTTGGATCGACAAACCGTCGAACCCGTTGGATTCAAGACATCGGGATTGTGCTAGGGGTGCCCCTCCCCTCTGGTCTGGTGTCTCCAATGTCATCTTGTACATCCATCTTGGAAACTAGTGTTTTGCTTAGTGAGGAAGTGTGCACTTTTTGCACACGGGGGTCAACTTTGGAAAATCATCCACTGGGCACTTGTGGTGATGATGGTGATGATGGTGATGATGATGAAGACGTTGATGATGATGGTGATGGTTTTGGTGATTAAGATCATGGTGATAATGAATATGGTGATGATGAGGGACACGGTGATGAGGGACCTACATATGATAGTGATGATGAGGATGGTGATGATGATGACGAAGATGGTGATGATGATGGAGATGGTGGTGACAAAGATGGTGATGATGATGGAGATGGTGATGAGGGACCTCCAAAAACTCAAGCATTAACATGGGTGAGGTAGGTCTAAAGCCTCCCTCAAGGACATTTCCAACCATTAGGTGGCAATGATGAACATGTTAGTGCTACTCAATCATAGCTCCCAAATGATCCTCGTATTCATCCAAGTACTAGACTAATATTGAAACAATTCCTAAAGCTCCAAATGGAGAGAGTGGTAGAGAAAATGGGTGCAATATGCAGATTTGGGTGCTGCGGGCATCTTGGTAAGACCTAGGGTTTGAGGATTGAAATTCGAAGATAGACATGTAGACTTGGATTCTATAAGTTGAATTCTCTAGTGGTGTACTTGTGTGACATGACAAACCCTTCTAATAGTGATCCTATCCCACTTGGAGTCCAAATACCCCCTATTGAGGGTACGTGTGGTGGGTCACGGATTCTAGGGCTAGATTAGGTTAATAGGGCTACATTAGGTTTCTAGGATTCTATATTAGTTTCTGAGGGTTAGATTAGTGTTTCCAGGGTTAGTTTAGCTTTATAGGATTTCTAGGGCTAGATTATGTTTCTAGGATTCTAGATTAGTTTCTGAGGGTTAGATTAGTGTTTCTAGGGTTAGTTTAGCTTTCTAGGATTTCTAGGGCTAGATTATGAATCTAGGATTCTAGATTAGTTTCTGAGGGTTAGATTAGTGTTTCTAGGGTTAGTTTAGCTTTCTAGGATTTACAGGGCTAGATTATGTTTCTAGGATTCTAGATTAGTTTCTGAGGGTTAGATTAGTGTTTCTAGGGTTAGTTTAGCTTTCTAGGATTTCTAGGGCTAGATTATGTTTCTTGGATTCTAGATTAGTTTCTGAGGGTTAGATTAGTGTTTCTATGGTTAGTTTAGCTTTCTAGCATTTCTGGGGCTAGATTATGTTTGTAGGGTTATAAATCATAACTTAATCATAACTCAGACATCAAATAAACAATATAAGATAACGATATCAAATAAACTATCTAACATGAATAAAATTAATCGTGCATGAATAAACAATCACATGGCAATACTATGTACCTCAATCAATTAGGCGTTCTGGATCCTCTCGGTTTTTTATTGTCTCGAACAACCTCTCATGCTCCGCATGAGGTAGTAAGTAGCGTACCTTGTTTGATGACTTCATTGAAATTGTCTGTAGTTGGATGTTTGTACCCACGATCAAGTGCGTAAAGTGATACACCCGCGACCTTGGTCTATAATCTATGTATTTGTAGCCATTGCTCTTTAGTCCCTTTCCATCCACTGTAAGATATTCCCCCTGAACAACCATCGAGCCAGTTGGAAAGGTAATGCCTTCACTATCCGTTAATGATGCGAGGAGGGTTTGCTTCCCTTGGATGCATCGTGCCAACCAATAATTCGTCCCAATTGCACTGTATGTCGGGGCGACAACTGCGTAGATGTGTCCTGCAAAAATGCATTTTAAGGTCATATTCCAACAAGTAGTGGTTTGATAACTTGGATAATTACAAAAACAAGGAGGGAAACGGGATATGCATGCATAAATGTTTACCTGGCTATACAAGATCAAATATATGATCATATTCATTCGAAATAGAGAACTGGCCTTCCTTTAACTGGATTGTTTCAGCAACTGCACGTGGGTCCACTGCAAGTGATACATGATCCCATTCATCAACCCAATCCATTGATTCGCACTCATCCCACTCACAACTACTGCAAGACCCACAAAAGTAAGCAAGTTTTCGCATCCATATTTCAAATAAGGG
Organism: Larix kaempferi; assembly: GCA_027924585.1. Taxonomy (NCBI): domain Eukaryota; kingdom Viridiplantae; phylum Streptophyta; class Pinopsida; order Pinales; family Pinaceae; genus Larix; species Larix kaempferi. The sequence goes on along the minus strand of BSBM01000274.1, from coordinate 20,505,009 downwards.
TTTGTTTGAGCTTCGAACCAAATGAAATCCACGAGTGCCTTGCACAGTACTGCAACTATAAGAACGTGATCGATCTGTATCAACTCCATTCCAGAGATTTCTGACAACATGTCCTCTACCTGTTGGTATGTGTTGCTCCGTGGTTCGATCTGACATTTTTTCTTTACACCATTGAATTGTGGATTCAGCATTTCGAATATGAGGGCCTCCCATACACCTCATCTCCCCCCTTCATAGGGCAGTTTTGAGACATGCTCCAGCCCTGTCGTGCTCTCCCTTTCCATGCCCGGTCTCAAAATAGTTCCATACATGCACCACATCATAAGTCTTGTGCAAAATACTCAATCACTGGAAAACATGTGCATTCTTGAACTGGCATGCACAACCATCTGACCATATCCAATGTTGATCCATCTGTATACCTCTCTCCTTCAGCTGATCATAGAAAAGTTTGAAGCAATGTTGCACATAATGCAGGTCATGGCACCTGTCATCACTGATGTAGAAGTTGGTCTCTTTCAATATTATCCTCATGTCATTGCTACTCTCTGGCACGTGTCTGTACGTGATATGGACCATTATGCTAACTTCGTCTGAATGGTAGTATTGACTTTGAATCTCATTCTGTGGCTGTAGGGTGTAGTTTTCTGCAAATTCCACAACCGACAATATTGTGCCCTTGGGAAAGGTGTCTATGCACTGTCTATACTATTCATCCTTCCATCGTGCTACATGGACGTGCTGTACATAATGCTCAGTCTTTTGGTAGAATTCCTTCATGAATTTGCAAATTTGTACCTGGTGCCACAAAACCAAGGGCATTAATACAACGTGACATTTCCAATCTGAATATATATGTACACATTAAATATATACAGTATGAAAGCATGCAAACTTAGATTACCAGTGACTTCACCAATGCAATATTTTTGCTTTCCTTCGAACTATCTACTTGATATGTTATGTACTGGAAGTTCTGCATTTCTGCTGACATCCTCCCAAATTCGTGCTCCACGGTTGCATGGATGTAGCGGCTCAATAATGCAAATCCACTGCAACTGGAACATGTCCCATATAAACATGATCTTTTATAATATTTTTGTCCTTCAAGCCTTCGACACATTATGCTATGTATAAATTCTCTGGATGTATTCGGTGGTTGTAACGAAGGGAAATCCTGCATAATGTTAGTATGCAAACCACAAAATATATGTCTAAATGTATCATAATAGTACTCAAATTCTACATGGTATCTACAACAACATGTATTGCGATCAATGCAAATTCTAACATACCAGGGTTTGCATTTTTCGAAGGACCTTTGGCCCAAGTTCAATTATGTGTGCTCATTCTTGAACCTCTCATAGAGTTCTATTTGTGTCATGTCAAGGAAGTAATTGACATGGGGTTCACCCCCCCTAACACCTTTTCTCAACTTTAAAACATCTCTTTGATTCGATGACGGTATAGTCTTATCATGCCAAAACTTTTGCACTAGTTCTTTAACAACATCAATGAGCTTCATGTCTGAACGAGGTAACCTACCAACAAAGGCCCAACAATCTTTTTGGACTGGGGTCTCAAGTTTTTCTATAATGGCATAATACTTTTGAAGATTCTTTCTATCTAATTTAAAGATTTTACATGTGTGTGATAGTAGGCGACGTTGCCTTGTGGATTTGTCTACAATTGTTTCCGACAGTACACGAGGGGCCGCATTAAATTCTTTTGTACGAGAAGTTTTTCCAATCAAATTAAATGCATATTGTAGATTTCTAACAACATGATTGTTGGCCTATGAACTTCTAACTACCTTTATGGCTAAAATTCTCCTAACATCAGCCAGACAATGTGATTTTAACAAAGCAAGAAACAATTGACATTTTGTTGCATCGCTTTTGGATTCAAAAAAATCTTTGATTATCTTGGTACAATGGAAATCAATAGTGCATTTGGGCATCTTACCTTCAAGTCCTGAAAATGAACTTTCATCCACATGAATACGTCTGGGAGTTCTTCGTTGTCCAGTTGATAGTCGAGGCAAGGGAGTCGGCAATGAAGTACGAGTCTCGTCAATGGTTTGTTGTGGCCCTTCGTTCACAAATTGGTCCTGCAATGGAGTGTGGTCTTCTTGGGGTGGTTTCTAGTTAAGAACTTGTTCAACATCCAACCCTTCATACCCAACATCAGGCAAGATTTGATTGACTTCAACCACTTCGTCATTACTGGTTGATGGATCTAAGGAACTAACATTTTGATTTCTACGGTTTTGCATGTACAACTTGGCATTTTCTCTTATCTCATGGATCTTTTCGGGGGGCAGTTGGGTCCTTCTAGACTTTCTTTCATTATTACGTTTGTTGCCCATATTCAATGCGTTTTTTGGAAAAGAGAAAATATGAACCCTGCAAGAATGAACAACAAACAAGATATTAAAACTCGATGTGCATGATTATTAAAGCTCGATGTAGCAATTGATTATATACAACAACATCTAGTGAGAATGTTTTCATATATAATCTTAAAAGCTATTGCGAATGCCCTACATATAAAGTTACAACATCACCTCTAGGAACTCAGTAGGATGGTATTGGATGGTGGTATGGGATGTTAGTAGGAGCAAATTTCCTACAAGGGAGTGTTGGAACATTTAAAAAACCCACTATGTTATTCTAGACTTAGGATAAAATTAATTAATCATTTATGATTAATTTGCTGAGTTTTGACTAGGTATAATAGGCCAGTTTTGTCTTTTAGTGGACCAAATGCTATCCTCATTCTCATAAACAAATTTGGATAGATTCTGGATAAGATTTCCTTGGATTCTGTCTGATTTTATTCCATTCCTGAATTAGAAAGACACTATCCAGTTTTAGTTAGCTTTGTCCTGCTTTTTCTGCTTTCTAGTGGAAAAGATAAAGCTAGTTTACTTGGAATCTTTTTCCAATTGACCAATTCGACCTCCACATCATATATAACCTTATAAATCCATCATTACATTCCATTTACCTCACTCATGAGCTTCCATACCATACTTTCCAAATTCGTGAGCCTCCAACACAGTTTTGGAAACTGCTTTTGCCACATAGGGGTTTTTTTGTCTTTTCTAAGCCTTTCTTTTTGCTCTTTCCATATTGCTTCAAAGCAATTCGATTTTATCCATGGAGGATGTATTATATATTGTTATCATATCAATGAATAATATACAGAGTGTTTTCCATAATTTATTCTCTCTATTCTTCTTCTCTCATTGTCTAAAATATTCCATGGTGAAATTGTCTTATGAATCTAGTTCCTAGTAATTGAAAATCTCACATGGTATCAGAGCTAGCTTGATTCAAAACAATTTCCAAGAGTGTTTTTTGCAGGTATTACCATTACCAGGAGTGCATTAGTATGGAGAAAAATCAAGCCAAAGCTGTGACTCTCACTCCCTTCAATTTCTTTGACTGGAAGGCACATATGATCATCCAGCTTCGGAGCAAAGGATTGTATAGAGTCACTATGGGGCTTGAAACTGAGCCAGGAGCTGTTGCATTAAAATACAAATGGTTCAATAGGCTTGATGAAGCTTATGGGTTACTTTGTCTCTCTGTATCTCCAGATCTTCTATTCCATATCGATTCTCTATCAACTCCAAATGAAGTGTGGACAAAGCTAGAGTCTCTCTTTGGAAAACAGGACGAGCTCAGAGGTCATTTGTTGGAGATTGAGCTGATCTCTCTTAGTCCAAGTAATTTTGATTTTATGGAGGAGTTCATCTCAAAATTAAAGAACCTAGTGCTTCAACTCAAGCAATGTGGTATAGAGAAGAAGGATGAGCAATTAATCCTTACCATTCTGTCAAAACTGAGCTCTGAATACTTAGTATTTGTGTCTACTTTGCATTCTACAAGACTTGCAGTTCCCAAGTGGAAGATGCCAACCTTGGATGCATTCATTGATTTGCTCACCCAAGAAAAGGACAAGCTGGTCCAAATGAGGGATCAATCACCCTCCAAAGACTTTGCACTTGTTGCTCATGGAGCAAAGAGTTTCAAAAATGACAAATCCAAACAGAAGATATTGTCAAATGAAGAGGATTCTGATGGAGATTCCAAATCCAAGAAGATGAAGAAGGAGAAGCCCAAGTGTTCTTATTTCTGCAAAGGCACTCATCCTGAGAAATCTTGCTTCAAAAATAAATTGGACATCATGGCCAAGATGCTTGAAGAGCATAACATAGATGTTCCTGACTTTGGAAAGAAAGAACAAGGCAAGGTTGTTGTAGAACAAGAACTCTGTCTCCAAGCCTCTCCCAAAGGTAATAATGTTTATGCTTTGAGTGCTAGAGTGAAATATAATTCTGATGTCTCTGATATTGATTCACATTCTTATATATCAGAATCAGAAACCTCCACCTCTTCCTTGGAACAATCTTCAGTCAGTTCATCCAAGTCTACTCTCAAAACTAGTCATTTTTTACTAGCTTCTGACTTGTCTTCTGAAAGGTCTTTCCGCCATCATTCAAATATTTTAGATTCTGATTTAGAAGATGATTTATAGTCTGATATGCAGGTCATTACATATCCCACATCATATTCCCAACCTTTGGATGCACAAAAGACCCTACAAACCCCAAGTTCTCCAGTTAAGAAACTACACAATTCTATGTTTTCCTACACTGTGTCACTTGCGTCTGTTGCACTTTTGTCTTTCATATCTTTCATTGGTTGGACAGCCATTGTTTTGGAATTATTTGGAATGATATTCCACACATCTGGACATGACCCCATCACTCATGGTTCAAAATTCAAGTCCTCACACTCTCCAGGATCGCTCGACTATCCGGGTGATCTAGTTTCTCAAATTTTCTCTATTGAAATTATGTTCGATCATGGAGACTCCACATCTTTACTGGTTGCTGCTCTATATGACTTACATTCTGATATTTCAGAGCTGCATGATCTCATTTTAAATATAAAAAAGGCTCTACATCAGTTTGAGAAGAAAGTACAAGAAGTAGTACACCACATTGCAGCTACAGAAGAAATTGATCCTGTCGAGTTCATTGTTTCTCCTTGGGAAGGAGTATGCATAGATCTTCCTTCCATCATTGATTATGTTTTCAGATTTGATTATTTATGTTACAGCAGCAAGAAAAATTCATTTGATGCTCCTCCATCATCAGAAGAGGAACTTCATAGAGCTTCAACACATGGTTCTTGCCTACACAACATCGATGCACTGTGTTGATGTATATGTAACTTCGGAATGTATTCCATCTATGTATTTCATATATATTTATTGTACCCTTATAAGAGATGTGTTATTCCTCTATAAGGAAGTGTCTTCATGTGTATTGACAAGTGTCGCAAGTGTGTGTACTTGGCAGTGGGTTATTAGACCACCATGTGTGGGGTTGGCCCTGAAATATATATTATATTGTGGATGTACCTAGCTAGACAAGTCGGCCCCATAAGGTCACTAGGCAAACAAGTTAGTATAAATAGAGATCGGGAGATCTCTATTTTGATCACTCGGAAACTCACACTTCTCTCACTTAGAAAGTGGTGCACTAGTGAAAAGGAGGATCATCTGCTACTAGGAGACTATCTCTATGTATTTTGGTTGTACTTTGGTTGAGCCATTGCTCTCTTTATCTCTGAGGAAGTTGTGGGGTTTTTCACCTTAGAGTTTTCCCCACGGAAACTCTATGTCTCTTGTCTCTCATGCTTTTGATTCTTGTGATGCTTGTCATGCTTATTGTGATTGTTATGCATTGATATACTGTATATGTTATTCTCTCAGTAAAGATCCAAGATTATTGTGAATTAATGCTCAAAATTTAACATGGTATCAAAGCTAACCTAAAAAGCAGACATTTTGCAGTGAAGGAAACTTGAGTTTCTTGTTTATTGGGTTTCTCTCCACAGGTTTTGGAAAAGAAGTATAGTAGATTGACTCTACTCATCAAGGAGAATCTATCTGTCCAATCAGAATTCAATTCTGAGCATTTTTAGATTTGGCCCTAAAAATTAGGGTTTCCACAAAAATAGGAATTTCTTAAATCTGAAGACATAGCTGGAATCTCCTTGCAAAAATCAAAGTTTAGAGCTTTGGATCAAGATTTTTGGCTGGGTAGATCTTTGGGAAACTCAAACCCTAATTCAGGGCTTTCCCTAGTGAACCCGGGAGGACAAAAAGGCAATTCTGAAGGGTAAAGCTTTGTTGATCTCAAATTCTGAATATACCAAGATGATCAACTCATCAAGGTGCATCTTTCTATCCTTTCAGAAAGTTGAAATTCACATTTTGAATTTTTAGGGTTTTTTCGACAAACCCTAAACCGGGACCAGATCCAGTTTTCAGCATTTCAAGTGGTAAGACCTAAATCTTTTCTATTTCCAATTGAAGTACTCTTTAAGATGTCTCACCACACCAAGCTTGAGGATAAGCTTGAAGGGGATGATAACTTCCGAGCTTGGAAGTATAGGATTGGGTTAATCCTGGAAGAGAATGAGTTGGACTCATATGTAAAAGAAGACATCCCTATCCCAGAGGATGAAGAGGCTAAAGTATTGCATAAGAAGAACTTGGTCAAGGCAAAGAGAATCATTGTTGATTCTATCAAAGACCATCTCATACCCCACGTGTCTTCTCTAAAGACACCCAAGGAGATGTTTGACTCTTTGACCAAGCTATTTGAAGGGAAGAACACAAATCGGAAGATGACCCTACGGAACCAATTGAAAGGAGTAAAGTTTCATAATGGAGAAACCATTCAATCTTATTTTTTCTAGGGTCTCCCAGATTAAGGAACAAATGGAAGCGGTAGATGAAATGGTGGAGAATGGTGAAGTTGTCATGACCACTCTAAATGGCCTGCCCAGGTCATGGGATTCCTTTATTCAAGGAATTTGTGTAAGGAAGAAGTTGATCTCCTTCAACAGATTGAGGGAAGAATGTTCTCAAGAAGAAGCAAGGCTCGTGGCCCAAGAAGAAAAGATGGGAAGTGAAGATCAAGCTCTCACAGTACACACCAAGAAAGGAAGGTCAAAGAGAGAGCACTCTCATGCCAAGAAATATTCACACTATCATCAACATAAAGATAAGAAAGATCTCAGATGCTTCACATGTAATGAGAAGGGTCGTTTTGCTTCAGAATGTCCCAAGAACAAAATGAACAACAACACCAAGAAGAAGAAGGGCAGTAGGAAAAGATATCATGCTCATGCTGCTGAAGATGATGAACCACCCAAGAAGAAGGCTAGGGTAGAAAGTGATGATAGTGATGATGACTCATCAAGTGAAGAAGAATATGTTCTAATCTCTGCTCTCACAGGTACTATCTCCCATGGTTGTAATGATTGGTTAATTGACAGTGGGGCTTCCAAACACATGACTGGGTTTAAGAAATCTTTTGTGAATCTATCTGAACATGAATCACCCCATAAGGTGAAACTTGGGGATGATTATCAATACCCAATCAAAGGAAGTGGTGAAGCCTCCTACAACCTAGATTCTGGAAAATCTTTGAAGATGAAAGAAGTCCTTTATGTACCTGGGCTCAAGAAGAACTTACTCTCCATATCTGCATTGGAAGCAAAAGGTATGAGGGTTGCATTTGTGGATGGCCAAGTCCTAATGTGGCCAAAGGGAAATACCATAGATGATGCAGTAGTGATTGGAGAGCAAGAGGGAGGTTTGTATAAATTGAAGGGACAACCTGAACATGCCATGGTGCATGAATCCATGGAGCCAAGTGAACTTTGGCATAGAAGACTTGCTCATATGCACTATAGGGCACTTCCAATTGCAAGCAAGGCTGTAGAGGGTCTTCCTGAAATCAAGACCAAACATGAAGGTGTTTGCAAAGGATGTGCAAAAGGTAAGAACATTAAGAAGGCTTTCCCAAGAAGTGAAAGCAAGGCAAAGGATATCCTGGAGATCATCCACTCAGATGTATGTGGTCCTATGTCATCCAGTTCTCTAAGTGGGTATGTTTACTATGTCTCATTTATTGATGACTTCTCCAAGAAGAATTGGGTATACTTCTTGAAGAACAAAGATGAGGTGTTTGATAAGTTCAAGGAATTCAAAACCTTGATGGAGAATCCAACTGACAAGAAGATCAAAACATTCAGATCCGACAATGGTGGAGAATTCACCTCAGGTGACTTCAAGAAGCTTTACAGTGATTCAAGGATTAAGAGGAAGTTGACTGCTCCTTATAATCCTCAACAAAATGGAGTTCCAGAAAGGAAGAACAGAACAATCATGGAAGTAGCAAGGGCAATGCTGCATGACCAGGATCTACCTATGCATCTATGGGCAGAAGTAGCTAGAACAGCTGTATATGTGCAGAACAGAACACCCCACAAGATATTGGACAACAAGACACCAGAAGAGGTCTTTCTGGTAAGAAACCTGAAGTCAGCCATCTCAGAATATTTGGTTGTCCAGTATACACTCATGTCCCAAAGGAAAAGAGGACCAAACTACATCCTTCAGGAAAGAAGGGTATCTTTGTGGGTTACAGTGAAAGCTCAAAGGCTTACAGAATATACTTTCCAGGGTTCAAGAAGATTGATGTAAGCAGGGATGTAACATTTGATGAAAACTCAGCATTCATCAAATCAAGGAAGGCACCTATTGAAGTTTATGAAGAACCTAAGGAAACTAGATTCCAAGACACTACCATGACTGAAGCAATTCCAGAAGTTGTTCATGAGTTTGAAGATCCGCAAGAACTTGTAGATCCACCCCGTGAGGATAACTCTCACAAGAGGAAACCTGCATGGGCTAGAGAGCTCATTCAAGATGCAGAAAGATTTGGCATTCCAGAAGAAGAACACAGAGCAAAGAAGAGACCCAGATCACATACCAGCTATGTTGCTTTACTATGTGACATTATGATCAAAGAACCTTCCAGTTATGAAGAAGCAGTAGAAAAGAAAGAATGGAAGGATTCCATGGTTGAGGACTACCAATAAATAATGAAGAATGATGTTTGGGATGTTGTCCCAAGACCTAAAGAGAAGTCTGTTGTGACTTCCAAATGGATCTACAAAATCAAGCATGCTGCAGATGGCAGTATAGAGAAATACAAGGCAAGATTCGTAGCTCGTGGCTTCTCTCAGAAAGAGGGAGTAGATTATGAAGAAACTTTTGCACTTGTAGCCAGGTATACTTCCATCAGAATAGTACTTTCCCTAGCTGCAACAATGAAATGGAAAATACACCAGATGGATGTCAAGACTGCTTTCTTGAATGGTGTAGTTGAAGAGGAAGTATATGTGGAGCAGCCACTCGGTTTTGAAATACATGAGAGGGAGTCATATGTGTGTAGATTGAAGAAAGACTTGTATGGCTTGAAGCAAGCTCCCAGAACTTGGTATGGTAGGATGGACAGTTTCCTATCTAGTTTGGGCTTTACCAAGAGTAAAGCGGATTCAAACCTTTACTACAAGGTTGAGGAAGGAAATCCTGTGATTCTACTTCTGTACGTGGATGACTTATTTGTAACAGGAGATGATAGATTGATTGCAGATACTAAGGGGAAGCTTGCTACTGAGTTCGATATGAAATATTTGGGAATGATGCATTATTTCCTAGGTATGGAGGTGTGGCAGAATGCAGGTGGGATATTCCTTGGTCAAGGGAAGTACACAGTAGATATCCTAAAGAGATTCGGGATGATGGATTGCAAGGCCATGGCCACACCCATGGCATCGAACCTGAAGCTTCTATGTGATGCTTCATCTGAGCCAATTGATATCTCTATGTATCGTCAGATGATTGGGTCCTTGATGTACCTGACGAACATGAGACCAGATATTTGCTTTGTGGTGATCACATTGAGCCAGTTCCCGACGGATCCGAGGAGTGTTCACCTGGTTGTTGTAAAGCATGTTCTGAGGTACCTGAAGGGTACAGTGGATTATGGGCTCAAGTATGAAGCGAATCAAAAGTTTAACCTGCAGGGTTATGTTGATTCAGATTGGGCAGGCAGTGCTGCAAGTAGGAAGAGCACATCTAGGTGCTACTTCAGTATGGGATCAAGTGTGATCTCTTGGTTTAGCAGGAAGAAGTCCTGCGTAGCACTGAGTACAGCTGAGGCAGAGTATGTTGCAGCCTGTTCAGCTAGTTGTGAGGTAGTATGGCTACAAAAGCTACTATCTGATTTATTTGATCTCCCGTTGGATGCTACTGGTATCTTCTACGATAACCAGAGTTGTGTGAAGCTATCTGAGAACCCAGTGTTTCATGATAGGTCGAAACACATAGAGATCAAATATCACCATATCAGGGATATGGTGTAGAGAGGAGCTGTGAAGCTCCTGTATGTTGCGACGGACGAGCAGATTGCAGATGTGTTGACGACCACTAGCCAGGGTGAAGTTCGAGTACTTCAGGGAGAGGCTGGGTGTTCTTCAGATCGAGGACACTTCGAGGAAGAAGTGATGGACACATTTTCTGAAGCCATTCCAAGCATGTTGGAAGGAGTATCCTTCACATGGCTGTGGATGTAAGGACTGGATGATGAGCATCAGGATGATGTTCTAGTTTCTGCTTTGTATGATCAGTTGGATCATTTATATATGTATGTATGCATCATGTTGGATGCTGGATATGATCAGTTGGATCATTTATATGTATATGTATGTACGCATCATGTTGGATGCTGGATATGATCAGTTGGATCATTTGTATGTATTTTGTATATGCATCATGTTGGATGCTTGGACCATGTATTTGTATATGTATCAGGTGGATACATTGTATGATCAGGTGGATTATGTATGGTGATATGTATCATGTATTTGTATTTGTATCAGGTGGATACACTGTATGATCAGGTGGATCATGTATGATGATATGTATCAGGTAGATACTTGGTATGCATCAGGTAGATGCATTGCATGATCAGGATGATCATAATGACGAGCTTCAAGATGTTGCTCCAGATGATATGTTCCAGGACGGTACAGTGATGATGATCAGGATGATCATATGTATCATGTGGATATAGTACATAATCAGTTGGATTATGTGTGATGAGTTCCGAAGACACAGATTCACAGTGCCTTCCGACATGGTGGTAGATGAGTTCTCCCATGTGTATTGATGTAAGTGCAGAGCCTTTCCGACATGGTGGTAGATGCATTCTCCCATGTGTGTTGATGTAAGTGCGGAGCCTTTCCGACATGTTTGTAGATGCGTTCTCCCATGTGTGTTGATGTAAGTGTAGAGCCTTTCCGACATGGTGGTAGATGCATTCTCCCATGTGCCTTGATGTAAGTGCAGAGCCTTTTCGACATGGTGGTAGATGCGTTCTCCCATGTGCGCTGATGTAAGTGCAGAGCATTTCCGACATGGTGGTAGATGTATTCTCCCATGTGCGTTGATGTAAGTGCAGGGCCTTTCCGACATGGTGGCAGATGTGTTCTCCCATGGTCGTTGATGTAAGTGTTGTGAGCCCTTCATGAATGGTGGTAGGTTGGTCCTTCCATGCCATTGAGTGTAAGTGCTGTGTGTGTGCATCAGGGTTGTGCTTCGTGATACTCTGTGGCCATGGACAGGTTGTGCAATAACATGTAAAAGATCTTGGGAGATCTGATAGGTTGAGTTGTGTGCTCGTAATCAGTCCTGGGATGCTCTTTCAAGGTTTTGTTGACTCACGTAATTAGTCCTGAGGATTCCATAGTATGTCCAGTGATGATGAAGACCTGTAGGTGGTGGGCCTACATCCAGTATGAAAAAGGACTGGCTCTATAGAACTTCCTATGACGCGTAGAGTCAGAGATTGGTTGAGATAGCAGCAACAGTGACGATGATGATGACAATGCATCGATGACGATGATCCTGAGAAGAAGACTTGTCTAGCAAAACTGTGTCGATAAATACCTTCCTAGTTAAGAGGGAGTGTTCATGTATATGTAACTTCGGAATGTATTTCATCTATGTATTTCATATATATTTATTGTACCTTTATAAGAGATGTGTTATTCCTCTATAAGGAAGTGTCTTCATGTGTATTGACAAGTGTCGCAAGTGTGTGTACTTGGCGATGCGTTATTAGACCACCATGTGTGGGGTTGGCCCTGAAATATATATTATATTGTGGATGTACCTAGCTAGACAAGTCGGGCCCCATAAGGTCACTAGGAAAATAGGTTAGTATAAATAGAGATCAAGAGATCTATATTTTGATCACTCGAAAAATCACACTTCTCTCACTCAGAAAGTGGCGCACTAGTGAGGAGGAGGATCATATGCTACTAGGAGACTATCTCTGTGTATTTTGGTTGAGCCATTGCTCTCTCTATCTCTGAGGAAGTTGTGGGGTTTTTCACCTTAGGGTTTTCCCCATGGAAAATCTATGTCTCTTGTCTCTCATGCTTTTGATTCTTGTGATGCTTGTCATGCTTATTGTGATTTTTATGCATTGATATATTGTATATGTTATTCTCTTAGTAAAGATCCAAGAGTATTGTGAATTAATGCTCAAAATTTAACACACTAATGCATGATCATGAAATCCACAATCTCTTCATCAAGTTAGTTACTCAGAAGCAACCCATTCAGCTCATTTAGCTCATTCAAATGAGCAACATGACAGTATGAAGACATCAAGTATGTCCATTTTTGAGGAAGGGTTTTGTTCCCATGAGGTTTTCCCCGTTTCCTCGGTTTACATGGACTAGTTATTTTTGTATTGGGGTGACCATAAGCCTTGTTGCTTGGGCCCTATATTTATGATATTTTTCTAATTTCCATCACATAAAGTCAGGCTTAAGGGGGGGTGTTGGAACATTTAGAAAACCCACTATGTCATTCTAGACTTAGGATAAAACTAATTAATCATTTATGATTAATTTCCTGAGTTTTGACTAGGTAGAATAGGCCAGTTTTGTCTTTTAGTGGACCACATGCTATCCTCATTCTCAAAAAATGAATTTGGATAGATTCTGGATAAGATTTCCTTGGATTTTGTATGATTTTATTCTATTCTTGAATTAGAAAGACACTATCCAGTTTTAGTTAGCTTTGTCCTGTTTTTTCTGCTTTCTAGTGGAAAAGATAAAGCTAGTTTACTTGGAATCTTTTGCCACTTGACCAATTCGACCTCCACATCACATCTAACCTTATAAAGCCATCATTACATTCCATTTACCTCACTCATGAGCTTCCATACCATACTTTCCAAATTCGTGAGCCTCTAGCACAATTTTGGAAACTGCTTTTGCCACCTAGGGGGTTTTTTGTATTTTCTAAGCCTTTCTTTTTGCTCTTTCCATATTGCTTCAAAGCAATTCAATTTTCTCCATGGAGGATGTATTATATATTGTTATCATATCAATGAATAAGATACAGAGTGTTTTCCATAATTTATTCTCTCTATTCTTCTTCTCTCATTGTCTAAAATATTCCATGGTGAAATTGTCTTATGAATCTAGTTCCTAGTAATTGAAAATCTCACGAGGAGAAGCTCATATCACTTCATTTTCATGGTATGGATGAGGGAAAATAGCCCCAAAAGACTAAGAGTTTTCAATTGTTTAGGTGTTTGTGTGAGTTGTTGTAGTGAAACCATGAGGAATTCAACAAATGTTTTTCTACTATATGGAGGAATGTGATTATGAAATGTTATTGGTGGTGATGCAAGTAATTTTTTATTATTATCTTCATGAAAGGTTGAAAGCATTGCTTGGTGCATGTTGTAGTTTTTTTTTGGTAAGATGTTTTTATTGTCTATGTTGAAGATTAAGAAGACTAAAATAGATATATCATACAATTCATGAGGAAAAACCAAAATAGATGCCATTCAAACAAGTGAATGAAGACTAAATTACATTTAACAAGATAAAATTATCACCATACCTCAAGGATTATGATTGCTCTTTGCTTCAAATGTCAAATTCTCTTTTGATGTGTCCACTATATGTAAGAAGACTTCATGTCTGTCCAAGTAGCATGAGAATTCAATCCAAGGTGCCAAATAGAGGCCAACTATTGTGTATTCACTCAATTGATCCAAATAGAGCCCAATAGTTGTGTAATCAATACAAAGACCCAAATAGAGCCCCAAATGTTGTGTATTTTATCCAAATGGTGTATGAATTCAATCTACCATGTAAATGCTTTTCGGATTGTGCGTGAAACTAGCGAAGAGAACGCGATGAATGAGGAAAAAAATGTGGGAGAAAGAACACAGGTGATTTTCTAAATTTTATGTTCAACAGGAACGCACACGTGCCAGATGCACGTGCACGTACTTGCTGAATGATGTAATTTTTGGTGGGTAACGTTAACTGTATTTATTGCCCAATAGATATAAATGTGTCGGGTTATGCCTAGAGCCCCTCCCCCATAAAGACCTTTAGGACCTCTTCTAACCCATAATCCCTAAGTGCATTTAAGTGCTTCTAGGTGTTTAGGGGTTTAAGGGTATATTTACAAATTTGTGTATTTTGATTTCAAAACATTAATTTAATTTTCAATTAGAAACATATGTATTACATCAAGAATAATTAAATACATAGTAGATATATTAATGTTGTATAAAGTGATGATGTATACAGCAATGATAATGATAATGATAATGATGATCATGATCATCTTCATCATCATCAACACCATGATAATCATCATCAACTTCATAATCATCATTGTGATGATGATGATGATGATGATGATGATGATGACGATGGTGGATGATGATGAATATGAGTACAATGATGATGACGAATATGATCATCATCAAAATCATCATATTCGTCATCATCATCTTCATTAGTCACCATCATCACCATATTCATCATCATCATCATCATTGTCATCATATGATCATGGTCATGATCATCACTGTCTTCGTCGTCATAGTAGTCATCTTCATCTTCGTCATCATACTCGTCATCGCCATCTTCCTCATAATCATCACCATCATTGACATCTTCGTCATCATCTTCATATCATCATCATCATCATCATCATCATATTCTTCATGATGATGATGATGATGAC